>CM066195.1:21210450-22410450 GCA_033675215.1 Rhodiola kirilowii | reverse complement strand
GGAAGGCATGCCACCTTCCGGTGGAATTAGAACATAAAGCCTATTGGGCGCTCAAGCATTGCAATCCAGATTTAAAGGCTGCCGGACTGGATAGGAAGCTTAATCTGTGCGAACTTGAGGAATTGCGACTTGAGGCCTATGAAGGGCAAACGGACTACAAAGCGCGGACAAAATTGTATCATGACAAATTCATCCTCCGACGCTCATTTGAAGAAGGACAACAAGTACTACTCTTCTCCTCACGGTTGAAGTTGATGCCAGGCAAACTAAAATCAAGATGGACCGGTCCTTATACCGTGACTAAGGTATTCAACCATGGGATGCTTGAGTTGGAAAGCATGGAGGATGGAAGACGATTCAATGTGAATGGACAACAAGTCAAACACTACCATGGCGAGGTCAACTTGACAACACAAAGGTTTGACCTGAGCCGCCCATGGGATCCGAACTTATGATCCAGGAGTGAGGTATCGTCGAGCTAACGACGTTAAACAAAGGCACTAGTCGGGAGGTAACCCGACATCTATCTTACTTTCTGTCATTTTATTTTATGTCATTTAGTTTTTGCCTTAAGTCATTCTCACCTTTCCTGTATATATTTGCTTGCAATCGGTTTTTGAACTAAGTCGTGCTGTGAGGCACGCCTTCGTTCAAAAGTGTGGGGTGAGAACCGCCTTTGTACATAGTTAACATGCTTTCTTTTTTCCTTTTCCCTTAATATTATCTTTTTGAAAATATGAACATGAGAATGTGAAAAAGATAGATCTAAATTCATGCATTTACCTTGTGAAATCTCAACTGCATAAAAACTTAGGATGTAACTTCTCATTTGTCCCTTTGTGCTGAGATATACAGGGGATGTGGAGTTGATATAAAATGCCCTAGAGAGGCTTGGCAAGCACTCGAAGGATTGGATTTCACTATATGGTTTACGAAGTCAGTGGAGGCTGCACTTCGGGTTTCAATGGAGATTAGAGTCATCTCCGCCATGCAGCGTTTATGCAAGAGGCGGGACGGGAATCAAACCGTCCTATCTCTAGTCCTAGTAGCCTAGAAAATAGATGAGAGACCCTCATCTTGACCTGCGCGAAATGGCGAGGATGAGAAAGAGCGGGGAGGTATTTCCATATGCTCTCGGGCGATGATTGGACCTCCCAAAAAGGTTGAGAAAATGGACAAGCAAGTCACAAAGAAGCAAAGCTCAAAGAAGCAAATCAAAGGCCGAAGGCCAAAATTGTGAAGCTTTTAACCGAAACAAAAGTGAAGAAACTCCAATTCAAAATCAAAGGCCAAAGGCCAATTCACTTCAAAAGCTGTCCCTCACCAAAAGGAAATCAAAGAACTCAACTCATTGAAACCCGAACCAAATCACGTGCTAGAGAAAGCTACAAGAAAACCATATAGTGCGAGTCGGTCCCGAGAATGCAGTCCAGGAGCCTGAAAAGGGCTATCTCCCGAAACATCTGAATTAATTTGCATCTCGGCTCGAAGGTACAAGTATCAAGTTTCTTCCAAGTATTTACACGGTTTAGTTTGGTAACAAGTAAGTATTGCATGAATGGGATAAATCTAGTCCCACATTCTCATTTTCTTATTTAAAGTTTTTACTTGGATTGTGTGCACATCTTTCAAATAGCATTGTTTGAGACGAACAAGTATAAGTGTGGGGTGATCTGATGGACCATTTTTATATGAATCATTAAGACAGTTAAAACCGCCAAATTAGATGCTTTGTCTTGACAACTTTTACTTGTTAGTTTCACTTTTGTTCTACAGGCTATTTCAAGGAGTTGAGATGAAACGAGCTAAAAAGGAGTTCTTAACGCTAAAAGTGGATTACAAGTCAAAACTGGCCATGCTCCGGCAGTACTCCGATCAAGCCACAACTAAATCCCAAAGACTTGTTCCAACAAAGATCAAGAACTCAAGTGAATGCCCTTTGGAACAAGCCACAACCTAGCCACCCTTTGATGTCAACCAAGAAGCAACCAAGGGCAACCAAAGTCGAACCGGAGTTAAGAGGCAACCGATGTCTTTTGGAGAACAAAATATCACAACCCACTCACACCCACTCCCTCCACCTCATGGCCGGCGGCTTCTCATGGGAAAGTGACACATGGCCGGCGGCTTTTGGGTGTTGCCACCTCATGGCCGGCGGCTTTTGAGCCCTCCTCTCCCCCTTTGACATGTGTTGGCTCCTCTCTTCTCCCCCTTGCCTATAAATACTACATCTCCTCTTCCTTGAAAAAATGTCTTTGGTCTTTGGTCCTTGGTTCTAGTCCCATTTTGGTCCTTTGATCACTTGTCATTTAGATAGAAATCTCTCTACAATCCACCCCACAATCCTTGTAAACACTTTACTTTGAATCAAAAGCTCCAAGTTTGTTCCTGAGTTTAATTTTCGAAAACCTTTACTTTCCTTGTCTTTACTTTCCAAAACCTTTCCTTTCTTGTCTTTCAAAAACCTTTACTTTTCTAAGCACTTAGCTATGATATCCACCCCTATGGATATTCGTAGCTAAACCCTTCATTCGGTTGAAGGGGTGTGCTTGTATCATAAAATGTTTTAGACCCTTCTCTTAGTGCCTCTTCGTGTTTAACTTGTTCTATGTGCCATATATTAGGTCAGAACACCATTGGTTGAGTGGCGACTCGGAAGAGCAAAGCTCTTCCATGGGGTTCGTAAACATGCGTGGATTAGTGGAGGCTCGGAAGAGCATATCTTATTTGTGGAGTTCAACCTCCTTTAAACACCATTTGGTTGATCAGGAATGATTGATCAAATGGATGCACATACTAGAACAAGAGTTCTATGTCTTGAAAAAGACCAGACGGTGTGGCAAGTCAAGTGCTAGGAATAGCCTTGATACATCTTTAAACACGTAGTATGATCATTAGAGGTCAATGATAAACAGACTATGATACAAGGCCCCTAAAACCGAATCTTTCCTTTGATTGAAACATCACCTGTCACTGTACTTTCAATCTCATTATCAACTGCTTATTTTCAGTCATTTACTTTCAGTACTTTAATTTCCACACATTTACTTTCCAGCAATTTACTTTTCAGCAATTTACTTTCTGTCGCTTATTACAGACCCTTTCAATATCAGTCCATACCAAAAGTATGTTGATTAAGTAGATATTGAATTCGACTGTTCCAGTAATTTACTTTCTGTCGCTTATTACAGACCCTTTCAATATCAGTCCATACCAAAAGTATGTTGATTAGTCGATATTGAATTGGACTGTTCCAGCACTTTACTTTTCAGTATTTACTTTCAGTCCTGTATTTACTTTCTTTACTTTCAGTACTAAAATCACAACCAACCCACATTACTTTCAGTACTAAAATCACAACCAACCCCCAACCGTCTTACTTTCCATTTTTGAAAGAACAACTATCCACTAATTCCCTTGGGTTCGACCCCTACTTACCGCTTTACTACCCAATAGTAAAGTCACGAGTAGCGGACTTATAAATTAATTTTGTACACATTGCCTCGCGACAAGGCAGTGCTGTCAACTCCCCAGAGGGCCTTGTATTCGAGCTCGACCGGTAGATGGCAGGTTTTACCATAGATAAGCCGAAAAGGACTCATGCCAATTGGAGTTTTGAAAGCAGTCATGTATGCCCACAGTGTGTCGTCTAGCTTGGACGCCCAATCCTTCCTATGGCTCGAAACTGTCTTTCCCAGAATGCTCTTGATCTCTCGGTTAGAGATCTCTACATGTCCACTGGTCTGAGGGTGATATGGAGTGCCAATTTTATGATAAACACCATATTTCTTCAGCAAGGTCTTGAAGTTCCTTTCCTTGAAGTGGGAGCCTCCATCACTAATAACTATTCGGGGGACTCCAAACCGAGGAAATATAACCTTCTGAAACATTTTTATAACCACCTTGGCGTCGCAAGTAGGAGTACCAACTGCTTCAACCCACTTGGAAACATAGTCGACTGCTACCAAGATGTACTGGTTACCATAAGAAGGTGGGAGTGGTCCCATGAAATCGATCCCCCATACGTCAAATAACTCCACTGCAAGAATGCTCTGCTAGGGCATCTCCTGCTGCTTAGAAATATTTCATGTTCTCTGGCATTGATCACAAGCTTTGACAAACTCGTGGGTATCCTTGAATAGAGCAGGCCAGTAGAACCCGGACTGTAGTACCTTTGCAGCTGTTTTCGAACTAGCACCATGGCCACCATATTGTGACGAGTGGTAGCGTTCCAGGATCCATTTAATCTATTCCTCATCAACACAGGTCCTGTAGAGACCGTCAGCACATAATTTATAAAGAAAGGGATCATCCCAGAAGTACCTCTTCACATCGTGCAGAAATTTCGTCTTCTGGTTGTGTGACTGGTCGGGAGGAACAATACCGCAGGCCAAATAATTGACAAAATCTGCGTACCATGAGCAGGGCTGGTCTCGACACTCATTAGCTGCTCTCCTGCAAGACAATCGGTCATGGGGAGTTTATCTTCTTTGCGGTGGAGCTCTCCTAGCTCGGAGCGTGACAGGTGATCTGCAACCAGATTTTCAGCTCCCTTCTTGTCTCTAATTTCAATATCAAACTCTTGAAAGGGGGAGAACCCATCGAATCAACAGAGGCTTTGAATCATTCTTGGCCAGCAAATACTTGATTGCAGCATGATCGATCTAACTATGGTCTTGGACCCTATTAGGTACTGCCTGAACTTCTCAAAAGCGGAGACGATGGCTAGCATCTCCTTCTCGGTCGTAGTTTAGTTAGCCGCTGCGCCAACGAGGACCTTACTCGCATAATAAATCACGTGTAGCTTCTTGTCGATGCGCTGCCCTAAAACTGCCCCCACTGCAAAGTCACTAGCATCACACATTAGTTCAAATGGCAGCTCCCAATTAGGGGGCTGCACGACAGGAGCAGAAGTAAGAGCAGATTTCAGATTATGGAAAACATTAAAACATGATTCATCGAAGTTAAACTTAGCGTCTTGGCAGAGTAGGTCTGTGAGGGGCTTGGCTATCTTGCAGAAATCCTTAATGAAGCACCTGTAGAAGCCTGCATGTCCTAGAAAACTCCTGATTCCCTTCTCGTCTTTGGGTGGGGGCAGCTTCTCAATGACCTCCACCTTCGCATGATCAACCTCGATGCCTCGGTTGGAGACTAGGTGTCACAACACTACCTTCCTGCATCATGAAGTGACACTTCTCCCAGTTTAAAACTAGGTTAGTATCAACACAACGCCGAAGAATATCAGTAAGGTTCAAAAGGCATGAATCGAATGAAGAGACATACACCAAAAAATCATCCATAAATACTTCCATGGTGTTTTCTATAAAATTAGAAAATATGGCCATCATACAACGCTGAAAAGTAGCTGGAGCATTGCAAAGACCGAAAGGCATACGTCTATAAGCAAATGTGCCAAAAGGGAAAGTAAAAGTAGTCTTCTCCTGGTCCTCCGGGTGTATAGGGATCTGGAAAAATCCACTATAACCGTCGAGGTAGCAGAAAAACTTATGCTTCGCAAGACGTTCTAACATTTGATCAATAAAAGGCAAAGGAAAGTGATCCTTACGAGTAGCCTTATTCAACTTCCTATAGTCTATGCACATACGCCAACCAGTCACAGTATGAGTAGGAATCAGATCATTATTCTCATTACGAACAACAGTCAAACCTCCCTTCTTAGGGACAACATGCACATGACTTACTCACTCACTATCAGCAATAGAATAAATAATGTCGGCGTCTAGCAATTTCAGAATCTCCTTCTTCACTACATCATTCAACTTAGGTTTCAAACGTCTCAAGGCATCCCAAGTAGGCCTAGCATCACCCTCTAGATGAATTCTATGCATGCACATAACTGGGCTAATCCCCTTAATATCATCAATGGAATAACCGAGGGCTCGCCTATGTTCTCTCAAAACAACTAGCAATCTCTGGGTCTCTACCTCAGTCAAAGATGTATTCAAAATCACTGGATAAGTCAAGTTAGGGCCAAGAAATTCATACCTGAGACTTGCAGGTAGAGGTTTCAGCTCTACCTTGCAAGGTTCCTTACCTGACTCTGTGAGCTTTCAAGTTTCAGCGCCTCCCTCAATGCTCACTGCGCATATATCCATTGGTATTGGGCAACCTGATATGACCCTGTAAGATTCAATAGAGGTCAGTGCAAGAGGATCATCAACATCAGCAGAGTCTAACACATCGCAGTCAGCTAGAAGACTCAGACTCTTGCACATGTCGGGCAAATAAAAGACAACACGTTCACTGCCCACTCGCAAAGCTATAGACCCCCTATCCATATCAATAACAACTTTAGCCGTGTAAAGGAATGGTCTACCAAGGATAATCGGAATGTCTATGTCCTCTGAAATATCAAGCACAATAAAATCAGCAGGTATGTAAATATTCTTCACCTTAACGGGTACGTCTTTCAAAATCCCTTTCGGGAATCTATAAGAATGATCCGCAAGGCGAATAGAGATGTTAGTAGGACAGAGATCATCCAAATTCAGTTTAGCATACAATGAGTAAGGCATGATAGACACACTAGCACCGAGATCGCATAAGGCACAATGAATAGTAATGCCACCAACATCACAAGGGATAGAAAAACTCCCTGAGTCCTTAAGCTTAGACGGCATGGGCAGGTGCATAGCAGCACTGCACTCCTCACTCAGAGCCACTGTCTCGGTTCCGTCTATCTTCCGTTTCCCAGTTAGGATCTCCTTCATGAATTTGGCATAAGTGGGAATCTGCGTGATTGCATCGGTGAAAGGCATAGTGATGTAGAGAGTACGGATCTTATCCACAAACTTCTTGAATTCCTTATCTCGCCTAGTAACAACCAGCCATTGAGGGAATGGGACCGAAGGTTTATAAGGGGCTGGCTCCACTGTCTGTGTAAGATTTTCGACTCGGTACTCAGCTTCTTTCGATGATTCCTCTTCAGCAGGGGTGGAATGAGGCGCTGATTTTTCTGCTGTTGCTCGAGTGGTCTGAGCTGGTAGCATCTCAAGCTGTTTTCCTCCTCGGAGTGTGATGGCGTTCACTGATTCTCTAGGATTCAGATCTGGTTTCGATGGGAGTTTCCCACGTTCTCTAGTTACCGAATCTACTTGCTGAGCAACCTGATTTTCTAGTATCCTGTTCTGAATGACCAGCTACTCGATCGTCTTCTCGAGCCCTTTCACTCGCTTATCATGCTCAGTCATAAAACTAGCCATCATAGCTTCCACGCTAGATGAGCTGCCAGACTCCTATTGCTTGGGCTGATGCGGCTGATATGAATAGCTCCCTGAATTCTGATTTTGCTGCCCTTGTGATTGGTTATTGTACTGAGGCCTCGACTTGTAGGAAGTATTATTCCGCGTTTGTTGAACCTGAACGTTGTATTGGCCTCGGGGCTGGTACGGTGCACTGCTTTGCTGCTGTTTCTAAGGGAAGCCAGAGGGCGCCTAATTCTGAGGCTTGTAGGAGAGGTTAGGATGGTTCCGATTCGGGTTATCCCACCTATTAGTTGCTGATCCATAGCCGAAACCAGTCCCCTGGTTATTCTGCCCAACGTAGTTTGTGTCCTCCTGATTCCCACTGTTATCATCTTGTCCCATCACTGGACAACCATTTGCAAAATGAGCAGGAGAGCCACAAATCTTACAATAGACACCCACATTGGCAACATCAGACGACTTCATAGAGGAGGCCGTCTTCAGATTTTTTATTTCGATTGCGAGCATCTTCACTGTATTGGTCAACTCAGCGATGTCAGTGCTGCCATCAGCGTGGCAGAGGTCTTGCACGCCCTTTCTGTCCTTGCGATTGCCTCGATCGCTGGTCAAGAGGTGGTAGTCTTGAGCAGCTTTCTCTATAATGTCATAGGTCTCTTCTAGTGGGACTCCGTTCAGTCCGCCACCAGCTGCTTGGTTGATCAAGGTGCGCAGCCCCTGGTCGATTCCCTGATAGAAAGTATCAATAGTTTGCCATAATTCCAGGTTGTGATGGGGACACATTCTCATCAGCTCTTTGTACCTCTCCCAAGCCTCGTAGAGGATCTCACCATCCATAGATCGGAACGAGATGATCTTGTTCGTGAAATGTGCTGTCTTTGATGGTGGGAAGTACTGCTGGAGAAAAGCTTCGGCCAGTTTGCCCCATGTAGTGAAGGTGCCCTCTGCATGACTATCAGCCACCTACTAGCCTTTTCGGATAGTGAGAATGGAAATACCCTCAGGTAGTAGGATTCTGGAGGAACACCATTCGTCTTTACTGTCTTGCACATCTGGACAAACCGCTTTAGGTGCTGATGAGGATCTTCATTCTGCCTTCCTGTTAACTGGTTATTTCGCACCATTTGAATGAGCCATGTTTTGAGTTCCCAGGTGTTGTTTTCTATTCCAGGTGGTGCAATGGCAGATTGGAATCCTGAGACACGTGGAGCAGTGTAATCTCCAAGAGTCCTGCGCACTGGTTGCTGCAACGGACGCTGCTGTTCATCTCTGACCACCTCGTTCAATGCTCTATTTTGATTCATCGTCGTTGCTGCAAAATTTCGGTTCAGTGCTCGTAGCTGCCGAGCTTCGTTTTGGACCCTGCAAGTATTGTTTCGTCGGTCCGGTGTGTCCTCGTCTGAAATCTGAATCTGCTTCTTCCTTCTGGGTGTTTTCTTTGGCATGAACTAGCTAGTACTTGCAAGAGCCAAGAATCACCGTGAGTGAAGAAATCAAGGCAGAAAGTCAGATAACAAACAAGGTGGAATAGTCTAAACTACACAGGTTAAATCTAATATAACACTAAACGCTGCTCCCCGGCAACGGCGCCATTTTGACAAGCGTATTTTTAACTCTTTATAGTTGTCAAATTATGAGTTTTAGGAGTCAAATCATAGTGAAACAAAATTTTTTAACCTTGGTAAGCCAATGGTTGATCCAAGGAACAGGTGTGTGATTACTAGCAAACAATGTGACCTATTTAGCTACTCCGATTAAAAGAGGTTTGTTTTGTTGTGAAAATCGCAGAGATTAAAAAATAGAAAATAAAAGGTTTGTACTTATTAGAGAAAGAATTCCAGAATCCATACTTCACCCGTGCTAACCCCACTAATCATGCAATCATCATCATGTAATTCATCATGCTATCGAATATCGAAATAAATTGAAATAACACTAGATAAGCCACCCATCCACGGATCATTATCCAGATTAATCTCAATTGTTGAACGCCGCCCATCCCCGGATTATCAACGATCTCGATTTTATTAAACTAAAGGCTTTCATACAATTTCATACGATCCGGTTAATACCTAGGACCCATCCATCTTTCGGTAATTAACCTAAATACGATCTAGCATGCAAACATCCCATTCAATGTAAATACTTGCAAGAACAATAAATTAAGCACGATGAAACTGAATATTCGATTTGCATTAATGAAAAACATTCATATGATCACATGACGAGTTGGGTACAATGCACGGGATTCGTAGGATCCCGGAATAGAGAGACTACTCACTGTTCATGGTGCTTAAACCAAAAACAGTGCAAAGAGAAATTAAGAATGAGTAAACCGTAAAGACGCGGTGGCTCGTTGAATCTCTCACGATGAATTGCTGTCTCTTTCCAAGCTAGGGTTTCTTTTCTCCAAAATCAGCACACTTAATTCTGGTCGAATCCTCTCTTTTTATAGCTCATTTTCCGAAATTGCCAAAATTATCCCTAAATCGAGATTTGGAAAGTCCCGTGACACCGACTTCATCACGGGCTGTCAGGGGACATCACAGGAATTGAAAGGGTTGTTGCCACAACAAGGTCTCGTGACGGCTTGGCTGATACAGGTTGTCACGAGACGTCACGGGGTCTTCCAACGTCATCAGCTCGGCCAACTCCCGTGATAGCTTCTTTGCCCCTTGATGGGCCTTGTGTCATGGGACATCACGGGGTCTTCGATATGCATGGCCACGGCTGAGTCCCGTGATGCGCCCTTTGTCCCGTGATGCATGGTTTTGTCATGGGGTCTGGACCCAAAAATGCTCCATTCGATCGATTTTGTCATCTTTTCACGTAATCATGTCCATATCAAGTCATTGGGTAATTCAAACCTGAAACACTAAGAAAATAGATTAAATGCTAACAAATTGTCCAGAAAACAAATCTAATCCATCATCGAATGAGGTGAATAATAGGTCAAGAACTTGACCGATCAAAACACTGCACTGCATAAGCACGCAGGAACCTTCTGTAATTGCCAGCAAGACCTAGAAAGCCACGCACCTGGCGTATCGTCTTGGGAGTACGCCAATTGATGGACCAAAGTTATACGAGTCAGAAACACAGTAAAACCCCCTTAATTAGACTGTTTGTCTATCTAACGTCTACGTGTTAGTCCCGATATATTTTCACAGGGCATTTTAGAGACTGAAGTGAAAACACGCTAAGGAGAGGATTTTAAGCTGAAAAGATAACAAGAGTAAATCCAAGGTCAAGATCATATGCCGACTGAAGAAATATCAAGGATCCTGACGTTGAATTGACCAGAACAAATTAATCAGAAGAATCAGGAGTGGAGTCAAGACAGACCGGGGAAGGAACACATTGACAGTTTTGTGAAAAGACTGCACAAAACTGTACAAACTCACACATTGGGCAAGGATGACCGGCCACCACTCAAGGAGGTGGCCAAGGGAGGAGCTCCTCCCCCTTGGACCACCGGCAACCGGCGGCTATGGGAGGAGGGACCGGCGGCTTCACTATTCCTCCACATGTCACCTCCTCCTCCTCCTCCCTTCTCCTCCCTTGGATCAAATGCACATGTCCACCATCTCCACCACCCATCTCCTCCCATTTTGGCTATAAAAGGAGGAGCTCCTCCTCCTCATTTCACACACCAAAATCCAAATTCACTTCTCTCTCTAGAAGTTGTAATATTTGTAATGTTGTAATTTTGCTTTGGAAATAAAGGAAAGCTCCCTTGGCGCTTCAACGGTTGTAAGTTTCTCTTAGTATTTATTTATTTAACTGTTGCCTTTAATTTCCTTAGTATAATGTTTAGCGCGATGAATAGTAGCTAAACTAGTAGTTCGGTCTAAGGGGCGCACTTGTATTATAAAATGTTTTAAGACTATTAACTTAGTGTTTAGTCTTAGTATTCAAAACTTGTTCTATGTGCCATATATAGTCAGAGTTTCCAAGGTTGAGTGGATGCTGTAACAAGCAAAGCTCTTCTGTGGGAATTCGTGATCATACTCAGGTAGTGGAAGCTGTAACAAGCAAAGCTATCTGAGGAGTTCGACTCATCCTAAATCCCATCTGGTCGAGCGTAACTGTGAGATCAGGTGGATGCACCCAGGCTAGCATACCTTAGGGTATTGGCGCTAGACTGAAATAGAACAGGAGTTGCTTTAAACCGGTGTTGCAAGTCTTGAGCTGTAACTAGCCTCGATTCACCGTTTGAATACTTAGATGATTCACTAATGGTCAATGATAAACAGGATATAATACAAGTCCCCTGAAACCGAACATTTCTCTTAATCATTAAAATAGTAATTTACTTTCCAGTATTAAAATCAACCAACCAACCAATCAATCAATCAAAATAGCTGGTAGCTTTAAAACCAACCAACCGACCTTAAACACGTTCCCACGCTGCGTAATTCCCCCCGAAGAACAATTATTCCCCTAGTTCCCTTGGGTTCGACCCCTACTTACCAAGTACTACCCAGTAGTATAGTTGCAAGTAGCGGACTATAAATTTATTTGCACAATCGCTTTGACGACGAGCGGTTCTGTCAAATTGGCGCCGTAGCCGGGGAACTAGTCATCGGATAACTGTTCTTTGAATCGTTACGCGCTTCAAAACAACCATGTCTCGCGAAGAAAGTCACCATGACTACCAGGATGACGAAGAAATAAACCTGTACGATCAGAATGATGAGGTATAGTTTCCATTCGTCGACGATCCGGAACAACTCATCAGAAACAGAAGAGCTCGTGATAGGGAAGCAGTCAGAAGAAACCAAGAATTACCCGAGGACCGAAATGCAGCTGGTCCAGTACAACCTCCTATCCATCCCCCACGACCACAACCTCAACCTCGATACATGCCAAGAAGAGAACCCGCGTTCGATGACTACTACGGAGATAACTACTACCGTGAACCGACGATGGGCGAGTTAAATGCCCCTAATTTCGAGACACAGCCGTGGTGTATCTATGAGAGCCCTGAATTAGAAAATATAACCATCAACGCATCAGTGGCACACAGCCTGCCAAAATTCTCAGGATCTCAAGAAGAATCTGCCGCAACTCACCTCCAACGCCTACATGGCATTTGCCAGAATCTAAAGCCCAACCGAGTGAATATGGACGACTTCAAGTTAAAAGCGTTCTATTTTTCCCTCACTGACTCGGCAAGTGACTGGTTGCTTTCATTGCCTTCCGGAAGCATTAGAACATGGGTTCAGATGCAGAAGAAATTCTTAGATAAATACTATCCGGCTGGAAGAGCAATTCAAGTAAGGAAGCAACTACAGGAAATCAAACAAGGTCCCAATGAAACCATGTACGATTACCTGGAAAAGTTCAATCACCTAGAAAGGAGCTGCTGTACCCTTGGACTGCCCGAGAAACTCGTCATCGAGTACCTCATTGATGGATTAAGACCACTAGACAAAATGCTCTTGGATGCCTCAGCAGGAGGGTCCATGATGAATCTGTTATTAAGTGGCATCAGAAATCTCATCGCCAACGTTGCTGAAAATGCTCGATTTAGAGAAGAGACCACTCGCCAAGATGAATTCTCTCGATCAAAAAGGGTAGCACAAACTGAGGCATCAGTAAACTCCATAACTGAAGAGATGAAACAGTTAAAGGAGATGATGATTGAGATCATACGTAGACAGCCAGTTACGGTAAAACCTTGCGAGTTCTGCGGTTCTACGGACCACAAAACAGATGCATGCCCAACATTGATAGAAGAAGAACCGGCTGATGTGAATGCAGTGGGAGGATATCAAGGATACAACAACGTCAGAACTGGACAAAATAGACAGTACGGTCAAACGTCCAACCCAGACTGGCGTAACAACAACAGCTATCTTCAGACGGAGACACAACCAGCTGTCCCTCAACTAGCGCAGTCATTCTACCAACCACCCCACCGACAATATCACCAGAACACTCCATCAGCAGGCCAATATCACCAAAAAGGGCCAAATCAGTACCAAGCCAGACCGAGCAATCAGCAGGAGCCAAGCAAGTCGCTCAACGACACGATGAAGGAGCTTACGGGAAACATTAATCAGTTGGGAACTTCGCTACACCAGTACCAGGCAAAAACTGACGGGGCAATCTCAGAATTGACCAAACAAATGTCCCAGCTCGCCACCGCCATGTCTACACTCACTACTGAACCTGGCAGACTTCCTTCACAGACCGTTCAAAATCCAAAGGCAAATATAAGCATGATAAAGAGGTCAAGCATGAAGGCTACACTAGGAGAGGTAGCACGATCCCCAACTTACAAACTCTCGAACAATCACTTCAACCGCAGACGTCGGCCTGATTGGAATCAAGAGGAAGATCGCCCCAATAATGGCAAAACATGGGTTACACATGCCGACAATGGACGATATGCATTCACCGTCTGCATAACACCACCGACTATTATACACACCGACGTACCAGCATCAGGATGGGACGACGACAACAACTTAAGGCCAAGGAATAGGCAGACTGGTCAAAGAATAGAAAGAGCCCTCGTTTCAGACCATGAGTCACAACCGGAAAGAGATAAAGACCCAGGAGCCTTTACAATCACTTGCTGTATTGGTGAAACCCAGATCCACAAATGCTTAGTCGATCTTGGGGCTGCTGTCAACGCCATGCCTTCCTCCTTGTATTACTTACTAGGACTGGGTCCGTTGAAACCTCCCCGGTCAAATATCGAGCTAGGAGACAAGTCATGCATCCGTCCGGTTGGAGAACTGGAAGATGTAATACTCCATGTGGGAGAGCTCGTCGTTGCTGCAGACTTCTATGTAATACCAACAGAAGAAACTAGCGAAGACGATCCTCCGACAATAATATTGGGACGACCATTCCTCTACGCCACTAAAGCAAGAATCGATGTGGGCAAGGGGTCATTATCACTTAAGTTCGGCGGAAAAATTGCACATTTCTACATTAATAAGAGCCGCCCGGACACGAAGAAACCGCCAGACATAACACCTATCTCAGATCACTGTGCACAGTTTTCTGACCTGTCATTAGGGACCAGAAAAGTATCAAGACCAGCAGCTATGGTCAAAGGTCTCCCGCCTTCTCAGAAACAATGGAAAGAGAAAACACCAAAACAATGGAGCTCTTACTCCAACAAGAAGTCAGGAAGGAACAACACTGGAACGGTGGCAAAGTTTGACCTCAGCCACCCATGGGACCCAAACCAATGAACCACAAACGAGGTATCGTCGAGCCAACGACGTTAAACAAGTGCACTGGTCGGGAGGTAACCCGACACTATCTTACTTTTCCGCACTTTAATTTCTGTCATTTAAATTCAGTATTTAGTTTTAAGCTTGCATGACTTTTGAACTAAGGCACGCCTTCATTCAAGAGTGGGGGGTGAGAACCACCTGTGTACATAAATAACATGCAGCTGTCTTTTCTTTTTTAATAAGTACCTTTTTGAAAATATGAACTTAAGAATGTGAAAAAGATAATTCATAATTCATGCATTAACCTTGTGAAAATTCAACTGTTTAAACACTTAGAATGTAACTTTCCATTTGTCCTTTGTGCTGAGATAACTAGGGATGTGGAGTTGATATAAACTGCCCTAGAGAGGCTTGGAAAGCAATCAAAGGATCAGATCAAACTATATGGTTGTCGAAGTTAGTGGAGGCTGCACTTCGGGTTTTCAGTGAATAATTGAAGTCAACTCCGCCATGAAGCATCTATGCAAAGGCGAGGACAGGAATCAGACCGTCCTCTCTCTAGTCAAAATAGCCGAGAAAATAGATGGGCGACCCTCATCTTGACCCGCGCAAAACGACATAGACGAGAGGAGCGGGGAGGTATTTCCATAGGCTTACGGGCGATGATTGGACCTCCCAAAAAAGGCTCGAGAAAATGGACTAGCAATCACAAAAAGACGAAAAGCTCAATGAAGCAAATCAAAAGAGGCCAAAGGCCCAAAATTGTGAAGGTTTTAACCGAGCAAAAGTGAAGCACTCAAAAAAGTCAAATCAAAGGCCAAAGGCCGATTCACTACAACAAAAAAGCAGTCCCTCGCCAAAGAAGAAAATCAAAAAGGCTCAACTCACTGAAACTCGAATCGAATCACGTGCTAGAGAAAGCTACCAGAAAACCATATAGTAAGAGACGATCCCGACGTTGCAGTCCAGGAGCCTAAAAAGGGCTATCTCCCGAGACATCCAATATAATTTGCATCTCAGCACGGAGGTACAAGTATTAAGTTTCTTCTATTTATTTACGCAGTTTAATTTGGTAATAAGTAAGCAATGCATGAATTAGGATAGATCGAGTAACACAGTCTAATTTTCATATTCCAAAGCCAAAATTAGAACTTACGCCCTTTAATAGCATTGTTCGGGATGAACAACTAAAAGTGGGGGGTAATCTGATGGACCAAAGTTATACGAGTCAGAAACACAGTAAAACCCCCTTAATTAGACTGTTTGTCTATCTAACGTCTACGTGTTAGTCCCGATATATTTTCACAGGGCATTTTAGAGACTGAAGTGAAAACACGCTAAGGAGAGGATTTTAAGCTGAAAAGATAACAAGAGTCAATCCAAGGTCAAGATCATATGCCGACTGAAGAAATATCAAGGATCCTGACGTTGAATTGACCAGAACAAATTAATCAGAAGAATCAGGAGTGGGGTCAAGACAGACCGGGGAAGGAACACATTGACAGTTTTGTGAAAAGACTGCACAAAACTGTACAAACTCACACATTGGGCAAGGATGACCGGCCACCACTCAAGGAGGTGGCCAAGGGAGGAGCTCCTCCCCCTTGGACCACCGGCAACCGGCGGCTATGGGAGGAGGGACCGGCGGCTTCACTATTCCTCCACATGTCACCTCCTCCTCCTCCTCCCTTCTCCTCCCTTGGATCAAATGCACATGTCCACCATCTCCACCACCCATCTCCTCCCATTTTGGCTATAAAAGGAGAAGCTCCTCCTCCTCATTTCACACACCAAAATCCAAATTCACTTCTCTCTCTAGAAGTTGTAATATTTGTAATGTTGTAATTTTGCTTTGGAAATAAAGGAAAGCTCCCTTGGTGCTTCAACGGTTGTAAGTTTCTCTTAGTATTTATTTATTTAACTGTTGCCTTTAATTTCCTTAGTATAATGTTTAGCGCGATGAATAGTAGCTAAACTAGTAGTTCGGTCTAAGGGGCGCACTTGTATTATAAAATGTTTTAAGACTATTAACTTAGTGTTTAGTCTTAGTATTCAAAACTTGTTCTATGTGCCATATATAGTCAGAGTTTCCAAGGTTGAGTGGATGCTGTAACAAGCAAAGCTCTTCTGTGGGAATTCGTGATCATACTCAGGTAGTGGAAGCTGTAACAAGCAAAGCTATCTGAGGAGTTCGACTCATCCTAAATCCCATCTGGTCGAGCGTAACTGTGAGATCAGGTGGATGCACCCAGGCTAGCATACCTTAGGGTATTGGCGCTAGACTGAAATAGAACAGGAGTTGCTTTAAACCGGTGTTGCAAGTCTTGAGCTGTAACTAGCCTCGATTCACCGTTTGAATACTTAGATGATTCACTAATGGTCAATGATAAACAGGATATAATACAAGTCCCCTGAAACCGAACATTTTTCTTAATCATTAAAATAGTAATTTACTTTCCAGTATTAAAATCAACCAACCAACCAATCAATCAATCAAAATAGCTGGTAGCTTTAAAACCAACCAACCGACCTTAAACACGTTCCCACGCTGCGTAATTCCCCCCGAAGAACAATTATTCCCCTAGTTCCCTTGGGTTCGACCCCTACTTACCAAGTACTACCCAGTAGTATAGTTGCAAGTAGCGGACTATAAATTTATTTGCACAATCGCTTTGACGACGAGCGGTTCTGTCACCAATCAACAATTGCCTGGATCTTATCCCCCTCGACTCCTACCCCTTGTTTGGAGATCACATGCCCTAGGTGTGTAATGTGTGCCCTGCCAAACTCGCATTTTGAAAGTTTAGCAAAAATGAATGTAAACTGAGTAATGTGAGTACCTTTCGAAGGTGTTCAATGTGTAGGGGTCAAGTTCGACTATAAATGAGAATGTCGTCGAAGAATACGAGGACTCCTCTCTGTAACATAGGACGAAAGACTTCGTCCGGATGAACTCCCAACTGGTGGTAGCCGTATCGTAAATCCAGCTTAGTGAACACCTCGGCATCGTGTAGTTCATCAAGCAACTGATCTGCAGTGGGAATAGGATATCGATCCTTAACAGTGATCTCATTCACAGCCCTATAATCGATGCAAAAGCGCCAAGTGTAAACTGATTTTGTAATTTCAATTTGAAATTAAACCCAAGGATGAATCTAGACTTGAGATAATTCAACCCAGAAAGTGGATGCAGTAAACTTACCTTGATCCATGTCCATAAATTTGCAGTTCTTCAATCTTCTTCTCCGCTTACGTTTTCTTCCCTTAGCCTTTTCCTTTACTAGTTGGTATACTCTTGATAATGGACAAAACCAACTCTGCATGCCTCTTTATAGAAGTTACGTTGGGTGGGTTACATCCAATAACCACCTGGTAACTTCCTCATCCAAATACAATGTATGTGCCTTTTCATAGTTATGTGCCTTTTCATAGTTGATGGTAACTACCATGCATACACGTTTGTTGATGAGATAGTGCATGCATTATAATAGTATATTAGGCAAGGGTTGAGGGTACGTAAAGTATACCCTGATTTTAATGTCATTAACCGAAATCGATCCATTACGATGTCGACTTTTATATTAAAATCAATCATGTAATATGAACTGATGTAAACAATAAACAATAGGACTCAAGGAGACACACAGGCCACATAGATATTCCAACATTCTCCCACTTGGCCTTTGTGTCGCTTTGATGATCTAAAGAAAATACATCTATAAGTCAAGTTCATTTAACATTCAATAATTTTACTCGAATTAAGGATTGATTGGATCATGGCGGTCACAAGTCAATCAGTGACATGATTCCTTCCATGTATCACGCATCAAACCCAAACTCAAAGTAATATGTTATATAATTATCATTAATGTATATACATATCATGTTTGACATTATATTCGATAAAGCAGAAACACAACCATAATTGAATTCAAGTAGTTACAAACAAACGAGCGTATCAGGTTTAGAATAGCAAGGCTCTGTCTATGACCCCCATACGTTCTACATGGCCAATGAACGCCTTGGGTGGTAGTCCCTTAGTCAACGGATCTTCTACCATCATATCCGTTTTAATATGGTCAAACAGTACTCTGCGCTTCTGCACCTCTTCCTTGACGGACAAGAACTTCAATTCCATGTGTTTAGCACCCTTAGAATGCTTGTCGTTTTTCGAGAAGAAAACTGCCGCTGAATTATCACAATAAATTTTGAGCGGCTTGGCTATACTATCAACAATCCCGAGTCCTGAGATGAAGTTTCGTAGCCACAATGCGTGAATAGTGGCTTCAAAGCATGCCACAAATTCGACTTCCATGGTGGACGTTGCAATTACAGACTGTTTCCCACTCTTCCATGATACTGCTCCATCAGCTAATAAGAACAGATAACCAAACGTGGATTTTCTGCTGTCAACGAATCCAGCATAATCTGAATCTGAATATCCAATGATCTCTAGATGATCGGATCTTCTATAAGTAAGCATGGTCTCTTTGGTGCCTTGCAAATACCTGAGAACCTTTTTTGCAGTTTTCCAGTGGTCTATTCCGGGATTGCTTTGATAGCAACCTAGCATTCCAACAGCGAAGCTGATATCAGGTCGAGTGCAAGTTTGAACGTAAATCAAACTCCCAACCACTGATGCATATGGGATTCTTGCCATTTCCTTTTGTTCCAACTCATTTCTGGGGCATTGCATTTTACTGAACTTGTCCCCTTTTTGTATAGGAACTAGTCCTGATGAGCATTTTTCCATTCTGTACCTCTCTAAAATTTTATTAATATAGCCCTTTTGAGACAGCCCTAATAATCCCTGTGATCTATTTCGAAATATTTCTATTCCGATCACATAGGACGCATCGCCCATATCCTTCATTTCAAAAAATTTAGAGAGGTATTTCTTTGTCTCATATAGTATACACATGTCATTTGCAGCAAGCAAAATGTCGTCAACATATAAAACTAAAATTACAAATTTACTCCCACTAACTTTTATGTAGATACACCGGTCGACAGTGATCTCTACAAAACCATATAACGTAATGGTATCATTAAACTTTAAATACCACTGTCTGGAAGCTTGTTTCAATCCATATATTGACTTTCTCAATTTACACACCTTGTGTTCATTCCCTGTGGTTATGAAACCTTCAGGTTGGTCCATATATACTTCTTTCTCTAAATCTCCATTTAAGAATGCAGTTTTTACATCCATTTGGTGCAACTCGAGATCATAGTGAGCCACCAAAGCTAGAACTATTCTTAAGGAGTCTTTCTTTGATACTGGAGCAAATGTCTCCTTATAATCAACGCCATCTTTCTGAGCGAAACCTTTCGCTACGAATCTGGCCTTATATCTTTCGATGTTACCTTTCGAGTCGCGTTTTGTCTTGTAAGTCCACTTAGACCCAACTGCCTTGAAGCCCTCGGGTAACTCGACTAAGTCCCAAACTCTGTTGTCATGCATTGATTTGATCTCTTCTTTCATGGCAATTAACCACTTATGAGAATCATTACTCTCCATGGCGTTTCTGAATGAGGTAGGTTCTTCATCAAGACTTAAGTCACATTCATTTTCGACAGTGTAAACCACATAGTCATTTGAAATTGCTGATCTTCTTTCTCTTACAGATCGTCGCAATGGTTCATGTGGTGTACTGTTATCTTCTTGAATTGTGACAGGTTCATTTGTTATACTTTCATTTGGTGGGGCATGTCTATCATCATGTTGTTCCACTGTGCCGGTTGGTTGTGAGACCATAATTGGGACAACAACTCTAGGTGGTATGATAGGTGAAGAAATTTCAACTTGAAGTTCATTTATGTCTACTTTTCTTTGCTCAAAGCTCCCACTGATTTGACCATTTTCAATGAATCTTGCATTACATGTCTCGACTATTCTCGTACTATGGTTAGGACAATAAAATATGTACCCCTTTGATTTTTCAGGATAGCCAATAAAAAAACCACTGACTGTCCTTGGGTCGAGTTTCTTTTCATGTGGATTATACAACTTCACTTCTGTTGGGCATCCCCAAACGCGAAGATGCTTTACACTAGGTTTTCTACCGGTCCATAGTTCATAAGGTGTCTTAGGAACTGCTTTACTAGGAACTTGGTTAAGTAAATAAGTTGCAGTCTTTAATGCATATATCCACAATGATGCGGGTAGAGAGCAATTGCTCAGCATGCTCCTAACCATGTCCATCAATGTACGGTTTCTTCTTTCGGTTACGCCATTTTGTTGAGGTGTACCGGGCATTGTGTACCGTGCACAAATGCCTCTGTTTCAAGGAATTTCGCAAATGGACCTGGACATTGTCCACTTTCATTAAACTTTCCATAAAATTCACCACCTCTATCAGACCTCACTACCTTCACCTTTCTATCTAGTTGCCTTTCTACCTCATTTACGAACACCTCTAAGACGTTCACAAATTGAGATTTTTCATGCAGTAGATAAGTATATCCATATCGTGAGTAGTCATCAATGAAGGTGATGAAATATTTCTCACCATTCCAAGAAGGAATATCGAATGGACCACATATGTCGGTGTGAATTAATTCAAGAAGTTGAGTGCTTCTTGTGGCTGATTTCTTTACTATGTGTTTTCTTTGCTTTCCTTTTATGCAGTCTACACACACATTTAAGTCACTGAAATCCAACTGAGGTAAAATTTCATTCTTTACCAACCTCATTATCCTTTCTTTGAAGATGTGGCCTAATCTTTGATGCCATAAGAAAGCAGAATGTTCATTAAATGCACTACGTTTAATGCCCTGTGATTCAATATAAAATAAGGATTCAGAAAATTTGGCATCAAGATTGAACTTGTACAGTGAATCAATCAAAGTACCACAACCATATAAGTAATCATTTCGGTACAAAGAAAAACCACCATTTCCAAACTTAACATGAAAACCTAAATTATCCAACCTACTTATAGAAACAAGGTTTCTGGCACACTCAGGAACGTAAAGACATCTTTCAAGATCTATTTGACATCCTGTGTCGAGAATCAATCTATATGTCCCAATGCCCTCAATACGCGCCTTCATCCTGTTTCCCATGAACAAGTGTTGCTCAGGTCCTCTTATGAGTTGGATCGAACTGAATCCCTGTTTTATATGAGATACATGAGTAGTAGCACCGGAATCTAACCACCAAGTGTTGTAAGGCACTTCTATGAGATTCGATTCAAAACAAACAAAGTTATGTTCCATACCTTTCTTATCGAACCATGCCTTCCTTTTAGGGCAGTCTTTCTTAAAATGTCCTGCTTTCTTGCAAAAGAAACACTTCTTCTCCTTTTGAATTTGGCTTTCAGGTATTTTCATGAATGCCTTATCTTTCTTCTTATCCCTCTTAATCATTTTGCTTTTACTGCTAGTGGCACCATCATGGCCTACAAAATGAACAGCATGGTCCTTCATTTTCTTTAATCTCCCTTCTTCCTGAATTAACATGGCCTTCAGTTCTTGAAAGTTCCATTTATCTTTAATGGTGTTATAATTCACCTGAAACTGGCCAAATTCAAGAGGTAGGGAATTAATGATGAATTGGACCAAAAATGTTTCATTGACGTCCATCCCTAAGGCCTTTAACTTTGCTGCCAAGTTTGACATGTGCGTCATATGATCATGGATAGGTTGAGACCAATCAAACTTCTTTGTAGTCAGCTGGCTCATTAGACTGCCTACAATTGATTTATCAGCCAAATCCGATCGTGAACACTCTTTAATTTTATGCAAGAACTCCCTAGCATTCTCTGTCTTAGGCATTGATGGCTTAATATTTTCAGCCATTGTCATCCTCATAAGGTTCAAACTCAACCGGTTAGATCGCTCCCACGCCTCATAACAAGACTTTTCGGCTTCGGAGCTATCATCTGTGATAGTTGAGGGTTCCTCTTCCGTTAGTATTGCAAGGTCCAATGCCATTACACCCAGTGTGAACCGGATTTGTTCGGACCAATCATCATAGTTCAGCCCATTGAACTTCACGACAGAGTTAGCCGATGCAAATAAATTTGATGAAACTGCAAACATTTACACAAGCTTACACATTAGTGCTTTGATACTTTAATATAGATTCATAATTTAAGCATGCATTCAAACAACCTTTGGGTAATATTCAAATAAAAGCACTATCATCGATGCTAGATTTAAAAGTTAACAATTATTCGTAACGTGGCAAGTCAAATAAGCGTGCTATCTTTGGATATACATACTATTTAATTTAAGTTACGAATTACTGACACTCTTCATTTTACTGACTATAATCAATGATCCACCTTTGAGTTATCTCCTAGAGTATAGCCAATAAAATAAGATTGATTAATCATACAACATATCTTTCAAAGCATCATTCTATCATGATTAATCAATGATACATTAAAGCTCTTAAATGTAATGTAACATGGCCACTTCGGTGACTAACAAGTTATACACATTCATACATTATTCAAACAGCAAGCATTGATATATTGTGAACAATTCATGTAACTTTAATGCACAGCAAAGTCATGATGTTTATCTTAGTAATTTGCATACATGGCTAACATTTTGCAGAAGTACAAGAAAATATACACAAATTTGTAAGTCCTCTTCAATGGTGAACTACACAAGTCTAAACCATGCACTGATACCAAATGTAAACTGATTTTGTAATTTCAATCTGAAATTGAACCCAAGGATGAATCTAGACTTGAGATAATTCAACCCAGAAAGTGGATGCAGTAAACTTACCTTGATCCATGTCCATAAATTTGCAGTTCTTCAATCTTCTTCTCCGCTTACGTTTTCTTCCCTTAGCCTTTTCCTTTACTGGTTGGTATACTCTTGATAATGGACAAAACCAACTCTGCATGCCTCTTTATAGAAGTTACGTTGGGTGGGTTACATCCAATAACCACCTGGTAACTTCCTCATCCAAATACAATGTATGTGCCTTTTCATAGTTATGTGCCTTTTCATAGTTGATGGTAACTACCATGCATACACGTTTGTTGATGAGATAGTGCATGCATTATAATAGTATATTAGGCAAGGGTTGAGGGTACGTAAAGTATACCTTGATTTTAATGTCATTAACCGAAATCGATCCATTACGATGTCGACTTTTATATTAAAATCAATCATGTAATATGAACTGATGTAAACAATAAACAATAGGACTCAAGGAGACACACCGGCCACATAGATATTCCAACACCAAGTACCATCCCTTTTCTTGATAGGGATAACTGGAGACGAAAATTGACTATTACTTGGTTTGATTATACCCTCTTGTAGCATGTCACGGATCATGGCTTCAATGGCGTCCTTCTAAATTTGGGGGTATCTGTAGGGTTTGACATTAACTGGGGACGCGTCTAGGAGCAATGGTATGCCATGGTCCTGTGGCT
Organism: Rhodiola kirilowii; assembly: GCA_033675215.1. Classification (NCBI taxonomy): domain Eukaryota; kingdom Viridiplantae; phylum Streptophyta; class Magnoliopsida; order Saxifragales; family Crassulaceae; genus Rhodiola; species Rhodiola kirilowii. The sequence goes on along the minus strand of CM066195.1, from coordinate 22,386,624 downwards.
CTGATATGTGGAAGGCCCTTTGGTGTAGAGAATACCATTTGGAACTGCTGTAGCAGGTTGGTGAGTTCAGATGCAAAGGGTGATGGAATGTCAGGTGGGATGTCAATTGGGGCACGGCTGATCATTGGATATGGCTGTTCATTTAGATGTAAGCTAGTAGTAACAGGCCACGCTTTGGGTTTCATTAGAGCGGCGAAGTTGTTCGAGGCTGAGTTGTTGACACTACACCATTTTTCAGATTAGGACATAGTTTTATTATGTCGCGTAATGTCCTATATTGGCCGCATAATGTTTACGCGACACTATGTATGTCGCGTAAAATTTGTCGCTAAAGCCTAGTAGCGTAATCTCGCGCGACAATTTGAAAAGTACACTTGTCGCGTAATGTATTTCTCTTAAGCGACATTTTTATTAAAAGGTCACATAAAACAGGATTGGGTTGTAATCTTTATGGGCATATGCTACATTTATAATGGACCTATTTTCCTATATTTGTCGCATTAGATGTTTAACGTGACAAAAGTAGCAAACAATATTGTCGTGTTATAATTCCTAAGCGACAAAACAATACCATGTGTTAGTCGTATAAAACGGCACACACTTCATTTATAGTGGACATATTTTTCAAGAAATGTCACTTAATATGTTTAAAGGGACAAAAGTAGCAGACCAAAATTGTAGCGTTATAAGGCAGGCTTGAAACGGGACGCTTATAAAAGTGCTTATACTACACAATCTGAACACATAAATGTCGTATAAACATACTTAAGATAAGAAACTCAAATATGTAATTGTCGCATAAAAGTACATATATGTCTTTCATAATATAACAAACTGTCACAAAAAAAGGAATAAGTCATACTACAAAACAGTAACCTGTTTTAAACAAAAGAAATCCAGCCATTGAACACAATTCTGGTCAAAATACATAATTCCGGCCACATACAAAAAGGGCACACACACATCAAATGTTCAGGAGTGTGTGCCCGAGCCAAAACATGGACCAAAGTTTGAAAACATAACTCGCGGAATTTCAGTTAAGATGCTGGGACGTAACTAGTCACACCTTCCGAGACATTGTTGCTTGTGTTATGCGCTGAAGCAACCCGAGCCACCATCTCTTCAAGCACCTTTATCCTCTGTTCAAATGCTGATTTCATTTCCAAAAACTCCTCATTTTTCTGTTGGAGTTGCTCTTTCAATTCTAAATTTCTGGCGCCCCCTCTCGGGAGAGGTGGCCTCTTGAAGCACTTCCCAGTTCCAGAAATATAAGTCCCACGCTTCTGTCCCAAAACTTGGGTAATTATATCAAGCTCCGTAGCAAGTGGAAGTGGTTCTTGATCATTTAGGACACTGGGATCCTCAGATTCATCCCCATTTAGATCTTGCAAAATGTCCTGAACCTTTTCTTACATTTGTTTCTACATAGACATAGAGAAGTGTAAATACATTTGAGAAAGAAGAACTTAATATGTTAAATAACAGTGACTTCACCAACCAGAGCACCAAGAAAGAAGAACTTAATATGTTAAATAACAGTGACTTCACCAACCAGAGCACCAAGTAAAAAGGAACCAACAAGTAACAGTGGCTTCACCTATGTATGCAAACAGTGGCTTCACCTATCTTAAATAACAACAAGTAACAGTGGCTTCACCTATGTTAAGGAACCAACAAGAACTTAATATGTAAAATAACAGTGGCTTCACCCATGTATGCAAACAACTATTAACAGTGAGCATAAATAACATTTGTGATGATCATAGCAGTAATTCACAATCAACAAGTAACATTTCTCCAGGAATCATAGCAAATAAGAAGAAAACCAAGAGTGACAGTGAGAACAAAAATATACCAACCGATAATTATTTGGTACAAGTAATATTCAGCAGCAATAACACGTTTTGACCACAATCATACATAACATATATAAGAACACTAATAGTGCGCACATTCCACCATTTAATATAGAACCAAATAACGACACATATGAGAGGTACATGACAATGTATATAGTAAGGAAATCACTTAACTGCCAGGGCTGCTCCAGCGGGATCTTTAGAATAGACAAGGCCGAATGTAGCAACACGAGGTGCCCTTTCTCCCTGCTCGGATAGAATTGCAGCCCTCATGTAGAAGGGACATTTTCCGGAGGTGTGGTTCATTCTCTCGGGCATATTGCGCACTCTGGACATGCTCTTACCCCTTTCCTATTATAATGAAACTTAAACAAGTTAAAGAGCATATAATACAAATGAATCAATTAAAGAATAAAAACACGGATACATTAATTAACAACTAAAATCAGTTTGAGCCTAACCAGGTTTTTAGGTTCACTAAAGTGGCTCACAAGCCATCTCCATTGATCGGGACGATCCAAAAACTCTCGGGGAATTACCTCAGGTCCATAGCTTTTAAAGAAAAATTTGCAATCTGATTTCCAATCACGGTACCTCTCCGTGGCTTTTAGAAACATATGATTCCATAGCTGGTCATCTTTTCTAGGAATGAGAAAGTTTGTCTGCAACAAAAATAAAAAGGGATTATAATTATAATCAAGTTATAAATGAAATGAATATTTTTTCTACGAAGTACTACTTACGCTCAAGTGGTCATAGACAATCCGTCTTTCTTTCTCCTCAAGCTTTTTAAATGATGCGGCCATCATGAGAACTTTGTCCCTAATTGCACTTCCAATTTCATGAACAAGTAAGCTTCCAACAGTTTGGTTAGCTGGACCACTCCCATCACGCAGAAAATCGACCTTGATCAGCTGCCCTCTGTTGTGTGTAAGCTTCCAATTTGCCACTGTTGTCCCATTGACAACTCCCCTTACTTTCCTTTTCTCTACTCCTTCATCCCCTGTTTGCCCAAAGCGTAAGATAAATACATAGTAACTCTGTAATTTGCAATTAACAAACACAAATCATATATAATTAAAACATGTACCTAGGAGCACATAACCCACACTCTTGCATCGTATGCTTGGAACATTAGCCAAATTAACTTCGCCCTCATCTTCAGAACCATTGTTCTCAAATGATTGATCAAATTCTGGAATAGGGTGTTCATCTTCGTTGGATATGGAAGGGGATGCAGGAGGTGTAGGGAGCAGAGGGGGTGAAGCTGGTGGAATGTTGGATAGTGCAGGAGGGTTAGGTGCACTAAAATTGGGTATGGCTGGTTGTGAATTAGCATTTGATCGGCAAGTGTCTTTTGATACACTCCGGGGTACTAATGGCTTGGACTTTGGGTTTTGGGGTCGTGGAGGAGGGATTGGGGAAGCAGGACGAGGGCAGGTAGGGTGTGGTGGCGCTGGAGGTTCTTCAAATACTGGAATTGGGGCTGCAGCAAACTGATGCAAAGCTTTTCTCTTCTCCGGTGGTGGGTGTTGAACTATTGGATTTTCTTTTCTCTTTTGGGCCTTATTCTTTGCCTTACATGGAGGAGTTTGTCGAGTAACCGGAGCAGCAAGCTTCCTGGGGGTGGTAGTAGGAGGCGGAGGAGGAGTCTTGATGGAAGCAAGCTTCTTGACGCGTTTTACCTGATGCATGCCAGTCAATATTGCCCTGGCTCGCTCGGTCTGCCTTACTTCAGGCCCTATCACCGGCTGCGACATTGAAACTTCAGGAGACTTAGCCAGAGATTGTGGTGGCGTGTCAGACGAGATATACCCAGTGGTCGGCTTCGGAGGGCCATCAAACCTCATTTTTGTTGTCGGGCGACGGACAGATGGATGTCTCAAGTTCATGCCTCGTCGGCTCTCGATTTCGGCCTCGTCGGGACGTCGAGTTGGTTGGTTCTTTGATTTCACCATTGAAGTTGATTGGAGTTCGATCGGTGCTTTGATTTCGACAGGAGCTTCGATTGGAGTACGAACAGCAAGGGTTTGGGCGATTGGAGTACGAACAACAAGAGGCTTCGTTTTCGTTTGGCCAGCAAAGGAATAGTACGAACAAGAGATACGAATAGCTAGGGTTTCTCAAATGGGCCGGCTTTTGTTTGGGCCAAATTCACCTTAAGCGACAATTTACATAATATTAGTCGTATAAACATTTCCAAATATATTTCAGATTTCATCCCGCTCTAAAAATTCATTTCCCCCCGATACCCAAAAAACATTCCCCCCCAAATTGTTTATGTGTTACGCGACAACCTGTAAATAATTATGTCCCATAAAATAGACTGACAAAGTTTAAACTGAAAACAGACTAATGCCTTTTGTTTGAATGGAAATGAGAACAAACGTAAACATTGCAGATTGTCAACAACACCGAAACTGAAATGAACAATCGGATAACATAGAGATGTGATTGATTGATCATGCTTCATCATCCGTTTGCATATAATCCTCATTTTGGTCAATTTCATCATCATCACTATAATCATCATCTTCATCGTCCAACATTATTTCATCATCTTCATCACGTCCACTATCATCATCATCTTCATCACCTCCACTATCACCATCCCCTGACTCAAAGAAATCAACTTCTTCATCCAAGTTTAATTGTCTTCTTGCCCTTGGAATTTGCTCCTCATAAACGTCCGTAGAGATGTTATAAGGTTGTACATCACTTATTACGTTAGTGGGCATTTGCTCTTGATAAGGATCATCTTCTTGAGCCGTAAGGAATATAGTGTCTCTTTCATTTTGATTGTCTCGTGCAAGGGAATCGTCACTATATGTCCCTCTATGCGAAACAACATTTACCACTTTCCATGGTTCACCGGCTTTTAGATCATCCAAGCAAAAAACTTGCCTTGCGGTAGTGGCTAGACAATAAGGCCAATCTTCGAACCAAGTCGATGAAATGTCTACGGAAAGAAGACCATAGTCTCTCTTAGTGCTTCCCCTCTCTTTAGGATCCGTATTAAACCATGTACAATCAAAAATTACCACGGGCATTCCATTAGCATATCGCAACTCAATAATGTTTTGTATAATGCCGTAGTAAGTCAAATCACCATCTTCGACCATAACACCCGAATTTTGAGTCCTCTTGTTCCGATCCCGATCCCACACAACAAACTTGACCCCATTAACATAACATTGAGAGTAACACGCATACGATTGGGGCATACGTGCTAAAAAGTGCAATTCCTCAGAATATGATGGATGGGCTTCCCATCTTATGATCTCCATCTGCGATTTCAAAAGGAACAAATATGAAACAAGGTTATTAACTAGAATAAAACTCTACAAGTAAAAATGAAAATTTTCATTAAAATTCTCACCCATTCAGGAAAATTTTTTAGAAAATGCTTAACACGTTCTTTCTTTGTTCTGTTTGGGCACTCTCTCTCAAATTTCACCCCATGCCTACGAATATAATCCGCGGCTTGTATGCAATGTTCCACGACACACCAGTGAGCCATGTCAAGTTGTATCTTACTCAACTTGACCCTAAACAAATGACCACTAACCTTGGTTAGTGGAGAGTAAATATTCAGGCCATATAATTGAGCTTCATTTGTTGAGTCCATCTCGACTGTATCATTCATGTATAATTTACAATACATTACACACTCATGTGTAATGTATTGCTCAGCGATACATCCCTCAGGATATCTGTTGTTCCGAACCGATCTCTTGTACTCACCTAATTGTCTACAAAATGAGAAATTAGTCATAGTTAGTTTACAAATATCATAGAATAATGTACAAGAAATAAAATAATACAAAATGTGTATATATATACCTCTCAATAGGATACATCCAAGAATAGTGTACGGGTCCCTTAAGAAGAACTTGTTCAGGAAGATGGATCAGTAGATGGACCATGATGGTGAAGAAAGCAGGAGGGAAAACCATCTCCAATTTGCACAAAATTATAACAATGTCATCTTTCATTTGAGTGACATCTCTCACCGTCAACTCTTTGCAACATAACTTCTGAAACCAGCGCGCTAATGATATAAGGGGCTCCACTACATAATGTGGCAAGTACGGCTGAATGAACACGGGAAGTAAGCGCTGTAACATGACATGACAATCATGCGTTTTCAACCCGTTAAATTTTTTATCTTCCACATTGATTTTATTCTTCAAACTACCCGCATAACCATAAGGATATTTAGCATCCTTAATGAATTCAAATATCTCCGCCCTCTCATTAGGTAGAACCGTATACGGTGCTTGTGAAACCTTATCTTTTTTTGAAGTGGAGCCTTTTTTCTTCCACCACAGTTCCTTTTGAATCCCTTGTTTTTCCAAACCTTATCGAGCTTTAATGTCATCTTTGGTCTTTCCTTGAAGACCAAGAATAGTTCCGATGATGTTATCAAATACATTCTTCTCTATATGCATGACATCCAACGAATACGGTTGTCTCAATGAGCTCCAGTAAGGTAAATCATAGAAAATGCTCACATGAGTCCAACACAACTTCTCCTTCACACCTTTAGGCTTTAAATCTGGATGCAAGCTAATAATGGGGTACTCATGGCTAACCAAGGTACTGTAAATCTCTTCTCCTGTCAACGAAAGTGGGGCATCTCGTAGTTCCACTTCCCCGTTGAACTTACTAGCCGCGTGCCTCCACGAATGATCTAAATCAAGCCATCTATGATGACCTTGGTAGGACATTCTCCCCGCTAAATGTTGAGAATCAACCTCATCCAAACACATAGGACATGCTTTGTATCCTTTGGACTTTAGACCTCCCAACATCCCTAACCCAGGGAAATCACTGATTGTCCACATCACTGCAGCTCTCATGATGAATGATGAGTTATCATGTCGATCAAATGTGAGTACTCCAGTGCCCCACAACATATTTAATTCATCAATCAAAGGTTGCATGAACACGTTCAAGCACTTTCCCGGGGATTTCGGCCCAGAAATCAACATAGCAAGAATGTTAAACTCCTTCATGCACAGTGCAGGTGACAAATTGTAAGGCATGACGACAATTGGCCAAGTGCTATGTGAAAGAGCAGCAGCCCCAAAAGGGTTGAAACCATCTGTGGCCAATCCAAGACGCACATTTCGAACATTTTGTGCAAAATCAGGAAATTTTTTATCAAAGTCATGCCATGCTTTGCTATCTGCAGGATGTCTAAGAAGACCATTCTTCACTTTTCTTTCTCCATGCCACCGCATTTCCTTAGCTATATGTGGTGACATGTAGAGTCGTTGTAATCTGGGAGCTAAGGGGAAGTATCGTACCACTTTTCTTGGAATCTTGCTATTACTGTCGCTATGTAAGTACCTCGTAGTTTGACACACCGGACACTGCTATAGGTCCTTAAACTCTTTATAGAATAGAACACATCCAAATTCGCACGCATGAATAATCTCATATCCCATGCCCATATTTTTCAAAATTCTTTTAACCTCACGATACGAACCAGGATAATTGTTTGGGCTTGGAAGGAGATCTTGGGTTATCTTCAAATGATCATTAAAGCTCTTGTCGGACCATCCATTTTCAACTTTCACTTTCATCGCACTTAAAATGGTACCCAAAACAGTTTTCTCACTCCCCTCAAATATGGGAGTTTGTGCTTCCGCAAGAAGTTTTTCATACTTCTCATATGCATCCTTTTCGAAAAAGTCATCTTCAATTTCCTCATGTGCATCGTGAAAAGGGAAAGCGTCGTTAAGCATCTCTATTGTAGGATTTGTGTAATAAGAATCACTTCCTCCAATTTTCCCATGACTCTTTTCCATAACATATTCACGACGTTCTGTGTATACCGAAGATGAAGCCTCTGATTGTTCCCCATGATATGTCCAAATTTTGTACTCTTGCATTATACCATTGCTAAACAAATGTGTTTGGATTTCATCCAAGGGTAACTTCACATGTTGCAACCTACAACGCCTACATGGACATTTATGCATTGTACTTCGAGGCTTGTTTATTTTGACAAATTTCACGAAATCCATAATCCCTTTCATAAACCTTGGATCACATTTGTCCGATAAACACATCCAACTCTTGTCCATAGTTCCTACATCCAAATATGAGACAAATAAATGAGAGTTAAGCCAAAACACACATATTATTCCATCAAAGAAACTACCAACAGTGCTTCTCATCATCAGCAGCTTCCCAAGTGTCTCCCAAATATTTGGAGTTCAATATAAAAATAAAAATGAAGTTAAAAAAAAGAGAATATTGTGTTGGATGTTCAATATATAGCCAAACACCACCAGCCTTGTTCTCTTTTTGAATTTGGTTAATTTCAAGAAACCAATGCCACAAAACTCATCATCTCGCCACTAAACAAAATGGAATGTCCACCATCACAAACAACAGTTGTTGTGATATTCAAGTCATGCGACTGTGCAGAGCCTTTGGAACATGACTTCACACACCCAGCTGGTGGTGTTTGGCAAAAAAAAGGAGAATATTGTGTTGGCTAACACAAACAAATGCATCAAATTAGTTGTAGAACAGAACAAAAAAACTTGACATGAGAATGTGTTTATACCTTCAAAGATTGTGCTTTTTACTTGAAGATTTCAACTAAAATCTTTTGAAAACCTTCCACCCTAGCTGCTGAATATGTTCCTTAACAAAAATGGGATCCCTTGGTTCAGTTTCAATAGAGATTTAAGGTTGGTGAGCTTCAATTAAGGCATTGTACTTGACTCTGTTTTGCATTTACTGTTTGTCTGTTTACGCGACAAATTTTAGCAACCAACGTCGCGTAAAATTAAAAAGATTGTTGCCCTCTTTTACTCCAACAAATTTCAAACTAAAAGGCATGTATCAAAGCCAACTACGGTATGGTTCGGTCTAATTTGTATGATTACGTGACATAATACAAGTTGTCGCTTCGATTACATCGCGTAAAACATTTAACGTGACATATTTAATTCGTCGCCTAAACAAATGTCGCTTTATGATAATTATGGGACATAAATATTGTGTCGCATTAAGTTATGTCGGGTTAACCTCTTAACGTGACAATTTTGTTGGCGTCGCATTATCTTTTGTCGCATAAAGTCTATTATGCGACAAACATTTCAAAGCGGTGTCCTATAAACCACTATATGCGACATAACTTTTGTGACATTTTTCAAAGTTTGTCGCGTAAGATGTAAAATGGTGTAGTGTGATCGTGCAAGGCACCCTTGAGGCCTAATAGACGAATCTCTGTGTTCCCCTCATGAAAGACATCCACAAATCCTTAAAGCAGAATGTCGTAGGGCCACGCTCAGATAACCATTGTGACTCCAACACAACGTTTTAACCGAAAACAGGTAACAAGTGCAAGTTAATGGGGAATGTATGATTTGCAATAGTGATAGGTGTACCCATGCAGATGCCCTGGCATTTCATTTCCTCGCCATTGCCAACAAGTACCCGCATGTGTGTAGAAGGTTCGACTGGAATGGAAAGGTGGTGAGCTATTCTAGTCTGTAGGAAATTATGAGTGGAACCCGAATCAATGAGGATGATTACTGGGGTACCCATAATATGTCCATGTAACTGGAGAGTACTAGGTGTCGCTTTGCCCTGCATGGCCTGAAACGCGATGCAAGGAGTTCTGGAGGAGTGTCTCTTGCATCTGGTAGGTCAGCCGTATCTAGTAGGTTGCATGGGGGTTCAAGTGTCATCTTTGATACGAGCATACATGGGCTTATTATTAGTATTGAATAAACAGGCCGAGATTATATGAGTATAAAAAGAAAGGAAATGTAAGAAATGAAATTAATGAATGAATATCAATTTCCTATCTCAATGTATGTATGTAGTCACGCCGAATACTAATATGCGGAGGCCTAAATTAGTATCCTTGTACACTGCACACATGTATCCTAACATAAGAAATAAGCCAGTATCCATGGATATGCCACAGAGGTGGTCATGTATTTCGTTTCAATCAACTCCTTTTTATGTCAGCCCAAATATCGAATGTCTTATCATGTAATTAAAGTGTCAATTGTAATGTTGGTTTCTCACAATTATGGTTCAAAACAAGATGGCAATCTGAGCCAACAAAATTAAACCATAAATAACTGAATTGGCTTGAACTAAACGGTCATACCAACTTCAATCAATTTGTAGAAAACCAAATTGATCCAATATACAATTTTTCAACCTAGTTTCATTTGACCCAATGTTCAATTGACAAAAATTGCATGAACATACAAATTCTCATCAGAACTATAGTTGACAAAAGTTGACCAAAGTCAAATCTCAACTGAATGACCAAAGCTGACCGAAGTCAAATTTCAACTAAGGTTGACCACAAGTTGACTAAAGTTTAATTTCAACTAAAGTTGACCACGAGTTGACTAAAATGAAATTTCAAATTAAAGTTGACCACAAGTTGACTAACGTCAAATTTCAACTAAAGTGGACCATAAGTTGACCGCAGCCAAAATTTCAACTAAAGTTGACCATAGTTGACCGAAGCAAAAAAACTCAACCATAGTTGACCACAAATACACTGAATTTGATCAGTTTTATTGAATCGAAATTCCATATCATATTAGATTGGTTTCTCAAGTCGGTATGAAACCGAATTAAACCAATCCGATTGAACCAAAATTCTTATCAAACTAGATAGGTTTCGCAAGTCGGTACAAAATCGAGTTAAACCAATCTCATAGAACCAAAATTTAATATCATACCAGATTGGTTTTGCAAGTCGGTATAAAATTAAGTTAACCAATCTCATTGAACAGAAAATCATTTCACACTAGTAGATTCATGAGACGATATAATATCGTAGTAAATTAATCTAATCGAAACAAAATCCATGCTGAATCGATCCACCAAAATTTGAACAAGATAAGATCAAACCGGAGTAAACTGAATCGGTATTAACCAAATCATTTAAATCGTACCAGTTCAGTGGCCATTAATTGATTTCTCGGAACAGATTAAACCGTATAAAATGAATCCAAATAAAACGGTTCAGTGTCAAAATTCATTGATTCACCCGACTGGTATAAACCACATTGAATCAATCCAAATCATTAGGGTTGAGCACTGTTCGGTAAATTCCAAATTTACGGTTCGGTAAAATCGGTAAAATTTAGTCGATAATCGGAATGAAATGTTTGGTTCGGTAATTTACCGATTTATCGAATTTTACGGAAAATAAATATTTATATACTTTATTACTACTGATATTTATTAATAAAAGTTAAAGTGTTAAATGACACAGTACAACTACAACACATACACATCAATAGTTTTAAGTTTCAGATTGTGCTTCTTCGACTCGCGACTTCCTCTTTGACTTTTGTCGCTCCAACTCACGGCTGACGTCTCCAACTTCGACTCGCGTCTCCAACTTCTACAACCTTAGATTCAAAGTAAATCAGACAGCTCAATCTCTTTGCAACGCTTATTTTGATTTAGAGACTAGAGTGCCTAGTTGCTACCGATTGAAGCCGACGTAGTTGTGAAGATTGTGCTAATGTTTTCTACTATGTTCCTAGGTAAAATGTCATCCAACAATGGTGGAGACGCCTCAGAAAGATTACTATCAGCTGAATCGCAAGCATCAATTACAACACAAGCTCAAATGCCAAAGGAAACCGAGACTAAGGAAGTAGAAGCTACAACCGTTACAACCAAAAGAAAGGTGAATAAAAGGTCGCCAGTCTGGAATTTTCTTAAAAGGGTAGAGTGTTCTATTCCTGGACCTTCCGGTAGTGTTATTACGAAAGAAATGGCTAAATGCATATTCTGCGAAAATACATTGCAAAGATAATTCCAAAAGTTCTGGCACTAGCGGTCTTCGTTATCATATACAACATTGCAAGAAAAATCCAGCTAATTGTCAAAAAATGATTTTATCTTATGCTGCTTCTGAGGGTAAATATGGGGAAGAAACTACATGAGTTTTAAAAAATTGGAATTTTGATCAAAATGAAGTTAGAAAAGCTTTGGCATATATGGTAATGGTTGATGAACTTCCTTTCCGTTTTGTTGAGCACATGCTGGTTTCAGATATTTTATGCGAGTAGCGTGCCCTTTATTTTCTATACCATCTAGATGGACGGTGGCTAGGGACTGCTATCAATTGTGTATGAAGAGGAACGAATGAAATTGAAAGCTTTTTAAAAAAAATTAGCTCTAAGAGTGTGTTTGACAATCGACACTTGGACGTCCATTCAACAGATAAACTACTTGTGTTTGCCTGCACACTTTATTTATGAGAGTTTTTTATTGCCCTGTTTTGCAAACTCAATATCACTTTTGCCCTGCTTGAAACTCAAATCTCGTTTTTGCCCTATTTTTAAAAGAACCAATTTCGCCCAATTCGGTTTCATTGATTTTTGAATGAAACCGACTTTGCCCATATTGGTTTCATTAACTCGGTCTTACGTGGACCAGACGAATTCAAAAGTTATGACATGTGGCAAACCGGGTCCGCGTAAATCGGTTTCATGAAAAAAATTATTGAAACCGATTTTTGGTAAATCGGTTTTAAGTGGGGCAAATTGGCTACATGTTAAAAAAAATTATTGAAACCGATTTGGGGTAAATCTGTTTCATGGAAATTCAAACATGTCAGGCTTTTTCAGACTTTTTCAGATTGATTTTGATATGAAACCGATTTGGGGCGATTCAGTTTTACGATTAGTGGTCACATTACCTGAATCGCGGAGGACGTCGGACGGGCGAATCGCGGAGGTGCGGCTGAGAGGGAGAGGGAGAGGAGGGACGAGCTGCCGGAGGAAAAAAGAAGAAACCCTAGTATATTTTGTTTGAAACCGATTCGGGAGAGATCGGTTTCACTTAAGTGAAACCGATTTACGCCGACCCGGTTTGCTACATGTCATTACTTTTGAATTCGTCTGGTCCACGTAGGACCGAGTTGTGACATGCAGGCACACAGTAATGAAACCGATTTTTGAAAAATCGGTTTGGTTGAAAATCAACCAAACCGATATGGGCAAAGTCGGTTTCATTCAAAAATCAATGAAACCGAATTGGGAGAAATCGGTTCTTTTAAAAACAGGGCAAAAACGAGATTTGAGTTTCAGGCAGGGCAAAAGTGATATTGAGTTTGCAAAACAGGGCAAAAAAAACTCTATTTACGATAATTGGAATTTAAACAAAAGGATTTTGAATTTTGTTCCAATTAGTAGTCATAGAGGCGAGGATATTGGGCTTGTCATTGAGAATTGTTTGATAGAATGGGGGATTGCGGATGTGTTCACAATAACAGTAGATAATGCTAGTTCAAACAATACAACCATTGCTTACTTAAAAAACAAATTAACACACCAAAATGGATGTTTATTGGAAGGAAGATATTTGCATATGTGGTGCATCGCACATATTGTCAATCTGGTTGTGGTTAATGGCTTAGAGGGCATGAAGCACTCGATTTCTCGTATTCGAAATGATGTTTGGTATGTTAGACAATCTCCATCTAGATGGGAAAAATTCAAACAAAGCATAGTCCTTCAAAAAATTCATAACAAAAGCCATGTGTCTCTGGATGTGCGCACTAAGTGGAATTCTACATATCTAATGTTAAAATGTGTCTCTGGATGTGCGCACTAAGTGGAATTCTACATATCTAATGTTAGAATCAGCGGTGAAGTTTGAGAATGCGTTTGAAAGGCTTGACTTGCTTGATCCATTTATCGTTTAGAGTTGGGCTCAAGAGGTAAAGGTAAAAGTCCTAAAGATGATAATAGAGATGAGTTGATTGCTGATTGTGAGGAAAATCAGATTCATGATGAGGATACAGCAGTAGTGCCAACTAAAACAGATTGGGAAAATGCTAGAAGATTTGTCAACTTCTTATATCATTTTTAAACTCTCACAGTAAGAGTTTTCGGATCAAAGTACGTCACTTCTAATACATTTTACACTGAAATTAGTGGTGTTTTGTATTTGTTCGAAAAATGGCAACAAGATGATGACAAGGAGTTGGTTGATATGTGTAGCACGACTGCTGAGCAATGGAGGAACCACTACGCCAGCTGCAGAAGGAATGCGCGCGACATCAAGGATCACAAGGGCAGAAGGCAGCAAAATAGAGGACAGGCGCCGGAGCAGTAGGCCCCTAACCAAGTAAGGACGCTATCCACAGTCTTCGTACATCACCTGACAGGTCTGAATGGCCGCAGGCGGCATGATGGACCATATTTGTATGATTCATTAAGTCAGTTAAACTCACCAAATTAGACACTTTGTCTATTTAACTTTTGCTTGTTAGTTCCATTATTAATCTACAGGGTATTTTGAGGTTCAGAGAGAAAACAAGCTAAAATGGGGTTCTTAAGGCTGATCGCCAAACAGTTCTGACCAAGGAGCCGCACCCAAGGACCGAGAGGAACAGTAACGGGCTCGGTCCCCGAACCGAGTACCCCAGTCGGGTTTCGAGAACACCCGGACGCGCCCGAGCGCCTATGCCGAGTGCCGAGAAAACTAGGCCCGCGCCCGAGACCTTGTCCGAGGTCCGCGTCCGAGAAACCAAGTCCCCGCCCGAGAGAGTCCCAGGCCGCGCCCAGGCCATCTAGCACTAAATTCAAAGTTGCCCGGGAAAACGAGCTGATCTGACGAATCCACCTCGAGCAAAGTAATAAAAATGGAAAATAAGGTGGACAATGTCGGAAAACCAAGGAGAATGCCCGAGCAGATTGGCAGTTGGCCCAATTCCAAAGCAAAGGCCCCGCGCACATAGGCATTGAAACCAAGTCGCTCGACCAAACCATGGAATCTGGCAATTCTGGCTCAACCAAAGTGTTTTAAATGCCCAATAACCTGGACAATCTCACCTCCCAGACAAAACGATCGAGTGGAACCAGCTAAAGCCCGATCAAGACCAAAATAGGGCAATATCGGCCGTTTTGGGATTTCGACCATGTTCCGGGTAGAATTTGGCTTAGAATCCTTCTTGAGATCATCTTAGAATGACTTTTTCATTTAGAATACACTCTCCAAAATCCAAGAAGCTCCGGCCAAAGCTCCGGTCAGATTTCGGCCATCTTCCGGCCAAGCTCCGGTTGAACTCCGGTGATGCTCCGATTAGACCCATCCAACTGCCACCATGCTCCGGTCATAATTTTGCTCCGGTGAAAATTCCGGCGAAGTCCACCTAAAAATCCATAACCGAACTATTACTATTCCGGTCGGCTTCACTATTCATCCGGTTGCCCTTTGAGGTCCAACTAAGCTCAAACCGGAGGAATTGAGGAGAAACCATGGCAAAGTCGCTTGGCTTGGGATATTTGCTAGCCAAGTGAGTGGGTTTTTAATGCAAGCTTATCCACAAGTCATGTTCATCCCCCCTTGGCTAACCGGAGTCCAACCGGCCTTGAGGAGAGGCGGTTGAGGGAGGAAATATCCCATTCCACTCACCCCTAAACCGCCACTCATGTCTATAAAAGGAGGATGAGCCCTCCTTGAAATACATCCTCTAATCTCACACCACAAGTCCTTTGTTATTTGTTGAATCTCTCTAGAATCCATTCCACAAATCTTGTAAACACCTTGATATTGAAAGGCTCCAAGTTTGTTCTTTAGTTGAGTGTGTTCTTGATCTTGTTTCCTCTTTACTTTTTTGTCCAAAACTGAGCCTCTCTTGTTCCAAAACCGAGAGCCTCTTTTGCTTTTCTTTGTCTTTCGTTTACTTGTTCTTGAAGCACTCTTGTTGGTTCTTGAGTGCTCAAGCTTTTCCTTGTCTTACTTTCAAAACCTTTATTTTCTTGTCTTTCAAAACCTTTATCTTTGATTTCGTACACTAGCTATGGTATTCTCTTCCATGAATAACCGTAGCTAAACCCTTCATTCGGTTGAAGGGGTGTACTTGTGTCAATGAAAATGTTTTAGACCCTTTCCTTAGTGCTTCTATTGTATTCAACTTGTTCTATGTGCCTTATATTCGGGTAGAACACACATGGTTGAGTGGATGCTTGAAATGGCAAAGCTCTTCCGTAGGTTCATGAACATACTCGGTTAAGTGGATGCTTGAAATGGCAAAGCTTAACCGAGGAGTTTAACCTCTCTTTAACACCACTTGGTTGATCGGAAATGACTGATCAGGTGGATGCACATAGGCTAATATACCTTGAAATGGGGTATTAGTCTAGCTAGAACAAGTGTTCGATGCCTTGAAATGGGCTAGACAGTGTCGCAAGTCGAGTGCTTGAAATGGCCTCGTTACACTTTTGAATACATAGATTGATCATTAGCGGTCCATGATAAACGGTTCTAAGACACAAGGCCCCTAAAACCGAATACCTTTCCTTTGATCAAAAACTAACTCGTCACTTTATTTTCAGTCCTATTATCAACTGCTTACTTTCAGTACTCTTTATTTTCAGTACCTTTACATTCCGCAAACTAACTTTACTTTCACGCACCTAACTTTTACTTTCAGTACATTTACTTTCCGCAACTAACTTTACTTTCAGTACCTAACATTTACTTTCCAGTCATTTACTTTCAGTACGCTTACTACAGACTTGTTCAATATCAATCCATACCAAAAGTATGTTGATTAGTAGTTATTGAATTCGACTGTTCGAGCACTTTATTTTCAGTCATTTACTTTCCAGTCATTTACTTTCAGTACGCTTACTACAGACTTGTTCAATATCAGTCCATACCAAAAGTATGTTGATTAGTCGATATTGAACTCAACTGTTCCAGCATTTTACTTTCAGTCATTTACTTTCTGCTCTTTACTTTCCGTCGCTTACTGACGGACGCACAGTCGTCGTGTGCAAACGTCAAGAATAAATTTATAAGTCCGCTACTCGCGACTTCACTACTGGGTAGCAAGTGGTAAGTAGGGGTCGAACCCAAGGGAATTAGGGGGATAAGCTATTCTTTGAGGGAATTGTACAGCGAGGGAGCGTGTTTTAGGTTGATTGAGGTTTTAGTGCGGAAAAGTAAGTGATTGGTTGTTTGGTTTTGGTTTTTAGTGCGGAAAAGTAAATGACAGAAAATGTAAATACTGAAAATAAAAGAGAAGACTTACAGCGGTTGTTGCGTGATTGGCAAGTCCTCCGGAAGGTGAGCAGTTGATAATCAGTTTATACTAAAATTGAAAGTAAATGCAGGTGGTGTTTAAATTTAAGGAAATCATTCGGTTTCGGGGGCCTTATATCATAGCCTGTTTATCATTGACCGCTAATGATCATACTAAGTGTTCAAAGATGAATCGAGGCTATTTCTAGCACAAGACTTGCAACATCGTTTAGAACACTTGTTCTACTTAGACTAATTCCTCCTTTCGAAGTATCTTAGCCTTATGTGCATCCATTTGATCTTTCAGTTACGATCGACCAAATGGTGTTTTAGATAAGTCGAACTCCTCAGATAAGCTTTGCCCGCTAAAGCATCCACTTACCTGAGTATGTTCACGAACCCCACGGAAGAGCTTTGCCCGTTAAAGCATCCACTCAACCTTGGAAGTTCTGACCTGATATATGGCACATAGAACAAGTTTTGAACACAAAGATGCACTAGGTGCAGGGTCTAAAACATTTTATAATACAAGTACACCCCTTCAACCGAATGAAGAGTTTAGCTACAAATATCCATAGAGGTGGATACCATAGCTAAGTACTCGAGGGTTTTTGAAAGAGAGTAAGTAAAGGAGAATACTCAAGAACCAACAGGAGTATTCTCAAAAACTACTAGAATACTCAAGAACCAACAGGAGTATTCTCTAAAACTACTATAATACTCAAGAACCAACAGGAGTATTATATATTTCAAACCAAAAACTTACAAAAGTGCCAACTTTCTAGAGAGATAAGTGAAGTATGGATTTGAGGTTATGAAATACAAAAGGGAAGGGGGTCTATTTATAACCAAAGGAGGAGGGAGATGTGTGGTTTGGATGAAACCACATGGCTTCATCTCCATGGAAGCTAAGAGCCGCCGGTTGGAGGTCATCAATGGAGGAGAGCTTCCTCCGAAGCTCACCTCCTCCCAAAAGCCGCCGGTTATGGAGGGGAAGGAGGAGGTTTTGTGTGAGTTTTGTGATGTTTTCACAAAACTATCGGTGTATTTCAGCTCCGGACTGACTTTGGTTGCACTTCGGGTGGATTCGTTTTGAGTGATTTAATGTCAGGATCTTGAGATTTCTTCAGTCGGCATCTGATCGTGACCTTGGAATGACTCGTAATATATTTTCATCGTAAAAACTCCTCCTTAGCGTGTATTCTCTGTAGGCTCCAAAATACCCTGTAGATAAATATCAGAACTAACAAGCAAAAGTTAAATAGACAAACAGTCTAATTTGGTGGGTTTTACTGTGTTTATGATTCGTATAATTATGGTCCATTAGATCACCCCATACTTTTAGTTGTTCGTCCCGAATAATGCTATTAAAGGGCGGGACACTAAGTAAGCTTTTAAAATATTAAAGTAAGACTGTGGGACTAGATTTATCCTAATTCATGCATTACTACTTATTACTAAATTAAACCGTGTAAATCAATAGATAAAACTTGATACTTGTACCTTCGTGCTGAGATGCAAATTATTTTGGATGTTTCGGGAGATAGCCCTTTTTAAGCTCCTGGACTGCATTCTCGGGACCGTCTCGCACTATATGGTTTTCTTGTAGCTTTCTCTAGCACGTGATTCGGTTCGGGTTTCAATGGTTTGGTCTTTGATTTTCTTTTGGCGAGGGACAGCTTTTGTAGTGAATCGGCCTTTGGCCTTTGATTTGACTCTTTGAGTACTTCACTTTTTGTTCGGTTAAAACCTTCACAATTTTGAGCCTTTGGCCTCTTGATTTGCTTCTTTGAGCTTTTGCCTTTTTGTGGCTTGCTAGTCCATTTTCTCAAGCCTTTTTTGGGAGGTCCAATCATTGCCCGCGAGCATATGGAAATACCTCCCCGCTCCTCTCATCCTTGCCGTTTCGTGCGGGCCAAGATGAGGGTCGCTCATCTATTTTCTCGGCTACTTTGACTAGAGATAGGACGGTCTGATTCCCTTCCTTGCCTTTTTTTTCTTTTTGCATAAACACTGCATGGCGGAGATGACTTCAATCTTCACTGAAACCCAAAGTGCAGCCTCCACTGACTTCGAAAACCATATAGTTAGATTCAATCTTTCGAGTGCTTGCCAAGCCTCTCTAGGGCTGTTTATGTCAACTCCACATCCCTTGTTTATCTTAGCACAAAGGGACAAACGAGAAGTTACATTCTAAGTTTTTAAACAGTTGAATTTTCACAAGGTTAATGCATGAATTATGATCTATCTTTTTCACATTCTCAAGTTCATATTTTCAAAAAGATAATATTAAAGGAAAAGGAAAAGAAAAACATGTTATGTACACAGGCGGTTCTCACCCCACACTTTTGAACGAAGGCGTGCCTTTCAACACAACTTAGTTCAAAAGCCACGCAAGCAGACATTATGAGAAGGAAATGACATTAAGGAAAGGGGAAGAACAGAACTCCCTTTAAAGTGTCGAGCGAACGACATGGCATGAGGCTGGATAATCGAGGGAGTTCGGCTGGGGCCTTGAACTCTTGGCGTAGGCCTGGCTGGCTTAATGTTGCACCCATAACCGATTCCTGAATAGTCATTTCTTCTATGCACCAAGTGGGTGAGAGCAACTTATTGGTAAAAACTAAATGACAGAAAAATAAAAGACTGAAAGTAAGATAGGTGTCGGGTTACCTCCCGACCAGTGCCTTTTTTTAACGTCGTTGACTCGATAGTACCTCATTCCTGGATCACTGGTTTGGATCCCATCGGTGGCTTGGGTCGTGGGGCTAAGTCGACTTTGCCGTGGTAATGTTTGACTCGCTGCCCGTTTATCGTGAATCTGCTTCCATTGTTCATGCCTTCCAACTCAAGCATCCCATGGTTGAATACTTTAGTCACGGTATAAGGACCGGTCCATCTTGATTTCAGTTTGCCTGGCATAAACTTCAACTGTGAGGTGAAGAGTAGTACTTGTTGTCCTTCCTCAAATGAGCGTCGGTGGATGAATTTGTCATGATATAATTTCATCCGCGCCTTGTAGTCTGTTTGCCCTTCATAAGCCTCAAGTCGCAATTCTTCAAGTTCGCATAGCTTAAGCTTCCTATCTAGTCCGGCAGCTTTTAAATCTGGATTGCACTGCTTGAGTGCCCAATAGGCTTTGTGTTCTAATTCCACCGGAAGGTGGCATGCTTTCCCATAAACAAGCCGAAAGGGGGAGGTTCCAATTGGCGTCTTGTATGCCGTCCGATAAGCCCAAAGAGCTTCGTCTAGCCTCTGACTCCAATCTTTCCTACCTGGTTTCACCATCTTTTCTAGAATACCTTTGATTTCGCGGTTGGAGATCTCCGCTTGACCATTGGTTTGGGGATGATATGTCGTGGATGTTCGGTGGTGGACATGGTAACGCTTCAAGGTGGCAGCCATCATGCGGTTGCAGAAATGCGTTCCTTGGTCGCTGATTATGGCCTTGGGTACCCCGTATCTACAAAACAGGTTAGTGCGCAAAAAATCTATGACATTATTTGCATCGTCGCACCTTGTGGCCTTAGCTTCTACCCATTTTGACACATAATCTACAGCAACTAAAATGTAAGTATACCCGCATGAAATTGGGAATGGTCCCATAAAGTCAATGCCCCAAATGTCAAAAACGTCGTTGAACATTATGGGTACTTGAGGCATCTCATTTCTGGCTGACACATTTCCTACTCTTTGACACCTATCACACTTTTGACACTTCTCATATGCATCTTTAAATATACTCGGCCAAAAGAAGCCGCTATCTAGGATTTTTCTAGCGGTTCTTCTAGGCCCGAAGTGTTCTCCACATGCAAACTCATGGCAAAAGCTAATAACAGAAGCTATTTCATTATCGGGGATGCATCTCCTAAGTATTTGATCTGCTCCTATTTTCCACAAATAAGGATCATCCCATAAGTAATGTTTAGCATCATGCCTAAGTTTCATGCATTGTGCTTTAGTAAAAGAAGGAGGAAATGTACCTCCTACAAGGTAGTTGACGATTGAGGCATACCATGGCACCTTGGTTGAGACGGCGTATAGGTGCTCGTCTGGAAAGGACTCGGTTATGTGCCCTTCTTCTTCCTCTCGGACAATCCTGCTTAGATGGTCTGCCACAGTATTCTCAATCCCCTTTTTGTCCCTTATCTCCACATCGAATTCTTGTAGTAGAAAGATCCACCGAATGAGCCTTGGCTTGGCCTCCTTTTTCTTCATTAGGTAACGGATGGCAGCATGGTCAGAGTAAACTATCACTTTTGCTCCAAGCAAATAGGATCTAAATTTTTCCAGAGCGAATACTACTGCCAGGAGTTCCTTCTCGGTGGTGGAGTAGTTCCGTTGGGCAGGATCTAGGGTTCGTGAGGCGTAGTAGATCACACCCGCTTTCTTGTCAATCTTTTGGCCGAGAACTGCTCCCACAGCAAAGTCGCTTGCGTCGCACATGATCTCAAATGGTTTTTTCCAATCCGGAGTTTGGATGAAGGGTGTGCTAGTGAGGGCCTTTTTGAGCTCATCAAAGGCTTCCTTGCATGCATTGGTGAATTCAAAAGGAACTTCTTTTTGGAGAAGAGTGGATAGAGGCAACGCCTTTTTGGAGAAGTCCTTGATGAATCGTCGGTAGAATCCCGCATGCCCAAGGAAGGATTGGATGTCTCGGACAGTGGAGGGGTATGGTAGAGTCATGATCAGGTTTATTTTAGATTTATCCACCTCTGTGCCTTCTTGTGAGATGACGTGTCCTAAGACTACTCCATGAGTTACCATGAAGTGGCATTTCTCATAATTGAGCACGAGGTTCATTGAGACACATCGTGCCAGAACCGTGCTCAAGTTATCTAGGCAAGCGTCGAATGTATTGCCATAGATGGTGAAGTCGTCCATGAAGACTTCAATGAATTCCCCGATCATGTCTAAAAAGATGCTGGTTACTACCCTTTGAAAAGTTCCCGGGGCATTGCATAGGCTGAACGACATTCTTCTGAAGGCGAATGTACCGAATGGGCAGGTGAATGTAGTCTTCTCTTGGTCTTCAGGTGCTATGGGGATCTGGTTGTATCCTGAGAACCCATCCAAGAAGCAGAAATATGGCTTGCCTGCCAGCCGGTCTAGCATTTGATCGATGAATGGCAGGGGGAAATGGTCTTTCCTTGTGACGGCGTTTAATTTCCTGTAGTCGATACACATTCTCCAGCCGTTCTTGCTCCTTGTTGTTACCATTTTTCCTTCGGCATCTTCCTTGACTGTGATCCCACTTTTCTTCGGCACTACGTGGACAGGACTCACCCATTGACTATCTGATATGGGGTAGATAACGTCCGCATCTAGTAGCTTTTGTATTTCCTTTTGGACGATCTCCATCATGATTGGGTTGAGTCGTCGCTGAGGCTCTCTTGATGGCTTTGCTCCATCCTCAAGTAGAATACGGTGCATGCATACGGCCGGGCTGACTCCCCTCAAGTCGGCCAGAGTCCATCCAATAGCCAACTTGTGTTGCTTCAGAACTTTTATCAAACTTTGTTCCTGGCCTGCTTCCAAGCCACTCTTGATGATTACTGGGAGTGTTGTCATTATCCCCTAGGAAGGCGTACTTCAGATGTCCAGGCTGGGGATTCAATTCTATTTTGAGGGCTTGCATCACCGAGGGCAGAAAAGTATTCGATTTGAATAATTTTACCTCGTTGACTTCATATTCTGGTGTAAGAGGCCCCGAGATTGTCAAGTGGGCCACCGTTTCATGTAAGTCTTTGGTTAATTCGTATGAGCCTTCGGCTCCATTGAGTATGGCTTCTAAGGGATCTGCTCTTAGTTCTGGTTGAATTTCTTGGACCAGGTCGTCCAAAGCATCGAGAGCGTGTACTTCCTCGAATTCCGTAGGGTGCTTCATTGCTCGGAATATGTCAAAGCTGAAGACTTCTCCTTCTACTTCCATTGAGAGCATTCCACTTCCATAGTCTATCTTCATTTTTGATGTTTTGAGAAATGGACGACCGAGAAGAATGGGCGCATGATCTGTAGGTCCGCCATTTTCCATCTTTAAGACGTAGAAGTCTGCTGGAAATACTAACTTGCCTACTTGAACCAGGACGTCTTCTATTTTGCCCTCGGGCTGTTTGCATGACCGATCTGCTAGTTGAATAGTAAGATCGGTGGGTTTGAGCGGCCCAACTTTAAGACATGAGTAGATAGAGAATGGAAGAACATTGATTGATGCTCCAAGGTCTAGCATGCAATTCTCGATCCTGATGTTGCCAATTGTGCATGGAATGGTGTAAGTTCCTGGATCTCGACATTTGGGTGGCACTTTTCGTTGTATGACGGCCGACACGTTTCTACTCATCAGCTCTTGATCGTATCTAGTACTCCTCCTCCGGTTGGTGCAAAGTTCTTTTAAAAACTTGGCATACCGAGGAATTTGCTTGATGGCTTCCAAAAGGGGGATGTTGATTTCGACCTTGCTGAACAACTCAAATACGTCCTCATCCATGACATGTTGTTTTTGCACGCGAGCCGGTACTGGAAATGGAAGTGTTGTGCTGATTTTAGGGGTTTCGGTTCTGGGCACCGGGCCAGGTCTGTGTTCCTTGGACGTATTCTCTTCTTCTTCGATTACGTTCCGTTCTTCCTCAAATATGTCGTCGTCTTTATCGGCCGCATCATCCTCTAGGTTTTCGAGAGATTCGGGCCTCATTTGCTCTTCTCCGGGCAACCTTGGGTCCTTGTCCTCCTCTTGCTCCAAAGGTTTGCCGACAAGCATTTTTCCACTCCTAAGAGTCAAGGCATTCACATCTTCCTGCATGATTTGAATGGTTTGTGAAAGGAGTCTGCCGGACTCATCAGCGAGTGCGGACACTGAGGCAGTGAGTAGAGAGATGTGATTCTTCAAGTCCTTTGTTTCGGCTTGGTTTTGATGCATAGTAGTATTCAACTGCTGCACAGTACCTGACAATTGCATTAACATGTCCTCAAGTGACTTGTTTGGTCCCTCTTGTTGGTTGCTCGAGCTTGCTTGGTACTGTCCTGCTGACGGGGCGTCCTGGTTGTACTGTTGGTGGAGAGGTTGATAGAATGACTGGGCTAGTTGGGGTACGGATTTCTTGTTGTTGTACCCTGGGTATCCTCCCACTGCATTGGCCTCCACCGGGTTGACTTCGATCATAGTTGGGCATGCATCAGTCTTGTGGTCCGTAGAGCCACAAAACTCGCAAGGTCTTACTCGAACTGTCTGCTTTTGTAAGAGCTGCATTATCATTTCCTTCATTTGTCTCATCTCTTCTAGCATGGAGTTTACTAATGTCTCGGCTTGTGATACGTTTTTTGTTCGGAAGAATTCATCTTGACGAGTAGTCTCATCTCTAAACCGAGCATTTTTAGCAACGTTGGTGATGAGATCCCTTATGTCACTTAATGATAGATTCATCATGGATCCTCCAGGTGAGGCATCCAGGAGCATTTTATCTAACTCAGTTAGTCCATTAATTAGGTACTCGACGATGAGCTTCTCGGGTAGTCCAAGAGTGCAGCAGCTTCTGAGCCCATGTTCTGATGCTACCGGAAGGCAATGAAAGGAACCAGTCGTTTGCCGAGTCAATGAGGGAAAAATAGAACGCCTTCAACTTGAAGTTGTTTATATTTACTCGATTGGGCTTTAGATTTTGGCAAATGCCATGTAAGCGTTGGAGATGAGTTGTTGCAGATTCTCCATTGGTTCCTGAGAACCTTGGCAAATTGTGGACCACGGACATGTCGACGGCAATGTTTTCTAGTTCAGGGCCCTGGCAAATGCACCACGGCTGCGTTTCAAATTTTGGGGCATTAAGTTCTCCCATAGTAGGTGCACGGTAGTTGACATCCCCATAGTAGTTATCGTAGACTGGTTCTTGTCTTGGCATTTGTCGAGGTTGGGGGGTGGTGGATATCTAGGGGGTTGTTGTACTGGACCAGCTGCATTTTGGTCGTATAGGTTTATCTCTTCGTCATCCTGGTAGTTATGGTGGCTTCCTTCGCGAGACATGGTCATTTTGAAGCGAGTATTGATTCAAAGAACTTATCCGACGGCTAATTCCCCAACAACGGCGCCAATTTTGACGGACGCACAGTCGTTGTGTGCAAACGTCAAGAATAAATTTATAAGTCCGCTACTCGCGACTTCACTACTGGGTAGCAAGTGGTAAGTAGGGGTCGAACCCAAGGGAATTAGGGGGATAAGCTATTCTTTGAGGGAATTGTACAGCGAGGGAGCGTGTTTTAGGTTGATTGAGGTTTTAGTGCGGAAAAGTAAGTGATTGGTTGGTTTTGGTTTTTAGTGCGGAAAAGTAAATGACAGAAAATGTAAATGCTGAAAATAAAAGAGAAGACTTACAGCGGTTGTTGCGTGATTGGCAAGTCCTCCGGAAGGTGAGCAGTTGATAATCAGTTTATACTAAAATTGAAAGTAAATGCAGGTGGTGTTTAAATTTAAGGAAAGCATTCAGTTTCGGGGGCCTTGTATCATAACCTGTTTATCATTGACCGCTAATGATCATACTAAGTGTTCAAAGATGAATCGGGGTTATTTCTAGCACAAGACTTGCAACATCGTTTAGAACACTTGTTTTACTTAGACTAATTCCTCCTTTTGAAGTATCTTAGCCTTATGTGCATCCATTTGATCTTTCAGTTACGATCGACCAAATGGTGTTTTAGATAAGTCGAACTCCTCAGATAAGCTTTGCCCGCTAAAGCATTGATGGACCAAAATTATACGAATCAAAAACACAGTAAAACCCACCAAATTAGACTGTTGGTCTATTTAACTTCTACTTGTTAGTCCCGATTTATTTCTACAGGGTATTTTGGACTCTAGAGAGAAAACACGCTAAGGAGAGGATTTTACGCCGAAAAGATGTTACGAGTCATTCCAAGGTCACGACCATGCTACACTCAAAATCAGCCTTAACATCCTTCATGGAACCAACTTGGAATCACTCAAATACGCTAGAACAGTTGGCAAATGGACAAGAACGCAAGGCAAAGGCACCAAGCCCGGTGAAGGCCAAACAAGGGAAATTTCCTCCGATTTGGGATTTCAACCATGTTCCGAGTAGAATTTGGCTTAGGTTCCTTCTTGAGATCATCTTAGAATGACATTTTCATTCCAAATACACTCTCCAAAATCCAAGAAGCTCCGGCCAAAGCTCCGGTCAGATCCGGTCAAACCGATGGCTTTTGTGAAAGGTCACACAAGCTTCTAGAAGGATGCTCCTCCTCCATGAGTGGCTAAGCTCTCCTCCACTCTCCTCCCTCCACTTGGAAGCTCCTCCTCCATCCTCCCAAAGCTGCCGGCTGCTATTGAGCCACCATGGAGAAGATGACAAGTGGAGGCTTCTCCTCCACTCCTCCTCCCAAGCTTGCCTTGCACTCTTCCTCCTCCACCTTTGGATGCAACACCACATGGAGCCATCTCCACCCTCCATCTCCTCCTCCTTGGCCTATAAATATGGAGCTCCTCCTCCTCATTTGTATCATCCCACAATCCACAATTCCACCATGTTTTAGAGAGATAGAGGGCTTAACCCTCTTCTCTTCACTTTCAATAAATATTTTGTTCTTCATTGTGGAGATACTTCTCTTGTGTGGATCTTGCTTAGGAGCTCCTCTCCTCGACTTATTGTAAGGTATAAAATTACTTTCAGTATTATTTGTTTTTACTGTAAAGTTATTTTATTATTCGGTACCCTTGTTCAAGATAATAGTTGCTTGTATTCCTTGACATGCATATAAGTAGCTAAAAGCTTGCACTCGGTCGCAGGGGTGTACTTGTATTATAAATGTTTTAGATCTTACTCTTAGTATACCTTTGTATTCAAAACTTGTTCTATGTGCCATTTATAGTCAGAGTTTCCAAGGTTGAGTGGAAGCTGTCACAAGCAAAGCTCTTCCGTGGGAATTCGTGATCATACTCGGTAAGTGGAAGCTGTCACATGCAAAACTTATCGAGGAGGTCGACTTATCTAAAACGCCACTTGATCGCAACGTCACTGGGAGATCAGGTGGATGCACATACACTAGCATACCTTGAAAGGGGTGTTTTAAATGATGTTGCAAGTCTTGTGTTAGAAATAACCTAGATTCATCTTTGAATACTTAGCGCGGTCAATGATAAACAATTATAATACAAGGCCCCTAAAACTGAATCCTTTCCTTACAATCTGCTAGTAATTATTGTAATTTACTTTCAGTTCTCAAATCACACTCAAACCCTACCCCAATTGCATTTAATTTCTGCATAAGCTTCATTAAAGAACAATTAATCCACACTGACTCCCTTGGGTTCGACCCCTACTTACCACTTGCTACCCAGTAGTAAAGTCGCGAGTAGCAGACTTATAAATTTATTTGTACATTTGCTCTGACGACAAGCATCTGTCAAGCATCCACTTAACTGAGCATGTTCACGAACCCCACGGAAGAGCTTTGCCCGTTAAAGCATCCACTCAACCTTGGAAGTTCTGACCTGATATATGGCACATAGAACAAGTTTCGAACACAAAGATGCACTAGGTGCAGGGTCTAAAACATTTTATAATACAAGTACACCCCTTCAACCGAATGAAGAGTTTATCTACAAATATCCATAGAGGTGGATACTATAGCTAAGTACTCGAGGGTTTTTGAAAGACAGTAAGTAAAGGAGAATACTCAAGAACTAACAGGAGTATTCTCAAAAACTACTAGAATACTCAAGAACCAACAGGAGTATTCTCTAAAACTACTATAATACTCAAGAACCAACAGGAGTATTATATATTTCAAACCAAAAACTTACAAAAGTGCCAACTTTCTAGAGAGATAAGTGAAGTATGGATTTGAGGATATGAAATACAAAGGGGAGGGGGTCTATTTATAACCAAAGGAGGAGGGAGATGTGTGGTTTGGATGAAACCACATGGCTTCATCTCCATGGAAGCTAAGAGCCGCCGGTTGGAGGTCATCAATGGAGGAGAGCTTCCTCCCAAGCTCACCTCCTCCCAAAAGCCGCCGGTCAGGGAGGGGAAGGAGGAGGTTTTGTGAGAGTTTTGTGATGTTTTCACAAAACTATCGGTGTATTTCAGCTCCGGACTGACTTTGGTTGCACTTTGGTTGGATTCGTTTTGAGTGATTCAATGTCAGGATCTTGAGATTTCTTCAATCGGCATCTGATCGTGACCTTGGAATGACTCGTAATATATTTTCAGCGTAAAAACTCCTCCTTAGCGTGTATTCTCTCTAGGCTCCAAAATACCCTGTAGATAAATATCGGAACTAACAAGCAAAAGTTAAATAGAAAAACAGTCTAATTTGGTGGGTTTTACTGTGTTTATGATTCGTATAATTATGGTCCATCACTTACTACAGACTTGTTCAATATCAGTCCATACCAAAAGTATGTTGATTAGTCGATATTGAACTCGACTGTTCTAGCACTTTACTTTTCAGTATTTACTTTCAGTATTTACTTTCAGTACTAAAACCACAACCAACCCCAAAATCGCACTTTCATTTCTGTACGAATCCTTAAAGAACTGCTATCCACCAATTTCCCTTGGATTCGACCCCTACTTACCACTTTACTATCCAAATAGTGATGTCGCACAAGTAGTGGACTTATAAACTAACTTTTGCGTTTGCCTCGTGACAAGGCATCCGTCAAAATTGGCACCGTTGCCGGGGAAATTGGACTTGTAAAAACGGATTAGTGTTCTTTTTTTTTCATAGTCCACTATGTCTTCATGGATGACTCAGCATCTCCCTCAGTTTGGAGGTACAGTTGGAGAGGACCCTGTAATACACTGCCAACACTTCCACCATATATGGCGCTACATGAAACCTGAAAATGAGGAGCTAGAAGAGTTTAAAATGAAATGCTTTAAACTCTCTCTAACTGACTTTGTGACAGTATGGTATTACTCATCAAATGCTAGTTGTGCAGGTTATTATGAGGACCTTCGTGCTCAATTCCTGAAAGAATTCTCCCCCCCATCCTTACGACATGACACCCGAGAGAGGATCATCTGCCTTCAACAATCTCGGGATGAGACTTTGGACGAGTACTACACGTACTTTGACACCATCGTCTCACGCTGCCCGCACCATGGATTCACGAATGTGGTTCTTCTTCAAAAATTCCTTTGTGGGATGAGGCCAGTTGATCAGTCAAGGATTAATGACGCAGTAGGAGGATCAGCCATGCACTTAACCATGACTCAAATGTGGGATGTTATAGATGACTTGGCCGAAGCCACAAAACGAAGGCCAATGCCCCAAGCTGATAGAAGAGTGCAGATGGTAGAGGCTAGTCTAGAGAAGAATGAGGAAGACACTGCCGAGGCCATGTTAGACGAGTCAGAATCCGAAAGCACCAAAGAGGAACCCACATGGGATATCACTCTCGAGCCATCAGAAGACCTAGATCCAGACACCGATCTAGTGTGGGATGAAGAAAAGCCTTCATGGGAACTCACTACCGAGCCGGCAAAGGAGGAATCCCGGGACGCCAATTGCGAGCTGCCCGAGACATACCCTACTCTTGCTACCGAAGCAACCGAAGAAATCAACCAAGACCAGGTCCTCATGGACAGTCTGGCCAATATGGAACCGGCCCTTATAATGGAAGCTTCCCAACTTTTCCCTTTGATCAATATGCAAATCGCAGAAAACAATGTGGTCAATGGAAAGTATGAAAGAAGGATGGAAGAAGGGCCTAAGGAGAACGACTCCCTGATGGAATATTCACTCACCACAAATAAACAAGGCGGCCCTAAACACAAGAGAAACCGACTCAAAAGACCAGCAGCTATGGTCAAAGGTCCCTCGCCTTCTCAGAGGTGTTGGAAGGAAAAACCACCGGAACAATGGAATCCTGACCCGAGCACATCATCTCACAATAACCTTGGAAGGGTCAAGGCAAGAATCAATGCAGGAGCCGCGGCAAAATTTGACTTGAGCCGCCCATGGGACCCAGACCCCTCCTAAGGGAGGTACTGTCGAGCTAATGACGTTAAACAAAGGCACTAGTCGGGAGGTAACCCGACATTTATCTTACTTTCAGTCATTTTATTTTATGTCATTTAGTTTTTGCTCCTGTATATATTTGCTTGCAATTGACTTTTGAACTCAGTCGTACCGAGAGGCACGCCTTCGTTCAAAAGTGTGGGGTGAGAACCGCCTTTGTACATAGTTAATTAACATGCTTTCTTTTTTCCTTTTCCCTTAATATTATCTTTTTGAAAATATGAACTTGAGAATGTGAAAAAGATAGATCTAAATTTAAGCATTTACCTTGTGAAATCTCAACTGTTTAAAGACTTAGGATGTAACTTCTCATTTTTCCCTTTGTGCTGAGATATACAGGGGATGTGGAGTTGATATAAAATGCCCTAGAGAGGTTTGGCAAGCATTCGAAGGATTGAATTTCGCTATATGGTTTACGAAGTCAGTGGAGGCTGCACTTCGGGTTTCAGTAAAGATTAGAGTCATCTCCGCCGTGCAGCGTTTATGCAAGAGGCGGGATGGGAATCAAACCGTCCTATCTCTAGTCTGAGTAGCCGGGAAAAGAGGTGAGCGACTCTCAACTTGACCCGCGCCGAAACGACTACGATGAGAAAGAGCGGGGAGGTATTTCCATATGCTCTCGGGCAATGATTGGACCTCCCAAAAGGTTGAGAAAGTGGACAAGCAAGTCACAAAGAAGCAAAGTTTGAAGAAGCAAATCAAGGCCGAAGGCCCAAAACTGTGAAGGTTTTAACCGAACAAAAGTGAAGAAACTCCAACTCAAAATCGAAGGCCAAAGGCCAAATCACTTCAAAAGCTGTCCCTCATCAAAAGGAAATCAAAGAGCTCAGATTACTGAAACCCGAACCAAATCATGTGCTAGATAAAGCTACAAGAAAACCATATAGTGCGAGTCTATCCCGAGAATGCAGTCTAGGAGCCTAAAAAGGGCTATCTCCCGAATCATCTGAATTAATTTGCATCTCGGCTCGAAGGTACAAGTATCAAGTTTCTTCTAAGTATTTACACGGTTTAGATTGGTAACAAGTAAGTAGTGCATGAATAGGATAAATCTAGTCCCACATTCTCACCTTCATATTTAGAGCCTTTTTTATATGGATTTTGTGTTCAGCCCTCGAATAGCATTGTTCGGGACGAACAACTAAAAGTGTGGGGTGATTTGATGGACCATATTTATATGATTCATTAAGTTAGTTAAACTCACCAAATTAGACACTTTGTCTATTTAACTTTTGCTTGTTAGTTCCATTATTAATCTACAGGGTATTTTGAGGTTCAAAGAGAAAACAAGCTAAAATGGGGTTCTTAAGGCTAAAAAGGATCGCCAAACAGTTCTGACCAAGGAGCCGCACCCAAGGACCGAGAGGAACAGTAACGGGCCCGGTCCCAGTACCGAGTACCCCAGTCGGGTACCGAGAACACCCGGACGCGCCCGAGCGCCTGTACCGAGTGTCGAGAAAACCAGGCCCACGCTCGAGACCCTGTCCGAGGCCCGCGTCCGAGAAACCAGGTCCCCGCCCGAGAGAGTCCCAGGCCGCGCCCAGGCCATCTAGCACTGAATTCAATGTTGCCCGGGCAAACGAGCTGATCTGACGAATCCACCTCGAGCAAAGTAATCAAAATGGAAAATAAGGTGGACAATGTCGGAAAACCAAGGAGAATGCCCGAGCAGATTGGCAGTTGGCCCAATTCCAAAGCAAAGGTCCCGCGCGCATAGGCAACGAAACCAAGTCGGTCGACCAAACCATGGAATCTGGCAATTCTGGCTTGACCAAAGTGTTTTAAATGCCTAATAACCTGGACAATCTCATCTCCCAGACAAAACGCCCGAGTGGAATCAGCTAAAGCCCGATCAAGACCAAAATAGGGCAATATCGGCCGTTTTGGGATTTCGACCATGTTCCGGGCAGAATTTGGCTTAGCATCCTTCTTGAGATCATCTTAGAATGACTTTTTCATTCAGAATACACTCTCCAAAATCCAAGAAGCTCCGGTCAGATTCCGGCCATCTTCCGGCCAAGCTCCGGTTGAACTCCGGTGATGCTCCGATTAGACCCATCCAACCGCCACCATGCTCCGGTCATAATTTTGCTCCTGTGGAAATTCCGGCGAAGTCCACCTAAAAATCCATAACCGAACTATTACTATTCCTGTTGGCTTCACTATTCATCCATGTTGCCCTTTGAGGTCCAACTAAGCTCAAACCGAAGGAATTGAGGAGCAACCATTGCAAAGTCGGTTGGCTTGGGATATTTGCTTGCCAAATGAGTGGGTTTTTAATGCAAGCTTATCCACAAGTCAAATTCATCCCCCCTTGGCTAACCGGAGTCCAACCGGCCTTGAGGAGCAACTAGAGGCGGTTGAGGGAGGAAATATCCCATTCCACTCACCCCTAAACCGCCACTCATGTCTATACAAGGAGGATGAGCCCTCCTTGAAATACATCCTCTAGTCTCACCACAAGTCGTTTGTTCTTTGTTGAATCTCTCTAGAATCCATTCCACAAATCTTGTAAACACTTTGATATTGAAAGGCTCCAAGTTTGTTCTTGAGTTGAGTGTGTTCTTGATCTTGTTTCCTCTTTACTTTTTTGTCCAAAACCGAGCCTCTCTTGTTCCAAAACCGAGAGCCTCTTTTGCTTTTCTTTGTCTTTCGTTTACTTGTTCTTGAAGCACTCTTGTTGGTTCTTGAGTGCTCAAGCTTTTCCTTGTCTTACTTTCAAAACCTTTATTTTCTTGTCTTTCAAAACCTTTGATTTCGTACACTAGCTATGGTATTCTCTTCCATGAATAACCGTAGCTAAACCCTTCATTCGGTTGAAGGGGTGTACTTGTGTCAATGAAAATGTTTTAGACCCTTTCCTTAGTGCTTCTATTGTATTCAACTTGTTCTATGTGCCTTATATTCGGGTAGAACACACACGGTTGAGTGGATGCTTGAAATGGCAAAGCTCTTCCGTGGGTTCATGAACATACTCGGTTAAGTGGATGCTTGAAATGGCAAAGCTTAACCGAGGAGTTTAACCTCTCTTTAACACCACTTGGTTGATCGGAAATGACTGATCAGGTGGATGCACATAGGCTAATATACCTTGAAATGGGGTATTAGTCTAGCTAGAACAAGTGTTCGATGCCTTGAAATGGGCTAGACGGTGTCGCAAGTCGAGTGCTTGAAATGGCCTTGTTATACTTTTGAATACATAGATTGATCATTAGCGGTCCATGATAAACGGTTCTAAGACACAAGGCCCCTGAAACCGAATACCTTTCCTTTGATCAAAAACCAACTCGTCACTTTATTTTCAGTCCTATTATCAACTGCTTACTTTCAGTACTCTTTATTTTCAGTACCTTTACATTCCGCAAACTAACTTTACTTTCACGCACCTAACTTTTACTTTCAGTACATTTAATTTCCGCAACTAACTTTACATTCCGCAAACCAACTCGGGAAAGAGGCCTTTGTTACAAATGTGACGAGCGATTCGTACCGGGCCATAAATGTAAGCCACGATTCCAATGTTTGCTCATCGAGGAGGAGGACTTGCACCATACCAACACATCACCACAAACTCCACCACACGACCCCATTGATCCAGGCACCGCAACACCTACAGACCTTAACCCACCAGAGCCACCATGCATAACTTTCAATGCCATGCAAGGCCGTCGTGCACCAACCACGCTGCATTTTCAAGGCTCTCTTCTAGAGCAAACTGTCATCATTTTGGTGGACTCGGGTTCCACCCATAACTTCTTGCAGACAGGTATAGCCAAGCACCTAAAACTAGCGGTCGAGCAATCGGCTCATAAGAATGTTATAATTGGAAATGGGGATACAATGCATTGTGAAGGTTTCTGCAGAGCTGTGCCACTTTCCATCCACAAATTTTTTATCGATCTACACTTACTTCCCATTTTCGGTGCTGATATGGTCATAGGGGCACAGTGGCTCTTAGGTCTGAATCCTGCAACTTTTTGTTTCCAAGACTTGTGGATGAGCTTCCTTGTCGATGGCCAAATAGTCCGGCTTGAGGGTGTTCCACGCGCTGACACGCCATTACACATGATCCTCCACCAATTGACTAAGGCCCGAAACCAACACATCATTTCCTACCTATACCAACTCATCATCACTGACTAAAACCCACAGCCCAACATTGATATCGCTTCGTCATCCCAGCTCACTCCTCTCACACCAAATTTGAACCTACCCACCACCTTGCCTCCTACCATTAAACAGAACCTACAATCCATCCTCCATGCGTTTGCCGACGTCTTCACCCTTCCTCGTGGCCTTCCACCATCCCGTCCGAGAAATCATCAGATTTCAAACATCCCAGGCTCTTCCCCAGTCAACATCCTCCCTTACCGATATCCGTATTATCAAAAAAACGAAATGGAGAAGTTGGTCAGGCAAATGTTAGACGATGAGATAATAAAGCCTAGCAATAGCCCCTTTTCATCACCGATTTTGCTTATAAAAAAGAAGGATCGGTCTTGGCGATTTTGTGTTGATTATAGGGTCGTCAACGCCATCACAATCAAAGACCGGTTTCCTATCCCTACCGTCGATGAAATGTTGGATGAACTTCATGGCGCTAAGGTATTCTAGGCTGGTTATCACCGGCTGCGAGTACACTTGGAGGACAAGTATAAAACTGCATTTTGCACGCACGAGGGGCACTACGAATTCCTCATCTTGGCATTTGGCTTGTCCAATGCGCCGTCAAGTTTCCAAGCTGAGATGAATAGGATTTTCCTCCCGTTTCTCCGCCAATTTGTGTTGGTCTTCTTCGATGATGTTCTCATCTACAGCAGCTTATGGGACTGCCATTTGACGCACTTGGCTGAGGTACTTAGCCTACTTCATGTCCATTCATTTTATGCTAACCCCTCTAAATGCGATGTGGGTAGAGACTCTATTTCTTATCTAGGGTATAGTGTCACCATGCACGGTGTCCGAGTTGATCCTAAAAAATACAAGCTGTTCAGGAGTGGCCAACACAAAAATTTGCTTCAGTTACGTGGTTTCCTAGGGCTTGCCGGCTACTATCAGAAGTTTGTCCAAAACTATGCATCATGTGGTTCCCAGCTGACTAAATTTCTTCTAAAGGATTCCCAGTTAACCTTGCCACCTCAGCCTTCTCAGACCTCGAATTAGTCTTGGCACAACCCAACTTCTCCAAAACATTTACATTGTAGACGGACGCATCTGGGTTAGGTTTTGGAGCTGTTGTTCTCCAAGATGGTAGGCGAATAACCTATTTCAGTAAACAACTTCAACCTAGCAAACGTGTTTCTTCGGCTTATGAATGAGAGCTTTTTGCGCAAGTCACTGCTGTCCGTCGCCGGCGACAATACCTATTCGGATCACACTTCATTGTACAAACGGACCATCAACCTTTAAAGGCACTCCTCACGCAGCCTATACACTCACCTGAGCAAGAAAAATGGATCTCCAAATTGTTAGGGTATGAGTTTGAGGTGCAGTATAATCTCGGTAACCGTAACAAAGCAGCAGGCGCATTATCTCACATTACAGAGGCCTCTTTTCATGGCCTTGCAAGTGTGTCCAAACCTAAGCATGGAATTCTCCGCCGCCTTTCCCAATCCCCAGGGCCCTCGGCTGACCTCTTCCAAGCTGTACTAGTAGAACCATCCAAGTACCCTCAATACTTGATCTGTGATGGCTTGCTCTTACAAGTTGGCCGCTTACTAGTCCTTGATAACTTAGCCCTCCGTGAGCTCATTGTGTTCGAATACCATGACACCCCTACCGCTGGCCACCCCGGAGTCCTACGCAGCCTCACCCGAATCTTGGTTAATTTCATATAGCCTGGCCTCCGTGCTGATATCAAAAACTATGTGGCCAAGTGCCACACTTGCCAACAAGTTATGTCCCCAAACACTGCCCCTGCCGGTCTCATTCAACCTCATGCCATTCCCACCACCATTTGGCAAGATATTAGCCTTGATTTCATTACCCACCTGCCACCATCCAAAGGCCATACATCTATACTCGTGGTCATCGATCGACTCTCCAAACAAACCAGGTTACACGGCTGTGGATGTTGCAAGAGTTTTGGTTAAAGAAATTGTCAGTTTGCATGGCTTTCCGTGCACTATTGTATCTGATCGTGATCCCCTCTTTATGAGTAAATTTTGGTGTGAATTTTTCCATTTGCATCAGACCAATCTTGCCACGAGCAATGCCTATCACCCGTAATCGGATGGCCAAATTGAAAACCTTAACAGACTCCTCCAGGACTTTTTACATTGTTTTGTTGACGAGACCCAAGCTGGCTGGTTTGAGTATCTTCCATGGGCCAAATTTAGCTACAATACTGCCCAGCACTTAGTAATCGGTATGAGTCCATTTGAGGCCATCTTTGGCCGCAAGCCACCTACCATCAGTAATTACATCGAGGGCCTTCTAATCCCCGCCGTTGTAGACACTTCCTTGTTAAATCGTGACCGCATTCTCAGATTCCTTCATAGTAACATTCAGCATGCCTAGGATCGCATGGTCCATCAGGCAAACATGCGCCGCTTGCACAAGAAATTCCAAGTTGGCGATTGGGTTTACTTACGCCTACAACCCTATAGGCAATCTTCTATCCGCACGTGGCGAACCAACAAGCTCTCCAGTCGTTACTATGGCCCGTTTGAGATCACTTCACGAATAGGACCAGTTTCTTACAAGCTCGCCCTTCCAGCCGAAGCCAAGATCCATAATGTGTTCCACATTGTCCTCCTTCGTAAATGCACTGACCCCGCCAATGCTTGCCAATTACCACTGCCGGACTCCTTCATAAACATTTTTAGATCTTATGGCATGTGGTTTGGCAAAACTCTGGGAAGAGTTGTTCAAGCTATTGTTCAAGGAAGAGTCCAAGACAGGCAGAGACAACCGTCATAGAACAAGTCTGGAGCAGATGTAATGTTTCCTAATTCAGATTAGGCAACATAGTCAACCGATGAAGAATAAGACGGTTGTAGATGGAAGGACAGATGGAAAGTTTCCTAATTCAGATTAGGCAAAATGTTCAATCGA
This sequence comes from Rhodiola kirilowii, assembly GCA_033675215.1. Taxonomy (NCBI): domain Eukaryota; kingdom Viridiplantae; phylum Streptophyta; class Magnoliopsida; order Saxifragales; family Crassulaceae; genus Rhodiola; species Rhodiola kirilowii. The sequence continues at coordinate 22,349,626 of CM066195.1, read as the reverse complement.
CGTAGCACAAGTTAGACACAATAGATGTTTCCAAGAACAGATTTGGCAAGTCAGTGCTAAGATGATTTTCAACAAGTCGGTTGAGAGATATTAGGGAAGACTTGCGCTTGAAGATAACTTGGCCAAGAAGATAATCAAGAGTTTCTTAAATGGAGTTGAAGATCTATGAAGGATTATCTACAAGAGATATGCGCAAGGTTTTAGCAAAAATTCCCTAGAAGATTTAGGAAAGATTTCCTAAAGAGATAGACTGTTGAAGATAGGAAACCTAGATACTTTAGGGTTTCTACCGCACTATATAATGAGGGATGATGGACTCGTTCTACTTAGCACTCACGGAGATATTATTCACGCTCATACTCAGTGAAGGGAGGTGGAGGCCAACGGCCGGTGAAGTAATCGTTCTGATTATTCACGGCACTTGGATTTAGTCTTTTCTAGTGCTCGGCAGACTGATCGTACACCAACTTGACGATACTCGCACTGAAAGTGTTGCTGCGCATTCGGGAGAAGGCGCTGATTCTCATGGAGGATCATCTGGTGGACTCGGAGGTGAGGCCCCGATCTAGGGGGAGACCTAGTTGGCGATTACTAGAGTATTAGAGGCTCCGGCGGGTTAAGAGGGATTTTGTAAACATAAGCTCCTGTACTCGCAATACTCATTATTAGTGAATTGCTATCCACCGGGCTAAGTAGACAGCCCCCCAAACGTACGCTCGTTAACGCCGAACAAGGTAACAACTTGGCGTGTCATTTATTTTTCGCACCTGCACTCGACCAGAACAACATCTCAACTACAAGGGAAAGATTTCAATTGGTATCAGAGCAAACACTCAACACACAGAGTGATATCCGAAGGTTGTTGAGATAGATTTGAGAGAAGGGCAGAACATCATGCGACCACTGCTGTTAGAAGGAAAAAGTATGGTTACAGAAGAGTGCGAATGAAGGCGTTCCTAAAGTCACAGGATGAATCAGTTTGGGAAGCTGTTGAACAAGGGTGGACACACCCAGTAACTACCGACAAAGTTGGTAAAGTTAGTCTTCTCGCTAAAGTCGGATGTACTAAGGGTATAAAGAATGTTGAAGCCGTAAACTCCAAAGCAATGAATGCCATATTCTCAGGAGTTGATGGGAAGAATTTTAAGATGATATCAACCTGTGAAATTGTGAAGAAGGCTTGGGACATATTGCAAACAACTCATGAAGGTACGAACAAGGTCAAGATATCTAGAATGGAGATGGTCACATCAAAATTCGAAAATCTTAGAATGCAGGAGGACGAGACCATAGCTAACTTCAACACAAGGGTACTTGACATCTCTAATGAATCGTTTACACTTGGAGAGCCCATGACCGAAGAGACGCTGGTAAGAAAGGTGCTAAGGTCTCCACCAAAGTGGTATGCAATGAAGGCACTTGCGGTCAAGGAAGCACACGATGTGAAGATCATGAGGCTGGATGAACTGATGGGATCACTACAGATTCATGAAATTAAGATGAATAAAGAGGAAAAACTCATGAAGGATATAAGTGTCGGTCTGAAATCTGAGGTAACTATTATTCAAGGCAACGATGAAAAATTATCTGAACAACAGTATGCTATGTTCGCGAAGAAATTTGGGAAATTCATGAGAAGGACCTACAATAAAGGGTTGGATCCTGGTCAGCTATCTAGCTCAAGATTCAAAAAGGATGACAAATTTCAAAAAGGGAACAAATTTGGAGACTTCAACCATGAAAACAAAGGCAAGGAGATTCAATGCAGAGAATGTGAAGGTGATGAGTCGTATTTATACGACTCATCAAATCATTAAATCCCACCAATTCCAGCACTTTATTATACGAACAGTTACTTCTTAGTGTTGTTTCGTGTTTCAGGTGATTTGGAAGCTCTTGGAGGAATCGCGCTTAAAAGACGGAATTTTCATGCCAGAAATATCGCAGTTGAAGAACAGACCCAAAGGAGGGCCGTGAATAGTGTTTTTCGGTCCGTTAACAGTAACTCCGGCATGAACAATATTTTTCGGCTCGTGAACAGTACTCCGCGTGAAATAGTACTCCGCACATGAATAGTGATTTTGGCCGAGTCCAGCCCAGTTCGTCCGGCCCAAAAGCAATGTGAAATTAGGGCAACATACAAGCTAGGGTTTTGGAACATTCTGGAAGGTTCAAGATGGCTTAATTATCAAGCAAAGGAGTAGCTTGGAGATAAAGCAAGAAAGATATGGAAATATTGCCTAAATTATCTTTTGGATTATTTAGGCAATTCTAGGTCTTTCTCAACCTTATAAATAGAGGAGCTCACAAGACCAAATAATCATCCCTCAACTCACACGAGTTCCCTCTCTCAAAGCTCTCGGCCAAGCCTTGCACCTCCACCACTCACGGCTGCTCAGCCCGCTCGTCCGCCGCTGCTCCATCGTCCTCAGCCGTGTACGGCCAGTCCTCCTCCACTCTCGGTTTTTAGTGAAGTTAATCGTTCCTTTTTATTATTGCATTGTTCTTCATGAGTATGTGTAACTAAACCCGTTATTCGGGCTAGGGTTTGAATAATTGTGACGAATGTTTTGAGATTCAGTTCTTAATTATTGTTCTTGCATTCTATTAGTTCTTGTGCAATTATATTAGTTCGAATTATTAGGTTAAGGGGAGATCCGAAAGGGTACAACTTAACCTAGTAATACTTACTCTCTATTTACTGCTTATTTGATACTGACCCGTTAGAATAAGTAGATGCACTAAACCTGATATAACCTGACCAGGAGTATTAGGTTTGCTAGATTTAAAAGTCTATAACCTGACCAGGAGTAGATTGTGGCGTAGTGACTTAACGGTCCTACCTTAGGTTATAACCAGACCAGGAGTAACCACACTTAAGAAAGCAAGAATAAATACCTAGAAATCAAGGATAAACTAAGTCACAATTGAAGAACCCTAGCCTGAATATCTCTCTCTGATATTTACACACTCGTTTATTTCGTTTGTTTTGCACTGTTTCCTAATCTCTCACAACCCCAATTGTCTTTCTTTTCTTCTTACAGAACAAAGTAGTAACTATCTAGCTCCCTTGGGTTCGACCCTTGCTTGTCGCTGTACTAACCCACAGTTCAGAGTAAGGAAATTATAAATTTAGATTTGCAGGTACAACGACGGCCTGTCAAATTTTGGCGCCGTTGCCGGGGAGCTACGCATGGTGAATTTTGTTCTTCCCTTCTTTTCGTTTATTTATCTTTATTTCTGTTATTTCATAGTTCCTGCTATTTCGGTGATTTCCTAGTTCGTTATTTTCAACTGCCTCGATTTCCGATTTCCGATTCTTTCGATTTCAATTTCTAGCTTTTAGAGGGTTCTGCCACCAAGACTTACGAGTCTAAGGAGATTGGGTTTTAATTAAGACTGCTGTGACTTCTCCAATCTCCGGGGAACCCTTTGTTGCTAGTCTGTTCTTGCTATTTCGGTGTCTTACTATTTCGGTGTTTGCTATTCTCATAACATGTCTCACGCAGGCAGTGTAGTTGGTGGCAACAGTCACAATGAAGAAGTAGAACAGGTTGTCCGAAATGGAGAAGGAGTGCTGCCACGACAACAGGGACCGATGGTCCAGAATGGAGAGATCCGGGGGGCTATCCCGGGACAATTTCAACAACCACCAATCCAACCCCAACCGTATCAACAGTACCCACGGTATCCCCCCACCGTATCAGCAGTACCCACCACCACCATATCCACAGTGAAATCTACTTGTCTTAGTCAAGACGAGTTCCAGATGGTGTTCGAACTGCGTCTCGAACACTTGTTGGACAGTTTCAGGTTGTGTTCAAACAGATACTGGAACACCTTAGCAGACAGAACATAAACAACACAACATGGGAGCACACACGATATGATAACCCAGTTTGGCTCCGCCTACTCTGGGGGGTTTCCCACACCCGAAAAAAGGGACACAAATCTTATTACGAGTTTAGGGTTACAAGAGGTCTTACTCTTACACAACTCCTCGTTTGTAATGGCCTCACCACTAACACTCCGTCTCTCGGATTTGCAATCTCGGTTCGTCGCAACTCCCCTCGATCCCCTATGGGTAGGACGAGACTTCCCTCTCGGCCTAGTCTTGGACTTCTCGGAAGTCCAGTCGCCTTCGCCGTTGATATTCCAGTGTGGAATAATCAGCCGGCCGTCACTCCTCCAATCTCACGAATGCTCTCGTGTTATCTTTTCTCTCCGGGCGTGATGCAGATCTGGTAGCCCTAGCCTTGTATTTATATGCATGGGCAAGATCCAAATCTGTTCCAAATATCCTCATCAAATATTTAGGAAATATTCATAAATATTCGATGGATATTTCCAATCCAATCTTTAGGAAGTATATTCAAAAACTTCCTTCCCAAGTCAGCCACGCCGCCTTTAATCTGATGTGTAGATATTCGTTTGAATATCTGAATCTTCGAATTCCTGCTGGCCGACTCCAATCAGAATATCCTTGTCAAATATTTCGGAGATACTCCTCAATATTTGATCGATATTCAATCTCTTCGAAATCTAATCTTTGGAGATTACTTCTGTGCCAAGCCATCCAATATATTCGAATTCAAGCTGAAGATATTCATTTGAATATCTGATCTTTAATGATGACTTGTCGATTGATTCCAATCAGATCATATCTTCGATCTTCCGAATTAGGAAACGTTCTTCTTTCCTCCAATCTTCAAGAAGATCTTGATCTTTCTTTCCCACCAAGTAATTCCAAATCTTCTTAAACGACTCCAAAATGATGAGAGGATATTCATTTGAATATCTGATCTTCTAATTTATTTATGAGCCGACTCCAATCAGATCAGATCTTCGATCGTCAAGATTTAGGAAACGTCTTATCTTCAGATCTGCTGTATGCGAGTTCCAGTAGGTGGTTGAACACTCCTTGAACTCCTGCTTGAACTGTCTAAAGTTGTTTTGCCAAAGCCATGCCATTCATGGGAACATCAATCTCCCCCTTGGCATTTTGGGAAAACCAAATCTACGCTTTAGACACAACTTGAGGAACCAGAACAGTTACCTCAAAATACTCCCCCTTTTTGCCACAAACTGGCAAGGGGTCCAATAGAGCAAACCGGTCTCCTCGGCATCTGGAGTCTTGTGAACTCCCCCTCGAACATAGCCTGGGACAGTGACACATGCTGTGAGTCTGTCAAACCATGTGTCTCAGCAGCTATTCGACCACAGGTCAGCAACTGATAGGTTTTTGATGATCTGGTTTCCTCCATCAGAGATTCTCGGTCCACGTTCTCACTCTCCATTCTCATGTCATCCTTGGTGTATTGTTCTGCTGCAACTTTCTGCTCACAGCGAAGAAATCGTGACACCTTGACTTGATGTGCCCGTTCTTGTGATAGTACCAACAGGTTCTTGAGTCTCGTCTCCATTCACCATTGGAACTCTTCATGTTGGCCAGAGGGTACCTGTTCATCTCTCTGTTCACCGACTGTTCAGCTTTGACAAATTTAGTCTTTCCTGAACTGCTCCCATCAGTGTAGCCAATGCCTCTATGTCCTCCACTCATCCTCCAGAACTGCAGAATCGTATCTAGGTCTTTTGATCCAGAGTTTAACATCTTCACTGATGTCTTGAACTGATTCAGAATTGTCCTTGACGCTGTTCCACTCTTCAGATACATCAGACTTCAGAGAAACACATTTTTCTATCCTTCTTCAAAGATCATCAGAAAAAATTCATCTCAAATGTCCTTAGTCACCCCATGAGCTCGTCAAGCTTCATGTGCTTCATCATCATTGGGATATCGCAGAGTGTGAACCAATTGGTTGATTCTTGACATCTGCTCCTATTCGACCTCCAATATGATCTCCACCTCCTTCAGTCGCTATTCGCGTTCAGCTCGGGACAACTACTCACCAGCAGCTCTCCTTATGGAAGACTCAGGTGCATCCTTCCTCTTCAGCCCGGGGTCCTTCAGATCATTCTTATGTCGACCTTTGAACAGCTTGTGATCAACTACCAACTTCAACGGAGCACTTGATAGTCTGTCCTGGTCAGTCTTCAAATCTGGATGCTGGTTGATGATCAGCTCATAGATAAGCGATGGAAATATTATCTGGTGCAGAGACTTTGTAGATATGGCGTGTTCTGCAATCTGGTCAAACATACCCAATGTCAAACATAATTCTTCCCATATCAATGAGCATCCTGTTTCCAATCTGGTATAGCAGCTGTAACATCTCCTTGCTGACCGTGGTTCTATGAGATGTGGGCTTCCAGTTGACTATGGTGATGAAGAACAGCATCGAGTAGAATATAGTCAGATTTGCTACTGGGATGGAACTGTCTTCTCATTAAGCAGCCTTTCAGGGATGATCTTTCTTTCCTGCACTCCCTTCCACTTAGCTGCTGCGTCTGTACTGACAAACCACATTCCATGCTTAGACACTCCAGTTGGTACACTAGGCGGAACAGATCCTGGAGCACTCCTCTTCCTTTTCTTGGATGCACTTGCTCCCCCTGCATCTGTTCGCTTATCATCCCGCTTGGTAGTTACTTCAGTCGAGCATGCTTGGATGATCACTTTCTTCTTCGGTTTCTTCTTTTCAGACTTCTTGAGCTCAGCCAATGAAACTGAGTCCACATCATCCTCTTGTGTGCTTTCGACAAGGTGGCAGCCTGAGTAGCATCCTCCATATCAGGAATAGCTGGGGGATCCACCACCACATGTGCATCCTCCAGAAAATCATCATGTAACCCTCCTTGGACAACATCTGGTGATTTAATTTACTCACCCTCTGGGACTGCATCAGACTTAGAGGACTCTTGGGGTAAAACTGTCTCACAACCTTGCTGCATATCTGAGACAACATCATTTGGCACACTTGCCTCCTTCTTAACCCCTACGACCTTGGCTCCTGATGACTGATCAGCTCTTGTCTAACCAGGTATTGAAAGCTCCTCTTTTTGCAACTCATCAACAACATCATCAATGCCCTTGAACAACACATCCAGTTCTTCATCATTGCCGGATGCATGAGACCCTTCCATCACATTGCCAGATTGCTTAGCTTGCTGTTCTCCATTTGCATTCTTCTGCTTATCAGAACCACAATCTTAGCCCTACTGGCTTCACCTTCTTCTGTAGCATCAGCCACAGAATCTACAGCAGGTTTCAATCCCTTCGGCTTCTCATTAACCACTGTGTCACCCTTATAACTCACCGCATCTTTACCAATCGCCCGGACTTCCTCATCAACAGAATTGAGTGCAGTATCTTAGGAGTGAGAACAAGAGATTACCTCATTGAGGGGTGGTTCAGCCATCGCCTGATTTTCCTTCGTAGTCTGCACACTCCCTTTAGTTGGATTAGGATCAGCCTTTGACGCCTTTGAAGAAGCTTCTTTCAGTTTTGTCACAGCCGCTTCTTCTCCCTTCTTTTTCCCTTCACTGATCTTAGGGTTTGCTGATATTGTATCCTCATCGAACTTTGATTTGACTGCCTTTCGATTTTCAAATATTTGGACTCCTCAACTTGCCAAAAGTTGTCATGTGTATATCTCTTGAGATATTTGTCCAATCACCTCTCTCCTCCTTGATATGCTCCAACGCCTCAAAAAGCTACAAATATGTTGAACTTAGTAATCAGTTCCAACCACGTACCATCTGTTCCAGCCCTCTTCTTTGGTAGGTCAGCCAATCCGATTGCTGGGGCTCTGCTCTTGGCTGACCTCCGTCCGGAACACTTAGTTGGCGATAACACGCAGACCAGAGAGGATCTAAGTGTTTCAAACTGAGCGGCGTCTAGTGGCATGGTGAGTACGACAGTTACGATTGTCATGTGTTTCGATGTGATGACCTTCTTCTCCACTAGCTCTCTGATGAAGTGATGTCTGCTCATGGAGTGTTGTACTGGGTTCTGGGGCAAAAACTTCTTCACCCGTTCCACTCTGTGTTCAGACAGATTCTGTTTCATACATAGGAACTGAGTGCGGCAGCTCCCTGTAGCGAGACTTTCCCGCTCGCCTAGCACCTGTTTCATCTCTCCCACCATGGTCAGCTGGAGCTCCTTTTCCATATGTCTAACGAACTGGCCAACCAGCATCTGTGTACTCGTGACAAACATATGCTTCTCCACTCCCCCTCGCTCATAGCCATGGTCGATGAGGAACGTTTCGTACCATGCTCTGGGCGCTTGTGTGAGTCCGTACATAGTCTTCTTCAGTTCGTGACTATGCTTAAGATGACATAACTTCCATGCTTTATATCTGATGAGCTCTTCCAGTTCCATGTGAATGGCCACCACCTGAATCTCATCAATAAATGATTTGATGACATTCTTCGGACTGGATGAACAGGCAGCCATCTCTCGACACTTGATCTCATTTGCTCGACTCTTAATTCTCCATGAGGGTTGCAGCGCAGGTGCATCGTCAAGTGTCCCGGCTGGAGTAGGTGTGGCTTCATCGGCTAGACCTCCCTCTGGAATTTTATCTTCTAGAACTGAGTTGGGGGCAACATCATCTTTCACCTTTCCAGAAGAGGACACCATACCTGTCCCTTGCAACTCCATCTCATGTATCGTGTTTGTCGGACAGACAGTGGCAGCTCCTGTTCCAACTGTGCCTCGGCAGTAGCATTTTTTTGTTGACCTACTTCCTTCCAACAGTGTGTCTCCATTCCTATCCAGTACTTGACACGAATCACGAGTGAAAGTAACAGACTGTCCTTCATCACACAATCTACTGATACTGATCAGGTTCACCTTTAACACATCCACTAGGAGGATATCCTCGAGCACAGGTAGATCCAGAACCTTCAATGTCCCACAGCCGATCACCTGGCCCTTCCCTCCATCTCCAAAAGTGACAAGCTGAAGCTTGCAAATAGATTTAACAATGATGAGATATCGAGGCTTACCTGTCATATTGAGATGAACTTCTTTGCGGATGTGCAACTCAGCATTCTTTCTCCTTAGCCCCACCAAGCATGCAGGATGTGTTTCTCTCTTTTTCTCCATCTCAGCTTTCAGAATCGATACAGTGTCTAGCAGTTTCACATTCTGTGCAAGAAGTGACGAGGGTTCTTGATTCATTCCAATCATCTCGTGCTTCAAAGCAGATATTTCCTCTTGGTGCTCCACCTTCTGGGCAACGAGAAGTTCAACCTCCTGCCACTGTTTATCTTCTTCTTCTGTCAGGCTTGCCACTGTTTCTGTGAGCTTCTTGTTCAGGCCAATCACCAATAGGCACTTCTCATAGAGTTCCTTGTACGTCTCGGCCGAGGTCTCATGAGCAAGTCCTTCAACATCATTGCTTGAAGCATCGTCAATGGGCTGTTCAGACAGTGTACTAGAATATGGATTTTCACTTGTCTCACTGCCGTCTTCAATAGTGACTACATGTCCGACGAGATTGACATTCTCATGTTCTTCTTCCTCATCGTTAGTTTCACTTTCTGGACCCTCATATGCTATTCTGAGAATATCCCATGCTTCCTTGGCCACCTCACATTCAGCAATCAGTTTGAACACGTTCTCGTCCACTCCATAGAATATTGCATTCAGGGCCTTTGAATTCCCAACAGCCGCTACATCATCTGCTTCAGACCACAGGGCTTCGGGTTTTGGCATAACAGCTCCTTCAGGGTTGGCCATCATGGGTTCTGTCCATCCTATCATTACAGCTCTCCAAGCCCTTTCATCGAGGAATTTCAGAAAGGCTTTCATCTTGGATTTCCAATAGGCATAATTCGGCCCTTCAAGCAACGGTGGTCGGTTAGTGCTCTGTCCTTCCTTCAAACTCATCTTGAACTGTCGCCGGATCACACTCTGTATGTCGAGTGCCTGCTTTGATACCAATTGAAATCTACTTGTCTTAGTCAAGACGAGTTCCAGATGGTGTTCGAACTACGTCTCGAACACTTGTTAGACAGTTTCAGGTTGTGTTCAAACAGATACTGGAACACCTTAGCAGACAGAACATAAACAGCACAACATAGGAGCACACACGATATGATAACCCAGTTCGGCTCCGCCTACTCTGGGGGGTTTCCCACACCCGAAAAAAGGGACACAAATCTTATTACGAGTTTAGGGTTACAAGAGGTCTTACTCTTACACAACTCCTCGTTTGTAATGGCCTCACCACTAACACTCCGTCACTCGGATTTGCAATCTCGGTTCGTCGCAACTTCCCTCGATCCCCTATGGGTAGGACGAGACTTCCCTCTCGGCCTAGTCTTGGACTTCTCGGAAGTCCAGTCGCCTTCTCTCAAATACGTAGCTTGATCACGTGTGTGTGTGCGCTTTGTTGTCCTTCAAGAACAGTCTGAACAGCACACTGAACAGACTGCTTCTTCGCCGTTGATATTCCAGTGTGGAATAATCAGCCGGCCGTCACTCCTCCACCAATCTCACGAATGCTCTCGTGTTTTCTTTTCTCTCCGGGAGTGATGCAGATCTGGTAGCCCTAGCCTTGTATTTATATGCATGGGCAAGATCCAAATCTGTTCCAAATATCCTCATCAAATATTTAGGAAATATTCCTAAATATTCGATGGATATTTCCAATCCAATCTTTAGGAAGTGTATTCAAAAACTTCCTTCCCAAGTCAGCCACGCCGCCTTTAATCTGATGTGTAGATATTCGTTTGAATATCTGAATCTTTGAATTCCTGCTGGCCGACTCCAATCAGAATATCCTTGTCATATATTTCGGAGATACTCCTCAATATTTGATCGATATTCAATCTCTTCGAAATCCAATCTTTGGAGATTACTTCTGTGCCAAGCCATCCAATATTTTCGAGTTCAAGCTGAAGATATTCATTTGAATATCTGATCTTTAATGATGACTTGTCGATTGATTCCAATCAGATCATATCTTCGATCTTCCGAATTAGGAAACGTTCTTCTTTCCTCCAATCTTCAAGAAGATCTTGATCTTTCTTTCCCACCAAGTAATTCCAAATCTTCTTAAACGAATCCAAAATGATGAGAGGATATTCATTTGAATATCTGATCTTCTAATTCATTTATGAGCCGACTCCAATCAGATCAGATCTTCGATGGTCAAGATTTAGGAAACGTCTTATCTTCAGATCTGCTGTATGCGAGTTCCAGTAGGTGGTTGAACACTCCTTGAACTTCTGGTTGAACTGTCTAAAGTTGTTTTGCCAAAGCCATGCCATTCATGGAAACATCAATCTCCCCCTTGGCATTTTGGGAAAACCAAATCTACACTTTAGACACAACTTGAGGAACCAGAACAGTTACCTCAAAATACTCCCCCTTTTTGCCACAAACTGGCAAGGGGTCCAATAGAGCAAACCGGTCTCCTCGGCATCTGGAGTCTTGTGAACTCCCCCTCGAACATAGCCTGGGACAGTGACACATGCTGTGAGTCTGTCAAACCATGTGTCTCAGCAGCTATTCGACCACAGGTCAGCAACTGATAGGTTTTTGATGATCTGGTTTCCTCCATCAGAGATTCTCGGTCCACGTTTTCACTCTCCATTCTCATGTCATCCTTGGTGTATTGTTCTGCTGCAACTTTCTGCTCACAGCGAAGAACTCGTGACACCTTGGCTTGATGTGCCCCTTCTTGTGATAGTACCAACAGGTTCTTGAGTCTCGTCTCCATTCACCATTGGAACTCTTCATGTTGGCCAGAGGGTACCTGTTCATCTCTCTGTTCACCGACTGTTCAGCTTTGACAAATTTAGTCTTTCCTGAACTGCTCCCATCAGTGTAGCCAATGCCTCTATGTCCTCCACTCATCCTCCAGGACTGCAGAATCGTATCTAGGTCTTTTGATCTAGAGTTTAACATCTTCACTGATGTCTTGAACTGATTCAGACTTGTCCTTGACGCTGTTCCACTCTTCAGATACATCAGACTTCAGAGCAACACATTTTTCTATCCTTCTTCAAAGATCATCAGAAAAAATTCATCTCAAATGTCCTTAGTCACCCCATGAGCTCGTCAAGCTTCATGTGCTTCATCATCATTGGGATATCGCAGAGTGTGAACCAATTGGTTGATTCTTGACATCTGCTCCTGTTCGACCTCCAATATGATCTCCACCTCCTTCAGTCGCTATTCGCGTTCAGCTCGGGACAACTACTCACCAGCAGCTCTCCTTATGGAAGACTCAGGTGCATCCTTCCTCTTCAGCCCGGGGTCCTTCAGATCATTCTTATGTCGACCTTTGAACAGCTTGTGATCAACTACCAACTTCAACGGAGCACTTGATAGTCTGTCCTGGTCAGTCTTCAAGTCTGGATGCTGGTTGATGATCAGCTCATATATAAGCGATGGAAATATTATCTGGTGTAGAGACTTTGTAGATATGGCGTGTTCTGCAATCTGGTCAAACATACCCAATGTAAAACATAATTCTTCCCATATCAATGAGCATCCTGTTTCCAATCTGGTATAGCAGCTGTAACATCTCCTTGCTGACCGTGGTTCTATGAGATGTGGGCTTCCAGTTGACTATGGTGATGAAGAACAACATCGAGTAGAATATAGTCAGATTTGCTACTGGGATGGAACTGTCTTCTCATTAAGCAGCCTTTCAGGGATGATCTTTCTTTCCTGCACTCCCTTCCACTTAGCTGCTGCGTCTGTACTGAAAAACCACATTCCATGCTTAGACACTCCAGTTGGTACACTAGGCGGAACAGATCCTGGAGCACTCCTCTTCCTTTTCTTGGATGCACTTGCTCCCCCTGCATCTGTTCGCTTATCATCCCGCTTGGTAGTTACTTCAGTCGAGCATGCTTGGATGATCACTTTCTTCTTCGGTTTCTTCTTTTCAGACTTCTTGAGATCAGCCAATGAAACTGAGTCCACATCATCCTCTTGTGTGCTTTCGACAAGGTGGCAGCCTGAGTAGCATCCTCCATATCAGGAATAGCTGGGGGATCCACCACCACATGTGCATCCTCCAGAAAATCATCATGTAACCCTCCTTGGACAACATCCGGTGATTTAATTTACTCACCCTCTGGGACTGCATCAGACTTAGAGGACTCTTGGGGTAAAACTGTCTCACAACCTTGCTGCATATCTGAGACAACATCATCTGGCACACTTGCCTCCTTCTTAACCCCTACGACCTTGGCTCCTGAGGACTGATCGGCTCTTGTCTCAACAGGTATTGAAAGCTCCTCTTTTTGCAACTCATCAACAACATCATCAATGCCCTTGAACAACACATCCAGTTCTTCATCATTGCCGGATGCATGAGACCCTTCCATCACATTGCCAGATTGCTTAGCTTGCTGTTCTCCATTTGCATTCTTCTGCTTATCAGAACCACAATCTTAGCCCTACTGGCTTCACCTTCTTCTGTAGCATCAGCCACAGAATCTACAGCAGGTTTCAATCCCTTCGGCTTCTCATTAACCACTTTGTCACCCTTATAACTCACCGCTACTCGCGACTACACTAACTCACCGCTACTCGCGACTACACCCTTATAACTCACCGCTACTCACCGCTACTTTGTCACCCTTATAACTCACCGCTACTCACCCTTATAACTCACCCTTCGGCTTCTCATTAACCACAAAATTTATATTTTTCGCTACTCGCGACTACACTACTGGGTAGTAAGTGGTAAGTAGGGGTCGAACCCAAGGGAATTAGAGGGATACGTTGATCTTTATACTGGCGGGGAACGTGTTTTAGGTTGATTGAGATTTTAGCGCGATTAACTAAGCTACTGTTTTTGGTTTTTTTGGTTTTGAGTGCGGAAAAGTAAATTACAAAAAATAAATACTGAAAATAAAGGAGTTAAGGGAAGAAGACTTACAGTGGGTGATGCGTGATTGCGATTCCTCCGGTAGATGAGCGGTTGATGGTTGTAGTTGATCGAGTAGTTTATAAAAGTAAATACAAGGGGGTTTTTGTAATTCAAGGAAAAGTATTCGGTTTCAGGTACCTTGTATTATAACATGTTTATTAATAACCGTTAGTAACCTTTCTAAGTATTCAAAGATGAATCGAGGCCCTTTCGCAGCGCAAGACTTGCAACATCGTTTAAAGCAACACTTGTTCTACTTCAGACTAATTCCTCCTTTCGAAGTATCTTAGCCTTTTGTGCATCCATTTGAATTCTTTGGTCCAGTTTCCAAATGGTTTTTTAAGTTAAGCCGAACTCCTCGATAAGTTTTGCTTGTTACAGCTTCCATTTACCGAGTATGATCACGAATTTCCACGGAGGAGCTTTGCTTGTTACAGCTTCCACTCAACCTTGGAAACTCTGACTATATATGGCACATAGAACAAGTTTTGAATACAGAGAAATGAAACTAAAAGAAATTAAAACATTATATAATACAAGAAAATACCTTCGACCGAATGAGGAGTTTAGCTACGAATATCCATGGAAAAGGACATCATAACTAAATACTCAAGGGTTTTTGAAAACAGTAAGAGGGAAAGGGATGGAATACTCAAGAACCAACATGAGTATTCCCAATTTCCTACTGAATACTCAAGAACCAACAGGAGTATTCTCTACAGTATTGTAATACTCAAGAACCGACAGGAGTATTATAATTTCAAAGCGTATAATACTCAAGAACAAACAGGAGTATTATTTCAAAAACCAAACCAAACTTACAAAGTAACAAACTTAGAGAGAGAAGTGATTTTTGATTGTGTGATGATTGAAATGAGGAGGAGGAGCTCTCCTTTTATAGCCATGGAGGAGGAGAATGGGTGGTGGAGATGGAGGGCATGTGTTTTTGATCCAAGGGAGGAGGAAGGAGGAGCAAGGAGGAGATGACACATGGGGGGAGCCAAAAGCCGCCGGTCACCGGTTGCAAGGGGAGGAAAGCCGCCGGTTGTGGTGGGGAAGCTTCCTCCTTTGGCCACCTCCAAGCAAGGTGGCCGGTCACCTTGGTCCATGGGTGTGTTTTGACAGTTTTCTGCAGTCTTTTCATAAAACTATCAGTCCAATTTTGCTCCGGTCTGACTTGGTTGTTCCTCGGTTGAATTTAATTTGAGTAATTCCTACGTCAGGATCTTGAGATTTCTTCGTTCAGCGTCTGATCTTGACCTTGGATTGACTCTTAATATCTTTTCAGCGTAAAATCCTCTCCTTAGCGTGTTTTCACTTTAGTCTCTAAAATGCCCTGTAGAAATAAATCGGGACTAACAAGCAGAAGTTAAATAGACCAACAGTCTAATTTAGTGGGTTTTACTGTGTTTTTGATTCGTATAATTATGGTCCATCAGATCACCCCACACTTTTAGTTGTTCGTCCCGAACAATGCTATTAAAGGGCGATACTCTAAGTTTGGTTTTAAAATACGAAAATTAGACTGTGGGACTCGATTTATCCTAATTCATGCATTACTTACTTATTACCAAATTGAACTGTGTAAATAAATAGAAGTAACTTGATACTTGTACCTCCGTGCCGAGATGCAAATTATTCTGGATGTTTCGGGAGATAGCCCTTTTTAGGCTCCTGGACTGCAACCTCGGGACCGTCTCGCACTATATGGTTTCCTTGTATCTTTCTCTAGCACGTGATTTGGTTCGGGTTTCAATGGTTTGAGTACTTTGATTTTCTTTTGGCGAGGGACTGCTTTTTGTAGTGAATCGGCCTTTGGCCTTTGATTTGACTCTTTGAGTACTTCACTTTTTGTTTGGTTAAAACCTTCACAATTTTGGGCCTTTGGCCTCTTGATTTGCTTCTTCGAGCTTTTCGCCTTTTTGTGGCTTTGCTAGTCCATTTTCTCAAGCCTTTTTGAGAGGTCCAATCATCGCCCGCAAGCCTATGGAAATACCTCCCCGCTCCTCTCATCGTTGTTGTTTCGCGCGGGTCAAGATGAGGGTCGCTCATCTATTTTCTCGGCTACTTTGACTAGAGAGAGGACGGTCTGATTCCCGTCCTCGCCTTTTTTCTTTTTTGCATAAACACTGCATGGCGGAGATGACTTCAATCTTCACTGAAACCCGAAGTGCAGCCTCCACTGACTTCGAAAACCATATAGTTTGATTCGATCCTTCGATTGCTTGCCAAGCCTCTCTAGGGCATTTCTATCAACTCCACATCCCTAGTTTATCTCAGCACAAAGGGACAAATGAGAAGTTACGTTCTAAGTTTTTAGACAGTTGAATTTTCACAAGGTAAATGCATGAATTTCGGTCTATCTTTTTCACATTCTTAAGTTCATATTTTCAAAAAGATACACTAAAAAAGAAAAATGTTTTTTATTTATGTACACATGCGGATCTCACCCCACACTTTTGAACGAAGTCGTGCCTTTCAGCACTACTTAGTTCAAAAGCCATGCAAGCAGATAATATACGAGAAGGAAATGATATTAAGGAAAAGGGAAGAACAGAACTCCCTTTAAGGTGTCGAGTGAACGACATGGCACGAGGCTGGATAATCAAGGGAGTTCGGCTGGGGCCTTGAACTCTTAGCGTAGCCCTAACTGGCTTAATGTTGCACCCAAGTCCGATTCCTGAATAGTCAAATCTTCTATGCACCAAGTGGGTGAGAGCGACTTATTGAAAAAGTAAAATACAGAAAATAAAAGACAGAAAATTAAAGTGCGGAAAGTAAGATAGTGTCAGGTTCCCTCTCGACCAGTGCACTTGTTTAACGTCGTTGGCTCGACAGTACCTTATTCCTGGATCACTGGTTGGGATCCCATGGGTGGCTCAGGTCGAATTTTGCCACCGTTCCTGTGTTGCTTTTTGCCTTGCCTTTACCCGATTTCTTGTGTGTGTTAGAACCCCATGGTTTTGGTATTTTTTCTCTCCATTGCTTCTGAGAAGGTGAGGGAACTTTGACCATAGCTGCTGGTCTTGTTACTTTTCCGGTCTCTTTTGGCAGGTCGGAAATCTGCGTACCGCGATCTGAGATAGGTATTATATCTGGCGGTTTCTTCGCATCCGTGCGGCTATTGTCAATGTAGAAATATGCAATTTTGCCGCCGAACTTAAGCGATAACGATCCCTTGCCCACATCGATCCTTGCCTTAGTAGCGTAGATGAATGGTCGTCCCAAGATTATTGTTGGAGGGTCGTCTTTGCTGGTCTCTCCCGTTTGTATCACATAGAAGTCTGCAGCAATGACGAGCTCTCCCACATGGAGTATTACGTCTTCTAGCACTCCAATCGGACGGATGCACGATTTATCTCCTAGCTCGATATTTGACCTGGGTGGTTTTAATGGACCAAGTCCTAACAAGTAATATAAGGAGGAGGGCATGGCGTTGACAGCAGCTCCAAGATCGACCAGGCACTTATGAATCTGAGTTTCACCAATACCGCAGGTGACTGTGAAGGCCCATGGGTCTTTATCTCTTTCCGGTTGTGACTCATGATCTGAAGTGAGGTTTTTAATTGTCGGGTCACTCTGCCCACTCCTTGACTTAGGATTAGTATAACTGGATCCCTCAATATTTTGCTCAGAAGCATAAATATTAGTTGGAGAGTTCCACCTTAAATTGTCAGTGTCATCCCATCCAGATGCTGGTATGTCAGAGTGTATGATCGGTGGTGGTGTTATACAAACGGTGAATGCATACCGTCCATTGTCAGCATGTGTAACCCATGTTTTGCCATCATTGGGTCGGTCTTCCTCTTGATTCCAATCAGGTCGACGCCTCCGAGCGTATTCTATACAGTATTATAATACTCAAGAACCAACAAGAGTATTCTATACAGTATTATAATACTCAAGAACCGACAGGAGTATTATAATTTCAAAGCGTATAATACTCAAGAACAAACAGGAGTATTATTTCAAAAACCAAACCAAACTTACAAAGTAACAAACTTAGAGAGAGAAGTGATTTTTGATTGTGTGATGATTGAAATGAGGAGGAGGAGCTCTCCTTTTATAGCCATGGAGGAGGAGAATGGGTGGTGGAGATGGAGGGCATGTGTTTTTGATCCAAGGGAGGAGGAAGGAGGAGGAGCAAGGAGGAGATGACACATGGGGGGAGCCAAAAGCCGCCGGTCACCGGTTGCAAGGGGAGGAAAGCCGCCAGTTGTGGTGGGGAAGCTTCCTCCTTTGGCCACCTCCAAGCAAGGTGGCCGGTCACCTTGGTCCATGGGTGTGTTTTGACAGTTTTGTGCAGTCTTTTCATAAAACTATCAGTCCAATTTCGCTCCGGTCTGACTTGGTTATTCCTCGGTTGAATTTAATTTGAGTAATTCCTACGTCAGGATCTTGAGATTTCTTCGTTCAGCGTCTGATCTTGACCTTGGATTGACTCTTAATATCTTTTCAGCGTAAAATCCTCTCCTTAGCGTGTTTTCACTTTAGTCTCTAAAATGCCCTGTAGAAATAAATCGGGACTAACAAGCAGAAGTTAAATAGACCAACAGTCTAATTTGGTGGGTTTTACTATGTTTTTGATTCGTATAATTATGGTTCATCACTATCCCCAGCAGGAGTTAGACGAAAGATCATGGAAGTGGCAGAGAATGAGCGGTTCCAGGATGAGTCCAACAAAGAAGAAGAATACACCCGGACCAGGAACATGTCAAAGGTTGAGCCCTCGGTAAATGCCATGGCCGAACAGATCAAGGAGCTCAATGAGATGATGCAACATGTGATCAGGAGGCAACCAGTCCAGACTAAGCCATGCGGTTTTTGTGCGGCCACAGATCACAAACAGACGAGTGCCCGACCATCTTAGAGGACAACCAGGCCGAGGTCAACGCAGTAGGTGACTATCAGAACTATAACAACAGGGCTGGACCAGTCCAACAATACGGCACAGCCACGAACAATCAAGGAGCCAACGGACAGCCCTGGAAAAACAGTTATCCTCAGCATCAGGCCCAGAGAGAGCCGGCACGAAAGAACACGCCTCAGCAGACCCAGCAGCCCTACCAGCACCCACATCATCAGTTTCGGCAGAATGTGCCGGGACAGTATCAGCAGAGAGGGCTGAACAATAATCAGGCAGGCTCCAACAAGTCTCTTGAAGAGATGATGAAAGAACTGACAACAACCGTGACCCAGCACATGGCCAAGACCGACGGAGCAATTACCGACTTGTAGAAACAGATGTCCCAGATGGCCACAACAGTCTCAAGGCTCGAGGACAACGCTGGACGACTTCCCTCGCAAACCGTTCAGAATCCAAGAGGGAACGTCACCCAAGTAGAGGTGATAGATGCAGCGTTCGAGGAGACCACCGAACCAACAAAGGGATTCGGCCAGCTTTCACCCAAAGAAGAACCGGCTCTTGTGACCAAGAACGCCGAAACTCACAGTTCCTCTTATGCCATGCATGTAGTTGCTCCCGAAGGCCATATGACTGAGAACGCTGAACCAGAAACAAGATTGGTGGTAAGGCCTACACAGAACGACCAGATGATGAGGAATTCACCCACTGCGAGCCATGAGACACCGCCAGGAAAGGGTAAGAACCCAGGGGCCTTCACGGTCACCTGTGGTATCGGTGAGACCCAGATACATCACTGCTTAATTGATTTGGGTGCTGCTATTAATGTTATGCCTTACTCTCTATATTGCTCGCTGGGTCTTGGCCCACTGAAACCGCCTAGGCTGTCTATAGAGTTAGGGGATAAGTCTTGTGTTCGCCCTACTGGTTTACTTGAAGATCTAACCCTCCGAGTAGGAGATCTTGCTGTTCCTACAGATTTCTATGTCTTGCAGATGGGAAAAACCAGAAATGGCAAACCACCAGGGCTAATTTTGGGACGACCATTCCTCCACACCACCCAGACCAGGATTGACATGGGCATAGGCCTACTGTCATTAGCATTCGGTGGTAAGGAATCAGACTTCTATGTCTACGAGGATGCAAACCGTCCATGCACAAGAAAACCGCCAGACATTGTGCACACATCAGACTACGATACCCTAGTTCCAGATCCACCAGAGCAGGCCATACAGACTACTAGGCCAGCAGCTATGGCCGAGACATCCTCATCTTCTCGGGGATATGTGAAGAAGAAACCGCCTGATCATTAGAGAGCAGAACCGAGTGGACGACCAGGTGAGCACATTGGGCGAATTGAAGGAGCAGCTGAGAAGAAGTATGACCTCACACGTCCATGGGATCCTAACTTGTGATCCCTAAAGAGGTACCGTCGAGCCAACGACGTAAAACAAAGGCGCTCGCAGGGAGGCAGCCCTGCACCTTTCACTTCTTCGTTTATTTACTTATTATGTTTGTCCATGTTTTGAGTCATTATTGTCACATTGTACTCGGGAAGGAAGATGATTTTCATGCAGGGACAGAGGCGAACGAATCCGCAATATTGGCATAGGACTGTATCCAACGTGAGTAGTTCACACCTTGAATAAATTGTGTCAAGAAACATGAGCGTTTAAAGATTCTGTCACAAAGACTTACGAGTCTAAGGAGGTTGGGTTTTAAGTGAGACCGTTGTGACTCCTCCAACCTCCTGGGAATCCTTTATTTGTCTTAATGTCATTGACACAGACCTTTCATTTTGTGACGAACTCACGTTGTGATACAAGCTTCGATGAGGCTCTCTTTGAGGACTCATAGGAGAATAATCAGTCATCTCTGATCGTCACGCATCGCACGAGGGAAGTGCTTGTCCAACCTTATTCTCTTCTTATTTCCCTTATATTTATTGCATGCATTGTGAGTCTAGATTTGAGTCGTGCCGTGAGGACACGGCTTATTTCAAAAGTGTGGGGTGGGAGAGTCAGTTATCGAGACAGCACGTCTATTTTACTGCACCCTGCACAGAGTCAGCACGTTTCCCGTCATTTTTAAAATTTTTGTACATGATACTTCACTACTTCCTGGACTTGCAGTATTGGATAATGATTAGGTGAAATAGATAGAGGCGATTACATGCATGTCTTTGGTGAAAATTAACTTGGGCGACTAACATGTGATTTTAAAATTTTTGCGTGCCTTTGTTAGTTGAGATAAACAGGGATGTGGAGTTGATAGAAATGCCCTAGAGAGACTTGACAGATCATTCAAAGACCGAACTCAGGATATATGGTTATGTGGAGCTTGTGGAGGCTAGCACTTCGAGGCAATATAGTACGAGTCTGCTCCGCCACTGTGGTACCCTTGCGGTTGGTCGGGACGGGAATACTTCACACCGTCCAAACTCTAGTCCAAGTAGCCGGGAAAATAGACAAGCGACCCTTGGCTTGACCCGAGTCAAAAGGACGATGATGAGTGAGAGCAAGTAGGTTCGAGCAAGTCACAATCCGCACCACAAAGCAACAAACCCATCATCATTGTGATAGTTTACACCGAAATCAAGTGTAGAGCGCCTTTGAAGCACCAAAACCGAAATCATCTATAGCTGGCCGAAAAGCACTCAACACTTTGAAGCTCGAATCAATCACGTGCAAGAAAAAGCAGCAAAGCATAACCATATAGCAGCGAGTTCGAGTCCGAGAATGCGGTTCATGGGTCTATAAAGGGCTATCTCCCGATACATCCGAATTAATTTGCATCTCGGCCCAAAGGTAACACGTATCATTTACCCGTGTTTTCGCACAAGTTTAATTAGTAACGAGCATGCATAGAAGGCGGGATCTAGAGTAACCGAGTCATGACCATGTAGCACGTCTAGAATGCTGAGGCATTGTGGTGTTTGTAGTTTTTCGTTCCTCTTATGACCTAGTTCTTGTTCGGGACGAACAAGTTTAAGTGTGGGGTGGTTTGATGAGCCATATTTATACGACTCATCGAATCATTAAATCCCACCAATTCCAGCACTTTATTATACGAACAGTTACTTCTTAGTGTTGTTTCGTGTTTCAGGTGATTTGTTTCTGAAAGCTGAGCCACGACCTTACAATGTACCAGGTGAACATCAATCACAAAAAAGAACAACTCGGTATCCCTTAAAAAGGCAAGACAGATGAAGGTGCTTTTTCTGCAACCGAGTGGGACACATCAAATCAAGATGTCAGGAATTCCACAAGGTTCTCAGAAAGATGAATCAAGTGCCAAAACCACGGGTGCAAAAAGTCTGGAGAGTTAAACAAAGGAGTGAAGTATGCTATGTTGCTTTCAGTTCCACTAGTCATCTGAAGAAGGAAAGATGGTACTTTGACAGTGGTTATTCTAGACTCATGACTGGCAATCCTGAGTTTTTGGCCAACGTAGAGGAGTTTAAAGGGAAGTCAAATGTGACCTTTGGAGATGGAGTAGAAGGCGGAGTGTTTCGAAAAGGAACTCTGAATGTTTCGGGGCTACCCAGATTGAAAGAAGTTCTACTTGTCAAAGGATTGCATGCAAATCTGATCAGTATAAGTCAGTTGTGCGATGGAGAGCACCATATTCAATGCACGTAGGATGAATGTGTGGTGTTGAACAAGAATGATGAACCAACTCTCACTGGAAGAAGGTCGTCAAACAACTGTTACTTGCTGAACCTAGGTCGACCCAATGTTGAAACAACTTGCTTACTGAGCAAAACTGAAGAGATGAATTTGTGGCATCAGCGAATGGGTCATGTGAATCTAAGGATGCTACAGAAGATTGTCTCTGATGGTCTCATTCGTGGTATACCTAAAGTTCAAGGCGACCTGAGCATTGTATGTGGAGATTGCCAGATTGGGAAGCAAATCAAAGTCCTACACAAAGGCACCACT
Organism: Rhodiola kirilowii; assembly: GCA_033675215.1. NCBI lineage: Eukaryota > Viridiplantae > Streptophyta > Magnoliopsida > Saxifragales > Crassulaceae > Rhodiola > Rhodiola kirilowii. Next base: position 22,327,016 of record CM066195.1, on the reverse strand, counting down.
CAGATCAACACGAGGAGACCTATGGAACTACTTCACATCGATCTGATGGGGCCTATGCAAGTAGAGAGTTATTCTTGCAAGAGGTATGCACTTGTATGTGTTGATGACTTCTCACGGTTCACCTGATCCAATTTCTTGCGAGAAAAATCAGATGTTGTTCAGGCATTTGTTCAACTATGCACTCAGCTGGAGCGAGAAAGAGAAGATAAAGGAAAGCACATTGCGAGAGTTCGAAATGATCATGGAAAGGAGTTTGAGAATACTGCTCTTGTTGACTTCTGCACACAAAAGGGGGTAACTCAATAGTTCTCATCACTAATCACCCCCAGCAGAATGGAGTTGTCGAAAAAAAGAATCGAACCATTCTAGAGATGGCCTGAGTGATGCTTCATGCGAAGAAGGTGCCTTTAAAGTTCTAGGCGGAAGCTATGAACAAAGCGTGATATGTCATCAACAGAGTAATGATTCGATCCGGTACAGAGAAGGCATGCTACGAGTTGTGGAAAGGTAAGAAGCCAACGGTGAATTAATTAATATCTTTAGAAGCCAATGCTACATTCTCAGAGACCGAGAGTATCAGCAGAAGCTGGATCCTAAAAGTGATGAAGGAGTCTTTCTGGGGTACTCCACTAAAAGTCGTGCTTACTGAGTCTACAATAAACGCACAGGAGTCATTGTGGAATCTATCAATGTTATTGTGAAAGATGTTGTGCCAAATGCTCCTGAGACAAGTTCGGCAGATAATGATGACATAGTACCTCACCAGAAACAACATGTTGCTCCCACACCAAATGCAAAAGTTGTCCCGGATAAAGCCTCAAAACATTTTTCTAACAAAGATGACCAGACTGATGAGGAAGCTGAATCGGAGACACCTCCTGCTACCTCTCAGATTCTTCAACCTTTTAGGACTGTTGAGAAGAATCATCCCATTGCTGAGGTGATTGGTGAACCAAATGACGACATGAAGACTCGAGGTAAACAAGTAAACTTTCGAGAATTGGCTGGGTTTACATGTTTTATGTCCACTGTGGAGCCCAAGAATATTAGGGAGCCCATCAATGATGAATACTGGGTGCTGTCTATGCAAGAAGAGCTTGGTGAATTTCAGCGAAACAATGTTTGGGATCTTGTTCCACGACCTGATGGTGTAAATCAAGAACAAGTCTGACGAACAAGGAAACATCACTCGAAACAAGGCGAGACTTGTGGCTCAAGGCTATACTCAAATCAAAGGAGTAGATTTTGATGAGACCTTTGCCCCTGTTGCTTGATTAGAGGCCATACGTATACTATTGGCTCTTGCTTGTCATTTGAAGTTCAAGTTGTTCCAGATGGATGTCAAGAGTGCCTTTCTGAACGGGTTGCTGAATGAAGAAGTATAAGTGGTACAACCGAAGGGATTCGAAGACCCTCAGCATTCTGACCATGTGTATCGGTTGAAGAAAGCACTTTATGGTCTCAAGCAGGTGCCCAGAGCATAAGCTTACTAAATTCTTAATCAACCATGGCTACGTGCAAGGGGGACTAGACAAGACGCTTTTCGTCAAACACACAAGGTCAGACTTTATCATTGCTCAAATTTATGTCGATGACATCGTGTTCAGCTCTAGCAATGAGAAGATGGTGGACAAGTTTGTAGAACAAATGCAGAGCGAATTCAAGATGAGCATGGTAGGAGAGATGTGTTACTTCCTTGGATTACAAGTAAAGCAGAAGGTAGACGATATCTTTATATCCCAAAGCAAATATGACAGGAATTTGATCAAGAAGTTTGATCTGGAGAAAGCAACACATAAGAGAACCCCCGCTGCAACTCATGTGAAGATCACCAAGGATGAAGCTGGTACAAGTGTGGATCAAATCTTGTACAGAAGTATGATTGGGAGCTTACAATACGTGGCGGCCAGTACACCAGACATTACCCATGTGGTTGGAGTTTGTGTCAGATATCAAGCTAATCCCAAGGAGAACCACCTGATGAATGTGAAGAGAATTATAAAATATGTTTGTGGCACATCAGACTATGGATTGTGGTACACTAAGGATACTAATTCTTGTTTGGTAGGATATTGCGATGCAGATTGGGCTGGGAATGCAGAGGATCGCAAAAGCACATCTGGAGGATGCTTCTCTCTAGGGAACAATTTGGTGTCATGGTTCAGCAAGAAGCAGAACAACATATCCCTTTCCATGGCTGAAGCAGAATATATCGCTGCTGGAAGTTGTTGTACCCAGATGTTATGGATGAAGCAGATGCTGGACGAATACAGAGTGAAACAAGACGTAATGACACTCTACCGTGACAACATGAGCGCAATCAGCATATCCAAGAATCCTGTTCAACACTCTAGAACAAAGCATATCGATATCAGGCATCACTTCATTCGAGAGCTAGTGGAGAAGAAGATAATTACTTTGACGCACGTATCCACTGAGAAGCAGCTAGCAGACATCTTCACCAAGGTCTTGGACAACCTATAGTTTGAGACACTTAGATCCTCATTGGGTCTGTGTGTCATTGACAATTAAGTTGTTCCAGTACAAGTGGGTCAGCCAAAACTAGAATGAGATATGTGTTAAGGGCTGACGTGGGAGGAAGGTAGAAAGACCTCTAGTACTGGTACGAAAAGAAATGGTTGGACAAAGGACATGCGAAGAAGACTACTGATGGACCATAATTGTATGAAACATAAATGCAGTTAAACCCACCAAATTAGACTATTTGTCTATCTAACTTCTACGTGTTAGTCCCGATATATTTCCACAGGGCATTTTAGAGTCTGAAGTGAAAACACGCTAAGGAGAAGATTTTATGCTGAAAAGATAACAAGAGTCAATCCAAGGTCAAGATCATATGCCGACTGAAGAAATATCAAGGATCCTGACGTTGAATTGACCATAACAAATTAATCAGAAGAATCAGGAGTGGAGTCAAGACAGCCCGGGGAAGAAACACATTTATAGTTTTGTGAAAAGACTGCACAAAACTGTACAAACTCACACATTGGGCAAGGATGACCGGCCACTTGATGAAGTGGTGGCCAAGGGAGGAGCTCCTACCCCTTGGGCCACCGCCTACCGGCGGCTTTGAGGGGTGGTGACCGGCGGCTTCACTATTCCTCCACATGTCACCTCCTCCTCCTCCTCCCTTCTCCTCCCTTGGATCAAATGCACATGTCCACCATCTCCACCACCCATCTCCTCCCCTTTTGGCTATAAAAGGAGGCCTCCTCCTCATTTCAACACACTTCAATCTCATTTTCACTTCTCTCTCTAGAAATTGTAATATTTGTAATGTTGTAATCTTGCTTTGGAAATAAAGGATAGCTCCCTTGGCGCTTCAACGGTTGTAAGTAATTCTTAGTATTTATTCAACTGTTTTATTTCCTTAGTTATAATGTTTAGCGCGATGAATAGTAGCTAAACTTGTAGTTCGGTCTAAGGGGCGCACTTGTATTATAAAATGTTTTAGACTATTAACTTAGTGTCTAGTCTAAGTATTCAAAACTTATTCTATGTGCCATATATTAAGTCAGAACGTCCAAGGTAGAGTGGATGCTTGGAATGGCAAAACTCTACAGCGGGGTTCGTAAACTTGTACGGATAAGTGGATGCTTGGAATGGCAAAGCTTATCTGAGAAGTTTGACTCATCTTAAACACCATTTGGTTGATCGGGAATGATTGATCAAATGGATGCACATAGGCTAATATAACCGGGAATGGAGTATTAGTCTAAATAGAATAAGTGTTCTACGTCCTTGGAATAGGCTAGACAGTGTACGCAAATCGAGTGCTTGGAATGGCCTTGATACACCGTTTGAATACTTAGGAGAGTCACTAAAGGTCAATGATAAACAGGATATAATACAAGTCCCCTGAAACCGAACATTTCTCTTTAATTATAAACTGTAATTTACTTTCCAGTATTAAAATCAACCAACCAACCAATCAATCAATCAAAATAGCTGGTAGCTTTAAAACCAACCAATCGACCTTAAACACGCTCCTACGCTGCGTAATCCCCCCGAAGAACAATTATTCCCCTAGTTCCCTTGGGTTCGACCCCTACTTACCAAGTACTACCCAGTAGTATAGTTGCGAGTAGCGGACTATTATAAATTTATTTGCACAAATCGCTTTGACGATGAGCGGTTCTGTCAAATTGGCGCCGTTGCCGGGGAATTAGCAAATGGATAGTTGTTCTTTTTTCTATTATACATAATTCGCCATGTCTTCATACTACGACATAGAACCTTGGAAAAATGGGGGTAGCAACCTTATGTTTGAAATGATTAGACGTCTCCCCCAATTCGGAGGTGCTCTTGGAGAAGATCCCGTAAGGCATACACAAACGTTCCACTCCATATGCAACCACATGAGGCCTAAAAATGAATCGCTAGAGGAATTTAAACTCACATGTTTTAAATTTTTTTTAACTGACTCGGCATTAAAATGGTATTACTCATGTGCTGAGTATGAAAGTGATTATGGGGGTCTACAAACCAAATTCCTTGAGAAGTTTTGCCCTCCATCTCTCCGACTTGAAACCCGCGAGAAGATTCTCAATCTTGAGCAATTCCGGGACGAGACATTGGATGAGTACTTGGCGTACTTTGACTCCCTTGTGGCGAGCTGCCCGCACCATGGATTCTCCAGAATCAATCTTATCCAAAGGTTTCTCGGTGGAATGATACCACTTGAGCGGAAAAGACTTAACGATGCAGCGGGAGGCTCGATCATGAAGTTAACCATGTTTCAAACCTTGCGACTCATAGACAATTTGGCAGAGAGCACAAAACAAGGGCCAATACACCAAACTGAAGATAAGGTACCGACAATGGAAGTCGACTCAGTACAAAACAAGCCTGACACCACACCCATTACGAGCTTACCCGTAACAAAGTCAAGAGAAGACATCAGTACGAGGGCAGTAATGGACGTGGAGGCAGCTCTAAAGGAGCCAATATTGGAGGCCACGGAGCCAACTGAGGATGAAAACTCACAAATAACCGAAGAAGAACCGGCCAAATCAGGCCCAGTCCTCATTGCCAAACCAGCCGAGCCACTTGAACCAGTCCTCATCACCAATCTGCCCGAAGAAGTCCTGGCTCTACTTGACGAGCCAAGAGAAGTCCCGGACTTCACTGCCAAATCAGCCGAAACATGCCTGATCCTCACTATCGAAGCACCTGAGGCAGGCCTGGTCCTCATTACCAAAATGCCCGAGACAGACCTGGCCCTTGTGGTGGAAGTCCCCCAACTTGACCCCTTGTTCTCTAAGCATATTACGGCCTCCGAAGATGATGTGGTCCATGATGATACGGTGCTAGGCGAGTTGGAGACAAAACATGAGCCAGAAGAGCCAAAGATGGAGCACTCTCTCGTCATGAGCCAAGAAAAGCCGGCTGAAAACTCACTCGTTCTAGGATGGCAATTCATCTCTGCCACAAAGAAGAGGGTTAGAAAGGGCGCATGCTTAAGGTCGCTTGGCAAAAGACTAAACTTCCAAAACTACAAAGATGCCAACCGGCCATACACTAAGAAGCGACAAAGACATGGCCCGGTGCAATGGAAGCCCGGAAGGAAAAACAAGAGAGCCCGGCTCATTGAACCAGCAGTTATGGTAAAAGGTCCCCAGCCTTCTCAGAAACTATGGAAAGAAAAAGCACCAAAACCATGGAGCTCTTACTCCAGTAAGACGTCAGGAAGAATCAAAGGAAGAAGCAACACTGGAACGGTGGCAAAGTTTGACCTCAGCCACCCATGGGACCCAAACCAATGAACCACAAACGAGGTATCGTCGAGCCAACGACGTTAAACAAGTGCACTGGTCGGGAGGTAACCCGACACTATCTTACTTTTCCGCACTTTAATTTCTTTCTTTTAAATTCAGTATTTAGTTTTAAGCTTGCATGACTTTTGAACTAAGGCACGCCTTCGTTCAAAAGTGTGGGGTGAGATCCACCTCTGTACATAAATAACATGCGGCTGTTTTTCTTTTTTAGTAATAGTATCTTTTTGAAAATATGAACTTAAGAATGTGAAAAAGATAAATCGTAATTCATGCATTAACCTTGTGAAAATTCAACTGTTTAAAAACTTAGAATGTAATTTTCCATTTGTCCTTTGTGCTGAGATAACTAGGGATGTGGAGTTGACATAAATTGCCCTAGAGAGGCTTGGCAAGCAATCAAAGGATCAGATCAAACTATATGGTTTTCGAAGTCAGTGGAGGCTGCACTTCGGGTTTCAGTGAAAATTGAAGTCATCTCCGCCATGCAATGCAAAAGGCGAGGACGGGAATCAGACCGTCCTATCTCCGGTCAAAGTAGCCGAGAAAATAGATGAGCGACCCTCATCTTGACCCGCGCGAAAACGACAGTCAAAGTAGCCGAGAAAATAGATGAGCGACCCTCACCTTGACCCGCGCAAAAACGGCAAAAACGAGAGGAGCGGGGAGGTATTTCCATAGGCTTGCGGGCGATGATTGGACATCCCAAAAAGGCTCGAGAAAATGGACTAGCAGTCACAAAAAGGCGAAAAGCTCAATGAAGCAAATCAAGAGGCCAAAGGCCCAAAATTGTGAAGGTTTTAACCGAACAAAAAGTGAAGAACTCAAAAAGTCAAAACAAAGGCCAAATGCCGACTCACTACAAAAGCAGTCCCTCGCCAAAAGAAAATCAAAGTAATCAAACCACTGAAACCTGAACCGAATCACGTGCTAGAGAAATCTACCAGAAAACCATATAGTAAGAGACGATCTCGAGGTTGCAGTCCAGGAGCCAAAAAAGGGCTATCTCCCGAGACATCCAATATAATTTGCATCTCAGCACGGAGGTACAAGTATTAAGTTTCTTCTATTTATTTACGCAATTTAATTTGGTAATAAGTAAGCAATGCATGAATTAGGATAGATCGAGTACCACAGTCTAATTTTCATATTCCAAAGCCAACCTTAGACCTTACGCCCTTTAATAGCATTGTTCGGGACGAACAACTAAAAGTGTGGGGTGATCTGATGGACCATAATTGTATGAAACATAAATGCAGTTAAACCCACCAAATTAGACTGTTTGTCTATCTAACTTCTACGTGTTAGTCCCGATATATTTCCACAGGGCATTTTAGAGACTGAAGTGAAAACACGCTAAGGAGAGGATTTTATGCTGAAAAGATAACAAGAGTCAATCCAAGGTCAAGATCATATGCCGACTGAAGAAATATCAAGGATCCTGACGTTGAATTGACCATAACAAATTAATCAGGAGTGGAGTCAAGACAGCCCGGGGAAGAAACACATTTACAGTTTTGTGAAAAGACTGCACAAAACTGTACAAACTCACACATTGGGCAAGGATGACCGGCCACTTGATGAAGTGGTGGCCAAGGGAGGAGCTCCTCCCCCTTGGGCCACCGCCTACCGGCGGCTTTGAGGGGTGGTGACCGGCGGCTTCACTATTCCTCCACATGTCACCTCCTCCTCCTCCTCCCTTCTCCTCCCTTGGATCAAATGCACATGTCCACCATCTCCACCACCCATCTCCTCCCCTTTTGGCTATAAAAGGAGGCCTCCTCCTCCTCATTTCAACACACTTCAATCTCATTTTCACTTCTCTCTCTAGAAATTGTAATATTTGTAATGTTGTAATCTTGCTTTGGAAATAAAGGATAGCTCCCTTGGCGCTTCAACGGTTGTAAGTAATTCTTAGTATTTATTCAACTGTTTTATTTCCTTAGTTATAATGTTTAGCGCGATGAATAGTAGCTAAACTTGTAGTTCGGTCTAAGGGGCGCACTTGTATTATAAAATGTTTTAGACTATTAACTTAGTGTCTAGTCTAAGTATTCAAAACTTATTCTATGTGCCATATATTAAGTCAGAACGTCCAAGGTAGAGTGGATGCTTGGAATGGCAAAACTCTACAGCGGGGTTCGTAAACTTTTACGGATAAGTGGATGCTTGGAATGGCAAAGCTTATCTGAGAAGTTTGACTCATCTTAAACACCATTTGGTTGATCGGGAATGATTGATCAAATGGATGCACATAGGCTAATATAACCGGGAATGGAGTATTAGTCTAAATAGAATAAGTGTTCTACGTCCTTGGAATAGGCTAGACAGTGTACGCAAATCGAGTGCTTGGAATGGCCTTGATACACCGTTTGAATACTTAGGAGAGTCACTAAATGTCAATGATAAACAGGATATAATACAAGTCCCCTGAAACCGAACATTTCTCTTTAATTATAAACTGTAATTTACTTTCCAGTATTAAAATCAACCAACCAACCAATCAATCAATCAAAATAGCTGGTAGCTTTAAAACCAACCAACCGACCTTAAACACGCTCCCACGCTGCGTAATCCCCTCGAAGAACAATTATTCCCCTAGTTCCCTTGGGTTCGACCCCTACTTACCAAGTACTACCCAGTAGTATAGTTGCGAGTAGCGGACTATTATAAATTTATTTGCACAAATCGCTTTGACGACCAGCGGTTCTGTCAACTACACAAAGAGAAAATCAAAAATCTCTAGATCTGATATTGTGCGTAGTCCTCTTGTGCCAAGTAAATCTATGGAGTTTTGAAGAAAGTGATGAGTACGACTACTGATCATGGTGATGATTCTACTCCTTGTTGAACTCTAGTACTAATTTTGAACTATTGCTACTGTTTGGTACTCCCTTGTCACTTTATGGCAAAAAGGGGGAGTAAATTTGGAGTTTGAAACCTCCTTAAAAGATTCGTTTGTGCTAGATTGTTAGACATGTTTTGGAGTTTGAAATCTCCTTAAAAGATTCGTTTGTTCTAGATTGTTAGACATGTTTTGGAGTTTGAAATCTCCTTAAAAGATTCATTTGTGCTTACAATTTTTTGGAGTTTGAAATCTCCTCAAAGATTCGTTTGGTAGCTTTTAGTTGGTAGCACAGCTTGGGAGTTTGAAACCTCCTTCAAAGATTCAACTGTAATAGTAGTACATGTAGAGTACAGGAAATAGTTTTGCCAAAAATGCCAAGGGGGAGATTGTTAGATATTATGGCATGTGGTTTGGCAAAACTCTGTGAAGAGTTGTTCAAGGAAGAGTTCAAGACAAGCAGAGACAACTGTCCTAGAACAAGCCTGGAGCAGATGGAATGTTTCCTAATTGAAATTAGGCAACATAATCAACCGACGAAGAACAAGATAGTTGCAGATGGAAGGACAGATGGAAAGTTTCCTAATTCAGATTAGGCAACTTGTTCAACTGACGTAGCACAAGTTAGACGCAGCAGATGTTTCCGAGAACAGATTTGGCAAGTCGGTGCTAAGATGATTTTCAAGAAGTCGGGTGAGAGATATTAGGGAAGACTTGCGCTTGAAGATAACTTGACCAAGAAGATAATCAAGAGTTTCTTAAATGGAGTTGAAGATCTATGAAGGATTATCTACAAGTGATATGCGGAAGGGTATAGGAAAAGTTCCCTAGAAGATTTAGGAAAGACTTCCTAAAGAGATAGGCGGTTGAAGATAGGAAACCTAGATACTTTAGGGTTTCTATCTCACTATATAATGAGGGCTGATGGACTCGTTCTACTTAGCACTCACGGAGATATTATTCACGCTCATACTCACTGAAGGGAGGTGGAGGCAAACGGCCGGTGAACTAATCATTCCGATTATTCATGGCGCTCGGATTCAGTCTGTTTTAGTGCTCGGTAGACTGATTATAGAACAACTTGACGAAACACGCACTGAAGGACTTGCTGCGCATTTGGGAGCAGGCTCTGATTCTTGTAGAGGATCATCTGGTAGAATCGGAGGCGAGGCTCAGATCCAGGGGAGACCTGGTTGGCGATTACTAAAGTATTAGAGGCTCAGGCGGTTTAAGAGGGATTCTGTAAACGTAAGCTCCTGTACTCGTAATACCCATTATTAGTAGATTGATATCCACCGGGCTAAGGAGACAGCCCCCCGGACATAGGCTCATTAATGTTGAACTGGGTAATCACTTTGCGTGTCGTTTATTTTCCACACTGCATTTTTTTTACATAAGTTGTTCTAGATTTTGTTCTGCACTCGACCAGAACAACATCTCAACTATAAGGAAAAGATTTCAAACATTCACCCAGTGCCTCAACCAATGGACATTCTCGCCCATCGCCGTGTCCGGAACACCTTTGGCAGATCAGACCCTCTCCTCATTCAGTGGTTGGGCAAACAACCTGCCGATGCCACACAGGAGACAGTTGCCAGTATTCGCAAAGAATATCCTGAGTTTGACCTTGAGGTCAAGGTCGTTTTCGACCACGGGGGAAATGTAGCACAACTACTGAGCAATAGAGGGACCACTACGCCAGCCGCAGAAGGAATGCGCGCGATTCCAAGGGGCAGAAGGCAGCAAAACAGATTACAGACGCCGTAGCAGTAGCCTCCTAACCAAGTCCCGACGTTACCCACAGTCCTCGGACGTCACCTGACAAGTCTGAATGGCTGCAGTCAGCACATGAAATCCTACCGTTGGGGAACGATGAACTGCTAGTCACTATAAATAACCTATTTGTATTTTGAACTCGGTAATCAATGAACAACTTATTCTTCTTTCCTCTTCTCTCTACCTTCTTTCCTCTCTCCTTCTTACCTTCACTCACTTCCACCACCACATAACGTTCCTATATAGCAATGAAGATGAAGCAGAAGTATTGTAAGTACTGGGGCAATGTGAAAAAATGAATATGCTTATATACATTGCTGTTGTCCTTGACCCTTGATATAAGTTGGAGTATTTACAGTGGTCTCCTTACGAGATTTATAAATCTGGAGATAAGCAAGCGGAGGCTATAGAGTTGGGTGAATTGGTAAAAATTGCTATGTATGAACTGTTTAATAAGTGCATGAAGATTAACAATTGTGGAGCTGGAGTAACAATTCAAGAGGAACTGGTATCATAATGAGACCGGTTTTTGGGGTACCGAGAACAATGAAATTACAACTCCCGGCTTTTGTCTCTTCTCCCTCATTCGATCCGCCGCCTCCCTCAATCAAAATCAGCCGACTCTACCGACCGTCGACTCTGAAGCATCCAAACAGTTCCGGTTCGGCAGCACCCGGTATTAGTCAATTTTGATTTTGATTGAGTTAGGGTTCTTGAAGAATATGGTTTGGTTAATTGTTGATTTTGATTGTTAATTGTTGATTTTAATAGTCGAATTTGATTGAATTGTGAATTTTAAAAGTCGATTTTGATGTTAATCGTTCAATTTGGTTATTGATGAAATTGTGTAATTGTTGAAGTTGTGTTGATATTGAATTTGTTATAATATTGAATTGTTGAAATATTGATGAAATGGTGTAATTGTTGAAGTTGTGTGACATTGATTTTTTTATAATATTGAATTGTTGAAATGTTGATGAAATTGGTAATGAAATGGTGTAATTGTTAAAGTTGTGTTGATATTGAATTTTTATAATATTGAATTGTTGAAACATATATGAGATTTTGAATTTTTGTGATGTAGATATAGACTCACAAAGACCATCATCTTCAAAAAGACCATCGCAAGCTATGTTGCATCCGAGTATGGATGCGGATGACATAATTCATCCTGGTCCGATTGACGCATCAGTCCTCAGTCAACATGGTAGTCATCGTACCGAGGCTATTTGGAATACACAGGTATATATGCTAAATTATGTTAATTATCATTTATAATTTAATATGGTACTAATGTTGAATGACATTGTTGTTCGACAATGGGATCCAAAAGGGAAGGCAAACATACCCCTTAAGATTCATAAAGGGGGTGCCTTGGCGCTCGATGCTCGCTTATGCCCTTACCTGGTAGCTGCTGGATTTTATCCATGGACTCAGGTTTGCGATGTGAAGGGTGATCCATCACTATTGACAACTATGGTCGAGAGGTAGGCCAGAAAGTCACACCTTCCATTTTAATGATGGTGAGGCGACAATCACGTTACAAGACGTGTCACTTCTTACCGGGCTGCCTGTAGATGGAGGGCCCGTGACGGGCAGGTTGCAGTTTAATTTTGAACAAGAATATGTGAGATTTCTTGGGGTTTACCCTGATTGCTTCGATAAATCACCCGCTATGGAGAAGAGAAGTTGTTTAGTGAACCATTTGGCGCATATTCCTATTGATGCAGATGAGGGGACGTTGAAGAAATACGCTAGGCCATATCTCCTCACTCTTATAGGATCGACACTGTTCACTGACAAGAGCGGTAAGACCATCCCACTATACTTTCTTCCATTGCTAGAGCATCTGGATAGGGTCTGCAATTATAGTTGGGCAAGTGCTGTGTTGGCGTATCTATACAGTAACATGTGTACTGTGTGTAAGATCAGACACAATCATCTTGCCGGGGCGCCATTGATTATTCAGTTTTCGTCATGGGATAGACTGTCCCGTATTGGTGTGCCGACGGTAAAAGCTCCTATCGTGTTACCGCCGCCAGATGCGGAGTTTGATCCAGCTTTGTGTGGAGCGTGGTCTTACGTGTAAGTATTTATGTTTAGAAATTATATTTTAAAAAATATTGTACTTTACTGATATTTTACTTATGATTCACTTTTGTGTGCAGGAAATTGATAGGGCCCAAAAGTTGGATAGGGATACCTCAAGGGAGTTTGTTGCAGTATCGTGATGCGATACAAAAGATGCAACCGGGAGATTTCACATGGAGACCGTATAACGAAAGCATGTTTGAGTTTCTGAACCCGACTTGTCTCGAGGGTCGAGATACCACTTGGAGAGCTAATGTGCCACTTATCTGCTTCAATATTATTGGGTGGCATCATCCAGCACGGGTTGCGAGACATTACGGTTTAACCCAATTGGAATTTCAGATCAATGCGACGGAATGGATAAGAAGAAGAATAAGGATTGGGCTGTCTTCCACGACAGTTACATTGCCTTGTGGTTCACTTGACATGAGAGGTTGCTTGATGGAGATATGGTGTACCCGGGTGTTGACATCGACCAACCCACTCCATAGTATTATCAGTGGTATGCCATTCACACTCGTCGTTTATATCAGCCAAGGGTAGATGATGTGGTGGAGGAGGCTGGGGACGACGATGCGCAGAAGACACGACCTAGTCGTGCTTATCGTCCAGATTCACATATGATACCCGAGAATGTAAGTTTCCCTTTCTAGTTTAATTATTTATGAAAAAGAGTCTGTTATCGTTTCACTAACTAAAATTTGAATGTATTTTGCAGATACGTGGTTACGTCATTTGTGCACGTGATGCTAGTCAGTGGTTCCTCAACTCCACGGATGATTATTCACGGACGGGATTACATAGAATCTTCCACACCGCGTATACGGAAGTGGGGAAGCTTACAGATCCCATTATTGTGGGAGTTGATCCACGGACTGTTACTCTCGATGCAGGTACTTTGTATACACATTTAATTTATTTGAATGATGGACAATTGCTAATTTAATATGTTGATATGAATGTTGATTCGAGCGATGCAGTTGCAGATGATATAGGAGGACACGAAGATTATGATATAAATTTTGATACAGGCGATGCAGTTGCTAATGATATGTGAGTATATGAGGATTATCACCGACCATCTAGCTCTTCACAGCCATTGCGCAGAGGCGAGCGCCAACGTGGGAAGTTAGCATGGTCGTTTATACGCAACATGGGGAAGAGGGCACGGAGAGGGCGAGGTGGTCGTGAAGTTGAAGAATAGTGCTTGTGTTATCATGTTTTGTCATATGATGTATGTTTTTGTGGAACTTGAATAGTTGAATATTGGTTTTTGAAATTTTCTTCATGGTTTGAACTGAAATTTTTAATTGATAGAAAACAACTACAACTTGAACACATGACGTTAAAGAAAGATGAATTACAAACAACATAGATGGTTTAATTCCGGTATCGAGTCGGACAAGTACGTTTGTTGTGACCCACTTCATGGAAGTTTGTGCATCGCTGAATTCGCGGGGTCGGAGTTGATGAAGACCCTATTTGGCAGCTCGATTCCCCTAAATGTCAATGTCGCTGATCCATCTCGTTACACCTTCGTCTGATTGGGGGTCTTCCAGCTTTCATACGTTTGTATCTTGGATTCGGAACATGAAAAGGTCCATCAAAATCTCTCCAAAAATCCTCGTGAAGTAAAGGGTTAAAAAATAACTCCAGGGCCGGTAGTACGCTTCGAGTGTATATTCTGTGGGGACAAAATCTGAGTATTCAACCTGGGCGTATTTTCAAGTTGCCATGGCATGAGAACAAGGGTACTTGAACAATGTCCACTTCACACATGAACATGTTCGTGTATCAAGACAGGCCCTATACGTGTTATGCTTCCTTCTGGCCAGTACATCAAAAACACGGCTTATTGGATTGTACAGCGTCACTATGTGGTAGTCTACCCTAGCCCGTTAATCTGCCAATCTTTCACAAATTTTTGGGGGAAATAGTGCTCCGTCGTTGTTGTACGGGCTCTGGTAACGCTTCACGAAATAAGCAGATGTCTGCTTAAACGTGTACTTAACCAGTGAAGAAAGTGGCAAATCACGACCATTCTTCAAAATTTGTTGAAACATTCCGAAGCATTTGTAGTCATTGAGCCCCATCAAAATCCACCGTGGTCGAACGCCTGTGTCCATAGTTCTACATCCATATCTTCCAAACATTTGCGAGCAAGTGGCTTATCATGCAATAATTGCAAGAGCTCTGTAAACTTCTCCTTGAACTTGAACTCCTTCTCATATGCCACATCTCCAAGTTTAGCTTTCAAAACCTCATCTTTTACCTTCGTCATGAAGTTGCTTTGCACATGACGAACGCTTACACGATTGTATGCCTTAGGCTCCTGCCATTCAGGTTCACGCATGACAGTCAATATTTGACGGGCGTCGTTGTACCCGTCAAAAATAATATTTTCTTTATCTCCGACTAGCAAGTGGTAAGTCGGGTCGTATCCACAGAGATCGGTATAAGAATCTGTTTACTAATTAAGATCGTGAAAATGGGGGTGTAAGTTCAAACAAGTAAATGAAAACTCAAGTAAGAAACAATGATTAACTGTCAAGGGAGCAATTGTCACACAAATTCAAGTATAAAATATTAAAGAGCAGTGCAAGCTAGAACTTTTGACTGTGATGCAAGACTAAATCATGGACCAAACCGTTTTGAATTCTAATGTTCTACAACTTAGAGCTCCCCGCTAGGTTTCTCCCCGTTCGTATTCTAGTACTTAATCTCGCGCTAACGATAATCAAGACCCTAACTAGCTAGAGTTGCATGAAGATTTAAACAAGTTGTCCTAGGGTTTTTAATCCTAGTGGCATATTACTCGTGTCCTAGTTTACTATCCCCGCTAGGTTGCTAGTAAACTTTGACAATCGGAATCAACAAACAAACAGAAGCTCCCTCGCTAGGGTTCCACTTATGCTAGCACATCAATTCCATAAACATTGCATAATAATATAACGCAAAACATAGAAATCAATATAGGTCTTAAGTCAATACATCACAATGTCGAGTTCTAGCCTACACATATGAGTTTAGCTACTCATCGTAAAAGAATACATCATCAGGTTATTTGAATAGAACGAAATGAAATTATTAATGATGAATTCTCCACCAAACTGCAGCTCAACTCTAATACTTGAACCCAGCACGTAGCCAAGCTTTCTTCTCAAAAATCGTGTCAACCCCTAATTCTCCAAACTCTCGAACGTGTCTCTTGTTTTCTTCCAAAACGTGTCTATTTTCCACACTGAAAATCGAGGTTCAGCCGCCTAGGGTTTTCCTCTTCTTATTCTCCTTTTATTCTTCCCGAGATGCCAAAACGAAATCACAAAATTCGACTGCCAGCTGGCACGCGGACATCTCCTGCATTTGTTCCCCGTGGACGTCTCTTGAATTACGGTAATTGTTCAAACGTCCGCGCCATTAATCCATAAGGCGTCCGCGTTTTGCACTGACTCAGACTTCAAGCACTTCGGACTTCATTTCTTTCCACGCCAAACATCATCTAATTGGCTCCCTTTAGCCGATAGTCCTTCCATGGTCTCCGAATGTACCTGCGAACGAAAACTACACACAGGTAGTGAAATAATATACATGCAACCACTAAGACACGGGGTTTTAACATATAAAATAGTCGTACAACTACGACTCATCAATATTTTATTGTGCCTATCAGAAACAACGCACAACCCCTCCTATTGGGTCACTCCTTCCCGGATACAAGATGATGTTCCCTTAAGTGGCATGTATTTGGCAAAACATAGCTTAGACAGTTTGAGCAGGTGTTCAGGGGGAGTTCGAACAATATCCTGGTACTCCTGTACAGCGTGATCAAGACGCGAGGATATACGCGAGGATATTTTCCGGAAGATATTGGCAACGAAGATTTCGACAAGTGGAAGTCGGCCTGCGACTTATTCGAGCATTAGATATTCGAATGAATATCTACATTGAAGATGGCGCGACTTACTTGGAAAGAAGACTTCGTATATTCTTCCGATCGATTTATGAAAGATATACATCAAATATTTAGGAATCAATTCCGAAATATTTGATGGGATTATCTTGTGCGAATTAGGGTTTCGCTCGAGCATATAAATACAATGCAAGGGCAAACCTAATTCTCATCGCTTTCAAAGATCAAATATACACGAGCATATCCTGCTGATTGGAGAAGAAGAAAGCGACGGCCGGTTGTGTTTTCTCATTGAGAATACACCGGTGCAAGTGCAGTCTGTTCAAGTGCAACACAGACTGTCTGAAGCGTATCAACTGCCGCACACAACAAAGGTGAACAAGCTTTCGAGAGAAAGCATCCGAGCTTCTGGAAAAGGTCGAGAACGTTCAGACTGCAGGTTCTGAACGAAGGGGATCGAGGGGAATTGCGGTGAACCTCGATTGCAAATCTGAGAGACGGAGTATTGAGGTTAGGCTATTACAAGGTGTAAGTGTAAGTCCCTATGGAAACCCTATACTCGTAATAAAGATTTGTTATCCCTTTTTCGGGTGTGGGAAACCCCCCAGAGTAGGCGGAGCCGAACTGGGTTATCAGTCTGTGTGTCTCTACTGTCTTTATCTGTTTGCTGAACTATTGTGATAAGAGTTCAACCTCTGTGTGTTGAACTGTTGTGCAAAGAGTCCGAGGTCTGTCGCAACACTACCTTGGACACAAGCTTGAACAGTGGACATAATTTCAATTGGTATCAGAGCAGATCACTCGACACACTGAGTGGGATCCTGAACTGTTCAAGATGACTCTGAAGGAAGGACAAAGCATAACCAGACCCCCGCTGCTCGAAGGATCGAACTATGCCACATGGAAGCCTGTGATGAGATCTTTTCTGAAATCACTAGACGAAATGGCATGGAAGGCTGTTATGAAAGGGTGGACGGAACCCATAATGAACAATCTCACTGGAGAACCGATCGCCAAACCAGAAGCTCTGTGGACAGAAGAGGAGGACAAAGCTTCCATGGGCAACTCAAAGGCAATGAACGCAATTTTCTCGGTAGTAGATGAAAACGTCATGAAGCTAATCATCAACTGTGAAGTGGCCAAGAAAGCATGGGATATCCTCCAAACAGCGTTTGAAGGAACAGACAAAGTTCGCAACTCCCGCATGCAAGCTGTCACAACCAGGTTTGAAGAGATGAAGATGAAGGAGAGTGAAACCATCACTGAGTACAACACCAGAGTCCTGGAACTGTCCAACGAGGCATCTGCACTAGGGAAACCCATCGATGATGAAAGATTGGCCAGCAAGGTCCTAAGGTCTCTTCCTCCGAGATTTGCCATGAAAGTCACGGCCATTGAGGAAATGCATGATATCACCACACTGAAGCTAGACGAGCTAATGGGTTCTCTCAGAACTTACGAGATCAATCATGACTTCCAAACCGGAGAAGAGAAGGGAATCGCTCTTAAAGCAGATATAACGGAAGACAAACTGGATTCTAGGTGCACCACTGAGCAACTAGCCATGATGGCACAAAACTTTGGAAGAATGGTGCGGAAAATCAACAGACATGGTCCAGAACAAGGTCAGTCTTCATCAACTGGTTACCGAAACTGGAAATCCAGCAGGCCGAGGTCTACTGATTCGAGGCAAGACTTGTCTGACAAAGGAAAAGAAGAGATTCAGTGTCATGAATGCAAGGGTTTCGGTCACATTGCGTCACAGTGTGCAAACACTCTCATGAAGAAAAAGGCGATGGTGGCGAGCTTCAGCGACAGTGAGTCAGACGAAGAAAAAGGTGAAACCACAAACTTTGTGGCCTTCGTCACAACTCTGGATGAATGCAGCAGCACAAGTGAAACTGTTCCACCTCAGTTGGAACTCCCAGGTGAAGACCCCTCGGACAGTGACAATGAAGAACTCACAAAGGACTCTCTGGCTCAGACTTATAAAGATCTATATGAGAAGTGGCTGCTTCTGATCAAGATGAAAAAAAAGCTAAATGACACAGTGGCAAGCGTCACTATGGAAAAGGACAAGGTATGGCAGGAGGTTGAGATACTACTGACACTGAAGGCAGAACTGGAAGGTACAATTAACTCACTGACTTCTCAACTAGCTGAGGTAAAATAGGAAAGGCTGGATCTTCTTGTTCAGAAAACGGAACTCTTGGGTACTGTCTCCTCCCTAAAAGTCGAAATAGAGAAGGATCGGGACACTCATCCTGTAGGCATGGCGGGGCTTAGAAAAACCATCATTGATCTACAGCGGAAAGAAATGTTCCAACTAAGGAGAGTGGAACAGCTGGAACTTCAGCTAGAATCCGAGAAGATGGAACACTCTGACACTAGAGAGGAACTCAATCACCTCAAACAGTCGGTAAGAATGCTTAACTCTGGCACTAAAAACTTAAATGATATTCTTAGATCCCAGAGAATGGAGTCCGGACACAGAGGATTGGGGTTCACAGGAGAAGGCAGCTCAAAAGGTACGACGCTTGTTAAAACCAGACCGGTGTCGGAACAGAAGATAGAACAGAAGGTAAGACAGCATCCCAAACGGAAAATAGACCTGCAACAAGAACAACCCAACAGTGGTCAAAGAAGGGATGGTACGATGCACTTCGGCTCTCATTCAGCGTAAAGGAAAGAATGGCGCACTTGCTGGTATTGCAATCAGATGGGACACATTAAACTAAAGTGTCGCCTATTTTTAGCCGAACGACGTGCTTTCCAGCAATGAACCACATCCCAACAGAAACAGGTCTGGGTTCAAAAGGCAGACCAAACCGTTTGCATGGTAGCCTGTTACACCTCAAACTACTCATCGCATGATAGCTGGCTCTTTGACAGCGGATGCTCCGCACACATGACAGGTAACTCTCAATATCTTACCCATATTAGACCTGTTAAGCATATGTGGTTTGTCACCTTCGGGGATGGTGAAAAGGGTCAGTTGATCGGCTGTGGGACATTGATGGTTCCGGATCTCCCTGCACTCAAGAACACCCTCCTTGTTAAGGGACTGACCAGGAATCTTATCAGCATCAGTCAACTGTGCGACGATGGACACTATGTGTCATTCTCCAGCCACTCATGTCTTGTACTAGACCAGAATGGCGATACACTGATGAAAGGAAAAAGGGATGCCAACAACTGCTATACTATTAGGATGGGTCTGACGGAGTCAATGAACAATGAGAATCATGGCCAGCAACCGGTTGCTCTCCCATGTGCAAACGAACAACCTAGTTTTCTGCGAGGGGGAGTGGATAAGACCTTGCACACAAGATCTGATTACACAAGATCTGATTGTCGATGCGCACAAATCAAGGTTGCCGAGTGTCCCAGGAAGTTGTCGAATCAGACGGTGGTACAGTTGCAACTTGAGTCCGTACACTGCCTAGAGAAATGTGCCGGGAGCCGTACAAGAAAATATGAATGCTCACGAAAGATGGTAACTCTGAGGAGCCATACTTGTGTCAAACCATATGGCAGGTCACGGAATGGAACACCCAGATCCCCAGGGGGTCTATGTGGTGTCAACCACTGAGAGCATCCGACGGTGGTCAGTCATAGTCGAATCTCCAGCTGAAATAGTTGGACTGACCATCTAATAAAGAGAGCTGGAACAGAAGTCTCAACAAAATATTTTTTTTAAATATCCTTCAAGATTTTTTTGGTTGACGGTTTTGGAAAGCTGAAGAGTCATATAGACAAATTTGATTTTTGAAAAAATCAAATTCATTCTCTGAGTATCGTCTTCTCGCTCTCGAAAACCCTAGAACGGAACTTCCCTCTCAACTGCTCTTTCCTCAACCGACAATGGTGAACACCAAGAAGTCAGCAAAATCCAGTGCTAAATCTGCGGAGAAAATCAAAGAAAGCATGCAGACCTCAAAGGCGTTGGCGGCGAAATCAAAGATTCTGAAATCAAAAGCTGCGAAGATGAAAAAGGCGTCGCCTTTACACTCAGTCACCGAATCTTTGGCCAAAAAGAGGTCTGTTGAAGGAGTTACCGCTAGAATCCCTCAGTCGGGCACAGTGGACTCAACTCTACAGATTCAGGTAAATCCCAATATTCCTTCTGTCTCTGCGAATATCCCCGCTGTTGAAAAATCTGTGCTGAATGAAGAAACAAGTGTGGAGGGTGAGAAGGTTGTTGAGTTGATTGACGGTGTTGAAGCCAGAAGGGCTGTAATTGGCGATAATGGTGGTAAGGCTGTTAGTGGTGTTAAAGCCGATGGTGTTGAAACCAGTAGGGAGATTCTTGGTGGGGATAATGAGAGTGGTAGGGCTGTGACGGTTGACAAAGCCGGTAGCCGGATTTCTAAGAAGAAGTCTGTCAAGAGTGTGGAAGAAGAGGAACCCAGCAAGGGGGCTGGAGGCTCAGGAACGTGGAGAGAAAAGATTTTCGCCACAGGATACATTCCTCCGAAGGCTGGTCGCAGGAAGAAGGTGAAGCGGGCGACTCTCCCAGAAAATATCTCGCCCAGATCTATGCAGCTCGAGGAAGGAAGATTGCAATTTCCGATGAAGAAACAGAGAAGTTCATCGAGTCCTCGGGGAAGAGGAATGTGGTGATGAGTGATGCTGATCCATCTGAAAATCAAGGAGGAATCACTGAAGAAGGTTTTGGTTTGCATGATGAGGCTGTGGCAGAGGAGATTAACCCAGCAGAAAAGGATGATGAATTGGAGAAGTTATACAAAGACATTGATGATGTCATGGGAGACCTGGAAAAGGAGAAGGATCAGGAAGTGGCAAGTCTGGAAGAAGCTCAGGTTGTTAAGGCAAAAGAAGTTGATGTAGAAAAAGCTACAAGTGATCCACCTATGGAACCAAGTGTTCAGTCTGGTGTTGAGATTAGAAGAGCTACAGAGAAAGCTGCAAGCGGTTCAATAGTGGAACCCTCTGTTCAGACTGAAGCTCAAACAGCACCAGTTCCAGAAGAAGGCCTGCGTAACCTGGGTGTTGAAGCAGAAGAGTCTGGTACTGGAAAGGTCTCAAGTGCTCCAACAGTGGAACAGAGTGTTCAAACCGAAGATAAGACTGGAGTAGTACCAGAGAAAGCAGTGAGTGAAGAAACAATGACAGTTCAAGATGATCGTCGTCGGGATTATTTGAAGGAGGATGAACCATCCATTCGTAAGGATGCCCCTACATCAGCAGCAGAAGGTGTTACCCTTTCAGAAGATGACCAAGACAGTGTTCCCTATGTCAACCTCAAGAGGACAACGAAGGGGAAGGAAAAGAAAAAGGCTGCCTTTGCTACCTCTACAAAGGAACCAGCTCAGAAGGTTGCTGAGGTCAGCAGTGGTGCAGGGGGAGCTGGCTCTTCAAAGAAAAGAAAGCGCGTTGCTGTAGTTCCCATCTCTGAAGATGCTGGGAGATGCGAAGTCCCAGCCCTTGAATCTGAGGCTGTCCCAGTCGGTAAGGTCAAGAAAGGTGTGTGGTTCGTGAACAAAGAAGCTGCGTTGAAATGGGGATGTGTGCAGAAGAGGAAAATCATACCGGAGAGACTACTGGATGCATCGAGTTACAAAGGGAAAGAAGTGATTGAGGTGCTCAAAGAGTCGAATCTATTCTGGACGTTAGACAGATGCAAGCCATTCAACGAACAGCTGGTGCGTGAGGCCATGGCAAACTTGCCTCCAAAGTTTGGGGTCATTGGAGAGGCTGAGTATGGGGTCTTCTATGTAAGAGGAAGAAGGATCAAGATTGATCCAGAACTGATCAATGTATACTTCTCCATGGACGACCCAGCTGTTGATGAAGAAGAATCCAGCCTCGAGAAGATAGTAAGCACCATCACTGCAGGCTCTGTTCATGGGAGGCCTGAGTCAGTTGTGCATACGGCGGATCTGTCCACGTTCTATTCAATGCTGTTTTTCATAGCAGTGTTTAACTGGAGGCCGTCTACTCATCGCTCTACTGTCAACAAGGACATGGCCCAACTTATTTATCAGATAGGGAACAAGCTGAAGTTTAACCTGGGCAGAATAATGTTCAAACAGATTGCTGACCATGCTACATCGATGAGAACCCTGCACCAGATCTGCTTTCCATCTCTGATTTATGAGCTGATTATTCATCAAGCCCCTGATTTGACAGCCTCGTCTGATCTTCTTACTAAAGCTCCCAACAAATTCACAGTGGACCACAAGTTATACAAAGGGCGGCATGTGAATGATCTGAAAGGGGGGAGCAAGCCAGGTAAACAAATTGGGGAATCCAGTCGAGGGGGAGCCAGAATGGGCGTGGATGAGAGGAGCAAACTACTGAAGGACCTCCATGTTATCATTGCTGCGGACAAGGAACAGCGCCGCCGAATCAACAGGCTTGCTCGAGCTCTCAGCTACCCCAGTGATGATGAATCAGAAGCTATTGCCTCTGAAGATGATTCCATTGAAGAAGCTTCTGATTGAAGGTCCTCTTCAAACTTTCTCCCTGAACTATTTGTTTAAAGCTATCGTTCTTAGTGCTTGTTCTGGCACATTTTGATTGTCTGTTCGAACTCGGATCGCACCCCTTGCCAGTTTGTGGCAAAAAGGGGGAGTATTTTGGAGGAGACAATTCTTGTTTCCCTCAAAGTTGTCTACTGTCTAGATAGTTAGATAGACTTAGTTATCTAGTAGATCTGGATTTGCCAAAATGCCAAGGGGGAGATTGATGTTCCCTTAAGTGGCATGTATTTGGCAAAACATAGCTTAGACAGTTCGAGCAGGTGTTCAGGGGGAGTTCGAACAATATCTTGGTACTCCTGTACAGCGTGATCAAGACGCGAGGATATACGCGAGGATATTTTCCGGAAGATATTGGCAACGAAGATTTTGACAAGTGGAAGTCGGCCTGCGACATATTCGAGCATTAGATATTCGAATGAATATCTACATTGAAGATGGCGCGACTTACTTGGAAAGAAGACTTCGTATATTCTTCCGATCGATTTATGAAAGATATACATCAAATATTTAGGAATCAATTCCGAAATATTTGATGGGATTATCTTGTGCGAATTAGGGTTTCGCTCGAGCATATAAATACAATGCAAGGGCAAACCTAATTCTCATCGCTTTCAAAGATCAAATATACACGAGCATATCCTGCTGATTGGAGAAGAAGAAAGCGACGGCCGGTTGTGTTTTCTCATTGAGAATACACCGGTGCAAGTGCAGTCTGTTCAAGTGCAACACAGACTATCTGAAGCGTATCAACTGCCGCACACAACAAAGGTGAACAAGCTTTCGAGAGAAAGCATCCGAGCTTCTGGAGAAGGTCGAGAACGTTCAGACTGCAGGTTCTGAACGAAGGGGATCGAGGGGAATTGCGGTGAACCTCGGTTGCAAATCTGAGAGACGGAGTATTGAGGTTAGGCTATGACAAGGTGTAAGTGTAAGTCCCTGTGGAAACCCTATACTCGTAATAAAGATTTGCTGTCCCTTTTTCGGGTGTGGGAAACCCCCCAGAGTAGGCGGAGCCGAACTGGGTTATCAGTCTGTGTGTCTCTACTGTCTTTATCTGTTTGCTGAACTGTTGTGATAAGAGTTCAACCTCTGTGTGTTGAACTGTTGTGCAAGGAGTCCCAGGTCTGTCGCAACACTACCTTGGACACAAGCTTGAACAGGGGACATAATTTCACAAGACATAAACCACTTCCAGCTGGAAGTGTTCTCGTTCTCCACAAGCGCAAAGCCTAAGGGCAGTATGTGGTTGCTCACGTCTAACTCGATTGCAACAAACAATTTTGCATTGTACTTCCCGTACATGTGCGTGCCGTCAATAGATATTAAAAGACGACAGTGGTTGAATGCAAGGATGCCTTCGGAAAAGGACCAAAAATACGATTTACCTGCATGGTACCATCATCGAGTGGAGTGACATACCAGTTAACAAAATTGTTGGGACTCGAATCCTGTAAAGCATGCATTAAATGTGGCAGTCTGTTGAATGATTCGTCCCATTTACCTAACAAGTTGACCAATGCTTTCTGTTGTGATTTCCATGCCTTCTAGTAACTTATTTCATACCCAGAATCTCGCTGAATTAAATTTTGTATCTGTTCGGCGGAGAACCTTATGTTTTCATTCATCGCATTCCACATCTCCCTCGCTATGAAATGCGCGTTCAAGTGGATGTTACTTTTGTAGGATGCTATTGTTATGCCATATGTGGTCCCCTCCGTATTTGCGGGCCGTCCAGTAACTTGTTCGTTGAATCACCACCAGTCGAAGGCTCCACGGACATACTTCTTCACCCTCACTGTGGACTCTATATGTCCTCCCAGAACCCATTCTGTCACTGTCAGCTAATCCATAAGCAAGAATCCTGTGGCCTGGAAGTGCATCCATGTCCGGGTGAAGATTGCGCAGCAGATAAGTTACCATGCCACCCACACTAACTGGCCCTCGAGGTTTGATGTGCTTCAAGTGCTCACACAAAAAATATCCCCAGTGTGGGAATTCCCCTCTCACCAAAGAGCCTAGAAGAGTCAGATCTCGTATCGATGGCTTATCATTGCCGTTCGCCCTCGCAGTCAAAGTCCTCGTCAATATGAAATGTACTAATACCAGAAAGGGTCAGTGAATGCTACGACTGAAGCGTCGCTCGGTCTGTAGCCACTCGTCCCCGTTAGTATAAAGTAAGTGTCGCCGATTTCCATAACATTACTAAAATTGACGAAAGTCCCTTCTTCCACCTCTGGCCACCCGAAGATTTGACGCAACCGCGTCATTGTGCAATGGTGCTCCACACCTCTGAAAGTGTACCTGAATCCTTCATATTCCCTAGGTCCAATGTAGTCGTAACCAGTTAGGAACTCACAAGTGTCGTCTACATCAGCATCACTGTAGAGCGTAAGCAGTCCAGGCCAACCACATCTGTCCAACAGCACCCTGAACCTCTCTAAGAATCCGCAACGCTCCAAAATGTACCGCTCAACCCACATGGGCGCCTTATCTATAAGCGCCATGAATGCCTCAAATCTCTGCTGCCTTTCATCGACGACAGCCGAAACTAGTGCCTCGGCATCAACAGGTGGTGGCTGAGCTCTGCGATCACGGGATGAACTAGCACGAGACATCTTGAGTTAAACTAAAAATCTGAAAATGCCGGAATTCCGCGCACCCCTTATGAAATTATGTCCCGCGGAGGTCTTAACATTTAGCAATAATGGGTTAGACTCCCACGCAATTAAATGTTCACTCCAGCTGGAAATGTTCTCGTTCTCCACAAGCGAAAAGCCTAAGGGCAGTATGTGGTTGCTCGCGTCTAACTTGATTTCAACAAAAAATTTTGCATTGTACTTCCCATACATGTGCGTTCCGTCAATAGATATTAAAAGACGACAGTGGTTGAATGTAAGGATGCCTTCGGAAAAGGACCAAAAATACAATTTACCTGCATAGTACCATCATCGAGTGGAGTGACATCCCAGTTAACAAAATTGATGGGACTTGAATCCTGTAAAGCCTGCATCAAATGTGGCAGTCTATTAAATGATTCGTCCCATTTACCCAACAAGTTGACCAACGCTTTCTGTTGTGCTTTCCATGCCTTCTAGTAACTTATTTCATACCCATAATCTCGCTGATTAAATTTCGTATCTGTTCGGAGGAGAACCTTATGTTTTCATTCATCGCATTCCACATCTCCCTTGCTATGAAATGCACGTTCAAGTGGATGTTACTTTGTAGGATGTTGTTGTTATGCCATATGTGGTCCCCTCCGTACTTGCAGGCCGTCCAGTAACTTGTTCGTTGAATCACCGCCTGTCGAAAGCTCCACGGACATACTTCTTCACCCTTTCGACATTCTAAAACCAATTTAGTAGTGTCAGACTTTCTTACCCTATACTCGACCCGATTAAAAATTGAGTATTTCTGCACAGCAAGTATGGCATCCTCTTTTTTCCAAAAAGTAGCACCCTTTTGAAGATCCGGGGAGTGAGGATGATGTTCCCTTGAGTGGCATGTATTTGGCAAAATGTCTTTAGACAGTTCCAGCAGGAGTTCAGGGGGAGTTCGAACACATCCTGGCACTCATGAACAGCGTGGAGCAGACGCAAGGATGTTTTCCAGAAGGTTCCAAGGATCGAAGATCTTTTTGAACTAAAGTCGGCTAGTGAAGATTTCGAGCTGCAGATATTCAAACGAATATCTTCACACCCGTTTAAAGAAGAAGGGCTGACTTGGCGTGGAAGAAATATCAAGATCTTCCCAAAGATTGGATTAAGATATACATCGAATATTTAGGAATATTTCCTAATTATTTGATGAGAATATCTGAAACAGATTTTGATCCCGCCCATGCATATAAATAGAATACTAGGGCATCCAAATCTGCATCGCTTCCTGAGAGAAATAAAACACCAGAGCAATCGTGAGATTGGAGGTGGAGCGACGGCCAGCTGAGAATTCCACACCGGAATATCAACGGTGAAGAAGTAGTCTGTTCAGGGTGCTGTTCAGACTGTTCTTGAAGACCTACCTAGTGTACACACACAGTGATCAAGACCCGTCTTCGAGAGAAGGCAACTGGGCTTCTGGGAGGTCCAAGACTAGGTCAAGAGGGAAGTCTCGTCCTACCCATAGGGGATCGAGGTGAGCTGCGGTGAACCGAGATTGCAAATCCGAGAGACGGAGGGTTAGAGGCTAGGCTATTACAAACAAGGTGTTGTGTAAGTATAAGTCCACGAATAGCTCTAAACTCGTAATAAGATTTGTGTCCCTTTTAGGGCGTGGGAAACCCCCCAGAGTAAGCGAAGCCGAACTGGGTATCATTCTGTGTGTGCTCTTGTTTTGTTCTAGTTACTATACTGTCTGCTAAGGTGTTCCAGTATCTGGTGGAACACAACCAGGAATTGGTCTTGAACAGATAACAGAATTCTAAATGGTATCAAAGCAAACACTCGACACACTGAGTGGGATCCTAGAACTGTTCAAGATGACTCCAAAGGAAGGACAAAGCACAATTAGAGTTAACGAAGATATTTCGCTAAGGACATAGGTGTCTGGAGTATTGGCTGAGACTGACTGCACCTCCTATCAACTGACTATGATGGCTCGGAAGTTTAGCAAGATGGCCCGAAAGCTCGACAAATGTAGACCTGAGCAAGGACAGTCACACTCAAGCAAGTTCCACGACTGGAAGATAGACACGAAGACCTGTAGAAACAAAAACATCAGCATGGTTGCTGATAGAGCCGTCGTTGAGGCACTGCAAAATTTACATTTATAGTTCCACTACTCGTGGCTCACTATTGGATTAGCAAGCGGTAAGTAAGGGTCGAACCCAAGAGAGTCAGTGTGGAATAGTTGTTCTTTGAAAAGAAAGAAAATGAAAGTAAATACAGGTTGGGTTTGAGTAGTTTAGACTGAAAGTAAATGATTGAAAAGTAAATGACTGAATTTAAAGTGCTGAAAGTAAAGACTGAAAGTAAAGTGGACTAGGCGCTGGCCGGAAAACCAAAGTGTCGTTCCGGTCCTCCAAGCTGGCGTTCTGGAGTGGGAATGTGATTTGAAGTCGAGTGCCCAATGTGGTTTTGCCGGAACGCCGCCGGAAACATGAAGTGCCCCATGTTCTCTCTATCGGGCATGGGCTCCTTGGGCACGGCCTGGGCAATGGCCTGCGCGTTCTCGGACGGCCTGGTTGGGTTTCTCGGTCCTTGGCTCGGCCAAAAACGACTTGGCATGCTTTTTGGCACAAATCTCCCTTTTTAAGCTTGTTTTCTCTTTAGACTCCAAAATAGCCTGAAATGCAAAACTACATTAACAAGTAAGTGTTCTTAGGACAAAGTGTCGTTTAAGGTGGGTTTAGTGTACTCGATGAGTCGTATAAATATGTCCCATCAAATACCTACACACTTAAACTTGATCGTCCCGAACAAGGCTAGTCAAAAGAGGAAAACTTTAACTAATACACCTTAAGTCTTAGATGTGAATGTTAGAATGCTAGTCTAGATTTCTCCTAATCATGCATTACTTACTTGCTACCAAAAGAAACTGTGTTTAAACATAGAAGTAACTTGATACTTGTACCTTTGAGCCGGGATGCAAATCCATTTGGATGATTGGGAGATAGCTTTCTTAGGCTCTTGATTTGCACTCTTGGTTCCGTTCTCACTTTATGGTTATTACTCTAGCTTTCTCTAGCACATGATTTTGTTCGGGCTTCAATGGTCAAGCTCATTTGATTTCTTTGGAAGGACGGCTTTTGTAGTGATTTTGGCCTTCGGCCTTTGATATGGGAGTGGTGTTCTTCACTTTTGCTTCGGGTAAAACCTTCACAAATTGGCCTTCGACCTTTGATACGACTGACGGAGCCCACCGCACTGTCGTTAAGGTGCGGTGTTCTCTGTGCAAAAGCAAATTTGTATTCCGCTACTCGGGACCTTACTACTGGGTAGCAAGTGGTAAGTAGGGGTCGAACCCAAGGGAATTAGGGGGATAAGCTATTCTTTGAGGGAATTGTACAGCGAGGGAGCGTGTTTTAGGTTGAATGAGGTTTTAGTGCGGAAAAGTAAGTGATTGGTTGGTTGGTTTTGGTTTTTAGTGCGGAAAAGTAAATGACAGAAAAGTAAAGTACTGAAAATAAAAGTAGAAGACTTACAGCGGGTGATGCATGATTGGCAAGCCTTCCGGTACGTGAGCAGTTGATAGAGCAGTTTATACTAAGAAAGTAAATGCAAGGGGTGTTTGAATTTAAGGAAAGCATTCGGTTTCGGCGGCCTTGTATCATAGCCTGTTTATCATTGACCTTTAGCGATCCTTCTAAGTATTCAAACGTGTATCAAGGCCATTCCAAGCACTTGATTTGCACACACTGTCTAGCCCATTCCAAGGTCGTAGAGCACTTGTTTTACTCAGACTAATATCCCATTCCAAGGTATATTAGCCTGTGTGCATCCATTTGACCAGTCATTCCCGACCAACCAAATGGTGTTTTAGAAAGGTCAAACTCCTCAGATAAGCTTTGCCATTCCAAGCATCCACTTATCCGAGTATGTTTACGAACCCCACGGAAGAGCTTTGCCATTCCAAGCATCCACTCAACCTTGGAAGTTCTAACCTAATATATGGCACATAGAACAAGTTTTGAATACAAAGAAGAGGCACTAAATATGGCCTAAAACATTTTATGATACAAGTACACCCCTTCAACCGAATGAAGAGTTTAGCTACGAATATCCATAGAGGTGGATACCATAGCTAAGTACTCGAGGGTTTTTGAAAGAGAGTAAGTAAAGGAAAGGGGTGAGTACTTCAAGAACCGACAAGAGTACTCGAGAATAAAGAAAAGCTTGAGTACTCAAGAACCGACAGGAGTACTCAAGACTGAACTATAATACTCAAGAACCAACAGGAGTATTATAGATTGAAAATCAAACTTACAAATGCCAAACTTTCTAGAGAGAGAAGTGTTTTGTGATTTTGGGGGATGAAGATTACTAAGGGTGGAGGTATGTATTTATAGCCTAAGGGAGGAGGAGGATGTGGTGGAGGAGAAGACACTTGGCAAGCTTTCCATGGAGGAGGAGGAGCCTCCCAAAGCCGCCGGTTGGAGGTCACCATGGAGGAGAGCTTGGTGGCTTTGGTCACTTCCTCCCCAAAGCCGCAGGTCATGGAGGATAAGGATGAGTTTTGTGATGTTTTCACAAAACTATCAGTCTATTTCGGCCCCGGACTGACTTTGGTTGTTCCTCGGTTGGATTTGTATTGAGTGATTCCACGTCAGGATCTTGAGATTTGTTCATTCAGCGTCTGATCCTGACCTTGGACTGACTCGTAATATATTTTCAGCGAAAAATCCTCTCCTTAGCGTGTATTATCTCTAGTCTCTAAAATGCCCTGTAGATAAATATCGAAACTAACAAGCAAAAGTTAAATAGACAAACAGTCTAATTTAGTGGGTTTAACTGTGTTTTTGATTCGTATAATTATGGTCCATCAGATCACCCCACACTTTTAAATGTTCTTCCCGAACAATGCTATTAAAGGGCGGCACTAAGTAAGCTTTTAAAATATGAAAGTTAGACTGTGGGACTAGATTTATCCTAATTCATGCATTACTTACTTATTACCAAATTGAACCGTGTAAATAAATAGAAGAAACTTGATACTTGTACCTCCGTGCTGAGATGCAAATTATTTTGGATGTTTCGGGAGATAGCCCTTTTCAGGCTCCTGGACTGCAACCTCGGGACCGTCTCGCACTATATGGTTTCCTTGTAGCTTTCTCTAGCACGTGATTTGGTTCGGGTTTCAATGGTTTCGTCTTTGATTTTCTTTTGGCGAGGGACAGCTTTTGTAGTGAATCGGCCTTTGGCCTTTGATTTGACTCTTTGAGTACTTCACTTTTTGTTCGGTTAAAACCTTCACAATTTTGGGCCTTTGGCCTCTTGATTTACTTCTTTGAGCTTTTTGCTTCTTTGTGACTTGCTAGTCCATTTTCTTAAGCCTTTTTGGGAGGTCCAATCGTCGCCCGCGAGCATATGGAAATACCTCCCCGCTCCTCTCATCCTTGCCGTTTCGCGCGGGTCAAGATGAGGGTCGCTCATCTATTTTCTCGGCTACTTTGACTAGAGATAGGACGGTCTGATTCCCGTCCTCGCCTTTTTTCTTTTTTGCATAAACACTGCATGGCGGAGATGACTTCAATCTTCACTGAAACCCGAAGTGCAGCCTCCACTGACTTTGAAAACCATATAGTTAGATTCAGTCCTTCGATTGCTTGCCAAGCCTCTCTAGGGCAGTTTATGTCAACTCCACATCCCTAGTTTATCTCAGCACAAAGGGACAAATGAGAAGTTACATTCTAAGTTTTTAAACAGTTGAAATTTCACAAGGTTAATGCATGAATTATGATCTATCTTTTTCACATTCTTAAGTTCATATTTTCAAAAAGATAATTGTTAAGTGAAAAGGAAAAACATGTTATTTATTTACAAAGGTGGATCTCACCCCACACTTTTGAACGAAGGCGTGCCTTTCAGCACAACTTAGTTCAAAAGCCATGCAAGCAGATATTGTACGAGAAGGAAATGACATCAAGGAAAAGGGAAGAACAGAACTCCCTTTAAAGTGTCGATTGAATGACATGGCATGAGGCTGGATAATCGAGGGAGTTCGGCTGGGGCCTTGAACTCTCAGCGCAGGCCCGGTAATTCACGGAAGCTGCCTGGCTGATCCGGTCTTGCTCAAAAAACCGATTCCTAAATAGTCATTTCGTTCTATGCACCAAGTGGGTGAGAGCGACTTACGGAAAAAACTAAATGACAGAAAATAAAAGTACTGAAAGTAAGATAGGTGTCGGGTTACCTCCCGACCAGTGCCTTTGTTTAACGTCGTTGGCTCGATAGTACCTCATTCCTGGATCACTGGTTTGGATCCCATGGGTGGCTTAGGTCGTATTTCGCCACTGTTCCTGTGTTGAATCTGGCCTTGACTCTTCCTGATTTCTTGCTTGGGTTAGAACCCCATGGTTTTGGTGTTTTTTCTTTCCATTGCTTTTGAGAAGGTGGGGGACCTTTGACCATAGCTGCTGGTCTTGTTACTCTTTCGGTCTCCTTTGGCAGGTCAGAAATCTGTGTACCGTGATCTGAGATAGGTATAATGTCTGGCGGTTTCTTTGTATCCGTGCGGCTATTATCAATGGAGAAATTTGCAATTTTGCCGCCGAACTTAAGCGATAATGAGCCCTTGCCCATATCGATCCTTGCTTTAGTAGCGTAGAGGAATGGTCGTCCCAATATTATTGTAGGAGGGTCGTCTTCACTGGTCTCTCCCATTTGTATTACATAAAAGTCTGCAGCAACGACGAGCTCTCCCACATGGAGTATTACATCTTCCAGCACTCCAACCGGACGGATGCATGATTTATCTCCTAGCTCGATATTTGACCTGGGCGGTTTCAATGGACCAAGTCATAATAAGTAATATAAGGAGGAAGGCATGGCGTTGACAGCAGCCCCAAGATCGACTAAGCACTTGTGAATCTGTGCTTCACCAATACCGTAGGTGACTGTGAAGGCCCCTGGGTCTTTATCTCTTTCCGGTTGTGGCTCATGATCTGAAGTGAGGGCTCTTTCTATTTCGGGCCATCTTGCCCATTCCTTGGCTTAGGATTTGTATAATCGGATCTCTTAATATTTTGCTTCGAAGCATAAATATTAGTTGGGGAGTCCCACCTTAAATTGTTATTGTCATCCCATCCAGATGCT
This sequence comes from Rhodiola kirilowii, assembly GCA_033675215.1. NCBI lineage: Eukaryota > Viridiplantae > Streptophyta > Magnoliopsida > Saxifragales > Crassulaceae > Rhodiola > Rhodiola kirilowii. The sequence goes on along the minus strand of CM066195.1, from coordinate 22,294,341 downwards.
GGTATGTCAGAGTGTATGATTGGCGGTGGTGTTATGCAAACGGTGAATGCATATCGTCCATTGTCAGCATACTGACAGATGCTTGTCGTCAGAGCAAATGTACAAATAATATTTATAAAGTCCGCTACTCGCGACTTCACTACTGGGTAGCTAGTGGTAAGTAGGGGTCGAACCCAAGGGAATTAGGGGGATATGTGTTCTTTACGGGTTTGTCACGATAGTGAATACTGTTGGGGATTGAACAGCGAGGGAGCGTTTTTTAGGTTGATTGAGATTTCAATACTAACGTGTAAGTGATTGGTTGGTTGGTTTTGGTTTTTAGTGCGGAAAAGTAAATTACAGAAAAGTAAATACTGAAAATACAAAGAAGACTTACAGCGGGTGATGCGTGATTGGCAAGTCCTCCGGTAGGTGAGCAGTTTATACTAAGAAAGTAAAATGCAGATGGTGTTTTGAATCAGGGGAAAGCATTCGGTTTTGGGACTCTTCTTGTGACACATCTATCATTGACTTCAATAGATTTCTTTTACACTTCTACGTGTGGTTATCCCGACAAAGGTGACAACCCAAATACCCCGACAAAGGTGGTACTCCACACCCTTAACCTGTCAAGTTGTTATGTGGTTGTCCTGACAAAGGTGACAACCCAAATACCCCGACAAAGGTGGTACTCCACAACAAGTTTGACAAAGCCTTAGGTTTCTAGTCTTTTTTCTAGCTCGAATAACCCGACAAAGGTGTTATTCTAACTAGATTTCAAAGACTAAGATTGAATAACCCGACAAAGGTGTTACTCAACCTTGATCTCCAAGACTAGAGAAGCGTAAAACAATATTGAGTGCAAAAATCTCAAGATAATGGCACAAGGGTGTGAACCCTTAACCGAATAAAGAGTTTAGCTACGAATATCCATAGAGGTGGATACCCTAGCTAAATACTCGGGGGTTTTTGAAAACAGTAAGAGGGAAAGGGGTGGAGTACTCAAGAACCAACAGGAGTACTCCCAATTTCCTACTGAATACTCAAGAACCAACAGGAGTATTCCCTAAAGTATAATACTCAAGAACCAACAGGAGTATTATTTCAAAACCGAACCAAACTTACATAGTAACAAACTTAGAGAGATAAGTGTTTTTACAATTTTTGGATGATTAAAATGAGGGGAGGAGCTCCTCCTTATATAGCCAAAATGGGAGGAGATGGGTGGTGGAGATGGTGGCAAGTGTCTTTTGATCCAAGGGAGGAGGAGGGAGGAGGAGCATGTGGAGGAGGAGGAGGACAAGTGGCGCAACCCTATGGTGGGAGGAGGCGCCGCCGGTAGCCGGTCACCATGGAGGAGGAGAGGTGGCTTTGGCCACCTCCAAGCCAAAGCCACCGGTCACCCAAGGAGGAGGAGGGGAGGAGCCACCCAATGACTCATCCATTCACCCTTAGCCGCCGGTCACCTTGGTCCATGGATGAATTTTGACAGTTTTGTACAGTCTTTTCACAAAACTATCAGTCCACTTTTGCTCCGAGCTGTCTTTGATTATTCCTCTGTTGGATTTAATGTGAGTAATTCATCGTCAGGATCTTGAGATTTCTTCGTTCAGCGTCTGATCTTGACCTTGGATTGACTCCTGATATCTTTTTCAGCATAAAATCCTCTCCTTAGCGTGTTTTCACTTTAATCTCTAAAATGCCCTGTGGAAATATATCGGGACTAACAAGTAGAAGTTAGATAGACAAACAGTCTAATTTGGTGGGTTTAACTGTGTTTATGATTCATACAATTATGGTCCATCAGATTACCTCCCACTTTTAGTTGTTCGTCCCGAACAATGCTTTATAAGGGCGTTACTAAGTAAGTTGGTCGAAATATGAAAATAAGACTGTGGTACTAGACTTTTCCTAATTCATGCATTACTACTTGTTACTAAATTAAACCGTGAAAATAATTAGAAATAACTTGATACGTGTACCTTCGTGCTGAGATACAAATTATTTCGGATGTTTCGGGAGATAGCCCTTTTTTGGCTCCTGGACTACACCCTCGGGATTGTCTCGCACTATATGGTTTTCTTGTAGCTTTCTCTAGCACGTGATTCGATTCGGGTTTCAGTGAGTTGAGCCTTTTTGATTTTTCTTCTTTGGCGAGGGACTGCTTTTTTGTAGTGATTCTGCCTTTGGCTTTTGATTTGATCTTTTTTGAGTGCTTCACTTTTGCTCGGTTAAAACCTTCACAATTTTGGGCCTTTGGCCTCTTTTGATTTTCTTCTTTGAGTTTTTTGCTTCTTTGTGACTTGCTAGTCCATTTTCTCAGCCTTGTTGGGAGGTCCAATCATCGCCCGCAAGCCTATGGAAATACCTCCCCGCTCCTCTCTTTTTTGCCATTTTCGCGCGGGTCAAGGTGAGGGTTGCTCAACTATTTTCTCGCCTACTTTGACTGTCATTTCGCGCGGGTCAAGATGAGGGTCGCTCATCTATTTTCTCGGCTACTTTGAACGGAGAGAGGACGGTTTGATTCCCGTCCTCACCTTTACATAGATGCTTCTTGGCGGAGATGACTTCAATTATTCACTGAACCCCGAAGTGCAGCCTCCACTGACTTAGAAAACCATATAGTTTGATTCGATCCTTCGAATGCTTGCCAAGTCATTCGAGGGCATTTCTATTAACTCCACATCCCTGGTTATCTTAGCACAAAGGGACAAATGAAAAGTTACATCCTAAGTTTTTAGACAGTTGAATTTTCACAAGGTTAATGCATGAATTATGACTTATCTTTTTCACATTCTTAAGTTCATATTTTCAAAAAGATACTATTACTAAGAAAAAATAGCAAGCATGTTATTTATGTACACAGGTGGTTCTCACCCCCCACTTTTGAACGAAGGCGTGCCTTAGTTCAAAAGTCATGCAAGCTTAAAACTAAATTACTGAATTTAAATGACAGAAATTAAAGTGCAGAAAAGTAAGATAGTGTCGGGTTACCTCCCGACCAGTGCACTTGTTTAACGTCGTTGGCTCGACGATACCTCGTTTGGGGATCACTGGTTTGGGTCCCATGGGTGGCTGAGGTCATACTTCTTGATTCCACCGACTTTGATTCTTGCGGTGAGTCTTCCTGATTTTTTAGCAGATGACGGGTTTGGGTCCAGTTCTGATGGTATCTCCTTCCAACGTCTCTGAGAAGGTGAGGGACCTTTCACTATCAGCTTTTTGAACTGGGTTTTCTCCTGTTTAGGGCTGCCTTGTCCAGTCATGGCGAAAGCGTGCTCCATGTAGGAGTCATTCTGCTCAGGCCCTTTTCCCATCCGCTTTTCAGCCTCTTCTTGGATCGCATAGTTCTCTACGATTTGCTTGTTGATTGATGGGAAGAGTTGGGATGGTCGCATCTTAAGGCTTGGTCCTGCCTCGTCATGTCCGTCTGTGGGGACCTGGTTGTAGATGGTCTCGAAAGCTTGGGTGAAGAAAGCTGGGTATTGCTCGGGCAGCATACTGGTGGTATTCTGGACTTCATCCATTGCTGACACGGCGTTCTGTTGCCATGAAGGTTCGTTACTCCCGAAGCTTTCTATGTCTGATACTTCCGATTGTTCTGGAGTATCTTCTGACGGTTCGGTGGTTTCTTCTTCGCCAGCCTCAGGGTCAGCTTCTTCTGTCTGCATTTCCTCGTCAGTTTGGGGTACTCGTCTTGTGGTAGCGGCCAGGCCGATTATAAGGTACCACATGTCTGCAATGGTGAAGTTTATGGCAGACCTTCTCATTGCCTCGTTAACTCTTCCCAGCTCTTCGGACCTCATCCCACGAAGAAATTTTTGGAGAAGAACTTTCTTTGAAAATCCATGGTGCGGGCAGCTTGAGATGATGGCATCATAGTTCATGTAGTATTTGTCCAAGGTCTCGTCCCGGGATTGTTGAAGGCTCATGATCTTCTCACGGGTTTGTTGGCGTAAGGATGGTGGGGAGAATTCTTTTAGGAATGGTGCGCAGAGGTCCACGAAACGTACTACACGACTAGCGGGTGATGTGTAATACCATATTGTTGCGAAATCCGTTAGAGAGAATTTAAAGCATTTAAGCTTAAATTCCTCTAACGTTTCATTCTCAGGTTTTATGTGGCAGCAAACGTAGTGAAAGCTCCGACAGTGTAGTACTGGATCTTCTGCATCTGTTCCTCCGAACAGTGGAAGGTGCCGTGTTGTCCATGCATATGAAGGTGGTTGCGTCATGAGGTCATGGGAAGGAAAGAACAACTTATCCGATGGCTAATTCCCCGGCAACGCCGCCAATTTGACAGATGCTTGTCGTCAAAGCAAATGTACAAATAATATTTATAAAGTCCGCTACTCGCGACTTCACTACTGGGTAGCTAGTGGTAAGTAGGGGTCGAACCCAAGGAAATTAGGGGGATATGTGTTCTTTACGAGTTTGTCACGATAGTGAATACTATTGGGGATTGAACAGTGAGGGAGCGTTTTTTAGGTTGATTGAGATTTTAATACTAACGTCTAAGTGATTGGTTGGTTGGTTTTGGTTTTTAGTGCGGAAAAGTAAATTACAGAAAAGTAAATACTGAAAATACAAAGAAGACTTACAGTGGGTGATGCGTGATTGTCAAGTCCTCCGGTAGGTGAGCAGTTTATACTAAGAAAGTAAAATGCAGATGGTGTTTTGAATCAGGGGAAAGCATTCGGTTTTGGGACTCTTCTTGTGACACATCTATCATTGACTTCAATATATTTCTTTTACACTTCTACGTGTGGTTATCCCGACAAAGGTGACAACCCAAATACCCCGACAAAGGTGGTACTCCACACCCTTAACCTGTCAAGTTGTTATGTTGTTGTCCCGACAAAGGTGACAACCCAAATACCCCGACAAAGGTGGTACTCCACAACAAGTTTGACAAAGCCTTAGGTTTCTAGTCTTTTTTCTAGCTCGAATAACCCGACAAAGGTGTTATTCTAACTAGATTTCAAAGACTAAGATTGAATAACCCGACAAAGGTGTTACTCAACCTCGATCTCCAAGACTAGAGAAGCGTAAAACAATATTGAGTGCAAAAATCTCAAGATGTTGGCACAAGGGTGTGAACCCTTAACCGAATAAAGAGTTTAGCTACGAATATCCATAGAGGTGGATACCATAGCTAAATACTCGGGGGTTTTTGAAAACAGTAAGAGGGAAAGGGGTGGAGTACTCAAGAACCAACAGGAGTACTCCCAATTTCCTACTGAATACTCAAGAACCAAAAGGAGTATTCCCTAAAGTATAATACTCAAGAACCAACATGAGTATTATTTCAAAACCGAACCAAACTTACATAGTAACAAACTTAGAGAGATAAGTGTTTTTACAATTTTTGGATGATTAAAATGAGGGGAGGAGCTCCTCCTTATATAGCCAAAATGGGAGGAGATGGGTGGTGGAGATGGTGGCAAGTGTCTTTTGATCCAAGGGAGGAGGAGGGAGGAGGAGCATGTGGAGGAGGAGGAGGACAAGTGGCGCAACCCTATGGTGGGAGGAGGCGCCATCGGTAGCCGGTCACCATGGAGGAGGAGAGGTGGCTTTGGCCACCTCCAAGCCAAAGCCACCGGTCACCCAAGGAGGAGGAGGGGAGGAGCCACCCAATGACTCATCCATTCACCCTTAGCCGCCGGTCACCTTGGTCCATGGATGAATTTTGACAGTTTTGTACAATCTTTTCACAAAACTATCAGTCCACTTTCACTCCGGGCTGTCTTTGATTATTCCTCTGTTGGATTTAATGTGAGTAATTCATCGTCAGGATCTTGAGATTTCTTCGTTCAGCGTCTGATCTTGACCTTGGATTGACTCCTGATATCTTTTCAGCATAAAATCCTCTCCTTAGCGTGTTTTCACTTTAATCTCTAAAATGCCTTGTGGAAATATATCGGGACTAACAAGTAGAAGTTAGATAGACAAACAGTCTAATTTGGTGGGTTTAACTGTGTTTATGATTCATGCAATTATGGTCCATCACATGCGTAACCCATGTTTTGCCATCATTGGGTTGGTCTTCCTCTTGGTTCCAATAAGGACGACGCCTCCGGGTGAAGTGCTTGTTTGTAAGTTGGGGATCGTGCTACTTCTCCCAGTGTCGCCTTTACGTTTGACCTCTCTATCATGCTAAGATTCGCCTTTGGGTTTTGGATGTTTTGTGAAGGAAGTCTGCCAGGCTCATTAGTGAGTGTTGACATTGCAGTGGCGAGCTGGGACATTTGTTTGGTCAATTCTGAAATTGCCCCGTCAGTTTTCGCCTGGTATTGGTGTAACGAAGTACCCAATTGATTTATGCTTCATGCGAGCTCCTTCATCGTGTCATCGAGCGACTTGGTTGGTTCTTGCTGATTATGCGGGCCGGTTTGGTACTGATTTGGTCCTCTTTGCTGATATTGGCCTGCTGATGGAGCGTTCTGGTTATACTGTCGGTGGGGGGGTTGGTAGTATGACTGAGCTAGTTGAGGGACAGCTGGTTGTGCTTCCTTCTGAGGATAGTTGTTGTTACGCCAGTTCGGGTTGGTTGCTTGACCATACTGTCGGTTTTGTCCGACTCTGTCGTTGCTGTTGTTGTTGTATCCTTGGTATCCTCCCACTGCATTCACTTCTGCCGGTTCCTCTTCTATTAATATCGAGCATGCGTCGGTTTTGTGGTCCGTAGAACCACAAAATTCGCAAGGCTTAACTTGAACTGGTTGTCTTCGTAGGAACTGAATAATCATCTCCTTCAATTGTTTCATTTCTTCTGGCATGGAGTTCATCGGTGTTTCAGCTTTTGCCACATTCCTTGTTCGGGAAAATTCATCTTGACGAGTAGTCTCCTCTCTAAACCGAGCATTTTCAGCAACCTTGGTGATGAGATCCCTTATGCTACTTAACGATAGATTCATCATGGATCCTCCAGCTGAGGCGTCTAGGAGCTTTTTGTCTAACTCAGTTAGTCCATTAATTAGGTACTCGATGATGAGCTTCTCGGGTAGTCCAAGAGTGCAGCAGCTTCTTTCCAGGTCGTTGAATTTCTCCAGGTACTCGTACATGGTTTCGTTAGGTTCCTGCCTTATGTCCTGTAGTTGCCTTCTTACTTGCATTGCTTTTGTCGCTGGGTAGTATTTGTCCAGGAATTTCCCTTGCATCTGAACCCATGTTCTGATGCTTCCCGAAGGTAATGAAAGGAACCAGTTGCTTGCCGAGTCAATGAGGGAAAAATAGAATGCCTTCAACTTGAAGTCATCTATATTCACTCGATTGGGCTTTAGAATTTGGCAAGTGCCATGTAAGCGTTGGAGATGAGTCATTGCTGATTCTCCATTAGTTCCTGAGAACTTTGGCAAATTGTGGACCACATACATGTCGACGGCAATGTTTTCTAGTTCAGGGCCCTCGAAAATGCACCACGGCTGCGTTGCGAAATCTGGGGCATTGAGTCTCCCATAGTAGGTGCACGGTAGTTGTCATCCCCATAGTAGTTATCGTGGCTTCCTTCGCGAGACATGGTTGTATTGAAGCGAGTATTGATTCAAAGAACTTATCCGATTAAGTAACTAATTCCCCGGCAACGGCACCAGTTTTGACGGAGCCCACCGCACTGTCGTTAAGGTGCGGTGTTCTCTGTGCAAAAGCAAATTTGTATTTCGCTACTCGTGACCTTACTACTGGGTAGCAAGTGGTAAGTAGGGGTCGAACCCAAGGGAATTAGGGGGATAAGCTATTCTTTGAGGGAATTGTACAGCGAGGGAGCGTGCTTTAGGTTGATTGAGGTTTTAGTGCGGAAAAGTAAGTGATTGGTTGGTTGGTTTTGGTTTTTAGTGCGGAAAAGTAAATGACAGAAAAGTAAAGTACTGAAAATAAAAGTAGAAGACTTACAGCGGGTGATGCGTGATTGGCAAATCTTCCGATAGGTGAGCAGTTGATAGAGCAGTTTATACTAAGAAAGTAAATGCAAGGGGTGTTTGAATTTAAGGAAAGCATTCGGTTTCGGGGGCCTTGTATCATAGCCTGTTTATCATTGACCTTTAGTGATCCTTCTAAGTATTCAAACGTGTATCAAGGCCATTCCAAGCACTCGATTTGTACACACTGTCTAGCCCATTCCAAGGTCGTAGAGCACTTGTTCTACTCAGACTAATACCCCATTCCAAGGTATATTAGCCTGTGTGCATCCATTTGACCAGTCATTCCCGACCAACCAAATGGTGTTTTAGAAAGGTCAAACTCCTCAGATAAGCTTTGCCATTCCAAGCATCCACTTATCCGAGTATGTTTACGAACCCCACGGAAGAGCTTTGCCATTCCAAGCATCCACTCAACCTTGGAAGTTCTAACCTAATATATGGCACATAGAACAAGTTTTGAATACAAAGAAGAGGCACTAAAATATGGCCTAAAACATTTTATGATACAAGTACACCCCTTCAACCGAATGAAGAGTTTAGCTACGAATATCCATAGAGGTGGATACCATAGCTAAGTACTCGAGGGTTTTTGAAAGACAGTAAGTAAAGGAAAGGGGTGAGTACTTCAAGAACCGACAAGAGTACTCGAGAATAAAGAAAAGCTTGAGTACTCAAGAACCGACAGGAGTACTCAAGACCGAACTATAATACTGATGGACCAAAGTTATACGAGTCAGAAACACAGTAAAACCCCCTTAATTAGACTGTTTGTCTATCTAACATCTACGTGTTAGTCCCGATATATTTTCACAGGGCATTTTAGAGACTGAAGTGAAAACACGCTAAGGAGAGGATTTTAAGCTGAAAAGATAACAAGAGTCAATTAAAGGTCAAGATCATATGCAGACTGAAGAAATATCAAGGATCCTGACGTTGAATTGACCAGAACAAATTAATCAGAAGAATCAGGAGTGGAGTCAAGACAGCCCGGAGAAGAAACACATTGACAGTTTTGTGAAAAGACTGCACAAAACTGTACAAATCTCACATTGGACAAGGATGACCGGCCACTTGAAGAAGTGGTGGCCAAGGGAGGAGCTCCTCCTCCTTGGCCACCGCCTACCGGCGGCTTGGGGTGGTGGTGACCGGCGGCTTTTGCCCCTCCTCCACATGTCACCACCACCTTCCTCCTCCTCTCCTTCCTCCACATGTGGCCATCTCCTCCCTTGATTTCTTCCTCCAATCAAAATGCAACACTTGTAGCCATCTCCTCCTCCTCCCATGGCTATATAAGGAGGCCTCCTCCTCCTCATTTCAACACACCAATTCTCAATTTCACTTCTCTCTCTAGAAGTTGTAATATTTGTAATGTTGTAATTTTGCTTTGGAAATAAAGGAAAGCTCCCTTGGCGCTTCAACGGTTGTAAGTTTCTCTTAGTATTTATTTATTTAACTGTTGCCTTTAATTTCCTTAGTATAATGTTTAGCGCGATGAATAGTAGCTAAACTAGTAGTTCGGTCTAAGGGGCACACTTGTATTATAAATGTTTTAAGACTATTAACTTAGTGTTTAGTCTTAGTATTCAAAACGTGTTCTATGTGCCATATATAGTCAGAGTTTCCAAGGTTGAGTGGATGCTGTAACAAGCAAAGCTCTTCTGTGGGAATTCGTGATCATACTCAGGTAGTGGAAGCTGTAACAAGCAAAGCTATCTGAGGAGTTCGACTCATCCTAAATCCCATCTGGTCGAGCGTAACTGTGAGATCAGGTGGATGCACCCAGGCTAGCATACCTTAGGGTATTGGCGCTAGACAGAAATAGAACAGGAGTTGCTTTAAACCGATGTTGCAAGTCTTGAGCTGTAACTAGCCTCGATTCACCGTTTGAATACTTAGATGATTCACTAATGGTCAATGATAAACAGGATATAATACAAGTCCCCTGAAACCGAACATTTCTCTTAATCATTAAAATAGTAATTTACTTTCCAGTATTAAAATCAACCAACCAACCAATCAATCAATCAAAATAGCTGGTAGCTTTAAAACCAACCAACCGACCTTAAACACGTTCCCACGCTGCGTAATTCCCCCCGAAGAACAATTATTCCCCTAGTTCCCTTGGGTTCGACCCCTACTTACCAAGTACTACCCAGTAGTATAGTTGCAAGTAGCGGACTATAAATTTATTTGCACAATCGCTTTGACGACGAGCGGTTCTGTCAAATTGGCGCCGTTGCCGGGGAACTAGTCATTGGATAACTGTTCTTCCCTCCCCTTTTTCTTTTCTGTTCATCTCTCTATGTCATTACCTGTCACGCATGCATGGACAACGCGATTTCTGCCTCTGTTCGGAGGAACGGAGGGAGAAGACCCTGTACAGCACTGCCGAAACTTCCACCAAGTCTGCCACAACATCAAACCTGAAAACGAAGTGTTAGAGGATTTAAGCTGAAATGCTTTAAATTCTCTCTAACCGACTTCGCTACGATATGGTACTACACATCCACCGCTTGCAGTGCAGAACGTTTCGTAGACCTCTGCGTTCCGTTCCTGAAAGAATTCGCCCCACCATCTTTACACCAAGAAACCCGCGAGAAGATCCTGAACCTTCAACAATCCCGGGATGAGACTTTGGACGAATACTACATAAAATTCGATGCCATCGTCTCAAGCTGCCCGCACCATGGATTTACGAAGAAAATTCTTCTCCAAAAATTTCTTCGTGGGATGAGGTCCGAAGAGCTAGGAAGAGTCAACGAAGCTATGAGAAGATCTGTCGCAAACCTCACCATTGCAGACATGTGGTACCTGATAACTGGCCTAGCCGCTGCCACAAGACGAGTTCCCCACACTGACGAGGAAATGCAGACAGAAGAAGCTGACCCTGAGGCTGACAAAGAAGAAACCACCGAGCCGTCAGAAGAGACTCCCGAACCATCCGAGGAATCAGACATGGAAAGCACCAGAAGCAACGAAGTAGAAGTCCAGAATACCACCAACGAACTGCCTATTCCATACCCGACTATCATTACCCAGGTAGCTGAGACTATCTACGATCAGTTCTTCACGAACCAACATTACGAGGCAGAACCGAGCCTCATGAGGCCTTCCCGACTTTTCCCCTTAATTAATGAGCAAGTCGCCGCGAAATATGCGGTCCAAGAAGAAGCACAAGGGAGAATGGGAAAAGGGCCCGAGCAGAATGACTCCTACATGGAGCACGCTTTCGCCATGACTGGACAAGGCAGCCCTAAACAGGAGAACACCCAGTTCAAGAAGCTGATAGTGAAAGGTCCCTCGCCTTCTCAGAGACGTTGGAAGGAGATACCATCAGAACTGGACCCAAACCCGTCATCTGCAAAAAAATCAGGAAGACTCACCGCAAGAATCAAAGTCGGTGGAATCAAGAAGTTCGACCTCAGCCACCCATGGGACCCAAACCAATGAACCACAAACGAGGTATCGTCGAGCCAACGACGTTAAACAAGTGCACTGGTCGGGAGGTAACCCGACACTATCTTACTTTTCCGCACTTTAATTTCTGTCATTTAAATTCAGTATTTAGTTTTAAGCTTGCATGACTTTTGAACTAAGGCACGCCTTCGTTCAAAAGTGGGGGGTGAGAACCACCTGTGTACATAAATAACATGCAGCTATTTTTTTTTTCTTTTTTAATAAGTACCTTTTTGAAAATATGAACTTAAGAATGTGAAAAAGATAAATCATAATTCATGCATTAACCTTGTGAAAATTCAACTGTTTAAAAACTTAGAATGTAACTTTCCATTTGTCCTTTGTGCTGAGATAACTAGGGATGTGGAGTTGATATAAACTGCCCTAGAGAGGCTTGGAAAGCAATCAAAGGATCAGATCAAACTATATGGTTGTCGAAGTCAGTGGAGGCTGCACTTCGGGTTTTCAGTGAATAATTGAAGTCAACTCCGCCATGAAGCATCTATGCAAAGGCGAGGACGGGAATCAGACCGTCCTCTCTCTAGTCAAAATAGCCGAGAAAATAGATGGGCGACCCTCATCTTGACCCGCGCAAAACGACAAAGACGAGAGGAGCGGGGAGGTATTTCCATAGGCTTGCGGGCGATGATTGGACCTCCCAAAAAAGGCTCGAGAAAATGGACTAGCAATCACAAAAAGATGAAAAGCTCAATGAAGCAAATCAAAAGAGGCCAAAGGCCCAAAATTGTGAAGGTTTTAACCGAGCAAAAGTGAAGCACTCAAAAAAGTCAAATCAAAGGCCAAAGGCCGATTCACTACAACAAAAAAGCAGTCCCTCGCCAAAGAAGAAAATCAAAAAGGCTCAACTCACTGAAACCCGAATCGAATCACGTGCTAGAGAAAGCTACCAGAAAACCATATAGTAAGAGACGATCCCGAGGTTGCAGTCCAGGAGCCTAAAAAGGGCTATCTCCCGAGACATCCAATATAATTTGCATCTCAGCACGGAGGTACAAGTATTAAGTTTCTTCTATTTATTTACGCAGTTTAATTTGGTAATAAGTAAGCAATGCATGAATTAGGATAGATCGAGTACCACAGTCTAATTTTCATATTCCAAAGCCAAAATTAGAACTTACGCCCTTTAATAGCATTGTTCGGGACGAATAACTAAAAGTGGGGGGTAATCTGATGGACCAAAGTTATACGAGTCAGAAACACAGTAAAACCCCCTTAATTAGACTGTTTGTCTATCTAACGTCTACGTGTTAGTCCCGATATATTTTCACAGGGCATTTTAGAGACTGAAGTGAAAACACGCTAAGGAGAGGATTTTAAGCTGAAAAGATAACAAGAGTCAATCCAAGGTCAAGATCATATGCCAACTGAAGAAATATCAAGGATCCTGACGTTGAATTGACCAGAACAAATTAATCATAAGAATCATGAGTGGAGTCAAGACAGCCCGGAGAAGAAACACATGGACAGTTTTGTGAAAAGACTGCACAAAACTGTACAAATCTCACATTGGACAAGGATGACCGGCCACTTGAAGAAGTGGTGGCCAAGGGAGGAGCTCCTCCTCCTTGGCCACCGCCTACCGGCGGCTTGGGGTGGTGGTGACCGGCGGCTTTTGCCCCTCCTCCACATGTCACCACCACCTTCCTCCTCCTCTCCTTCCTCCACATGTGGCCATCTCCTCCCTTGATTTCTTCCTCCAATCAAAATGCAACACTTGTAGCCATCTCCTCCTCCTCCCATGGCTATATAAGGAGGCCTCCTCCTCCTCATTTCAACACACCAATTCTCAATTTCACTTCTCTCTCTAGAAGTTGTAATATTTGTAATGTTGTAATTTTGCTTTGGAAATAAAGGAAAGTGACAGGTCGTCGTTGTACCTGCAAATTTGAATTTATAATCTCCACTTACTCTTAGCTAGAATAGCGGCAAGCAAGGGGTCGAACCCTAGAGAGCTAGATGGCTACTACTTGTTCTGGGAAAAAGGGAAGTAAAGACAATTGGGGTGAGTGTAAACAGTTTAGAAAATAAGCGAAAATAGGAAACAATGAAGATGTAATAATGATGAGAGATATTCAGGTTAGGGTTTCTAATTGTGACTTGCGTTTTATCATTGACTTTCTAATGATCTAATTCGTGTTTCTAAGTGTGGTTGACCCGATAAAAGTATCTACCCAAGTAACCCGACAAAGGTGTTACGCCACCACTTAACCCGACAAAGGTGCTAAGCTTCTAATTCCCCTAGGTTTAATAACCCGACAAAGGTGTTATTTAACCTAGACGTACTACCTATCTAAACGACAAAGTATTAGATAGATGATAAATATAGAAATATGCGCAACTAGGTTTCACGACAAAGTATACGTCTAGTCTAGCAATATTTCATGGAATTCATGCACGAGAATTAGTAAAACATGAATAGCATAATAAACCAAGTCTCAAAAACGTTTTGTCACAATATCAAAACCCTAACCCGAATAAGCGGATTAGTTACACATAGTCATGAGATGAAAACAAAATAAATAAAAGAACAATTGTACTTCACTAAAAACCGAGGGAAATTGAAAACTGGCCGTGAGGGCTGAGAATGAAACCGGGCAGAGGACTGATGGTGCCGAGACAAGATTGAATGCGGAATGATCGATCCGAGAATGGAGGAGCAGCCGAGAGCTTGTGCTTGTGGGAAGACAAGTCTCGGTTTTTTGAGAGATGATGGCGCCAATTGTATGGCAGCATTGCTCTTCTATTTATAGAGTTGTGATGGGCCTTGCTCTCCCCAAAATTCGGCCGAACCCTTAGAGTTTTGAGGAAAAGTCGGACACGCCTAATGTAGATTTGGAAAGATTTCCAAATCTCATTCCATGCTTGATCTTTAAGCTATCATATTGCTTGGAGATGACGCAACCTGGAAGCTTCTGGAATCCTCTACGCCGCCTCAATAAACCACCGTGGAAGGAGAGGAAAAGACGAGCTGGACTTGGCTTGGGCTTTGGTCTCGCACAGCCGGTCGAACATGCACTCGGATGGCCGGGCGGATGGTTGGGTGCGCGCTCGGATGGCCGGGCGGATGGGAGGTCGGATGCCCGAGCGGATGCTCGAGCTGCGCAAGGCATGGAGGTCGGACAGCCGCTCGGATGGCCTAGCGGATGGATGCTCGGATGCCCGGATGCGTCTGGCCTTCTCGGGTGCTGACTGTGCTCACATGTTGTTGCTCCGGTCGTTTCTTGCTCGTTGGTCGAAAACCAGTATGGTTTGGCCTGAGATGTAGCCTAACATGTGATCTATATCATGGTGTCAACCAATATTCCATTCGATCCTCCTGTGTCGAACGACACGAGGGTAATCCCCTGAGTACGACCAGCCTTCTGGCGCATGGGCACATGGGACAATCCCCTCGGACGCCGCCTGGAATCCTCGGATGCCTGCTCGAACTCGCGCTCGGACGCCCGGTCGGTTACCCGGTCGCATGGCTGCTCGGACGCACGGGCGCATGGAACTCGGATGTCCGCTCGGCTGCCTGTCTTTTCTCGGACGCGGCTTGGTCCCTGCTCGGCCCTCCCTCAATTTCTTCGGGCAATCTTCATTTTTCGTCGGGCAATCTTCATCTCAAATGCATATAAACCGGTCATAAACTCCTTGTGATGTTTTTGGCTCCAAAAGCCGTCTTTTGAATGAGATTCCTCTTAGAGCGTCCAAATTACCTGAAATGCGAAACAACACTAAGAAGTAACTGTTTGCATATAAAAGTACTGGAATTGGTGGGATTTGATGACTCGATGAGTCGTATAAATACGGCTCATCAAACCACCCCACACTTAAACTTGTTCGTCCCGAACAAGAACTATGTCATAAGAGGAAATAAATGAAGTACGAACATCACAAAGCTTCGGCATCCTAGACGTGCTACATGGACATGAATTGACTACTCTAGATCTCGCCTGTTATGCATGCTTGCTACTAATATCATTGTGCGAAAACATGGGTTAAAGATACGTGTTACCTTTGGGTCGAGATGCAAATCAATTTGGATGTATCTGGAGATAGCCCTGTTTAGACCCATGAACCCTCATTCTCGGACTCGAACTCGCTGCTATATGGTTATGCTTTGCCGCTTTTTCTTGCACGTGATTGATTCGAGCTTCAAAGTGTTGAGTGTTTTTCGGTCAGCTATAGTGTCTGGTTTTGATGTATCAGTGGTACTCTTCACTTGTTTCGGTGTAAACCTTCACAATGATGATGGATTTGATGCTTTGTAGTGCGGATTGTGACTTGCTCGAACCGTGGTTCCTTCTCCTTTTGACGCGAGTCAAGCCGAGGGTCGCTCGTCTGTTTTCCCGGTTACTCGGATTAGAAACCTTCCTGCTCTCACTCATCCTCGTCCTTTTGACACGGGTCAAGTCAAGGGTCGCTTGCCTATTTTCTCGGCCACTTGGACTAGAGCTTGGACGGTGTGAAGTTTTCCCGTCCCGACCAACCGCAAGGGTGCCGCAGTGGCGGAGTAGACTCGTACTTATGTCGTCTCGAAGTGCTAGCCTCCACGAGCTCTACATAACCATACATCCTGAGTTCGGTCTTTGAATGATCTGTCAAGTCTCTCTAGGGCGTTTCTATCAACTCCACATCCCTGTTTATCTCAACTAACAAAGGCACGTAAAGATTTTAAGATCACATGTTAGTCGCACAAATCAAGGTTCGTCAAAGACATGCATGTAAAATCGGCTATATCTATTTCACCTAATCATTATCCACTACTGCAAGTCTAGGAAATAGTGAAGTATCATGTACAAAAATTTTAAAAATGACTCGAAACGTGCTGACTCTGTATGGTGGGCATGCTGACTCGATAACTGACTCATAACTGACTCTCCCACCCCACACTTTTGAAATGAGCCGTGTCCTCACGGCACGACTCAAATCTAGACACACAAATGCATGCAATAAAAAGATAAGGTAAGGAAAAGGGTAGAACGAGACTCCCCTGGGATGTAGACGGTGGTCGGCTGAACTCGGATCAAGTCCGGGGGCTAAAATGCGTAGCTCCAAGGGGATTTTCCGGCCGACTAAGTCCAATCCCTGCAAAATGAAACCAAATCCTTTCCAAGGTACAATGTGACAATAATGACTCAAAAATAAACATAGTAAATAAACAAACTGAAATGTAAAGACGTGCAAACCATGCAGGACTGCCTCCCTGCGAGCGCCTTTGTTTAACGTCGTTGGCTCGACAGGACCTCATGTAAGGGTCACAAGTTAGGATCCCATGGGCGTGTGAGGTCATACTTCTGCTCAGCAACTCCCTCGGTTCGTCCAGTGTGCGCATCTAGCTGTGCGCTCGGCTCTGCTCTCCTACTTTCGGACGGGTTCTTCCCCTTATAGCCTCGAGAAGATGTAGCCATCTTGGCCATAGCTGCTGGCCTGGTAGCCTGTATACTCTGCTCTGGTGGGTCTGGAACTAAGGTCTCGTAGTCTGTGGTGTGCACAATATCTGGTGGTTTCTTTGTGCATGGCCGGCTAGCATCCTCATAGACATAGAAATCGGCCTCCTTACCGCCATATGATAATGATAGTAGGCCTAAGTCCATGTTGATCTGAGTCTTCGTGTCCTAGAGGAATGGCCGTCCCAAAATCAGTCTTGGTGGCTCGCCCTTTCTGGAATTCTCCATCTGCATGACATAGAAATCTGCAGGCACAGCAAGATCTCCTACCCGAAGGGTCAGATTTTCGAGAAGTCCAGTGGGGCGAACACACGACCTGTCTCCCAACTCTATAGATAGCTTAGGGGGCTTCAACGGACCGAGGTTCAGCGAGTAGTACAAAGAGTAAGGCATCACATTGATGGCAGCACCTAAGTCAATCAAGCAGTGGGGTATCTGGGTCTTGCCGATGCCACAGGTGACTGTGAAGGCTCCTGGGTCCTTATTCTTTCCTGGAGGTGTCTCATGGCTCGCTGTAGGTGACGGCCTCATCATCTGATCAGTTTGTGTTGGCCTGACCACCATCCTTGTTTCTGACTCAGCTTTCTCACATATCTGATCTCCACGAGTAACTACAGCATAAGAGGAACCGTGAGTTGTAGTGTCTTTGATGACAAGGGCCGGTGCTTCCTCAGGTATAAGCTGGCCGAATTCCTCTGTTGGTTTGACGGTCTCTTCAACTGCTGCATCCACCTTAATCACCTCAACTAGGCTGACGTTTCCTCTCGGGTTTTCAACTGTCTGTGAGGGAAGTCGTCCTGCGTGCACACTGGCTGAGAGACCTGAGACTGTAGTAGTGAGCTGGGACATTTGCTTCTTCAAATCTTCTATGTCTCCTTTGGTCGTGGCCCGATCCTGAATCACAGCTGATGCCAGATCTTTTATCATGTCCTCGAGAGCCTTGTTGGATGAGCCTTGATTGCTCAGACCTGGCTGATTACTGTTCTGTCCTCTCTGCTGGTACTGATTTGGTGCATTCTGTTGGTACTGTCCAGGCGTATTTTGCCGAAACTGATGATGAGGATGCTGGTAAGGCTGCTGGGTCTGCTGAGGTGCATTCTGACGTGCTGTCTGCTGTTGCTGGTTGTTGTTCCTCCAGGTTCCCTGATTGGGTGCTGCTGCGCCATATTGCTTGACTGGGCCTGGTTGGTTGTCAAAATTCTGATAGTTGCCCACTGCATTCACGTCGGCCTGAACGTCAGTCTGTAAGGTAGGGCACTCGTCTGTCTTGTGTTCTGTGGATGTACAAAACTCACATGGCTTGACCTGGACTGGCGTCCTTCGGACCACATGCTTCATCAGCTCTCTCATCTCCTTGAGCTCGGCGAATACAGCACTGATAGCGGGCTCAACCGTTGACACGTTCCTTGTTCGGGCATATTCAACCTCCCTTGTAGATTCATCCTGGAACCGCTCACTTTCTGCTACTTCCATGATTTTTTGTCGGACTCTGGCTGGGGTCAAGTTCATGAGGTTGCCTCCAGCTGAGGCCTCTAGTAATTTCCTATCCAGTCTGCGGAGTCCATCCAGCATATACTCAACGACTAATTTCTCTGGGAGCTCAAGATTGCAGCAGCTCTTCTCTAAGGCTAGGAATTTCTCCACATACTCGTACATGTTCTCGTTTGGGCCTTGTTTGAGCTCTTGCAACTGTCTCCGGACTTGCATTGCGCGGGCTGCTGGATAGTATTTGCTAATGAATTTCCTCTGCATTTGCTCCCATGTGTAGATACTACTAGAGGGCAAGGATAAGAACCAGTCTGTAGCAGTGTCTGTAAGTGAGAAGTAAAATGCCTTCAGTTTGAAGTCATCCACCTCGGCTCCGTATGGCTTTAGGTTCAAACATATCCCGTGAAAACGTGTCAGGTGAGATGTGGCTGATTCTCCCTTGGTTCCAGAGAACTTGGGTAGATGATGGATGACTGAGGTGCTGACTGTTATGGCTGCGAGGTCTGGTCCTTCATAGATAGGCCACGTTTGGTCTCTGAAATTGGGAACCGAGAGCTCGCCCATGGTAGGTCCTTCATCTTCGTCTTCCACATCGTCTCTGACTACTGGCTGGCGTGGGGGTCTCTGAGGTGGTGGGTATGGATGTTGTGGATGGTATGGCAGTGGTGGATATGGTTGTGGATATTGAGGGTATGGCGGTTGTGGGAACTGTGGATATGGTGGTGGTGGATATTGCTGATATGGTGGGTACTGAGGGTACTGTGGGTACTGTGGTTGGGGTTGGTTCTGTTGTTGGTTCTGAGGTTGTTGTTGTTGGAACTGTTGAAACGGTTGAAACTGTTCAGGGATAGCCCCCCTGATTTCGCCATTCTGTACTCCTTGTACATTCTGGTTGACTTCTACGTTAATGTGACTGTTGTGACTGTTGCCACCAACGCTGCTTCCTGCATGAGACATGTTACAAGAAATAGCAAGCACCGGTCTAGCAAACACCGTAATAGCACAGACAGACTAGCAACAAAGGGTTCCCAGGAGATTGGAGGGGTCACAGCGGTCCCACTTAAAACCCAAAATCCTTAGACTCGTAAGTCTTGGTGACAGAACCCTCTGAGAGCTAGAAATTGGAAATCGAAAAGAATGAAAATCGAAAATCGAACAGTTGAAATTGAAATATCACCGAGATAAGCAGATTTCGAAATAATGCAAAGAGAAAAATAAACGAAAAGTAAAGAAGAACAAATTTCACCGTGCTTCGATCCCCGGCAACGGCGCCAAAATTTGACAGGTCGTCATTGTACCTGCAAATTTGAATTTATAATCTCCACTTACTCTTAGCTAGAATAGCGGCAAGCAAGGGGTCGAACCCTAGAGAGCTAGATGGCTACTACTTGTTCTGGGAAAAAGGGAAGTAAAGACAATTGGGGTGAGTGTAAACAGTTTAGAAAATAAGCGAAAATAGGAAACAATGAAGATATAATAATGATGAGAGATATTCAGGTTAGGGTTTCTAATTGTGACTTGCGTTTTATCATTGACTTTCTAATGATCTAATTCGTGTTTCTAAGTGTGGTTGACCCGATAAAAGTATCTACCCAAGTAACCCGACAAAGGTGTTACGCCACCACTTAACCCGACAAAGGTGCTAAGCTTCTAATTCCCCTAGGTTTAATAACCCGACAAAGGTGTTATTTAACCTAGACGTACTACCTATCTAAACGACAAAGTATTAGATAGATGATAAATATAGAAATATGCGCAACTAGGTTTCACGACAAAGTATACGTCTAGTCTAGCAATATTTCATGGAATTCATGCACGAGAATTAGTAAAACATGAATAGCATAATAAACCAAGTCTCAAAAACGTTTTGTCACAATATCAAAACCCTAACCCGAATAAGCGGATTAGTTACACATAGTCATGAGATGAAAACAAAATAAATAAAAGAACAATTGTACTTCACTAAAAACCGAGGGAAATTGAAAACTGGCCGTGAGGGCTGAGAATGAAACCGGGCAGAGGACTGATGGTGCCGAGACAAGATTGAATGCGGAATGATCGATCCGAGAATGGAGGAGCAGCCGAGAGCTTGTGCTTGTGGGAAGACAAGTCTCAGTTTTTTGAGAGATGATGGCGCCAATTGTATGGCAGCATTGCTCTTCTATTTATAGAGTTGTGATGGGCCTTGCTCTCCCCAAAATTCGGCCGAACCCTTAGAGTTTTGAGGAAAAGTCGGACACGCCTAATGTAGATTTGGAAAGATTTCCAAATCTCATTCCTTGCTTGATCTTTAAGCTATCATATTGCTTGGAGATGACGCAACCTGGAAGCTTCTGGAATCCTCTACGCCGCCTCAATAAACCGCCGTGGAAGGAGAGGAAAAGACGAGCTGGACTTGGCTTGGGCTTTGGTCTCGCACAGCCGGTCGAACATGCACTCGGATGGCCGGGCGGATGGTTGGGTGCGCGCTCGGATGGCCGGGCGGATGGGAGGTCGGATGCCCGAGCGGATGCTCGAGCTGCGCAAGGCATGGAGGTCGGACAGCCGCTCGGATGGCCTAGCGGATGGATGCTCGGATGCCCGGATGCGTCTGGCCTTCTCGGGTGCTGACTGTGCTCACATGTTGTTGCTCCGGTCGTTTCTTGCTCGTTGGTCGAAAACCAGTATGGTTTGGCCTGAGATGTAGCCTAACATGTGATCTATATCATGGTGTCAACCAATATTCCATTCGATCCTCCTGTGTCGAACGACACGAGGGTAATCCCCTGAGTACGACCAGCCTTCTGGCGCATGGGCACATGGGACAATCCCCTCGGACGCCGCCTGGAATCCTCGGATGCCTGCTCGGACTCGCGCTCGGACGCCCGGTCGGGTACCCGGTCGCATGGCCGCTCGGACGCACGGGCGCATGGAACTCGGATGT
This sequence comes from Rhodiola kirilowii, assembly GCA_033675215.1. NCBI lineage: Eukaryota > Viridiplantae > Streptophyta > Magnoliopsida > Saxifragales > Crassulaceae > Rhodiola > Rhodiola kirilowii. The sequence continues at coordinate 22,273,123 of CM066195.1, read as the reverse complement.
CCGCTCGGCTGCCTGTCTTTTCTCGGACGCGGCTTGGTCCCTGCTCGGCCCTCCCTCAATTTCTTCGGGCAATCTTCATTTTTCCTCGGGCAATCTTCATCTCAAATGCATATAAACCGGTCATAAACTCCTTGTGATGTTTTTGGCTCCAAAAGCCGTCTTTTGAATGAGATTCCTCTTAGAGCGTCCAAATTACCTGAAATGCGAAACAACACTAAGAAGTAACTGTTTGCATATAAAAGTACTGGAATTGGAGGGATTTGATGACTCGATGAGTCGTATAAATACGGCTCATCAGAAAGCTCCCTTGGCGCTTCAACGGTTGTAAGTTTCTCTTAGTATTTATTTATTTAACTGTTGCCTTTAATTTCCTTAGTATAATGTTTAGCGCGATGAATAGTAGCTAAACTAGTAGTTCGGTCTAAGGGGCGCACTTGTATTATAAATGTTTTAAGACTATTAACTTAGTGTTTAGTCTTAGTATTCAAAACTTGTTCTATGTGCCATATATAGTCAGAGTTTCCAAGGTTGAGTGGATGCTGTAACAAGCAAAGCTCTTCTGTGGGAATTCGTGATCATACTCAGGTAGTGGAAGCTGTAACAAGCAAAGCTATCTGAGGAGTTCGACTCATCCTAAATCCCATCTGGTCGAGCGTAACTGTGAGATCAGGTGGATGCACCCAGGCTAGCATACCTTAGGGTATTGGCGCTAGACTGAAATAGAACAGGAGTTGCTTTAAACCGGTGTTGCAAGTCTTGAGCTGTAACTAGCCTCGATTCACCGTTTGAATACTTAGATGATTCACTAATGGTCAATGATAAACAGGATATAATACAAGTCCCCTGAAACCGAACATTTCTCTTAATCATTAAAATAGTAATTTACTTTCCAGTATTAAAATCAACCAACCAACCAATCAATCAATCAAAATAGCTGGTAGCTTTAAAACCAACCAACCGACCTTAAACACGTTCCCACGCTGCGTAATTCCCCCCGAAGAACAATTATTCCCCTAGTTCCCTTGGGTTCGACCCCTACTTACCAAGTACTACCCAGTAGTATAGTTGCAAGTAGCGGACTATAAATTGATTTGCACAATCGCTTTGACGACGAGCGGTTCTGTCAAATACTCAAGAACCAACAGGAGTATTATAGATTGAAAACCAAACTAACAAATGCCAAACTTTCTAGAGAGAGAAGTGTTTTGTGATTTAGGGGGATGAAGATTACAAAGGGTGGAGGTATGTATTTATAGCCTAAGGGAGGAGGAGGATGTGGTGGAGGAGAAGACACTTGGCAAGCTTTCCATGGAGGAGGAGGAGCCTCCCAAAGCCGCCGGTTGGAGGTCACCATGGAGGAGAGCTTGGTGGCTTTGGTCACTTCCTCCCCAAAGCCGCCGGTCATGGAGGATGAGGATGAGTTTTGTGTGAGTTTTGTGATGTTTTCACAAAACTATCAGTCTATTTCGGCCCCGGACTGACTTTGGTTGTTCCTCGGTTGGATTTGTATTGAGTGATTCCACGTCAGGATCTTTAGATTTGTTCATTCAGCGTCTGATCGTGACCTTGGACTGACTCGTAATATATTTTCAGCGTAAAATCCTCTCCTTAGCGTGTATTCTCTCTAGTCTCTAAAATGCCCTGTAGATAAATATCGGAACTAACAAGCAAAAGTTAAATAGACAAACAGTCTAATTTAGTGGGTTTAACTGTGTTTTTGATTCGTATAATTATGGTCCATCAATGACTTTATGAGCTTTGCTCCTTTGTGAATTGCTCATCCATTTTCTCCACTTTTTGGAGGTCCAATCATAGCCCGCAAGCATATGGAAATGCCTCTCCGCTCTTTCTCATCATAGTCGTTTCGGCGCGGGTCAAGTTGAGGGTCGCTCACCTCTTTTCCCGGCTACTCGGACTAGAGATAGGACGGTTTGATTCTCATCCCACCTTTTGCATAGACGCTGCATGGCGGAGTCCGCTCTAAACTCCATGAAACCCGAAGTGCTAACCTCCACTTCCTTCATAACCATAAGTGAGGATCCGGTCCCTTGAATTCTTGTCAAGCCTCTCTAAGGCATTTATGTCAACTCCACATCCTATATTATCATGGCACACAAGGACAAATAAAAAGTTAAATTCTCATGTTTTCACACAGTTAAGTTTTCACAAGGAAAATGCATGAATTTGGATCTATCTATTTTACATTATCAATTTTGCATTCTCAAAAGTTTAATCTTAAGGAAAAAGGAAAAAACATGTTACTACTAATATGTACAATACTACTCCCTTTATGTTGTTGTTGCTTTGTCGTGGATATGTGAGCAAACGACAAGGCTCGAAGCTGGATGATTCGGTTGAAGCTCCAGGGGGGTCGGTAGGGGCCTGCACTTCTCGGTGTGGCCCAGTCATTCTCGGTCGCGGCCCGGGTACTGGCGAGTTTCCTCGGGCACGCGCCAGTCATTCCCGGTTGCGGCCCGGTTATGCTCGAGCGCGGCCTGGCTTCTTGGGCGCTGTCCAGCATTCCTCGGACGCGGCCTGCACTTGAGCTGAAGCCCGGTACTTCTCAGTCGCCGCCTGGGCTCGCTTGAATTTGTTCCCGGACTCGGTTCCTGCACAAATAATCATTTCTTTCTCTATACAAACGAGGGGTGAGTAAAAAAATGACAAAAAACAAAGGGGAAAGAAAATCAAAAAGATAAAAAGAACAACTATTCCTATGCACAACTCCCCGGCAACGGCGCCAAAATTTGACAGAGCCATCGTTGAGGCACTGCAAAATTTACATTTATAGTTCCACTACTCGTGGCTCACTATTGGATTAGCAAGCGGTAAGTAGGGGTCGAACCCAAGAGAGTCAGTGTGGAATAGTTGTTCTTTGAATAGAAAGAAAATGAAAGTAAATACAGGTTGGGTTTGAGTAGTTTAGACTGAAAGTAAATGACTGAAAAGTAAATGACTGAATTTAAAGTGCTGAAAGTAAAGACTGAAAGTAAAGTGTGAAAAGTAAAGTGCTGAAATGTAAATGACAGAAAAGTAAAGACTGAAATGTAAAGTGCTGAAAAGTAAAGTGCAGAAAGTAAATGACAGATAAGTAAGGACGAAATATATTCAGTCTAGGGTCTCTACTTGTGAGACAACCATCATAGACGTCAAACGATCTTACTTTGTGTTCATAAGTGTGGGTTTATTCCTTTTCAAGACTTAAACCCTAAAGTAAGGCCATTTCTAGCACTTACACCACAATCCACTCCAAAAACAAGACATAGACTTCTAGTTCTATCTAGACTAATACTCCTTTTCAAGATGTATTAGTCTATGTGCAGCCACTTGATCTAACATTTCCGATCAACCAAGTGGTTTTAAAAAAGGATTAGACTACTCTACCAAGCTTTGCCCTTTCGATGCATCCACTTGGCCTTGTTGTTCAACCGAATAATGGCACAAGAACTAGTTGAACACAAAAAGCATTTAAGTACACAAGTCTCAAGATGCATACATGAGTATGAACACCCTTGACTGAATATAAGCTTTAGCTACTTGTACTCATGTCAAAGAATACAAGTAACCGTAACTTAGAACAAGGAAAACAAAGAAAACCGAAAAACGGGAAAGTAAAGGTAATCGGAGAACAACAGAAAGTAAAGAGAACCGCGAGCTTTTGTAACAAGAACTTAGCTTTAACTACTTGTATTCATGTCAAGGAATACAAGTAGCCGTGGCTGTGGTAAAAAGACATGAAAGTAAAGAAAGCATTAGCTACTTGTATTCATGTCAAGGAATACAAGTAGCCGTGGCTTTGGACAAGAAAGTAAAAGTAACCGTGAGCAAGAACAAGTAAAGGTAAAGAGAGCAAGAACAACAAAAGTAAAGAGAGCTTTGGAGAACAAGAACTTGAAAAGTGAAGTGTGTTTTCATTGAAGTGTGGAGAAGAGAGATAAGCTCTCTTCTCCCTAATTGTGGAACTATCTACATACATGTTTCTAAGACTAAGGGCTTCTATTTATAGGCAAAGGAAGACTTGGGGGCTAAGTATTGCAATTGAAATATCCCAAAAGCTAGCCATTTGATTGGTTTTTCCATATGCCACCCCACATGGAGTGGAAGAGGATAAGAGCCTCCCCACTTGTGTTTGCACTTGCCTTCCCATGTGCCACGACTTGGCCACTTGCATTGGCATCATCCAAAGCCAACTAACTTGTTTTGCATCAACCATAAGCAAACTGACAGAACCGCTCGTCGTCAAAGCGATTTGTGCAAATAAATTTATAATAGTCCACTACTCGCAACTATACTACTGGGTAGTACTTGGTAAGTAGGGGTCGAACCCAAGGGAACTAGGGGAATAATTGTTCTTCGGGGGGATTACGCAGCGTGGGAGCGTGTTTAAGGTCGGTTGGTTGGTTTTAAAGCTACCAGCTATTTTGATTGATTGATTGGTTGGTTGGTTGATTTTAATACTGGAAAGTAAATTACAGTTTATAATTAAAGAGAAATGTTCGGTTTCAGGGGACTTGTATTATATCCTGTTTATCATTGACCTTTAGTGACTCTCCTAAGTATTCAAATGGTGTATCAAGGCCATTCCAAGCACTCGATTTGCGTACACTGTCTAGCCTATTCCAAGGACGTAGAACACTTATTCTATTTAGACTAATACTCCATTCCCGGTTATATTAGCCTATGTGCATCCATTTGATCAATCATTCCCGATCAACCAAATGGTGTTTAAGATGAGTCAAACTTCTCAGATAAGCTTTGCCATTCCGAGCATCCACTTATCCGTACAAGTTTACGAACCCCGCTGTAGAGTTTTGCCATTCCAAGCATCTACTCTACCTTGGACGTTCTGACTTAATATATGGCACATAGAATAAGTTTTGAATACTTAGACTAGACACTAAGTTAATAGTCTAAAACATTTTATAATACAAGTGCGCCCCTTAGACCGAACTACAAGTTTAGCTACTATTCATCGCGCTAAACATTATAACTAAGGAAATAAAACAGTTGAATAAATACTAAGAATTACTTACAACCGTTGAAGCGCCAAGGGAGCTATCCTTTATTTCCAAAGCAAGATTACAACATTACAAATATTACAATTTCTAGAGAGAGAAGTGAATTGAGATTGAAGTGTGTTGAAATGAGGAGGAGGAGGCCTACTTTTATAGCCAAAAGGGGAGGAGATGGGTGGTGGAGATGGTGGACATGTGCATTTGATCCAAGGGAGGAGAAGGGAGGAGGAGGAGGAGGTGACATGTGGAGGAATAGTGAAGCCGCCGGTCACTCCTCCCATAGCCTCCGGTTGCCGATGGCCCAAGGGGGAGGAGCTCCTCCCTTGGCCACCACTTCATCAAGTGGCCGGTCATCCTTGCCCATATGTGAGTTTTGTACAGTTTTGTGTAGTCTTTTCACAAAACTGTCAATGTGTTTCTTCCCCGGGCTGTCTTGACTCCACTCCTGATTCTTCTGATTAATTTGTTATGGTCAATTCAACGTCAGGATCCTTGATATTTCTTCAGTCGGCATATGATCTTGACCTTGGATTGACTCTTGTTATCTTTTCAGCATAAAATCCTCTCCTTAGCGTGTTTTCACTTCAGTCTCTAAAATGCGATGTGGAAATATATCGGGACTAACACGTAGAAGTTAGATAGACAAACAATCTAATTTGGTGGGTTTAACTGCATTTATGTTTCATACAATTATGGTCCATCAGATTACCCCACACTTTTAGTTGTTCGTCCCGAACAATGCTATTAAAGGGCATAAGTTCTAAGTTTGGCTTTGGAATATGAAAATTAGACTGTGGGACTCGATCTATCCTAATTCATGCATTGCTTACTTATTACCAAATTGAACTGTGTAAATAAATAGAAGTAACTTGATACGTGTACCTTCGTGCTGAGATGCAAATTATATTGGATGTCTCGGGAGATAGCCCTTTTTAGGCTCCTGGACTGCAATCTTGGGATCGTCTCGCACTATATGGTTTTCTGGTAGCTTTCTCTGGCACGTGATTCGGTTCAGGTTTCAGTGGGTTGAGTACTTTGATTTTCTTTTGGCGAGGGACTGCTTTTGTATTGAGTCGGCATTTGGCCTTTGATTTGACTTTTTGAGTTCTTCACTTTTTGTTCGGTTAAAACCTTCACAATTTTGGGCCTTTGGCCTCTTGATTTGCTTCATTGAGCTTTTCGCCTTTTTGTGACTGCTAGTCCATTTTTTCGAGCCTTTTTGGGAGGTCCAATCATCGCCCGCAAGCCTATGGAAATACCTCCCCGCTCCTCTCTTTTTTGCCGTTTTCGCGCGGGTCAAGGTGAGGGTCGCTCATCTATTTTCTCGGCTACTTTGACTGTTGTTTTTGCGCGGGTCAAGATGAGGGTCGCTCATCTATTTTCTCGGATACTTTGACCGGAGATAGGACGGTCTGATTCCCGTCCTCGCCTTTTGCATTGCATGGCGGAGATGATTTCAATTTTCACTGAAACCCGAAGTGCAGCCTCCACTGACTTCGAAAACCATATAGTTTGATCTGATCCTTTGATTGCTTGCCAAGCCTCTCTAGGGCAATTTATGTCAACTCCACATCCCTAGTTATCTCAGCACAAAGGACAAATGGAAAGTTACATTCTAAGTTTTTAAACAGTTGAATTTTCACAAGGTTAATGCATGAATTATGATTTATCTTTTTCACATTCTTAAGTTCATATTTTCAAAAAGATACTATTACTAAAAAAAAAGAAAAACAGCCGCATGTTATTTATGTACATAGGTGGTTCTCACCCCCCACTTTTGAACGAAGGCGTGCCTTAGTTCAAAAGTCATGCAAGCTTAAAACTAAATACAGAATTTAAATGACAGAAATTAAAGTGCGGAAAAGTAAGATAGTGTCGGGTTACCTCCAGACCAGTGCACTTGTTTAACGTCGTTGGCTCGACGATACCTCGTTTGTGGTTCATTGGTTTGGGTCCCATGGGTGGCTGAGGTCAAACTTTGCCACCGTTCCAGTGTTGCTTCTTCCTTTGATTCTTCCTGACGTCTTACTGGAGTAAGAGCTCCATGGTTTTGGTGCTTTTTCTTTCCATAGTTTCTGAGAATGCTGGGGACCTTTTACCATAACTGCTGGTTCAATGAGTCGGGCTCTCTTGTTTTTCCTTCCGGGCTTCCATTGCACCGGGCCATGTCTTTGTCGCTTCTTAGTGTATGGCCGGTTGGCATCTTTGTAGTTTTGGAAGTTTAGTCTTTTGCCAAGCGACCTTAAGCATGCGCCCTTGCTAACCCTCTTCTTTGTGGCAGAGATGAATTGCCATCCTAGAACGAGTGAGTTTTCAGCCGGCTTTTCTTGGCTCATGACGAGAGAGTGCTCCATCTTTGGCTCTTCTGGCTCATGTTTTGTCTTCAACTCGCCTAGCACCGTATCATCACGGACCACATCATCTTCGGAGGCCGTAATATGCTTAGAGAACAAGGGGTCAAGTTGGGGGACTTCCACCACAAGGGCCAGGTCTGTCTCGGGCATTTTGGTAATGAGGACCAGGCCTGCCTCAGGTGCTTCGATAGTGAGGATCAGGCATGTTTCGGCTGATTTGGCAGTGAAGTCCGGGACTTCTCTTGGCTCGTCAAGTAGAGCCGGGACTTCTTCGGGTAGATTGGTGATGAGGACTGGTTCAAGTGGCTCGGCTGGTTTGGCAATGAGGACTGGGCCTGATTTGGCCGGTTCTTCTTCGGTTATTTGTGAGTTTTCATCCTCAGTTGGCTCCGTGGGCTCCAATATTGGCTCCTTTAGAGCTGCCTCCACGTCCATTACTGCCCTCGTACTGATGTCTTCTCTTGACTTTGTTACGGGTAAGCTCGTAATGGGTGTGGTGTCAGGCTTGTTTTGTACTGAGTCCACTTCCATCGTCGGTACCTTATCTTCAGTTTGGTGTATTGGCCCTTGTTTTGTGCTCTCTGCCAAATTGTCTTTGAGTCACCAGGTTTGAAACATGGTTAACTTCATGATCGAGCCTCCCGCTGCATCGTTAAGTCTTTTCCGCTCAACTGGTATCATTCCACCGAGAAACCTTTGGATAAGATTGATTCTGGAGAATCCATGGTGCGGGCAGCTCGCCATAACGGAGTCAAAGTACGCCAAGTACTCATCCAATGTCTCGTCCCGGAATTGCTCAAGATTGAGAATCTTCTCGCGGGTTTCAAGTCGGAGAGATGGAGGGCAAAACTTCTCAAGGAATTTGGTTTGTAGACCCCCATAATCACTTTCATACTCAGCACATGAGTAATACCATTTTAATGCCGAGTCAGTTAAAGAAAATTTAAAACATGTGAGTTTAAATTCCTCTAGCGATTCATTTTTAGGCCTCATGTGGTTGCATATGGAGTGGAACGTTTGTGTATGCCTTACGGGATCTTCTCCAAGAGCACCTCCGAATTGGGGGAGACGTCTAATCATTTCAAACATAAGGTTGCTACCCCCATTTTTCCAAGGTTCTATGTCGTAGTATGAAGACATGGCGAATTATGTATAATAGAAAAAAGAACAACTATCCATTTGCTAATTCCCCGGCAACGGCGTCAATTTGACAGAACCGCTCGTCGTCAAAGCGATTTGTGCAAATAAATTTATAATAGTCCGCTACTCGCAACTATACTACTGGGTAGTACTTGGTAAGTAGGGGTCGAACCCAAGGGAACTAGGGGAATAATTGTTTTTCGGGGGGATTACGCAGCGTGGGAGCGTGTTTAAGGTCGGTTGGTTGGTTTTAAAGCTACCAGCTATTTTGATTGATTGGTTGGTTGGTTGGTTGATTTTAATACTGGAAAGTAAATTACAGTTTATAATTAAAGAGAAATGTTCGGTTTCAGGGGACTTGTATTATATCCTGTTTATCATTGACCTTTAGTGACTCTCCTAAGTATTCAAACGGTGTATCAAGGCCATTCCAAGCACTCGATTTGCGTACACTGTCTAGCCTATTCCCAGGACGTAGAACACTTATTCTATTTAGACTAATACTCCATTCCCGGTTATATTAGCCTATGTGCATCCATTTGATCAATCATTCCCGATCAACCAAATGGTGTTTAAGATGAGTCAAACTTCTCAGATAAGCTTTGCCATTCCAAGCATCCACTTATCCGTACAAGTTTACGAATCCCGCTGTAGAGTTTTGCCATTCCAAGCATCCACTCTACCTTGGACGTTCTGACTTAATATATGGCACATAGAATAAGTTTTGAATACTTAGACTAGACACTAAGTTAATAGTCTAAAACGTTTTATAATACAAGTGCGCCCCTTAGACCGAACTACAAGTTTAGCTACTATTCATCGCGCTAAACATTATAACTAAGGAAATAAAACAGTTGAATAAATACTAAGAATTACTTACAACCGTTGAAGCGCCAAGGGAGCTATCCTTTATTTCCAAAGCAAGATTACAACATTACAAATATTACAATTTCTAGAGAGAGAAGTGAATTGAGATTGAAGTGTGTTGAAATGAGGAGGAGGAGGCCTCCTTTTATAGCCTAAAGGGGAGGAGATGGGTGGTGGAGATGGTGGACATGTGCATTTGATCCAAGGGAGGAGAAGGGAGGAGGCGGAGGAGGTGACATGTGGAGGAATAGTGAAGCCGCCGGTCACTCCTCCCATAGCCGCCGGTTGCCGGTGGCCCAAGGGGGAGGAGCTCCTCCCTTGGCCACCACTTCATCAAGTGGCCGGTCATCCTTGCCCATATGTGAGTTTTGTACAGTTTTGTGCAGTCTTTTCACAAAACTGTCAATGTGTTTCTTCCCCGGGCTGTCTTGACTCCACTCCTGATTCTTCTGATTAATTTGTTATGGTCAATTCAACGTCAGGATCCTTGATATTTCTTCAGTCGGCATATGATCTTGACCTTGGATTGACTCTTGTTATCTTTTCAGCATAAAATCCTCTCCTTAGCGTGTTTTCACTTCAGTCTCTAAAATGCCCTGTGGAAATATATCGGGACTAACACGTAGAAGTTAGATAGACAAACAGTCTAATTTGGTGGGTTTAACTGCATTTATGTTTCATACAATTATGGTCCATCACCAACCGACTTGAATCCAAAGCCAACCGAAGTCCAAATGCTAACCGAAATGAATAGTAGAAACCAATCGGAATATTGGGAATTTGGTTTGTGGTTGGTTCCTCTTGGTCGGAACATGGTTGGGTCTGGTTGTACCTGGCCGGAGCTTGGTCGGAGCTTGGTCGGAGTTGGCTGGAATTTGGCCAGAATTTTGGTCCGAGGCCTTTGGCTCTTGGACCACGGTTTCTGAACGACAATGTGATTATAAACCGTTTTCAAGAAGGAAGTTAAGCCAGATTCTGCCCGGAGCATGGTCGAAATCTCAAAACGGCCAGAATTGCACTAGTTTGGCCTTGACCGGGCTTGAGTTCTTGGCATTGCGTTCTTGGCCTTTGAGCGACGGTTCTAGCATGTTGAAGTGGTTTTAAGACCAATGCTCGAGCTAGTTTTGCCGGAACGCAGCCGGAGCATGGTCGTGCCCTAGAATGGCCGGTTATGGCCCGAATTGGACTAGGCGCTGGTCGGAAAACCAAAGTGCCGTTCCAGTCCTCCAAGCTGGCGTTCTGGAGTGGGAATGTGATTTGAAGTCGAGTGTCCTAAGTGGTTTTGCCAGAACGCCGTCGGAAACATGAAGTGCCCCACGTTCTCTCTGTCGGGCATGGGCTACTTGGGCGCGGCCTGGGCAATGGCCTGCGCGTTCTCGAACGGCCCGGTTAGGTTTCTCGGTCCTTGGCTCGGCCAAAAACGACTTGGCATGCTTTTTGGCACAAATCTCCCTTTTTAAGCTTGTTTTCTCTTTAGACTCCAAAATAGCCTAAAATGCAAAACTACATTAACAAGTAAGTGTTCTTAGGACAAAGTGTTGTTTAAGGTGGGTTTAGTGTACTTGATGAGTCGTATAAATACGTCCCATCAGTTGCCTTCATCTCATCAAGTCACATGGAGAAAGATCGCTGGTACTTCGATAGTGGATGCTCCGCCCATATGACAGGTGACTCCAAGTTTCTTACACATATTCGACCTGTCATAAAGAAGCAGTTTGTAAAGTTCGGTGATGGAGGAAAGGGTCAGGTGATCGGCTGTGGGACATTGAAAGTTTTGGATCTTCCTGTACTCAAGGACACCCTCCTAGTTGAAGGACTGAAGGTGAACCTAATCAGTATAAGTCAATCATGCGACGACGGACACCATGTCAAATTCACTCACAACTCGTGTCAAGTTTTAGATAAGGAAGGAGGCACTCTGATGAAAGGCAGCAGGGCATCCAACAACTGTTACCTCATTGGCTCTGGTGGAACAGTTGCTACATCAGCTTGTTTGTCAAGTCAAGTAGATGAAATGGCACTTTGGCACAGACGCTTGGGTCACCTAAATCTCAAGACATTGAGAAAACTCTGCTCAACTGGTCTCATTCGAGGAATTCCATATGTAAAAGAAGATTCAGACGTAACATGTGGAGAATGTCAAATCGGGAAACAGACAAAGGCATCTCATCCCAACATCTCGCAAATCAGAACCAACAGACCATTGGAACTGATCCATATGGATTTGATGGGCCCAATGCAAGTAGAGAGCTATGGTGGCAAGAAATATGTCCTGGTATGTGTGGACGACTTCACCAGATATACTTGGACTAGGTTCCTTCGGGACAAAACTGAAGCTGCTCAACAGTTCATTGAACTTGCTACCTTGGTCCAACAAGAGAGGGAGGACAAAGGAGAAAAACTGGTGTCTATCAGGAGTGATAATGGGACAGAATTTAAGAATAGCACCATGGCGACTTACTGTACAGAACATGGGATTGCTCATCAATTTGCATCTGCAATCACACCTCAGCAGAATGGAGTTGTGGAACGGAAAAATCGTACCATTCAGGAGATGGCACACGTGATCATTCATGCCAAGAAGATCCCCCTGAAGTTCTGGTCAGAAGCCATGCATACGGCGTGTCACATCATCAATCGTGTGACGATAAGCACTGGAACGGAGAAGACCTGCTATGAACTTTGGAAAGGAAAGAATCCCACTTTCAAGTACTTCGACATATTTGGGAGTGAATGCTACATCTTGAATGATCGTGAGTACCGACAGAAGCTGGATCCAAAGAGTGATGAGGGATTCTTTCTAGGATACTCATCGAACAGTCGAGCATACAGGGTGTTCAACAAGCGCACAGGCTCAGTCATGGAGTCTATCAATGTCAAAGTCAAGGATGAAGTAATTGAGAAGGGTGTCTCAGACGATGCTGATGACATTTCTGGCACAGTACCTGAGCCACAACCATCGTCTCAGCAGACAGAAAATGGACCGACAGGCGAAGCGCCAACTACTGACAATCTCCCTGAAATTTCCTCATCAGACGAAGCTGATAATGACAACACTCAAGAGGATTTTTCCGCCTTACAACCCTCTCGACGAATTGCCAGGGACCACCCAATCTCGGAGGTCATTGGAGCACTAAGTGACGGAGTAAGAACTCACAGGATGCAGACCAACTTCAGAGAACTTGTTGCCTGCTCGTGTTTCCTGTCTACAATAGAATCGAAAAACGTAAAGGAAGCACTTCGTGATGAATATTGGGTCCTTGCCATGCAGGAGGAACTTGAAGATTTGCTTGCAATGATGTATGGGACTTAGTTCCAAGACCTGATGGTGTAAACGTCATCGGCACTAAATGGATTTTCAAGAATAAGTCAGATGCATCGAGGAACATCACAAGGAACAAAGCTCGCCTTGTAGCACAAGGATATACGTAGATAGAAGGGATCAACTTTGATGAGACCTTTGCCTTTGTTGCTGGTCTTGAAGCCATTCGGCTGCTTCTTACTCTGGCATGTGACAGATTGCCTTGTCGTGGGGCAAAAGCAAAAGTTAATTTATAAGTCCACTACTTGTGACTTCACTATTGGGTAGTAAAGCGGTAAGTAGGGGTCGAACCCAAGGGAATTGGTGGATAGTAGTTCTTTGAGGAAATTGTACAGAAATTAAGTGCGATTGGGGTTGGTTGTGGTTTTAGTACTGAAAGTAATGCTAAAAAGTAAATTGCTGGAATAGTCGATTTCAATATCAACCGAACAACATATTTTTGGTTTGTCGCACGCTGTATTTCAAGCGCAATACGTACCAATTACTATGTCGGATTGATGTTGAAAAAGTCTGTAATGAAAGTAAAGTGCGGAAAATAAAGACTAAAAGTAAAGACTGAAAATAAAGGTACTAAAAATAAAGACTGAAAGTAAATGTTAGGTGCTGAAAGTAAAGTTAGTTGCGGAATGTAAAGGTACTGACAGTAAAGTTAGGTGCTTGAAAGTAAAGTTAGTTGCGGAATGTAAAGTACTGAAAGTAAAGGGTACTGAAAGTAAAGTACTTGAAAGTAAAGGTACTGAATGTAAACTGTTGATAGTGAGACTAAAAGTAGAATGAAGAGTTGGTGTTTTGATTAAAGGAAAGGATTTGGTTTAGGGGCCTTGTATCATAGATCCGTTTATCATTGACCTCTAATGATCGTTCTAAGTGTTCAAGGATGTAACAAGGCCATTTCCAGCACTTGCCACACTGTCTAGTCCTTTTCAAGGCATAGAGCACTTGTTCTAGTTGGGCTAATTCCTCCTTTCGAAGTATCTTAGCCTATGTGCATCCACTTGATCAATCATTTCCGATCAACCAAGTGGTGTTTAAAAGAGGTTGAACTCCACGGAAAAGCTTTGCTCTTTCGAGCCTCCACTTAATCGTGTATGTTCACGAACCCCATGGAAGAGCTTTGCTCTTTCGAGCCTCCACTCAACCATGTATGTTCTAACCTAATATATGGCACATAGAACAAACTTGAACACAATAGAAGCACTAAGAAAAGGGTCTAAAACGTTGTCATGATACAAGCACACCCCTTCAACCGAATAAAGGGTTTAGCTACGAGTATCCATGGAAGTGGATATCATAGCTAGGTGCAAAAGAAAGTAAAGTTTTTGAAAATGAAAGACAAGGAAAGTAAATGTTTCGAAATCGAAGACAAGGAAAGTAAGAGTTTTGGAAAGCAAACTCAAGAACAAACTTAAGAACAAACAAGAGTACTCAAGAACCAACAAGAGTACTCAAGAACAAGAGAAAAGTTGGAACTTTTGATTCCCAAATGTAAAGTGTTTACAAGCTTTGTGAGTGAAGGATTTTAGAGAGCTTCTCTATCTAAGTAACCAAGGATTATTTTCAAGGAGGGGAGGACCTCCTTTTATAGCCATGAGAGGCGGTGGAGAGGAGGATATTTGTCCTCCCAACCGCCTCTAGTTCTTCCTCAAGTCCGGTTGGAGCTTGGTTGGCCTTCGGTTGGAGTTTGGATGAGCCAAAGGGTGCCCACTTGACTTGTGGATTGGCTTGCATTAAAATTGATGTTCCCTTATGTGGCATGTATTTGGTAAAACGTAGCTTAGACAGTTCGAGCAGGTGTTTAGGGGGAGTTCGAACATATCCTAGTACTCATACACAGCGTGGATCAGACGCAAGGATATTTCCCGGAAGGATATTAGACAGCGAAGATTTCGTCAAGTTGAAGTGGGCCAGCTACTTAATCGAGCATAAAATATTCGAATGAATATCTACATTGAAGGCGGCAAAGCTCTCTTGGGCAAGAAGACGACTTCGTATATTCTTCCAACCGATTCAAAAGATATACATCAAATATCTAGGAATATTTCCTAAATATTTGATGGGATTATCTTATGCGAATTAGGGTTTCGTCCAAGCATATAAATACAATGCTAGGGCGTCCTTATTCCGCATCGCTTTCAAAGATCAAATACACACGAGCATACCCTGCTGATTGGAGAAGAAGAAAGCGACCCCCGGTTGTGTTTTCTCATTGGAAATACATCGGTGCAAGTGCAGTCTGCTCAAGTGCAACACAGACTGCCTGAAGCTTATCAACTGCCGCACACAACAAAGGTGAACAAGCTTTCGAGAGAAAGCATCCGAGCTTCTGGAGAAGGTCGAGAATGTTCAGACTGCAGGTTCTAAACGAAGGGGATCGAGGGGAATTGCGGTGAACCTCGTTGCAAATCTGAGAGACGGAGTATTGAGGTTAGGCAATTACAAGGTGTAAGTGTAAGTCTCTGTGTAAACCCTACACTCGTAATAAAGATTTGCTGTCCCTTTTTCGGGTGTGGGAAACGCCCCAGAGTAGGCGGAGCCGAACTGGGTTATTAGTCTGTGAGTTCTACTGCTTTTGTCTGCTTGCTGAACTGTGGTGATACGAGTTCAAGATCTGTCGCAACTGAACCTTGAACTGTCAGCTGAACTGTTGTGCAAAGAATTCAAGGTCTGTTACAACCGTTCCCTGGACACAAGCTTGAACAGGGGATATAATTTCAATTGGTATTAGAGCAAACACTCGATACACTGAGTGGGATCCTGAACTGTTCAAGATGACTCTGAAGGAAGGACAAAGCATCACCAGACCCCCGCTACTCGAAGGATCGAACTATGCCACCTGGAAGCCCGTGATGAGATCCTTTCTGAAATCTCTAGATGAAAAGGCATGGAGGGCTATTCTAAAAGGGTGGACGAAACCCATGATGAATAATCTCACTGGAGAACCGATCGCAAAACCAGAAGCTCTGTGGACAGAAGAGGAGGACAAAGGTTCTATGGGAAACTCAAAGGCTATGAACGCAATTTTCTCGGCCGTAGACGAAAACGTCATGAAGCTAATCATCAACTGTGAAGTGGCCAAGGAAGCATGGGATATCCTCCAAACATCCTTTGAAGGTACTGACAAAGTTTGCAACTCTCGCATGCAGGCTATCACAACCAGGTTCGAAGAGATGAAGATGAAGGAGAGTGAAACCATCACAGAGTACAACACCAGAGTTCTGGAACTGTCCAACGAGGCGTCTGCTCTCGGAAAACCCATTGATGAAGAAAGATTGCCCAGTAAAGTCCTGATATCACTCCCTCCGAGGTTTGCCATGAAGGTCACGGCCATAGAGGAAATGCACGACATTGCCAAACTGAAACTGGACGAGCTGATGGGTTCTCTCAGAACCTATGAGATCAATCATGATTTTCAACCTGGGGAAGTGAAGGGAATCGCCCTCAAGGCAGACATGTCTGAAGACAAACAGGATGGTGGCTGCTCTACTAAATAACTTGCCATGATGGCTCAGAATTTTGGCAGAATGGTGCGGAAAATCAAAAGACGTGGACCGGAACAGGGTCAGCCTTCATCAAACAGCTTCTGAAACTGGAAACCTGACAGGTCAAGATCCAGCGACATGAGACAAGACTCTTCTGACAAAGGAAAGGAAGAAATTCAGTGCCATGAATGCAAGGGGTTTGGACATATTGCCTCCCAATGTGTGAATACATTCATGAAGAAGAAGGCAATGGTCGCTAGCTTTAGCGACAGTGAGACAGACGAAGAAAAAGGTGAGACCACTAATTTTGTGGCCTTTGTCACTACTATGGGTGAGTGCAGCGACACCAGTGAAACAGTTCCATCGCAGTTGGAACTCCCAAGTGAAGACCTCTCAGACAGTGACAATGAAGAACTCACGCAGGATTTTCTAGCTCAGACATATAAAGATCTGTATGAGAAGTGGTTGCTTCTGATTAAGATCAACAAGAAGCTAAATGATACAGTTGCCAACGTCACAATGGAAAAGGACAAGGTCTGGCAGGAGGTCGAGATACTGCTTACACTGATGGTAGAACTGGAATGTAAAATTGTCTCACTGAATTCTCAACTGGCTGAGATGAAACAGGAAAGATTGGATCTTCTTGCTCAGAGAACAGAACTCTTGGGGACTGTCTCCTCACTGAAAGTCGAAATAGAGAAGGACCGAGACACTCATCCTGCAGGCATGACGGGACTAAGAAAAACCATCACAGATCTGAAGCGTAAAGAGGTGTTCCAACTGAGGAGAGTAGAATAGCTGGAACTTCAGCTAGAATCAGAAAAGATGGATCACTCAGACACCAAGAAGGAGCTCAATCACCTCAAACCGTCGGTAAGGATGCTAAACTCTGGCACTAACGACTTAAATGATATTCTCAGATCTCAGAGGTTGGAGTCTGGACATCGAGGCCTGGGGTTTACAAAAGAAGGTACCTCTAAAAGCAGCTCGTTTGTTACACACAAGATCAGTGTCTGAACACCTTCCTGAACAGAAGGTAAGACTGCACCCCAGACAGAAAATAGACTTGTCCCAAGATCAGTCCAAAGGAAAGAACAGAGCTGATCACAAGGAGATGCATGGAACACTCGGTGGTGGAAAGACCCGTAGATCACCCGTCCAAAACCGTGACTATTCACCAGTGACACAAAAGATAGATCGGCACACTTGCTGGTACTGCAACCAGATTGGACACATCAAGATGAAGTGTCGCCTGTTTCTTGCTGAACGACGTGCTTTCCAACAACGGACCACACCACGACAGAAACAAGTCTGGGTTTAAAAGACAAACCAAACCGTTTGCATGATGGCCTGCTACTCCTCAAGCTACACAGCGCAAGATAGTTGGCACTTCGACAGCGGATGTTCCGCCCACATGACAGGTAACTCTCAATATCTTACCCATATTAGACCTGTTGAGCAGATGTGGTGTGTCAGCTTCGGGGATGGTGGAAAGGGTCAGGTGATCGGCTGTGGGACATTGATGGTTCCGGATCTCCCTGCACTCAAGAACACCCTTCTTGTCGAAGGTCTGACAAGGAATCTTATCAGCATCAGTCAACTGTGTGATGATGGACACTATGTGTCATTCTCTAGCTACTCATGTCTTGTCCTAGACAAGAATGGTGATACACTGATGAAAGGAAAAAGGGATGCCAACAACTGCTACACTATTGGGATGGGTCTGACGGAATCAATGAACGACGAGAACCATGGCCAGCAACCGGTTGCTCTTCTCTGTGCAAACACTCAACATAGATTTCTGCGAGGGGGAGTGGATAAGACCTTGCACACAAGATCTGATTGGAGATGCACACAAATCAATGTTGCCGGGTGTCCCAAGAAACAGTTGAATCAGAAGGTGGCATAGTTACGGAAGGAGTTCGTACACTGCCCACAGAAATGTGCCTGGAGCCGTACAAGAAAATATGAATGCTCACAGAAGATGATAACTCTGAGGCAGCATACCTTTGTCAACCCCTATGGCAGGTCACGGAGTGGAACACCCAGATCCTCAGTGGGTCTATGTGGTGTCAACCACTGAAAGCATCCAACGGTGGTCAGTCATAGTTGAATCTCCAGCTGAACAGTTGGACTGACCACCTAATAAAGAGAGCTGGAACAGAAGGCACAGCGCGTGAAAGTCTACATTTGTTTGAATATTCTCGAATATTTTTCCTGCCGTTATTTGAATCAAGGGTTGTCTAATTTGGGAAGTTGAAAAGGCCGGAGGATATTCTTTTGAAACACAAAACAGTTGAGTGTGTTCAATTGTCTTCTCTCTCTCATCCTCAAAACCCTATGAACGACAACTTCTCTCTCAATCGCTTCCCCCTCCACAGCGATGGTAAACACCAGAAAGTCAGCTAAATCCGGCATCAAATCCGCTGAGAAGAATAAAGAGAGCATGCAGTCTTCAAAGGTTCTGGCGGTGAAATCCAAAAATCCGAAATCGATAGCTCTGACGGTGAAAAAGGCGTCGCCTTTACAATCTGCCACCGAATCTTTGGCCCAAGCGAAGAAGTCTACCGCTGAAATCCCTCAGTCAACCGCGGTGGACTCGTCTGTCACATTAAATGCTGGTTCGTCTCAAGAAGTTCGTCCCCAATCTGAGGTATCTCCAACTGTCCCTTCAGTTTCTGCAAATATTCCTATTATTGAAAAGATTGTGGAGATTGAGAAGGTTGTTAAGTCGTTTGACGGTGATGAAGCCAGTAGGGCTGTATTTAGTGATAATGGTGGTAAGGATGTTAGTGGTGTTAGGGCTGTTGGTGTTGAAACTAGGAGGGCGGTGCTTGGTGGTGATGATGGTAGAAATCTTGAGAGTTGTAGGGCTGTTGCGGTTGACAAAGCCGGCAGTGCTGTTATTGAAAAGGAGTCTGTCAAGATTATGGAAGAAGAGGAACCCAGCAAGGCGGCTGGAGGCTCAGGAACATGGAGGGAAAAGATCTTTGCCACATGATACATTCCTCCAAAGGCTGGTCGCAGAAAGAAGACTAAGCGGGCTCGTGACTCTCCCAGAAAATACCTAGCTCAGATATATGCCACTAGAGGTCGGAAGATTACAATGTCCGATGAAGAAACTGTAAAGTTTATTAAGTCCTCGGGGAAAAGAAATTTGGTGATTAATGATGCTGATCCGTCTGAGAATCAAGGAGGAATCACTGAAGAAGGTTCTGGTATGCATGCTGAGGCTATGGCAGAGGAGATTAATCCGTCAGGGAAGACAGATGTGTTAAAAGAATCCATACCAGAAGAATTAGTCCCAGCAGAAAAGGATGAGGAGTTGGAGGAGTTGTTCAAAGACATTGATGATGTCATGAAAGACCTGGAAAAGGAGAAGGATCAGGAAGTGGCAAGTCCAGAGGAAGCTCAGCGTGATCAGGCTGTTGGGGCAAAAGAATCTGTTGCAGAGAAAGCTACAAGCGGTTCAACTGTGGAACCATCTGTTCAGACTAAAGCTCAAACTGCACCAGCTTCAGAAGAAGGTCTGTGCAAGCAGGCTGTTGGAGCAGAAGAGTCTGCTGCTGAGAAAGTTTCAAGTGTTCCAACTGTGGAACAAAGTGTTCAGACTGAAGTTGAGACTGGAGTTGTTCCAAAGACAGTGATGTGTGAAGAGACAGTGGCAGTCCAAGATGATCGTCGTAGGGATCATTTGGAGGAAGATAGTTCATCCATTCGTCAGGATGCTCCAAAGACAGCAGCAAAAGGCGTTACTCTTTCAGAGGATGGCCAAGACAGTGTTCCTCTTGTCAATCTCGAAAGGACAACGAAGGGCAAGGAAAAGAAAAAGGTAGTTTTTCCTAAGACTACAAAGGAACCAATTTAGAAGGATGCTGAGATAGGCATCAAGGCAGGGGGAGTTGGCTCTTCCAAGAAAAGGAAGTGCGATGCTGCGGTTCCCGTGTCTGAAGATGCTGGGAGATGTGAAGTCCCAGCCCCTGAGTCTGAGACTGTTCCAGTGGGTAAGGTCAAGAAAGGAGCGTGGTTCGTCAATAAAGATGCTGTGTTGAAATGGAGTTGTGTGCTAAAAAGGAAAATAATTCCTGAGAGATTGCTAGATGAGTCCCGATACAAGGGAAAGGAAGTGATTGAGGTGCTCAAGGAGTCTGATCTGTTCTGGACGTTGGACAGATGCAAGCCGTTCAATGAGCAACTAGTGCGTAAACTATGGTAAATCTTCCTCCTGGGTTTGGGGTCATTGGAGAAGCAGAATATGGGGTCTTCTATGTTAGAGGAAGAAGGATCAAGATTGATCCTGAGCTGATTAATGTATACTTTTCCATGGACGACCCAGCCGTTGATGAAGAGGAACCAAGCCTTGAGAAGATAGTGAGCACCATCACTGCAGGCTCTGTTCGGTGGAGGCCTGAGTCAGTTGTGAATATAGCGGATCTATCTACATTCTATTCAATGCTATTTTTCATAGCTGTCTTCAACTGGGGGCCGTCTACTCATCGCTCTACTGTCAACAATGACGTGGCCCAACTGATTTATTAGATAGGAAATAAGCTGAAGTTTAACCTGGACAGAATAATGTTCAAACAGATTGCTGAACATGCTACATCGATGAGAACTCTGCACCAGATCTGCTTCCCGTCTCTGATTTATGAGCTGATCATCCATCAAGCTCCAGATTTGAAGGCCTCGCCTGATCATCTCACAAAGGCACCCAGCAAGTTCATCGTCGACCACAAGTTGTTCGAAGGGCGTCACGTGAACGGTCTCAAGGAGGAGAACCAGAAAGGAAAGGGTGTTGTGGAGTCGAGTCGAGGGGGAGCCAGGATGGGCCGGTATGAGAGGAGCCAGCTGCTCAAGGACCTAAATGTCATCATCGAAGTAGACAAGGAGCAACGCAGACGCATCAACAAGCTCGCTCGTGCCCTCAGCTACCCAAGTGAGGATGAATCTGATGATGCTGATTCTGAGGATGCCACTGATGATGGGTCGTCTACATGAAGGTCCTCTGAAAAAACTCTCTCCTTGAACTATTCTACTAGAACTTTTATTATTTGTGCTTGTTCTGGCACATTTTGATTGACTGTTCGAACTCGGATCGCACCCCTTGCCAGTTTGTGGCAAAAAGGGGGAGTATTTTGGAGGAGACAATTCTTGTTTCCCTCAAACTTGTCTACTGTTTAGATAGCTAGATAGACTTAGTTATCTAGTAGATCTGGTTTTGCCAAAATGCCAAGGGGGAGATTGACGGAGCCCACCGCACTGTCGTTAAGGTGCGATGTTCTCTGTGCAAAAACAAATTTATATCTCCGCTACTCGTACTCTACTAGTGGGTAGTAAAGGGTAAGTAGGGGTCGAACCCAAGGGAGTCAGGTGAATAGTTGTTCTTTAAGTAGGACAGTTGGGGGTTAGTTGTGATTTTAGTACTGAGAGTAGCGTGGGTTGGTTGTGATTTTAGTACTGAAAGGTAAAGTAACAGTTGATTGTACAATTAAAGGAAAGCATTCGATTTTTGGGGCCTTGTATCATAGTCTGTTTATCATTGACCTCTAATGATCATACTACGTGTTCAAAGATGAATCAAGGTTATTTCTAGCACAAGACTTGCAACATCGTTTAGAACACTTGTTCTATTTAGACTAATTCCTCCTTTCGAAGTATCTTAGCCTTATGTGCATCCATTTGATCTTCAGTTACGATCAACCAAATGGTTTTTTAAAAGAGGTCAAACTCCTCAGATAAGCTTTGTCCGTTAAAGCATCCACTTACCCGAGTATGTTCACGAACCCCACGGAAGAGCTTTGCCCGTTAAAGCATCCACTCAACCTTGGAAGTTCTAACCTAATATGTGGCACATAGAACAAGTTTTGAACACATAGAGGCACTAAGAGTAGGGTCTAAAACATTGTATGGTACAAGTACACCCCTTCAACCGAATGAAGGGTTTAGCTACGAATACTCATGGAACAGGACATCATAACTAAGTGCTTGAAAAGTAAAGGTTTTGAAAGACAGAAAGTAAAGTTTTTGAAAGTAAAGACAGGAAAGTAAAGTTGTTGAATTGAAAAGACAGTAAAGTAAAGACGAGAGTGCTTACAAAAACCGTTGAAAGTGCTAAAGCTTCGATTCCAAAGTAAAGTAATTACATGATTAGTGCCCAAACTCTAGAGAGAAGTGAGAGCTTCTCTCACTAACTTGTGGTTTGTGGATGTTGGAATGAGATGGGATTATTTTACAAGTGAAGAGATGAGCTCTATTTATAGGCCATGAAGAGGAGAAGATGTGGAGGAGGAGCATCCACTTGGAAAGAGATGGGAGGAAGAGCACAAAAGCCATCAGGTGATGTCATCACTCCCAAAGCCGCCGGCCACATGTCCATTGAGGAGAGGAGAAGCCTTTAGCCGCCGCCCATGTGGAGGAAGGGGAGTGGTGGAGTGTGTTTTATGAGCTTATCCCAAAAAGCCATCGGTCCTTTCAGCTCTGGACTGACTCTGGTTGCCCTTCGGTTGGATTTGTTTTGAGTGATTCCACGTCCGGTTCTTGAATGTCAGAATTTGGTCGTGACCTGGAATGACTCGTAATTCATAGTCAGCTTTAAAACTCCTCCTTAGCCTGTATTCTCTCTAGACTTCAAAATACCCTGTAGATAAATATCAGAACTAACAAGCAAAAGTTAAATAGACAAAGCGTCTAATTTGGTGGGTTTAACTGTGTTTATGATTCATACAATAATGGTCCATCAGATTACTGACGGAGCCCACTGCACTGTCGTTAAGGTGCAATGTTCTCTGTACAAATAAATTTATATTTTCCGCTACTCGTGACTACACTACTGGGTAGTAAGTGGTAAGTAGGGGTCGAACCCAAGGGAATTAGAGGGATAACTAGTCTTTTGGGGATCGTATGGTGAGTGATTTTAGGTCGATTGAGATTTTAGCGCGATTAACTAACCTACTGTTTTTGGTTTTTTTGGTTTTTTATGCGGTAAAGTAATTACAGAAAATAAATACTGAAAATAAAGGAGTTAAGGGAAGAAGACTTACAGTGGGTGATGCGTGATTGCGATTCCTCCGGTAGATGAGCGGTTGATGGTTGTAGTTGATCGAGCAGTTTATAAAAGTAAATACAAGGGGGTTTTTTGTAATTCAAGGAAAAGTATTCGGTTTCAGGTACCTTGTATTATAACATGTTTATTAATAACCGTTAGTAACCTTTCTAAGTATTCAAAGATGAATCGAGGCCCTTTCGCAACGCAAGACTTGCAACATCGTTTAAAGCAACACTTGTTCTACTTCAGACTAATTCATCCTTTCGAAGTATCTTAGCTTTTTGTGCATCCATTTGAATTCTTTGGTCCAGTTTCCAAATGGTTTTTTAAGATAAGCCGAACTCCTAGATAAGTTTTGCTTGTTACAGCTTCCACTTACCGAGTATGATCACGAATTTCCACGGAAGAGCTTTGCTTGTTACAGCTTCCACTCAACCTTGGAAACTCTGACTATATATGGCACATAGAACAAGTTTTGAATACAGAGAAAAGAAACTAAAAGAAATTAAAACATTATATAATACAAGAAAATACCTTCGACTGAATGAGGAGTTTAGCTACGAATATCCATGGAAAAGGACATCATAACTAAATACTCGGGGGTTTTTGAAAACAGTAAGAGGGAAAGGGGTGGAATACTCAAGAACCAACAGGAGTATTCCCAATTTCCTACTGAATACTCAAGAACCAACAGGAGTATTCTCTACAGTATTATAATACTCAAGAACCGACAGGAGTATTATAATTTCAAAGTGTATAATACTCAAGAACAAACAGGAGTATTATTTCCAAAACCAAACTTACAAAGTAACCAAATGTTTTAGAGAGATAAGTTACAATTTTTGTGGATTTTGTGGATGTCCAAATGAGGAGGGGAGGAGCTCCTTTTATAGGCTAAGGGGAGGAGAATGGAGGGCCAAGATGGTGGCATGTGGTGTTGCATCCAAAGGTGGAGGAGGAGGGGAGGAGCATGTGGAGGAGAAGCCACCACATGGCAACTTCTCCATGGAGGAGCCAAAGCCGCCGGTTCCCGGTTGGAGGGGAGGAAGGGAGGTGGCTTTGGCCACCTCTTGCCAAGAGTCGCCGGTTGCCATGGAGGAGAAGGAGGAGAAGCCACCCATGAGTCATCCATTTCACCCAAAGCCACCGGTCACTTGGTCCATGGATGAGTTTTGACAGTTTTGTGCAGTCTTTTCACAAAACTATCAGTCCAATTTCACCCCGGGCTGTCCTTGATTATTCCTCGGTTGGATTTGATTTGAGTAATTCAATGTCAGGATCTTGAGATTTCTTCGTTTGGCGTCTGATCTTGACCTTGGATTGACTCTTATCATCTTTTCAGCGTAAAATCCTCTCCTTAGCGTGTTTTCACTTTAGTCTCTAAAATGCCCTGTAGAAATAAATCAGGACTAACAAGCAGAAGTTAAATAGACCAACACTCTAATTTGGTGGATTTTACTGTGTTTTTGATTCGTATAATTATGGTCCATCAGATCACCCCACACTTTTAGTTGTTCGTCCCGAACAATGCTATTAAAGGGCGGTACTCTAAGTTTGGTTTAAAATATGAAAATTAGACTGTGGGACTCGATTTATCCTAATTCATGCATTACTTACTTATTACCAAATTGAACTGTATAAATAAATAGAAGTAACTTGATACTTGTACCTCCGTGCCGAGATGCAAATTATTCTGTATGTTTCGGGAGATAGCCCTTTTTAGGCTCCTGGACTGCAACCTCGGGATCGTCTCTCACTATATGGTTTCCTTGTAGCTTTCTCTAGTACGTGATTCGGTTCGGGTTTCAATGGTTTGAGTACTTTGATTTTCTTTTGGCGAGGGACTGCTTTTGTAGTGAATCGGCCTTTGGCCTTTGATTTGACTCTTTGAGTTCTTCACTTTTTGTTCGGTTAAAACCTTCACAATTTTGGGCCTTTGGCCTCTTGATTTGCTTCTTCGAGCTTTTCGCCTTTTTGTGGCTTGCTAGTCCATTTTCTCAAGACTTTTTGGGAGGTCCAATCATCGCCCGCAAGCCTATGGAAATACCTCCCCGCTCCTCTCATCGTTGTTGTTTCGCGCGGGTCAAGATGAGGGTCGCTCATCTATTTTCTCGGCTACTTTGACTAGAGAGAGGACGGTCTGATTCCCGTCCTCGCCTTTTCTTTTTTGCATAAACACAGCATGGTGGAGATGACTTCAATCTTCACTGAAACCCGAAGTGCAGCCTCCACTGACTTCGAAAACCATATAGTTTGATTCGATCCTTCGATTGCTTGCCAAGCCTCTCTAGGGCATTTCTATCAACTCCACATCCCTAGTTTATCTCAGCACAAAGGGACAAATGAGAAGTTACGTTCTAAGTTTTTAGACAGTTGAATTTTCACAAGGTAAATGCATGAATTTCGGTCTATCTTTTTCACATTCTTAAGTTCATATTTTCAAAAAGATACATTAAAAAAGAAAAAGTTTTTTATTTATGTACACATGCGGATCTCACCCCACACTTTTGAACGAAGTCGTGCCTTTCAGCACTACTTAGTTCAAAAGCCATGCAAGCAGTTAATATGAGAAGAAAATGACATTAAGGAAAAGGGAAGGACAGAACTCCCTTTAAGGTGTCGAGTGAACGACATGGCACGAGGCATCGAGGGAGTTCGGCTGGGGCCTTGAACTCTTAGCGTAGCCCTGACTGGCTTAATGTTGCACCCAAGTCCGATTCCTGAATAGTCAAATCTTCTATGCACCAAATGGGTGAGAGCGACTTATTGAAAAAGTAAAATACAGAAAATAAAAGACAGAAAATTAAAGTGCGGAAAGTAAGATAGTGTCGGGTTACCTCCCGACCACTGCACTTGTTTAACGTCGTTGGCTCGACAGTACCTTATTCCTGGATCACTGGTTGGGATCCCATGGGTGGCTTAGGTCGAATTTTGCCACCGTTCCTGTGTTGATTTTTGCCTTGATTTTTCCTGATTTCTTGCTTGTGTTAGGACCCCATGGTTTTGGTGTTTTTTCTTTCCAATTTCTCTGAGAAGGCGAGGGACCCTTTATCATAGCTGCTGGTTCAATGAGCCGGGCTCTCTTGTTTCTCCTTCCGGGTTTCCATTGCACCGGGCCATGTCTTTGTCGCTTCTTTGTGTATGGCCGGTTGGCATCTTTGTAGTTTTGGAAGTTCAGTCTTTTGCCAAGTGACCTCAAGCATGCGCCCTTGCTAACCCTCTTCTTTGTGGCAGAGATGATTGGCCATCCTTGGTCCTTACACTTTTCAGGAGGCTCTTCTTGGCTTGTGACGAGTGGTAGCTCCTTTGTTGCTGTTTGGGCTCATGCTTCTTGTCCAACTCGCCTAGCACTATATCATCATCGATCATCTCATATCTGGTGGCCGTGATCTTCATAGAACATGAAGGGTTAAGTAAGGTCTTTTCGGCTATGAAGACTGGGTCTTTTTCGAGCATCTCTTCATTGAGGATCGGGCCTGGCTTGATTTCCTCTTCCGCTACGGTAGTGAGTTCCCATGAAGACTCCTCCTCGATGCTTTCTGTATCTGATTCGTCCATCACATCGGATGGCTCGGGAGTGATATCCCATGTAGGCTCTTCCTCGTCCCACACTATATCGGTTTCCGGTTCTAAGTCTTCTGATGGCTCGGGAGTGATATCCCATATGGGCTCTTCCTCGTCCCATACTATATCGGTTTCCGACTCGTCCAGCATGGCCTCTGTTAGCCTTCTGGGCTTCAATGTTGGTTCCCTTAGAGCCGTATTCACGTCCTCCACTGTCTCTTCTCCCCGGTCTCTCCTCAGTTTGGACACGGCCAAGTCGGATATTGCCTTTGACATCTTGGCTTGATTCTGCAGAATTATTGCATCTATTTGCGCATAACTTGCGGCCAACTCTTCATTTAAATCCTCCAGGGACCGGGTTTGCATTATGTCGTCCATCCGTTGGTTGCTAGCTGCCAACTCTTTCATCACATTCTCAAGCGACTTGTGTTGTTCTTGCCTTAGCCTTGAGTCCTTGGCCAAATCATATATCAAGCCCCAGGCTTTATCTTCGCTTAATTCCATTATTGATCCTCTTGCGGCAGTATCTAGCAAGCAAAGCTCCGGAAGTCTCATCCAAATAAGAAATGTCCGAAGAAGATATGAATCTGCGAATCCGTGGTGCGGGCAGTTTGCCACAATGGAATTGAAGTACGCCAAGTACTCGTCCAAAGTTTCGTCCCGGGATTGCGTAAGGTTGATGATCTTTTTGCGGACTTCAAGTTCGAAGGGTCGTGGGGAAAACTTTTCATAGTACCAAGGCTCGCTTTCGTAGTAGGAAGACATTATGTATAACAGAAAAAAGAACAACTATCCATTCGCTAATTCCCCGGCAACGGCGCCAATTTGACGGAGCCCACTGCACTGTCGTTAAGGTGCAATGTTCTCTGTACAAATAAATTTATATTTCCCGCTACTCGTGACTATACTACTGGGTAGTAAGTGGTAAGTAGGGGTCGAACCCAAGGGAATTAGAGGGATAACTGTTCTTTAGGGGATCGTATGGTGAGTGATTTTAGGTCGATTGAGATTTTAGCGCGATTAACTAACCTACTGTTTTTGGT
Organism: Rhodiola kirilowii; assembly: GCA_033675215.1. Classification (NCBI taxonomy): domain Eukaryota; kingdom Viridiplantae; phylum Streptophyta; class Magnoliopsida; order Saxifragales; family Crassulaceae; genus Rhodiola; species Rhodiola kirilowii. The sequence continues at coordinate 22,245,294 of CM066195.1, read as the reverse complement.
TTTTTTGGTTTTTTATGCGGTAAAGTAATTACAGAAAATAAATACTGAAAGTAAAGGAGTTATGGGAAGAAGACTTACAGTGGGTGATGCGTGATTGCGATTCCTCCGGTAGATGAGCGGTTGATGGTTGTAGTTGATCGAGCAGTTTATAAAAGTAAATACAAGGGGTTTTTCTGTAATTCAAGGAAAAGTATTCGGTTTCAGGTACCTTCTATTATAACATGTTTATTAATAACCGTTAGTAACCTTTCTAAGTATTCAAAGATGAATCGAGGCCCTTTCGCAGCGCAAGACTTGCAACATCGTTTAAAGCAACACTTGTTCTACTTCAGACTAATTCCTCCTTTCGAAGTATCTTAGCCTTTTGTGCATCCATTTGAATTCTTTGGTCCAGTTTCCAAATGGTTTTTTAAGATAAGCCGAACTCCTCGATAAGTTTTGCTTGTTACAGCTTCCACTTACCGAGTATGATCACGAATTTCCACGGAAGAGCTTTGCTTGTTACAGCTTCCACTCAACCTTGGAAACTCTGACTATATATGGCACATAGAACAAGTTTTGAATACAGAGAAAAGAAACTAAAAGAAATTAAAACATTATATAATACAAGAAAATACCTTCGACCGAATGAGGAGTTTAGCTACGAATATCCATGGAAAAGGACTTCATAACTAAATACTCGGGGGTTTTTGAAAACAGTAAGAGGGAAAGGGGTGGAATACTCAAGAACCAACAGGAGTATTCCAATTTCCTACTGAATACTCTAGAACCAACAGGAGTATTCTCTATAGTATTATAATACTCAAGAACCGACAGGAGTATTATAATTTCAAAGCGTATAATACTCAAGAACAAACAGGAGTATTATTTCCAAAACCAAACTTACAAAGTAACCAAATGTTTTAGAGAGATAAGTTACAATTTTTGTGGATTTTGTGGATGTCCAAATGAGGAGGGGAGGAGCTCCTTTTATAGGCTAAGGGGAGGAGAATGGAGGGCCAAGATGGTGGCATGTGGTGTTGCATCCAAGGGTGGAGGAGGAGGGGAGGAGCATGTGGAGGAGAAGCCACCACATGGCAACTTCTCCATGGAGGAGCCAAAGCCGTCGGTTGCCGGTTGGAGGGGAGGAAGGGAGGTGGCTTTGGCCACCTCTTGCCAAGAGCCGCCGGTTGCCATGGAGGAGAAGGAGGAGAAGCCACCCATGAGTCATCCATTTCACCCAAAGCCACTGGTCACTTGGTCCATGGATGAGTTTTGACAGTTTTGTGCAGTCTTTTCACAAAACTATCAGTCCAATTTCACCCCGGGCTGTCCTTGATTATTCCTCGGTTGGATTTGATTTGAGTAATTCAAAGTCAGGATCTTGAGATTTCTTTGTTTGGCGTCTGATCTTGACCTTGGATTGACTCTTATCATCTTTTCAGCGTAAAATCCTCTCCTTAGCGTGTTTTCACTTTAGTCTCTAAAATGCCCCGTACAAATAAATCGGGACTAACAAGCAGAAGTTAAATAGACCAACAGTCTAATTTGGTGGGTTTTACTGTGTTTTTTATTCGTATAATTATGGTCCATCAATTACCCCACACTTTTAGTTGTTCGTCCCGAACAATGCTTTTTAAAGGGCGGCACACAATCCAAGTAAAAACTTTTAAATATGAAAGTGAGACTGTGGAACTAGATTTATCCTAATTCATGCATTACTTACTTATTACCAAACTAAACCGTGTAAATACTTAGAAGAAACTTGATACTTGTACCTTCGTGCCGAGATGCAAATTAATTCGGATGTTTCGGGAGATAGCCCTTTTTAGGCTCCTGGACTGCATTCTCGGGATCGACTCGCACTATATGGTTTCCTTGTAGCTTTCTTTAGCACGTGATTCGGTTCGGGTTTCACTGAGTTGAGCACTTTGATTTCTTTTTGGCGAGGGACAGCTTCTGTAGTGAATCGGCCTTTAACCTTTGGCCTTTAATATTGAGTTGGAGTTTCTTCACTTTTGTTCGGTTAAAACCTTCACAATTTTGGCCTTTGGCCTTTGATTAGCTTTTTTGAGCTTTTGCTTTTTTGTGACTTGCTAGTCCATTTTCTCAGCCTTTTTGGGAGGTCCAATCGTCGCTCGCAAGCATATGGAAATACATCCCCGCTCTTTCTCATCCTCGCCGTTTCGGGCGGGTCAAGATAAGGGTCGCTCATCTATTTTCCCGGCTACTAGGACTAGAGATAGGACGGTTTGATTCCCGTCCCGCCTCTTGCATAAACGCTGCACGGCGGAGATGACTTCAATCTTTACTGAAACCCGAAGTGCAGCCTCCACTGACTTCGAAAACCATATAGATTCGATCCTTCGATTGCTTGCCAAGCCTCTCTAGGGCAGTTTATATCAACTCCACATCCCCTGTTTATCTCAGCACAAAGGGACAAATGAGAAGTTACATTCTAAGTTTTTAGACAGTTGAATTTTCACAAGGCAAATGCATGAATTTAGATCTATCTTTTTCACATTCTCAAGTTCATATTTTCAAAAAGATAATATTAAGGGAAAAGCAAAAGAAAAAACATGTTATGTACACAGGCGGTTCTCACCCCAATCTTTTGAACGAAGGCGTGCCTTTCAGCACGACTTAGTTCAAAAGTCATGCAAATATATACAAGAGAAGGAAATCACATTAAGGAAAAGAGAAGAACTGCACTCCCTTTTACTGTGTCGTGTCGTGGAACGACATATCTCGGAGTTGGATAATCGAGGGAGTTCGGCTGGGGCCTTGAACTCTCAGCGCAGGCTCGGTAATTTCTCGGAAGCTGCCTGGCTGATCTGATCTTGCTTCAAAAACCGATTCCTACATGTTAGACATTCCTTCTATACAAAAAGTGGGTGAGAGCGACTGTTAAGGTAAAAACTAAATGACTGAAAGTAAGATAGGTGTCGGGTTACCTCCCGACCAGTGCCTTTGTTTAACGTCGTTGGCTCGACGCATGGGGATCACAGGTTTGGATCCCATGGGCAGCTCAGGTCATAGTGTTGTGGAGTGCCTATTTTCATTTTTGCCTTGCCTTCCCCCGAGTTTTTGTGGGATGATGGGTCAGGACTTCCTTGTTTCGGTGGTTTTTCTTTCCAACTCTTCCGATTCTTTTGGTTCTTCCGGGAAGGTGAGGTTCTTTCGATCGTAGCTGCTGGTTTAGTCACCCTCTCGGTTTCTTTTGGTAGGTCAGAAACTAGTGCGCTGAGATCAGCGGTATTTACAATGTCTGGCGGTGTCCATGTTCCTGGGCGGCCATCATAATCATCGATGTAGAAATCTGAATTTTTGCCGCCAAATGTAAGTGATAACAAGCCTTTGCCCATGTCGATCCATGCCTTGGTGGCGTAGAGAAAAGGTCGTCCCAATATAAGCATTGGAGGTCCGTCTTCGCTGGTCTCTTTTGTCTCTATTACATAAAAGTCCGCAGCAACTACGAGCTCTCCCACATCGAGTATTAGATCTTCAAGCATTCCAATCGGTTGGATACATGATTTGTCTCCCAACTCGATATTTGACCTTGGTGGTTTCAATGGGCCCAGTCCCAATAAGTAATATAAGGAGTAAGGCATGGCATTGACGGCAGCCCCAATATCGATTAAGCACTTGTGAATCTGGGCTTCTCCAATACCACAGGTGACCGTGAAGGCCCCTGGGTCCTTATCCCTTTCTGGTTGTGACTCATGATCTAAAGTGAAGGATCTTTCCATGATTGGGCCATTCTACCCATCCTCTGGCTCTGGATTTGTATGATCGGGTCCTTTTAATTCTTTATCTTCCAGGTAAATATTTTGCTCCGACGCGTAGATGTTAGTTGGGGAATCCCATCTGAGACCATTAGAGTCATTGTCATCCCAGCCAGATGCCGGTATATCAAAGTGTGCAATCGGTGAAGGTGTCATGCTAACCGTGAATGTATAACGTCCATTGTCAGCATGCGTGACGCATGTTCTTCCATCATTGGGTCGCTCTTCTTCTTGATTCCAATCAGGACGGTGCCTACGGGTGAAGTGTTTGTTTGTAAGTTTGTAAGTTGTGGATCGTGATGTATCTTCCAGTGCTACCTTCATGTTTGACTTCCTTATCATGTTGACATTCGCCTAGGGTTTTTGATGGTTTGTGAAGGAAGTCTGCCAGGTTCATTAATGAGTGCGGACATTGAGGTGGCAAGCTGGGACATTTGTTTGGTTAAATCTGAAATTGCCCAGTCAGTTTTTGCCTGATATTGGTGTAGCGAAGTCCCCAATTGATTTACGCTTCCTGCGAGCTCCTTCATTGTGTCTTCAAGCGACTTGCTTGGTCCTTGCTGATTATTTGAGCTGGATTGGTATTGATTCGTTCCCTTCTGCTGATATTGGCTCGTCGGGTATTGATTTGATCCTCTCTGCTGATATTGGCCTGCTGATGGAGCATTCTGGTTGTACTGCCGGTGGGGAGGTTGGTAGAATGACTGAGCTAACTGTGGTGCGGCTTGTTGTGTCTCCCTCGGAGGATGGTTGTCGTTTCGCCAGCTTGGATTGGTTGCTTGATTATACCGCCGGATTGGTCCTGCTCTATCATTGCTGTTGTGGTTGTTGTATCCTGGGTATCCTACCACTGCATTCACTTCTTCCGGTTCCTCTACTATCAGTGTCGGGCATGCATCAGTCTTGTGGTCCGTAGAACTACAAAACTCGCAAGGCTTTACTTGAACTGGCTGACTTCGTAGGATTTGCATCATCATTTCTTTCATTTGTTTCATCTCTTCTGTCATGGAGTTTTCTGACGTCTCAGCTCGTGCTACGTTTTTTGTTCTGGAGAACTCATCTTGCCGAGTGGTCTCCTCATTAAACCGAGCATTTTTAGCAACGTCAGAGATGAGTCGCCTTATGCCGCTCAATGATAGTCTCATCACGGATCCATAGATCCATAGATCAGGTATTCGATGATGAGCTTCTCGGGTAGTCCAAGAGTGCAGCAGCTTCGCTCCAGGTGGTTGAATTTCTCCAGGTAGTCGTACATGGTCTCATTAGGTCCTTGCCTCCTGTAGTTGCCTTCTTACTTGCATCGCTCTTCCTGCTGGGTAGTATTTGTCTAGGAACTTCTTTTGCATCTGAACCCATGTTCTGATGCTTCCCGAAGGAAATGAAAGGAACCAGTCGTTTGCCGAGTCAATGAGGGAAAAATAGAACGCTTTCAACTTGAAGTTGTCTATATTCACTCGATTGGGCTTTAGATTTTGGCAAATGCCATGTAAGCGTTGGAGATGAGTTGTCGCAGATTCTCCATGAGCTCCTGAGAATTTTGACAAGCTGTGGGCCACAGATGCGTTGATGGTAATGTATTCTAGTTCAGGGCCCTCGTGAATGCACCATGGTTGTGTTTCGAAATCTGGGGCATTGAGTTCTCCCATAGTAGGTTCATGGAAGTTGTTATCCCCATAGTAGTCTTCGAAGATAGGTTCTTGCCTTGGCATTTGTCGAGGTTGAGGGCGTAGGGGACGTAAAGGGGGTTGTACTGGACCAGCTTCATTTCGGTCCCTGGGTGGTTCTTGGTTTCTTCGGATGGCCTCCCTATCACAAGCTCTTCGGTTTCGGATGATTCGTTTTGGATCATCGACAAATTGTGGCGGCGCTTCATTGTTTCGATCGAAAGGATTCATCTCGTCGTCATCCTGATAGTCATGGTGGCTTCCTTCGCGAGACATGGTTGTGCAGAAGCGAGTTCGAAAGAGAATAGAAAGAGAGAAGAACAGCTAATCAAAGGCTAACTCCCCGGCAACGGCGCCAGTTTTGCCGGAGCCCACCGCACTGTCGTTAAGGTCTGATGTTCTCTGCGCAAAAACAAATTTATATCTCCGCTACTCGTACTCTACTAGTGGGTAGTAAAGGGTAAGTAGGGGTCGAACCCAAGGGAGTCAGGTGAATAGTTGTTCTTTAAGTAGGACAGTTGGGGGTTGGTTGTGATTTTAGTACTGAGAGTAGCGTGGGTTGGTTGTGATTTTAATACTAAAAGGTAAAGTAACAGTTGATTGTACAATTAAAGGAAAGCATTTGGTTTTAGGGGCCTTGTATCATAGTCTCTTTATCATTGACCTCTAATGATCATACTACTTGTTCAAAGATGAATCAAGGCTATTTCTAGCACAAGACTTGCAACATCGTTTAGAACACTTGTTCTATTTAGACTAATTCCTCCTTTCAAAGTATCTTAGCCTTATGTGCATCCATTTGATCTTCAGTTACGATCAACCAAATGGTTTTTTAAAAGAGGTCGAACTCCTCAAATAAGCTTTGCCCGTTAAAGCATCCACTTACCCGAGTATGTTCACGAACCCCACGGAAGAGCTTTGCCCGTTAAAGCATACACTCAACCTTGGAAGTTCTAACCTAATATGTGGCACATAGAACAAGTTTTGAACACATAGAGGCACTAAGAGTAGGGTCTAAAACATTGTATGGTACAAGTACACCCCTTCAACCGAATGAAGGGTTTAGCTACGAATACTCATGGAACAGGACATCATAACTAAGTGCTTGAAAAGTAAAGGTTTTGAAAGACAGAAAGTAAAGTTTTCGAAAGTAAAGACAGGAAAGTAAAGTTGCTGAATTGAAAAGACAGTAAAGTAAAGACGAGAGTGCTTACAAAAACCGTTGAAAGTGCTAAAGCTTCGATTCCAAAGTAAAGTAATTACATGATTAGTGCCCAAACTCTAGAGAGAAGTGAGAGCTTCTCTCACTAACTTGTGGTTTGTGGATGTTGGAATGAGATGGGATTATTTTACAAGTGAAGAGATGAGCTCTATTTATAGGCCATGAAGAGGAGAAGATGTGGAGGAGGAGCATCCACTTGGCAAGAGATGGGAGGAAGAGCTCAAAAGCCATCGGGTGATGTCATCACTCCCAAAGCCGCCGGTCACATGTCCATGGAGGAGAAGAGAAGCCTTTAGCCGCCGCCCATGTGGAGGAAGGGGAGTGGTGGAGTGTGTTTTGTGAGCTTATCCCAAAAAGCCATCGGTCCTTTCAGCTCCGGACTGACTCTGGTTGCCCTTCGGTTGGATTTGTTTTGAGTGATTCCACGTCCGGTTCTTGAAAGTCAGAATTTGGTCGTGACCTGGAATGACTCGTAATTCATATTCAGCTTTAAAACTCCTCCTTAGCCTGTATTCTCTCTAGACTTCAAAATACCCTGTAGATAAATATCGGAACTAACAAGCAAAAGTTAAATAGACAAAGCGTCTAATTTGGTGGGTTTAACTGTGTTTATGATTCATACAATTATGGTCCATCAGAGATTGATGTTCCCTTATGTGGCATGTATTTGGCAAAACGTAGCTTAGACAGTTCGAGCAGGTGTTCAGGGGGAGTTCGAACATATCCTAGTACTCATACACAGTGTGGATCAGACGCAAGGATATTTCCCGGAAGGATATTGGACAGCGAAGATTTCGTCAAGTTGAAGTCGGCCAGCGACTTAATCGAGCATAAGATATTCGAATGAATATCTACATTGAATGCGGAAAAGCTCTCTTGGGCAAGAAGACGCCTTCGTATATTCTTCCAATCGATTCAAAAGATATACATCAAATATCTAGGAATATTTCCTAAATATTTGATGGGATTATCTTGTGCGAATTAGGGTTTCGTCCAAGCATATAAATAAAATGCTAGGGCGTCCTTATTCCGCATCGCTTTCAAAGATCAAATACATACGAGCATACCCTGCTGATTGGAGAAGAAGAAAGCGACCCCCGGTTGTGTTTTCTCATTGGAAATACATCGGTGCAAGTGCAGTCTGCTCAAGTGCAACACAAACTGCCTGAAGCGTATCAACTGCCGCACACAATAAAGGTGAACAAGCTTTCGAGAGAAAGCATCCGAGCTTCTGGAGAAGGTCGAGAACGTTCGGACTGCAGGTTCTGAACGAAGGGGATCGAGGGGAATTGCGGTGAACCTCGGTTGCAAATCTGAGAGACGGAGTATTGAGGTTAGGGAATTACAAGGTGTAAGTGTAAGTCTCTGTGTAAACCCTATACTCGTAATAAAGATTTGCTGTCCCTTTTTCGGGTGTGGGAAACCCCCCAGAGTAGGCGGAGCCGAACTGGGTTATCAGTCTGTGAGTTCTACTGCTTTTGTCTGCTTGCTGAACTGTGGTGATACGAGTTCAAGATCTGTCGCAACTGAACCTTGAACTGTCAGCTGAACTGTTGTGCAAAGAATTCAAGGTCTGTTGCAACAGTTCCCTGGACACAAGCTTGAACAGTGGATATAATTTCAAAAAAAACCCATTAACTTGGCTAGCAAATATCTCAAGCCAACCGACTTTGGCCTTGGTTGCTCCCCAAGTCCACCGGTTTGAGCTTAGTTGGACCTCAAAGGGCAACCGATGTGAATAGTATAACCTAACCGGGAAAATAAGTAGTTTGGTTGGACTTCGCCAGATTTTGACCGGAGTAGGGCTATAATGACTGGAGCAAGGTGGTGGTTGGACTTGGCTTGATCGGAGCACCGCCGGAAGCTTGCCAGAGCATGGCCGGAGCTGCCGGAATCTTGGTCGGAGTTGATTGGGTCGATGACCATGTATTCTTAACAACAATGCCAAGATAAAAAGGTTTCATCAAGGAAGTTAAGCCGGATTTTGGCCGGAGAATGGCCAAAATCCTAAAATAGTTGAAAAATCCCCTTGATTGGCCTTTACCAGGATCGGTGTCTTTGCCTTGCGTTCTTGTCCATTTGCCAATGGTTCTAGCATATTTGAGTGATTCCAAGTCAGGTCCATGAAGGATGTTAAGGTTGATTTGGATCGTAGCATGGTCGTTCCGTAGGATGGCCTAGAACTCGGTCCCTTGGCCTAGGATGGCTTGAATTTTGGACCATGCGTTCCTTGCCTTTTGAGTGTTGATTTGGAACGACATTCTTCATGGAAATTGAGTGCTTGAAGTGGTTTGGTCGGAATGCCGTCGGAGATAGGCCGTGGCCTAAGTTCTTCATTTTGGGCATAGGCGCTCGGCAATCGGCACAGGCGCTCGGCACTCGGGCCCAGTACTCCTCGGTCGTTGACCTGGCTCTCTCGGGCGGGGACCTGCGGTACCCGGTACGGCCTCCCGGGCGCGTCCGGCATTTCTCGGCACTGGCTCTCGGTCAGGGATCTGGTCTTCTCCGTTCTGGTTCTGGTTCTCGGTCCCTGGCCTGCGGTACCCGGCTCCCTGGCTGGGGTCCCTCGGTCCCCTACTGGCCCGACTTGACTTGTAATCCATTTTTGGTTTAAGAACCCTCTTTTTAGCTCGTTTCTTCCCTAACCTCAAAATAGCCTGTAGAGCAAAAATGGAACTAACAAGTTAAAGTTGTTAAGACAAAGTGTCTAATTTGGTGGGTTTAACTGCTTCGATAAATCATATAAATATGGTCCATCAAATCACCCCACACTTATACTTGTTCGTCCCGAACAATGCTATTCAAGAGAGAAACACAAAATCCAAGTAAAAAGCTCTAAATAAGAAAGTGAGAATGTGGGACTAGATTTATCCTATTCATGCAATACTTACTTGTTACCAAACTAAACCGTGTAAATACTTAGAAGAAACTTGATACTTGTACCTTCGAGCCGAGATGCAAATGAATTCAGATGATTCGGGAGATACCCCTTTTCAGGCTTTTGAACTGCATTCTTGGGACCGACTCGCACTATATGGTTATCTTGTAGCTTTCTCTAGCACATGATTTGGTTCAGGTTTCAATGATCTGAGCTCTTTGTTTCCTTTTGATGAGGGACAGCTTTTGAAGTGATTTGGTCTTTGGCCTTCGATTTTGAATTGGAGTTTCTTCACTTTTGTTTCGGTTAAAACCTTCACAATTTTGGCCTTTGGCCTTTGATTTGCTTCTTCGAGCTTTGCTCCTTTGTGATTTGCTTGTCCATTTTCTCAACCTTTTGGGAGGTCCAATCATCGCCCGAGAGCATATGGAAATACCTCCCCTCTCTTTCTCATCCTCGTCGTTTCGCGCGGGTCAAGATGAAGGTCACTCATCTATTTTCCCGGCTACTAGGACTAGAGTTAGGACGGTTTGATTCCCGTCCCGCCTCTTGCATAAACGCTGCACGGTGGAGATTACTCTGAATCCAATGAAACCCGAAGTGCAGCCTCCACTGACTTCGTAAACCATATAGCGAAATCTGATCCTTCGAGTGTTTGCCAAGCCTCTCTAAGGCATTTTATGTCAACTCCACATCCCCTATATATCTCAGCACAAAGAGACAAATGAGAAGTTACATCCTAAGTCTCTACACAGTTGAGATTTCACAAGGTAAATGCTTGAATTTAGATCTATCTTTTTCACATTCTCAAGTTCATATTTTCAAAAAGATAATATTAAGGGAAAAGGAAAAGAAAAGCATGTTAATTAACTATGTGCAAAGGCAGTTCTCACCCCACACTTTTGAACAAAGGCGTGCCTCACGACATTACTTAGTTCAAAAGCCAATCGCAAGCAAATATTTACAGGAAAGGAAATGGGTGAGTACGACTTAAGGAAAAAACTAAATGACATAAAAATAAAATGACTGAAAAAACTTAAATGACATGAAAATGGAAATGTGCCGGGTTACCTCCCGACCAGTGCCTTTGTTTAACGTCGTTGGCTGGACAGTACCTTACTCAGGAGGGATCTAGGTCCCACGGGCGGCTCAAGTCAAATTTTGCCGTGGCTCTTGCATTGATTCTTGCCTTGACCCTCCCTGATTTCTTGCGGGATGATGTGCTCGGGCCAGGACTCCATTGACCGGGCGGATTTTCCTTCCAATTCTCCCAAGTAGGAGAGGTTCTTTTGATCATAGTCGCTGGTCTTTTGAGTCGGACTCTCTTGTGTTCAGGGCTGCCTTGTCTATTTGTGGCAAGTGAATACTCCATCAGGGAGTCGTTCTGCTTAGGCCCTTCTTCCATCCTTCTTTCATACTCTTCATTGATCACATCGTTTTCTGCAATTTGCATATTGATCAAGGGGAAAAGCTGGGAAGCTTTCATTACAAGGGCCGGTTCTGTATTGGCCAGCCTGTCCGTGAGGACCTGGTCTTGGTTGGTTTCTTTGGCCGCTTCGGTAGTGAGTTCCCATGAAGGTTTTTCCTCGTCCCATACTAGATCGGTTTTTGGCTCTAAGTCTTCTGATGGCTCGGGAGTGATCTCCCATGTGGGTTCCTCTTCGGTGCTTTTGGATTCTGACCCGTCTAACATGGCCTCGGCAGTGTCTTCCTCATTCTTCTCTAGATTATCCTCTACCATCTGCACTCTTCTATCAGCTTGGGGCATTGGCCTTCTTTTTGTGGCTTCGGCCAAGTCATCTATGAGATTCCACATTTCATTCATGGTTAAGTGCATGGCCGATCCTCCCACTGCGTCATTAATCCTTGATTTCTCAACTGGCCTCATCCCACAAAAGAATTTTTGAAGAAGAACTACGTTTGTGAATCCATGGTGCGGGCAGCGTGAGACAACGGTATCAAAGTACGTGTAGTACTCGTCCAAAGTCTCATCCCGGGATTGTTGAAGGCAGATGATCCTCTCTCGGGTGTCATGTCGTAAGGATGGGGGGAGAATTCTTTCAGGAATTGGGCAGGAAGGTCCTCGTAATAGCCTGCACAACTAGCATTTGATGAGTAATACCAGACTGCCGCAAAGTCATTTAAAGAGAGTTTAAAGCATTTCATTTTAAACTCTTCTAATGTCTCATTTTCAGGTTTCATGTAGCTGCATATATGGTGGAAATGTTGGCAATGTATCACAGGGTCCTCTCCAACTGTACCTCCAAACTGAGGGAGATGCTGAGTCATCCATGAAGACATAGTGAATTATGAAAATAAACGAAAAGAAAAGAACAACTAATCCGAATTCACAACTCCAATTCCCCGGCAACGGCGCCAATTTTTGACAGATTGCCTTGTCGCGAGGCAAAAGCAAAAGTTAATTTATAAGTCCACTACTTGTGACTTCACTATTGGGTAGTAAAGCGGTAAGTAGGGGTCGAACCCAAGGGAATTGGTGGATAGTAGTTCTTTGAGGAAATTGTACAGAAATCAAGTGCGATTGGGGTTGGTTTTGGTTTTAGTACTGAAAGTAATGCTGAAAAGTAAATTGCTGGAACATTCGATTTCAATATCAACCAAACAACATATTTTTGGTTTGTCGCACGCTGTATTTCAAGCGCAATACGTACCAAATACTATGTCGGATTGATGTTGAAAAAGTCTGTAATGAAAGTAAAGTGCGGAAAATAAAGACTGAAAGTAAAGACTGAAAATAAAGGTACTGAAAATAAAGACTGAAAGTAAATGTGCTGAAAGTAAATGTTAGGTGCTGAAAGTAAAGTTAGTTGCGGAATGTAAAGGTACTGAAAGTAAAGTTAGGTGCTTAAAAGTAAAGTTAGTTGCGGAATGTAAAGTACTGAAAGTAAAGGGTACTGAAAGTAAAGTACTTGAAAGTAAAGGTACTGAATGTAAACAGTTGATAGTGAGACTGAAAGTAGAATGAAGAGTTGGTGTTTTGATTAAAGGAAAGGATTCGGTTTAGGGGCCTTGTATCATAGATCCGTTTATCATTGACCTCTAATGATCGTTCTAAGTGTTCAAGGATGTAACAAGGCCATTTCCAGCACTTGCCACACTGTCTAGTCCTTTTCAAGACATAGAGCACTTGTTCTAGTTGGGCTAATTCCTCCTTTCGAAGTATCTTAGCCTATGTGCATCCACTTGATCAATCATTTCCGATCAACCAAGTGGTGTTTAAAAGAGGTTGAACTCCACGGAAAAGCTTTGCTCTTTCGAGCCTCTACTTAATCGTGTATGTTCACGAACCCCATGGAAGAGCTTTGCTCTTTCGAGCCTCCACTCAACCATGTATGTTCTAACCTAATATATGGCACATAGAACAAACTTGAACACAATAGAAGCACTAAGAAAAGGGTCTAAAATGTTGTCATGATACAAGCACACCCCTTCAACCGAATGAAGGGTGTAGCTACGAGTATCCATGGAAGTGGATATCATAGCTAGGTGCAAAAGAAAGTAAAGTTTTTGAAAATGAAAGACAATGAAAGTAAATGTTTTGAAATCAAAGACAAGGAAAGTAAGAGTTTTGGAAAGTAAACTCAAGAACAAACTTAAGAACAAACAAGAGTACTCAAGAACCAACAAGAGTACTCAAGAACAAGAGAGAAGTTGGAGCTTTTGATTCCCAAATGTAAAGTGTTTACAAGCTTTGTGAGTGAAGGATTTTAGAGAGCTTCTCTATCTAAGTAACCAAGGATCATTTTCAAGGAGGGGAGGACCTCCTTTTATAGCCATGAGAGGCGGTGGAGAGGAGGATATTTGTCCTCCCAACCGCCTCTAGTTCTTCCTCAAGTCCGGTTGGAGCTTGGTTGGCCTTTGGTTGGAGTTTGGATGAGCCAAAGGGTGCCCACTTGACTTGTGGATTGGCTTGCATTAAAAACCCATTAACTTGGCTAGCAAATAACTCAAGCCAACCGACTTTGACCTTGGTTTCTCCTCAAGTCCACCGGTTTGAGCTTAGTTGGACCTCAAAGGGCAACCGATGTGAATAGTATAACCTAATCGGGAAAATAAGTAGTTTGGTTGGACATTGCCGGATTTTGACCGGAGTAGGGCTAGAATGACCGGAGCAAGGTGGTGGTTGGACTTGGCTTGATCGAAGCACCGCCGGAAGCTCGCCGGAGCATGGTCGGAGCTTGGCCGGAATATGGCCGGAGCTACCGGAATCTTGGCCGGAGTAGATTGGGTCGAGGACTATGTATTCTTAACGACAATACCAAGATAAAAAGGTTTCATCAAGGAAGTTAAGCCAGATTTTGGTCGGAGAATGGCCAAAATCCTAAAACAGTTGAAAAATCCCCTTGATTGGCCCTTACTAGGCTTGGTGTATTTGCCTTGCGTTCTTGTCCATTTGCCGACGGCTCTAGCATATTTGAGTGATTCCAAGTCAGGTCCATGAAGGATGTTAAGGTTGATTTGGATCGTAGCATGGTCGTTCCCTAGGATGGCCTAGAACTCGGTCCCTTGGCCTAGGATGGCTTGAATTTTGGACCATGCGTTCCTTGCCTTTTGAGTGTTGATTTGGAACGACATTCTTCATGGAAATTGAGTGCTTGAAGTGGTTTGGTCGGAACGCCGCCGGAGATAGGCCGTGGCCTAAGTTCTTCATTTTGGCATAGCCGCTCGGCACTCGGCACAGGCGCTCGGCACTCGGGCCCGGTACTCCTCGGTCGTGGACCTGGCTCTCTCGGGCGGGAACCTGCGGTACCCGGTACCTCCTCCGGGGCGCGTCCGGCATTTCTCGGCGCTGGCTCTCGGTCAAGGACCTGGTCTTCTCGGTTCTGGTTCTCGGTCCCTAGCCTGCGATACCCGGGTCGCTGGATGGGGTCCCTCGGTCCCCTACTGGCCCGACTTGACTTGTAATCCATTTTTGGTTTAAGAACCCTCTTTTTAGCTCGTTTCTTCGCTAACCCTCAAAATAGCCTGTAGAGCAAAAATGGAACTAACAAGTAAAAGTTGTTAAGATAAAGTGTCTAATTTGGTGGGTTTAACTGCTTCGATGAATCATATAAATATGGTCCATCAGCATGTCACTTGAAATTTTGGCTGTTCCAGATGGATGTCAAAAGTGCTTTCCTGAATGGTTTTCTAAATGAGGAAGTATACGTGGCTCAGCCGAAAGGATTTGAGGACCCGCATCATCCAACTTTTGTGTACAGCCTGAAGAAAGCTCTGTACGGACTCAAACAGGCACCTAGAGCATGGTATGAGCATCTCACCATGTTCCTCGTCGACCATGGATATGTGCGAGGGGGAGTAGACAAGACTCTGTTAGTAAAACACACAAGGTCAGACTTCATTATTGCACAAATCTATGTTGACAATATTGTGTTTGGGTCCAACACCCAGAAGCTGGTGGATCAGTACGTGGAACAGATGCAGAAGGAGTTCAAGATGAGCATGGTTGGTTAGATGAACTACTTTCTGGGTCTCCAGGTGATTCAGAAGGATGTTGGCATCTTCATCTCACAGAGCAAGTATGCCAAGAATCTGATAAAGAAATTCGATCTTGGATCAGAAGAGCACATCTGGAGGATGCTTCTTCTTGGGAAATAACTTGGTTTCTTGGTTCAGTAAAAAGAAAAATAGCATCTCGCTCTCTACGGCCGAAGCAGAGTATATCGCTGCAGGAAGTTGCTGCACTCAACTGCTGTGGATGAAGCAAATGCTGTCTGAATACGGAGTGAAACAGAAGGAGATGACCCTGTACTGTGACAATATGAGCGCAATCAGCATATCGAAGAACCCAGTACAGCACTCTAGGATGAAGCACATAGACATCAGGCATCACTTCATCAGAGAGCTGGTTGAACAGAAGGTAGTGACCCTAAAGCATGTGACAACAGACAAGCAATTGGCTGACATCTTCACCAAACCGCTAGATGTCGCACAGTTCAAAACACTCAGATCCTCCTTGGGTCTGTGTGTTGTCAAGAACTAAGTGTTCCAAGTAGTGGTCAGTCACAGGCGGAACTCCAGCAAAATTGTTGGACTGACCACTTATAAAAAGGAAGCTGGAACAGATGGTACACTTTTTGAAGATAAATCCTTTTTTATGATTTTTGGAAATCTCCTTCGTGCCGTTATGAGGAAAAAGGAGATCTTCTC
Organism: Rhodiola kirilowii; assembly: GCA_033675215.1. Lineage (NCBI taxonomy): Eukaryota > Viridiplantae > Streptophyta > Magnoliopsida > Saxifragales > Crassulaceae > Rhodiola > Rhodiola kirilowii. The sequence continues at coordinate 22,229,595 of CM066195.1, read as the reverse complement.
GAAGGCTCGGCTTGTGAAGTTTAAAAGGCTGAACGTGACTTGGAAATCAAAATTATTTGTCTACTATTCTTGCTCTCCCGTCTGAAACCCTAACGCAGCCGTCCCTCACGATTTCTTCCAAAGCTTCATCTTTTCGGCATCAATGGTTAACACCAGGAAGACCTCCAAGTCAGTTATCAAGATGTCATCGGAAGCAAAGATGATAGACAAGAAACCGTCCGATACTTTGGCGGCCAAGTCTCAAATTCCAAAATCGACGAAGTCAAAGATACCGATGAAGATAAAGGCATCGCCTTTGGTTGATATATCTACAGCATTGCCTAGTTTCAAAATTTCTGAGGAAGAAATAGGTTCTTCAAAACCTAGAGTTGGGATGGAGGATAGAAAAAGTCCAGAACCTACTGCAAAGCAGAAGGATGTGCCTTCGCAACCTGCGGAGAAAAATACTAATCAAACCGGTACTAGTTCAACACCAACAAGTCTCACTCCTCCACCTGCTTTGTACCAGTCTGAGGTAATCCCAAACCCTAAGGCTCCGTTTAATTCTTCCGTGCGTGTGAATGAGGCCGTTGTTCAAAGTGAGTTGTCAGACAAGGAAGTGAATGTTGCGAGTGATAAGGGTGATGATGCCAGTAGGGTTTGTGTGAAGGAGGTTTCTGTCGGTATGGTGAAAAAAGGGTTTCCCAGTATGCCTGTGTCCAGGGTTACTGGTGGCTCAAGAGTATGGAGGGAGAAGATCCATGCGTCTGGATATGTGCATCCATGAAATCTTCGGAGGAAGAAGGGGACACGTCAGTTAGTGTCTCCAAGACATTTTCTGGCCAAGATTTGTTCTATCAGAGAAAGGGTTGGTGCCATGTCTGACACAGAGTCTGAACGGCTCCTTGGTTCCTCAAGCCAGAAGACTGTGTCTATCGCTGAAGAGTCTGAGCTAGTCAAAAAAGATGATGAACTGGATGCTATCTTCAAGGACTTTGATGATGTTTCTCAAGTATTGCAAAAGGAAAATACCTCAGTGCCTACTGTACCGAGACCAGATCAACCCTCAGAAGCAGTTTTAGTAGAAGAATCAGATAGAGCTCCATTCAGTGTTCAAGAGAAGAAAGCCCGTGAGGAGGTGGATCCCTCAGCTCTTTCTGATGCCGAGATGAGGGATGTTGATCAGGCTGATCTCTCGTCAGATGCCCCCTCAGAGGATGATCAAGATGTCGTACCCCTTGCTGAACTCAATAATGCAAAGAAGGTAAAGGCCAAGAAAAAGGTTTTGTTTCAAAACCCAGTTGAACAAGAGGTTACCACCCATGTAGAAAGAATCCACCGTGCAGGGGGAGCAGATGTCTCTAAGAAAAGGAAACATTCGGTCCCAACTCTAGTTTCAACAGTTGCTAGTCAATGTGAAGCGTTCAAACCTGCTTCAACAGACGCTCCAGCTGGAATTGTCAAACATGGCATATGGTTTACAAATAAAGATGCAGCAAAAAGGTGGAAGTCTGTTCTGAATAAGAAGATTATCCCCGAAAAGCTTCTTGAAGAGAAACGTTATATCGGAAAGGAGGTTGTCCATGTTTTGAAGCAGACATGACTGATAAAGACCGTGACCAAGAGCAGACCGTTCGTTGACCATCTGGTTCGTGAAGCAATAGCCAATCTACCTCCACAGTTTGGTGTAGTCGGTGATAAGGATTATGGGGTAGTCTACGTTCGTGGACGAAGAATTGAAATCAACCCTCTTCTCATCAACACCTATTTCCAGATGGATGATCCAGGCGTGGATGATGAGGAACTCGACTATCACAAGATCGCTGATATCATCACTGCGAGTTCGTTCCCTTGGTGGCCGGAGTCCTCTGCTATTCCCACGGCAGATCTGACAACCTTCTACTCAATGCTCTTCTTCATTGCCATTGCCAATTGGATGCCAACCTCTCATCGTTCCACAGTTAGCAAGGACCTTGCACAGCTGCTTTATCAGATTGGGAACAAGATGCGGTTGAATCTGGGAAGAGTCATGTTCAAACAGATTGTGGATCATGCCACGTCATCTCGCAGCCTTCATCATATTATGTTTCCATCCCTCATATATGAACTGATCCTCAACCGGGCTCCAGAATTGAAGACTCCTCATGATCGTCTCTCAAAGGCCACATAGAAATTCATCGTGGATCATAAACTCTTCAGGTCGCCATAAGAATGACCTCCAAGGCTCGGGACAGAAAAGGAAAGACATCCCAGAATCGTCAAAGAGAGGACCTTCCAGGGGTTTGACTGGGACTCGGCAAGACTCACTCCTGAAGGAACTGGAGATCATCCTCACCATTGACAAAGAACAACGGACACGTTTCCACAACTTGGTGCGTATGCTTCGCTACCCTAGTGATGATGAAGATGAAAATGATGCGGAAACTGTTAGCGGCTCGGCTGACCTCTCGCCTGCATAAAGGTCCTTGCTTGCAAACTCTGAACTTGTCATTTTGCTAGTGGCTTGTTCTGGCACAGTTTGCTTTGCTGTTAGAACTAGATTGGACCCCTTGCCAGTTTATGGCAAAAAGGGGAAGTATTTTGAGGTGACCAATTTTCGTTCCCTCAAGTATGTCTAAAATCTAGATAGTCCGATAGATCTAGGTATCTAGTAGATTTGGTTTTGCCAAAATGCCAACGGGGAGATTGATGTTCCCTTGAGTGGCATGTATTTGGCAAAACGTCTTTAGACAGTTCGAGCAGGAGTTCAGGGGGAGTTCGAACACATCCTGGCACTCATGAACAACGTGGAGCAGATGCAAGGATGTTTTCCGGAAGGTTCCAAAGATCGAAGATCTTTTCGAACTGAAGTCGGCCAACGAAGATTACGAGCTTCAGATATTCAAACGAATATCTTCGCACCCGTTTAAAGACAAAGGGCTGACTTGGCGTGGAAGAAATATCAAGATCTTCCCAAAGATTGGATTATGATATACATCGAATATTTAGGAAAATTTCCTAAATATTTGATGAGAATATCTGAAACAGATTTGGATCCCGCCCATGCATATAAATAGAATGCTAGGGCATCCAAATCTACATCGCTTCCTGAGAGAAAGAAAACACGAGAGTAATCGTGAGATTGGAGAAGGAGCGACGGCCAGCAGAGAATTCCACACCGAAATATCAACAGCGAAGAAGCAGTCTGTTCAGGTTGCTGTTTAGACTATTCTTGAAGAACTACCTAGCGTACACACACAGTGATCAAGACACGTCTTCGAGAGAAGGCGACTGGGCTTCTGAGAGGTCCAAGACTAGGTCAAGAGGGAAGTCTCGTCCTACCCATAGGGGATCGAGGTGAGATGCGGTGAACCGAGATTGCAAATCCGAGAGACGGAGGGTTAGAGGCTAGGCTATTACAAACAAGGTGTTGTGTAAGTGCAAGTCCACAAATAGTTCTAAACTCGTAATAAGATTTGTGTCCCTTTTAGGGTGTGGGAAACCCCCCAGAGTAGGCGAAGCCGAACTGGGTATCATTCTGTGTGCTCCTGTTTTGTTCTAGTTACGGTACTGTCTGCTAAGGTGTTCCAGTATCTTGTGGAACACAACCTGGAACTGGTCTTGAACAGACAATAGAATTTTAGAGGATGGTGGACCCTCACATTCTCGTCGAATGGTCGATATGTTTCCCACGCCGAGATATCAGTGAAACCCGGATGATCTCAGACGATCCGATCTTGAACTATTTTGACATCGGGATTTTCAGCAACAACATTCTCCAATTCCTCCATCTCATCACGTTCATACTCGTCTATTATTGGATTATCCAATGTTGCCAATGTGGTCATATACACGTCATTAGAATCATCATTCATGTTAGACATAGAATGGTAATAACAATAAGAGAGATGATTGAACTGAAGATAGATGATTGAATTGTGTGTTGAGAATGAAGAAACTGAGGTCGGTTTTATAGTTGAATGATATCGATTTTCTGAGAACCGGGATCATTATAATACCGGTTTCTTAGGAACCGGGATCATTGTATTACCGGTGGCCCGAGAACCGAGACTTTGTCGTCTAGTCAATTCCCAGCCGGGATTAAAGGTGGCTGAGACCACAAAGATGTGGGAACCTTTAATACTGCCCTCAATCTTATACAGCTTTGGACATCTGCTAGCGTAGAGAATCCATTTGGGTGAAATGGCTACATACTTATTATTTTACAAATTCATCCTTTTGGGAGTTGGAAGAAAAAAATCACAATTCTTGGGTGCTGAAAAAGATTTTGAGGTTGCGCACAACAACAAAGAAGTGTGTGGATATCTCTCCGGATTTCACGCTAACCTGCTCCATGATAATAATTTTCAAGTTAGCAGCACCAATAAGCTCTAGGCGTGTGTAGGGGATTTAAATCGTTTGGCGGATCTTGTTTAGGGAAAGTTGTCGCCCTAAAATATAGTTTTTGTTGCTCGCTTGCTTCACAAAACAAATTACCTACATTGGACAGACTAACATCCAATGACAAAGTGGTTCAGATGTGCTGCTGGTGTGAAGTAGTCCCTGAATCGAATAATCACATTTTTTATTAATTATTAGGAGATGAATATTATGGCTACACTGTTCATACCTTTGGAGTTTGTATGAGATGGCATTCTTGGGAGGAGCGACTTGCTTGGAGAAGAAATAAAAAATGTAACTCTAAGGAAGAGAAAGATGTGACAGATTTCATCATTAGTGCTTCTATTTATGCAATCCGAATGTATAGAAACAATACTATCTCCAGAGATAAGAAGTGGAGCAGAATCTTGTCCGATCTAACATATGGAATATTTTCAAAATGAAGACATGGACTCTCCAAAATGTAACGCACAGGAACCATCGCAATTCTTTAATACGTACAAGCCAAGATTTACAATTACGTGTAATATCTTAGTGTAGATCCTGCTGAAATCTTATTTCTCTGTTGATTCTAAGTAACACAGTCTGAAGCACATGTGTTGGTCTAAATGTTTGTGTGGCGTGGCTGTTTTGTTTATCGGTGTTGGTCCTTTAAGTAACTCTATTTGTATTTTTCCCTTTTGAGTAGAATCACTTTTATTTTTCTAGAAAAAGGATTGGCATTATGTAATCAATTAGGGCTCCACGATCACTAACATGATTAACCCCTAGGGATGGTTACTAAAATAGCTCATTCGAGATGAAGCACTTGTTAGTAAGAGTTGTTACCAAAAGCTAAGAGTAACATCGAGAGTTGATTTCTAACAGAACTTGCATGATTCATTTTCGTATTCGTAACTACAGTTTTCACGTACGGTTTCAAGAACGTATTGAAAATTAATCTTTAGGCTTGAAAGGGGCATATGGATTCAAAGTTCATAACGTCAATAAAATAGAACGATAAAACGAATACCAATCATTTCAGATTTTTTTCCTTTCAAGTAAACAGGGCAAAACGAAGGCTGAAAATCTGACCAAGTTCAGAGCTTTCTCATTGCTACTTCGTGCATAAAAATAAAACACAGGACACAATTGAAGGGCCTCAGCAAACACAGTGAATACCCGGACACTAGTTGACCTTAATTTTCCCTGGACGTCAAGAAGTATTAGTGCTGCAATCAGCCCCTTCACAAGTCTAATTCACTCCCGGCTCCTGAATTTGAATAGAGGTCTTCAAAAGCCTAGCTTCAAGTTCATTCAACTCATCCAAGTCAAGTTCATCATCGTCATCATCAGAAACTTCATCTGGTTCATAAGCTGCATTCTTGGAGCTGCTTGGTCTAGCTGCTGTCACAGAGTTTTCCTGGGCCTGTTTTTAAGTTGCAAACGAGAGCATTTCCATGTTAAGCTCGAATTGCATATTCTCAACAACGAAATATCCAACATTGTTTTTCGAAAAGTAGTTTAAATTGGAAACCAATGCATCCAAATCTTATAACCTCATCATTGTTCAGAAAATTGCTTACGATTAAAAAGAAGTAGACAACTAAACTAGTTAAGTAACGAATATGGAACAGGCTAAAGTAGTTTCATTTAAGAAGATGAAAATAACTAACTATTCACTCTCGTTTCTCAATATATTGGTCTAGATACTGCTATGGCAGCAGGATTACCTTGGGTTCACTAGCCTCAGGTTGTTCTTCTCTCTGGTAGCTATCATATGCTTCAGCATCATCCACAAACAAGCTAGCATCTGACAAGAAAAGCTCACGGCCACTGATCGCCGAGAAAAGGTGTTATTACTTATTATGTGAATCAGATGAAGCTACAAAAGGATCAACCAAGAGAGGGCTACCTCAGACGGTCATTCTTTGCCCTATCTGCTCGTTGGGCTGCAATACCAGCCTCTTTTTCGTCCATTTTTTTCTTTTTCCATTGGAAGAATAAGTCGGGCGTCATTGGAGTAGTTGTTGCCACTTTAGAACGCTGATCAAAATCAAAATAAGCAATGCATTGTGATTTCGTGTACAGAGAACTTAGAAAAATACCCATTTTATGTTATAATAGTTTTTCGCTTAATCAGCAAATCGCCAAAATATGCTGGATGTACCACTTGGACTGGTGCAATAACCACAATCTACAAACAAAATGCCCAATCAACATAAAGGTAAGATGAAGACCTGGTTCTCAATCTCTTCTTCAATCGGTATTCTATCACGCTCCTCCTCTAGGAGTGCTTTTATTTGAGACTTCAGCACATAACCCGGCGGAAGGGCATGACGGTAGTGACACTCCTTACCACCATTGGGGCAAACCCAAAACCAACCGTACTGTTTCTTCTCCACGGCGTCTAAGAAGTATTTACAAACCTGTCATTAAGATGTGCAAGCAGCATGAGTGGATTGACAGAAGTATCCTGACAACTAGTGTTAGTAAAAGGTAGTTACGGACACATATTCAGCACCACCAAAATATGTATCATCTTTTAACTTGGTTTAAGACTTGGTACGTCGTACGCCTTAAAAAAGTAAGCATAGCTTCAGTGGTTGATTTTACAGTATCGTTGCTACTATCCCTTAGTAAATTAGACAGCTTTTCTTCACTATCCACTCTTACTAGAGAACTCTTTATCACAGCCGCTGACGAGAATTAACACGAATCAGCACTTTCTAATTAAGAAAAATCGGTCTAAAAAACAGATATATTAGAAAACACAAATAAAAGATATCAGATTTAAGCTCATTCATGAAACTAATGTATGGATCTGTTCTGTTGAGGTTTAATAGGGAGTATTGAGCTTGTTCTAGGCATCAACAACTCAGCTTATATTTGTCACGAACCAGTTCAGGGTGTTATTTATGCAAGAGTATTATTTTACGACAATAGTCTGTTATGATGGCTGCAGAGAAATTGTGATAAAAAAGCCAAGAGAAAAAATATAAATAAAATAGTGAGGCAGTACGAACAATTTCAGTCGGTTTATTCTGGTTGTACTCCTTCCCTTTCGATGCCACGACCTGTTCAAGTTTCTCTTGATCCCAGTCCTCCATAGTTTCTGTTTGTAAAAGTACCCCCAAGTTAACATTAAATACTTCTAACAAACAATTAGATGCACATAAAGTATAAACCAATGAAGTATGAGCATTAAAGGTAAAAAAGAAAAAGAAAAATGAAAGATAGAATTATGTCCATCAAGATCTCCAGATGGCAGTAGCAACAAACATGCAGAGCTCAATTTACATTACCATGGTTTTCTCAAAGCAAATCGTTAACAAGAGCTGAAACATATCTTACCATCATCACGCTTATCACTGTAAATGTCAATCTTCTCACCCTTCCTTTGAATATTGAGATCGTGTGAGAACTTACACTTGAAGCCCTTCGCACACTGCCCAGCTTTGAAGAATTCACATAGTATAGACTTGGGATCAACACCTACATATGAATAACCAATTATATTAATAGTAGTCAAAACATCCACTGTTCATATAATGCAATTGAGACGCTTATCAAAACAATACGGATAAAGTGGCATGCCTGGTGGGACTTTTGGTTGACTGATAGCAACCTTAAACAACTCGTTGAGCTCTTTCTCCCTTGCCTTCTCTTCCTCTTTTTTCTTCTGCTCAAATTAAACAGGTTTTAACACATTTATGTTGCACCAAATTAGGAGCAAAACAAGGAGGCCCCAGTTCATTTACCCAACGATAATGAACATGAAATCACACGGAATGAAAGCCAAGAAAGTAAGCATCCGAACAATGCAGTCAGGATATAGCATATTGACAAAATTGAAATGTAGTCGGCATCTTCAATGGTTAAGGCGTGACTGGACATAAAACTAGAATGAAAAGATAGCTTGAATCTTGCTCCAAAGAAAAGGCTATTTTCAAAGGCCAGTTGACAAAAGAAAACCACTTCCAATCATAATCTCATTGCAGTAAAATTCATATGTATTTTATATTAGCTGAAATGCTGAATCTTGTTAACATAAGCTGAATGCGTTTTATAGTCATAAACCCTATACTAAATTCCATACACTAATGTTTTCACACAAACCATTGATCTTCAATCCGCAATATCATATAATGTACACATATTTTTTATTATTTTATTTTCATTGCACAATCTTTTTTGATTTAGTGGCACCTTAAACTAACTCTTAGCACATACGATATGAAGCGTCATTGAGTAAATATATAAATAACACGAAAGCAGTGAGAACCCTAAGTCTCAATTGACAGGCAGTAACAATTCATAGATAGTCGCTAATTGAAAACCTAAATCCATAAAGTCATATCAAACAGGGAAAAAAAACAAGGGAAGGAAATCGAATCATCAAACCTTTGCTGCAACTTTAGAGGGATCGACTTTTGGCTGGACGGACTGATTGAGAGACTGAACATACTTCTGAACATTTTTACTCTTGTTCTTATTCTTAAGTCCGAATGTTTTGTCCTCCACCTGCTTCTGCTTCTTTGCGACGTCAGCCTTGGCTTGCTTCGGCGGCATCTCTACTCCCAGTCAGAACACAACACAACAAACTCTTCGATCCAAGAGTTAATCAACTCCCTACGATAATCTTCTCGATCAGAACCCAATTCGTCAAAATCGAAAAACGCCGTATCGCGTCTTCTATATATCATCGTCACACCTTCTTCGCCTAACAACGCAGGGTTTCTGCAGAAACATCACAACGACACCGTTTCAAAGACTATCAAGACAAAGGAAAATAAAGCTTTTTTGATGGGGAGAATAAACGGTAATTGAACAAGGAAAAACAGATCGAAACAAGACATAAGAACAAGTCCTCTCTCTCTCTTTTTTCTCTCTCCTGTTTCCTTTAGAAGGCGCTTGAACTTTGCTCCCGATCTCGTTTTTTCGGTTCTCGCCGACCCTCTCTTTTGGCGGCTCGTCATCTCTGTCCCTGGCTCCTTGCGATTAGCTTCGTCGGCGTCCCGCAAGTCTCCTCTTCCCGGCATCTTCGCAGTTTCACCGTGTTCCGGTCCATGGCTGGGCAAGCTGGTGGATCTACCGTTGCTGTCCGGCAACGTTGGCGCGGGTTGGAGGATGCTTGGCTGTTGGCGGTGCGTCGCTGGGTGGTTGGTGGATGGTTGATGATGCTCAGTCGACGGGGAGGTGCTTGGTGTGGTTGTTAGTTGTTTGTTTTTAGATTTGGTATTAGTTGTTTAGGGTTTAGGTAGTTTTTTGGTGCCAGCGGTGGCTGGGTTGTGTTGGCAGCTCGATTTTGGGCTGGTTGTCGTCGCGTCTATTTGGAGTTGCGCTGGAGGGGTTTTCTTCTTTGCGAAGCTTTCAAGGTCGCGGCGGATGGACGGTGGTTCTGGTTGGAGCCGCTGGTTAGGCTGTACAGGGTAGCTTGTGCAAGTTTAAGTTTAGGCCGAGTCAAACCGGGTAGTTTGACATTTTCCTGCCTTGGGGGTGCCTTTGAGCTACCGCTTCCAGCTGGAGTGGCAGGCTCCTGTCGTGCTGGAACTCTTTGAAGAAATGTGGCTGGCGTGAGAATGTTGCTGTGAAGTCGGTGTCTGAGCCGCTTCGTTTGTTTGGCCACCTTGACATACATCAGTTCTTGAAGCATCTCTATTGTGAAGATCGTGCAGCTGCTGGCGAATGGTTACGCTCTACACGGATTTCGCTACCATGTTTTCTGTGTTTGATAGCTTCATTTTCAGTGTTGTATGATTTTTTCATTTGTGGGGTTGTTTCTGGATCCTTGTATGTCTTTGTATGATCGAAAAAAAACAAGACATAAGAAAGAGGTTTTTTCTGTTCTGTTAAAATTTCATCTTTTTTTATAAATCATCTTTTTAAATTAAGCTCCTTTATTCTTTTTTTGATGAGAAACTTTCATTAAACAACAAAACAAAAGGAACGGTTACAAACACAGTTACAGCACATAAGAAACAGAAAAAGGAATGGCATCTACTCTATTCCATCTCCATAGATGATGTCTCGCCTTATGAGCCAGCCAGTCAGCTATCTTATTAATTAAGCAAATTTATTCAAATATTTTACTTTTTTTAAGTGTAGTAGAGTTGAGTTGAATTGAGTTAAGTTAAGTTAAATTAAATTAAGATGGTAGTTCAAAAAAAAGTTAAATTAAGATGGGTAAAGATTTGGTAAAACCAACTTTTTAAATATAAATTATAACCTCTATAAAGTTTGACACATGTCCAAACTTTTAATTTTTTGTAATTTAACTCCATGGGCAATATAGTCTTTTCGGGTTTTCATAATTAATTTTAATACAATTTCGACCTTCGTTGCTTTAAAAAAGTGATTGTGAACATATGAAAATCCGATGAAAGTGACATATATATCGATGTGTAGCTAACTCAAAGTCCTACAATTCTCTAGTTCACACCAAGAGCAAACGAGATCGTTTAAAAGGTCCAAACACGAGTGAAAGCTTAAGGTTCGAACTTAATGCATAATGTTTAGACTTAATATATACCACAAATGGCATATTAGACCTTTGTTGTTTCAATTGATTACCGGGAGCAAATGAAAAATCCGATAGAGGCAACCTGTATATCGTTGCGTAGTTAACATAAAGTTCTACAATTCTCTAGTTCACACAGAGAGTAAACGATGTCATTTAAAAGGTCGAAACATGAGTGAAAGTTTTTTTTTGATGTAAAAACACGAGTGAAAGCTTAATGATCATACTTGATTCATAAATATTCAGACTTAGATGACACCACAAATGGCATATTAGACCTTTGTTGTTTCAATTGTGTGCAAGGAGCAAATGAAAAATCCGATAGAAGCAAGCTATATTTTGTTGCGTAGCTAAGCAAAGCTCTACAACCCTGTAGTTCACACTGAGAGCAGAAGAGGTCGCTTAGAAGGTCGATACACGAGTGAAAGCTTAATGATAAGACTTAATGCATAAATGTTCAGACTTAATTGGCACCATTAAGGGCATATTAGACCTTTGTTGTTTCAATTGAGTGCTAGGAGCAAATGAAAAATCCGATAGACGCAAGTTATGTATCGTTTCATAGCTAAGTCAAAGCTCCACGAGTCTATAGTTCACATCAAGAGCAGAAGAGGTGTTTTAGAACGTCAAAAACGAGTGAAAGCTTAATGATCAGACTTAATGCTTAAATGTTCAGACTTAGTTGGCACCACAACGAGCATATTATAACTTTGTTGTTTCAATTGAGTGTTGGGAGCAAATGAAAAATCTGTTAGAGGCAAGTTATATATTGTTGCGTAGTTAAGTCAAAGCTCTACAACTCTATAGTTCAAATCGAGAGCAGAAGAGATCGTTTAGAAGGTCAAAACACGAGTGAAAGATTAATGATCAGACTTAATGCATAAATGTTCAGACTTAATTGGCACCACAAATGACATATTAGACATTTGTTGTTTCAATTGATTGCTGGGAGTAAATAAAAAATCCAATCGAGGCAAGTTATATATTGTTGCGTAGCTTTGTTAAAGCACTATAACTTTTTAGTTCACACTGAGAGCAGAAAAAGTCATTTAGAAGTTCAAAAAATGAGTGAAACTTTTGTTATTTCAATTGAGTGCTGGGAGCAAATGAAAAATTTCGGTATCGGCAAATAATATATCATTGCGTAGCTAAGTCAAAGCTCTACAACTCTATAGTTCATACCGAGAGCAGAAGATGTCGTTTAGAAGGTCGAAACACGAGTGAAAGCTTAATGATGAGACTTAATGCATAAATGTTCAGACTTAATTGGCACAACAAATGACATATTAGACTTTTAGTGTTAAATTGATTATTGGGAGCAAATGAGAAATCTGATAGAGGCAAGTTATATATCGTGCGTAGCTAAGTCAAAGCTCTACAACCATGTAGTTTATACCGAGAGCAGAAGAGGTCGCTTAGAAGATCGAAACATGAGTGAAAGCTTAATGATCAGACTTAATTGTTACCACAAAGGGCATATTAGACCTTTTTTGTTTCAATTATGTGCTAGGAGCAAATGAAAAATCCGATAGAGGCAAGTTATGTATCGTTGCATAGCTAAGTTAATGCTCTACAACTCTATTGTTCACACTGAGAGCAGAAGAGGTCATTTCAAAAGTCAAAAAATGAGTGAAAGCTTAATAATCAGACTTAATGCCTAAATGTTCAGACTTAATTGGCACCACAAATGACATATTATACATTTGTTGTTTCAATTGGTGCTGAGAACAAATGAAAAATCCGATAGAGGCAAGTTATATATCGTCGCGTAGCTAACTCAAAAATCTATCACCCCCTAGTTCACACCGAGGGCAGACAAGGTAGTTTAGAAGGTCGAAATACGAGTGAAAGCTTAATGTTCAGACTTAATACATAATGGTTCAGACTTCACCTCAAATGACATATTAGACATTTGTTGTTTCAATTAAGTGCCGGGGGCAAGTGAAAAATCAGATAGAGGCAAGTTATATTTCGTTACGTAGCTAACTCAAATTTCTACAACTCTCTAGTTCATACGGAGAGCAGACGATGTCGTTTAGAAGGTCAAAACACGAGTGAAAGCTTAATGATCATACTTAATGCATAAATGTTCAGACCTAATTGGCACCACAAATGACATATTAGACCTTTGTTATTTAAATTGACAGCTGGGATCAAATGAAAAATTTGTTAGAGGCAAGTTATATATCGTTGCGTAGCTAAGTCAAAGCTCTACAACTATGAAGTTCACACCGAGAGCAGAAGAGGCCGTTTAGAAGGTCAAAACACGAGTGAAATTTTAATGATTAGACTTGATGCATAAATTTTCAGACTTAATTGGCACCACAAATGGCCTACTAGACCTTTGTTGTTCCTATAGAGTGCTGGGAGCAAATGAAAAATCCGATAGAGACAAGTCATATATCGTTGCGTAGCTAAGTCAAAGCGCTACAACTCTATAGTTCAAACTAAGAGCAGAAGAGGTCATTTAGAAGGTCGAAAAACGAATGAAAGCTTAATTTTTAGACTTAATAGATAAATGTTTAGACTTAATTGGCACCACAAAGGGCATATTAAACCTTTGTTGTTTCAATTGAGTGCTAAGAGCAATTGAAAAATACGATAGAGGCAAGTTATATATCGTTGCATACCTAAGTCAAAGCTCTACTCTAAAGTTCACACAAAGAGCAGACGAGGTGTTTAAGAAGTTCAAAACATGAGTGAAAGCTTAATGATCAGAGTTAATGCATAAATGTTCAGACTTAATTGGCAGCACAAAGGGCATATTAGAACTTTGTTATTTCACTTGATAGCTGGGAGCAAATGAAAAATTCGATAGAGGAAATCTATATATCGTTGCGTAGCTAATACAAAGCTCTACAACTCTCCAGTTCACACCAAGAGCAGACGAGCTCTTTTAGAATGTCGAAACCCGAGTGAAAACATAATGATCAAACTTAATGCATAAATGTTTAGATTTTAATTCGCACCACAAATGGCATATCATACCTTTGTTATTTCAATTGAGTACTCGGAGCAAATGAAAATTCCGGTATCGGCAAATAATAAATCGTTGCGTAGCTAAGTCAAAGCTCTACAACTCTATAGTTCATACCGAGAGCAGAAGATGTCGTTTAGAAGGCCAAAACACGAGTGAAAGTTTAATGATCAGAGTTAATGCATAAATATTCAGACTTAATTGGCATCGCAAATGACATATTACACCTTTGTTGTTTCAAATGAGTGCTGGGAACAAATGGAAAATCCAATAGAGGCAAGTTATATTGCATTGCGTAGCTAAGTCAAAGCTCTACAACTCTATAGTTCACAGTGAGAGTAGAAAACGTCGCTTAGAAGGTCGAAAAATGAGTGAAAGATTAATGAATAGACTTAATGCATAAATGTTTATACATAATTGGCACCATAAATGACATATTAGACATTTGTTGTTTCAATTGAGTGCTGAGAGCAAATGAAAAATCCAATATAGGCAAGCTACATGTCTTTGGGTAGCTAAGTCAAAGCTCTACAAACTTCAGCTCACAGCGAGAGCAGAAAAGGTCGTTTAGAAGGTCAAAACACGAGTAAAAGCTTAATGATCAGACTAAATTCATAAATGTTCAGACTTAATTGTCACCACAAATGGCATATTATACCTTTGCTGTTTCAATTAAGTGCTGGGAGCAAATGAAAAATTCGATAGAGGCAAGTTATATATCGTTGCATAGCTAAGTCAAAGCTCTACAACTCTATAGTTCACACTGAGAACCGAAGAGGTCGTTAAGAAGGTCAAAAAACGAGTGAAAGCCTAATTATCAGACTTAATGCATAAATGTTCAGACTTAATTGGCACTACAAATTACATATTAGACATTTGTTGTTTCAATTGAATGCTAAGAGCAAATGAAAAATTCGATAGAGACAACTTATCTATCATTTTGTAGCTAACTCAAAGTTTTACAACTCTCTAGTTAACACCGAGAGCATGCGAGGTTGTTTAGAAGGTTAAAATACGAGTGAAAGCTTTATGTTCAGACTAAATACATAATGTTCAGAATTCACCACAAATGACATATTAGACATTTCACCACAAATGACATATTGGACTTTTCTTGTTTCAATTGATTGTTAGGGGGCAAATGAAGAAGAGGATAGGGGCAATTATATATCGTTGCGTAGTAACTCAAGAGCCTACAACTCTCTAGTTCATACCGTGAGCAAACAATGTCGTTTAGAAGGTCGAAACTCGGGTGCATAAATGTTCACACTTAATTGGCACCACAAATGACATATTAGATCTTTGTTGCTTAAAAGGAGTGCTGGGAGCAAATGAAATATCCGATAAAGGAAGTTATATATCGTTGCATAGCTAAGTCAGAGCTCTACAACCCTATAGTTCACACCGAGAGCTGAAGAGGTCGTTTAGATGGTCGAAACACGAGTGAAAGCTTAATGATCAGACTAAATGGATAAATGTTTAGACTTAATTGGCACCACAAATGGCACATTAAACCTTTGTCGTTTCAATTGAGTGCTAGGAGCAAGTGAAAAATATGATAGAGGCAAGTTATTTATCGTTACATAGCTAAGTAAAGCTCTATAACTCTATAACCCTATAGTTCACTGATGGACCATAATTGTATGAATCATAAACACAGTTAAACCCACCAAATTAGACTCTTTGACTATTTAACTTTTGCTTGTTAGTTCCCATATTTATCTATAAGGGAATTTTGGAGTCTAGAGAGAATACACGCTAAGAAGGAGTTCTTAAAGGAAAAAATGGATTACAAGACAAATCAGGCCAAGATAGGCCCGAGGAAAGCCAGCGCCCGAGCCCGATCTGCCTGCGCCCGAGCAAAACTTCAAATCTGGGCACGACCACTTTCCGGCGGCGTTCCAGCAAATCTAGCTCGAGCATTCATCTTAGAATCACTTCAAAATGCTAGAACCATCGCCCAAAAGCTGAGAACGCATCGCCAAGGACTCAAGCCCGTTCAAGGCCAAACAAGGGCAATATCGGCCGTTTTGGGATTTCGACCATGTTCCGGGCCGAATTTGGCTTAGCATCCTTCTTGAGATCATCTTAGAATGACTTTTTCATTCAAAATACACCCTTCAAAATCCAAGAAGGTCCGACCAAGGCTCCGGTCAGATTCCGGCCGCATTCCGGCGACTTCCGGTGAACTCCGGCCATGCTCCGATCATCCTCTAACCTAGCTCCGGCCAAGCCATGTGGCACCACTCAGCTACCTACATGTGGCGCAGCCATGTGCAAGGAGGAGGAAGATGCATGTGCAAGGAGAAGGAAGATGCATGTGCAAGGAGGAGGAAGATGCATGTATGTGGAGGAGTGTGGAGGAGTGTGGAGGAGTGTGGAGGCTTGTGATTGGAGGAGAAATGGATGGCTTGGATGAATGCAAGTGTACTCCAATCCAATGGTTCCCCATAGATATTTCATCTCCAAAACTTGGCTTCCAAGTATCCATTTCCCTATAAATAGAGGTCATGCCCTCATGTAATAATCATCCCACAATTCACAAGTTCTTTAGAGAAATAGAGGGCTTAACCCTCTTCTCTTCATCCTCAAAAACACAATCCACTTATCTCTCTAGCTTTTGTGGGTACAATCATGTAATCGCTTTACTTTGGAATCGAAGCTTTAGCACTTTCAACGGTTTTTGTAAGTCCTCTCTTTTTTACTTTACTGTCTTTCAAAGTACTTTACTTTCAAAAACTTTACTTTACTGTCTTTCAAAAAAACTTTACTTTTCAACGCACTTAGCTATGATGTCCTGTTCCATGAAAAGTCATAGCTAAACCCTTCATTCGGTTGAAGGGGTGTACTTGTATCATACAATGTTTTAGACCCTGCACCTAGTGCCTCTCTGTGTTCAAAACTTGTTCTATGTGCCACATATAAGGTTAGAACTTCCAAGGTTGAGTGGATGCTTTAACGGGCAAAGCTCTTCCGTGGGGTTCGTGAACATGCTCGGGTAAGTGGATGCTTTAACGGGCAAAGCTTATCTGAGGAGTTCGACCTATTTAAAAAACCATTTGGTTGATCGTAACAGAAGATCAAATGGATGCACATAAGGCTAAGATACTTCGAAAGGAGGAATTAGTCTAAAATAGAACAAGTGTTTTAAACGATGTTGCAAGTCTTGTGCTAGAAATAGCCTCGATTCATCTTTGAACACTTAGTATGATCATTAGAGGTCAATGATAAACAGATTATGATATAAGGCCCCTGAAACCGTATCTTTCCTTTAATTGTTATATCAACTGTTCCTTTACTTTCAGTACCTTATCAACTGTTTACTTTTTGTATAAACCATTGAAACCCAACCCCAATCGCACTTTAATTTATGTGTAAGCTTCATTAAAGAACAACTAATCCACACTGACTCTCTTGGGTTCGACCCCTACTTACCACTTGCTACCCAGTAGTGAAGTCGCGAGTAGCGGACTTATAAATTTATTTGTACACATTGCCTCGCGACAAGGCAGTGTTGTAAAATCGGCGCCGTTGCCGGGGAGTTGTGAATCGGAGTAGTTGTTCTTTTTTCTGTTATACATAATTCACCATGTCATCATACTACGGAAGCGAACCTTGGAATGATGGGGGCAGAAACCTTATGTTTAAAATGCTCGACTATCTCCCCAAATTCGGAGGTGCTCTTGGAGAAGATCACGTGAAGCATACACAAACGTTCCACTCCATATGCAGCCACATGAGGCCTAAAAATGAATTGCTAGAGAGGTTTAAACTGACATGCTTTAAATTTTCTTTAACTGACTCGGCAATAGAATGGTATTACTCATGTGCGGCTTATGAAAGTGATTATGGGGATCTACAAACCAAATTCCTAGAAGAGTTTTCCCCACCACCCTTCGAACTTGAAATCCGCGAGAAGATCAACAACATAGAGCAATCCCGGGACGAACCTTTGGACGAGTACTTGGCGTACTTTGACTCCATTGTGACGAGCTGCCCGCACCATGGATTCACCAACCACGAACTTCTTCAAAGGTTTCTCAATGGGATGATACCACAAGAGTGGAATTGGCTAAATGATGCAGCGGGAGGCTCGGTGAACAACTTAGACATGTATGATTTTTGGAACTTAATAGATGATTTTGCCGCAAGGTCAAGA
Organism: Rhodiola kirilowii; assembly: GCA_033675215.1. Classification (NCBI taxonomy): domain Eukaryota; kingdom Viridiplantae; phylum Streptophyta; class Magnoliopsida; order Saxifragales; family Crassulaceae; genus Rhodiola; species Rhodiola kirilowii. Next base: position 22,211,601 of record CM066195.1, on the reverse strand, counting down.
CAAAGAAAAGATCAGGCCATGCGGCGCGAAGAACTGGACAACACGATGCACCAAATCAGGGCCAAAACTGAGTTATGGGCAGCAGAAAACGAGCTGGCAGCTAGCACCCCGCAATTGGCCGTAGACATACAGCAATTGAGTGCCTCGATGCACCAATTCACGTCCAAAACCGAATCATGGGCAATAAAAAGAACGGCAAAACCCGAGGAGCCGGAAGAGAATGAGGACCCATGGTTGCCTGAAGAAGAACTGCCCAAATCTGGCCCGATCCTTATCACTAATCCATCCGAGGAAATCACAGTCCTAACTGCCGAGCCTACAGAAGTCCCGAACCTCACTGCCGAAGCGGCCGAAGAAATCAAGCCTGGCCCGGTCCTTACGCTCGGAGCACCCGAGGAAGTCCCGGACCTCATTGTCGAACTGTCCGAGAAAGACCTGGTCCTCACTGTCAGAGCACCTGAAACAGACCCAGTCCTCATGGTCGAAGTGCCTCAACTTAACCCTTCGTGTTTAATGCCGATCATAGCCACCGAAGATCATGAAATCAATAATGATGAGGTGCAAGGGGAGTTGGAGGAGGAACATGAGCCAAAAAAGCCGACAAAGGAACTCTCACTCGTCATAAGCCAAGGAAACCCGCCTGAAAACTCACTCGTTCCAAGACAACCATCCATCACTGCCACAATAAAGAGGATTGGCAGAGGCGCATGCTTAATGTCGCCTACATTTAATGGCACAAAACTAAACTTCCAAACTCGCAAAGGTGCCAACTATTCAAACATGAAGAAGCAGCAAAGACATGGGCCGAAGAAATGGAAACCCGGAAGGAGTAACAAGCAAGCACGACTCATTGGACCAGCAGCTATGGTCAAGAAAGCCTCACCCTCTCAAATCAAAAGAGCTACCGAGAAAAAGTTCGACCTCAAGCACCCATGGGATCCCTACTTATGATCCAGGAATGAGGTATCGTCGAGCCAACGACGTTAAACAAAGGCACTGGTCGAGAGGTAACCCGACACCTATCTTACTTTCAGTCTTTTATTTTTCTGTCATTTAGTTTTTACCAATAAGTTGCTCTCACCCACTTGGTGCATAGAAGAAATGACTATTCAGGAATCGGACTTGGGTGCAACATTAAGCCACCCAGGCCTACGCCAAGAGTTCAAGGCCCCAGCCGAACTCCCTCGATTATCCTGCCTCATGCCATGTCGTTCACTCGACACTTTAAAGGGAGTTCCGTTCTTCCCTTTTCCTTAATGTCATTTCCTTCTCATAATTGTCTGCTTGCATGGTGAACTAAGTCTTGCTGAAATGCACGCCTTCGTTCAAAAGTGTGGGATGAGAACCACCTGTGTACATAAACATGTTTTCTTTTTTCCTTAATTTTATCTTTTTGAAAATATGAACTTGAGAATGTGAAAAAGATAGATCATAATTCATGCATTAACCTTGTGAAAATTCAACTGTTTAAAAACTTAGAATGTAACTTCTCATTTGTCCCTTTGTGCTGAGATAAACTAGGGATGTGGAGTTGACATAAATTGCCCTAGAGAGGCTTGGCAAGCAATCGAAGGATCGAATCTAACTATATGGTTTTCAAAGTCAGTGGAGGCTGCACTTCGGGTTTCAGTAAAGATGGAAGTCATCTCCGCCATGCAGTGTTTATGCAAAAAGAAAAAAGGCGAGGACGGGAATCAGACCGTCCTATCTCTAGTCAAAGTAGCCGAGAAAATAGATGAGCGACCCTCATCTTGACCCGCGCGAAATGGCAAGGATGAGAGGAGCGGAAGGTATTTCCATATGCTCGCGGGCGATGATTGGACCTCCCAAAAAGGCTTGAGAAAATGGACTAGCAAGTCACAAAGAAGCAAAAAGCTCAAAGAAGCAAATCAAGAGGCCAAAGGCCCAAAATTGTGAAGGTTTTAACCGAACAAAAAGTGAAGTACTCAAAGAGTCAAATCAAAGGCCAAAGGCCGATTCACTACAAAAGCGATCCCTCGCCAAAAGAAAATCAAAGACCAAACCATTGAAACCCGAACCGAATCACGTGCTAGAGAAAGCTACAAGAAAACCATATAGTGCGAGACGGTCCCGAGAATGCAGTCCAGGAGCCTGAAAAGGGCTATCTCCCAAAACATCCAAAATAATTTGCATCTCAGCATGGAGGTACAAGTATCAAGTTTCTTCGATTTATTTACACGGTTTAATTTGGTAATAAGTAGTAATGCATGAATTAGGATAAATCTAATCCCACAGTCTCACTTTCATATTTTAAAAGTTTTTACTTAGATTGTGTACCTCCCTTAAATAGCATTGTTCGGGACGAACAACTAAATGTGTGGGATTCACTGATGGACCATAATTGTTTGAATCATAAACACAGTTAAACCCACCAAATTAGACTCTTTGTCTATTTAACTTTTGCTTGTTAGTTCCGATATTTATCTACAGGGTATTTTGGAGTCTAGAGAGAATACACCCTAAGAAGGAGTTCTTAAAGGCAAAAATGGATTACAAGACAAATCAGGCCAAGATAGGCCCGAGGAAAGCCAGCGCCCGAGCCCGATTGGCCTGCGCCCGAGCAAAACTTCAAATCTGGTCACGACCACTTTCCGGCGGCGTTCCAGCAAATCTAGCTCGAGCATTCATCTTAGAATCACTTCAAAATGCTAGAACCATCGCCCAAAAGCTGAGAACGCATCGCCAAGGACTCAAGCCCGTTCAAGGCCAAACAAGGGCAATATCGGCCGTTTTGGGATTTCGATCATGTTCTGGGCCGAATTTAGCTTAGCATCCTTCTTGAGATCATCTTAGAATGACTTTTTCATTCAGAATACACCCTCCAAAATCCAAGAAGGTCCGACCAAGGCTCCGGTCAGACTCCGGCCACATTCTGGCGACTTCCGGCGAACTCCGGCCATGCTCCGATCATCCTCCAACCTAGCTCCGGCCAAGCCACGTGGCACCACTCAGCTTCCTACATGTGGCGCAGCCATGTGCAAGGAGGAGGAAGATGCATGTTCAAGGAGAAGGAAGATGCATGTGCAAGGAGGAGGAAGATGCATGTATATGGAGGAGTGTGGAGGCTTGTGATTGGAGGAGAAATGGATGGCTTGGATGAATGCAAGTGTACTCCAATCCAATGGTTCCCCATAGATATTTCATCTCCAAAACTTGGCTCCCAAGTATCCATTTCCCTATAAATAGAGGTCATGCTCTCATGTAATAATCATCCCACAATTCACAAGTTCTTTAGAGAGATAGAGGGCTTAACCCTCTTCTCTTCATCCTCAAAAACACAATCCACTTATCTCTCTAGCTTTTGTGGGCACAATCATGTAATCGCTTTACTTTGGAATCGAAGCTTTAGCACTTTCAACGGTTTTTGTAAGTCCTCTCTTTTTTACTTTACTGTCTTTCAAAGTACTTTACTTTCCTGTCTTTACTTTCAAAAACTTTACTTTACTGTCTTTCAAAAACCCTTTACTTTTCAACGCACTTAGCTATGATGTCCTATTCCATGAATAGTCGTAGCTAAACCCTTCATTTGGTTGAAGGGGTGTACTTGTATCATACAATGTTTTAGACCCTGCACCTAGTGCCTCTCTGTGTTCAAAACTTGTTCTATGTGCCACATATAAGGTTAGAACTTCCAAGGTTGAGTGGATGCTTTAACGGGCAAATCTCTTCCGTGGGGTTCGTGAACATACTCGGGTAAGTGGATTCTTTAACGGGCAAAGCTTATCTGAGGAGTTCGACCTATTTACAAAACCATTTGGTTGATCGTAACTGAAGATCAAATGGATGCACATAAGGCTAAGATACTTCGAAAGGAAGAATTAGTCTAAAATAGAACAAGTGTTTTAAACGATGTTGCAAGTCTTGTGCTAGAAATAGCCTCGATTCATCTTTGAACACTTAGTATGATCATTAGAGGTCAATGATAAACAGAATATGATACAAGGCCCCTGAAACCGAATCTTTCCTTTAATTGTTATATCAACTGTTCCTTTACTTTCAGTACCTTATCAACTGTTTACTTTCTGTATAAACCATTCAAACCCAACCCCAATCGCACTTTAATTTATGTGTAAGCTTCATTAAAGAACAACTAATCCACACTGACTCTCTTGGGTTCGACCCCCTACTTACCACTTGCTACCCAGTAGTGAAGTCGCGGGTAGCGGACTTATAAATTTATTTGTACACATTGCCTCGCGACAAGGCAGTGCTGTCATTCACACCGAGAGCAGACGATGTCGTTTAGAAGGTCGAAACATAAGTGAAAGCTTAATGATCAGACTTAATGCATAAATGTTCACACTTAATTGGAACCACAAATGACATATTAGACTTTTGTTGCTTAAATGGACTGCTAGGAGCAAATGAAAAATCCGATAGAAGGAAGTTATACCGAGAGCAGGCAATGTCGTTTAGCAGGTCGAAGCACGAGTGAAAGCTCAATGATCAGACTTAATGCATAAATGTTCAGATTTAATTGGCACCACAAATGACATATTAGATCTTTGTTGTTTTAATGTAGTGCATGGAACAAATGAAAAATCCGATAGAGGGAAGTTATATATCATTACATAGCTAAGTCAAAGCTCTACAACCCTATAGTTCACACCAAGAGCAGAATAGGTCGTTTAGAAGGTCGACACCCGAGTGAAAGCTTAATGATCAGACTTGATGCATATATGTTCAGACTTAATTGGCACCATAAAGGGCATATTAGACCATTGTTGTTTTAATGGAGTGCAAGGAGCAAATGAAAAATTCGATAGAGGCAAATTATGTATCGTTGTGTAGCTAAGTTAAAGCTCCATAACTCTATAGTTCACACCGAGAGCAGACGAGGTGTTTTACAAGTTTGAAACACAAGTGATAGCTTAATTATCAGACTTAATGCATAAATGTTCAGACTTAGTTGGCACCACAAAGGGCATATTGGAACTTTGTTGTTTCAATTGAGTGCTTGGAGCAAATGAAAAATCCGATAGAGGCAAGTTATATATCGTGCTAACTCAAAGTTCTACAACTCTATAGTTTACACCGAGAGCAGAAGAGGTTGTTCAGAAGGTCGAAACACGAGTGAAAGCATAATGATCACACTTAATGCATAAATGTTCAGACTTAATTGACACCACAAATGGCATATTAGACATTTGTTGTTTCAATTGAGTGGTAGGAGCAAATGAAAAATCCGATAGAGGCAAGTTATATATCATTGCGTAGCTAAGTCAAAGCTCTACATTTCTTCACACGGAGAGCAGACGAGTTGTTTTTTTAAGGTCAAAACACGAGTGAAAGCTTAATGATCAGACTTAATGCATAAATGTTCACATTTAATTGGCACCACAAATGACATATTAGACCTTTGTTGTTACAATTCAGTGCTGGGAGCAAATACAAAAACCAATAGAGGCAAGCTATGTATTGTTGTGTAGCTTACTCAATGTTCTAAAACTTTTTAGTTCACACCAAGAGCAGACGAGGTTGTTTAGAAGGTCAAAAAATTTGCGGAAGGCAAACACCTGTGTAACTCACTACGAATTGTGTAGCTATGCTCACTTTGACTCGTGTTTCAACCTTGTAAATGACATTTATTACTTTTAGTATGAACTACAGAGTTATAGAGCTTTGCGTTAGCTACGCAACGACGTATAGTTCGTTTCCATCGAATCTTGTAAAGTTAAATTAAATGGTGCTGTCTAAATTAAATCAAGTTTTGTAAAGTTAAACAAAATTAAACAAATATCAGTTTAGATTTTTTTCAGCTTAAAAGAATACCACCTAAGAAAGGAACATATATTGCCTTCACTAGTACAGATAAGCCTATAGACAGCGCTTATTTGGACCATAAGACAGCGCTTATTTGGACCATAAGACAGCGCTTCACCAAGCGATGTCTAGTCGATCGCTGTCTTAAGTCGAGACTTTAGACAACGCTTCTTAAATAAGCGATGTCTCAAGTCTCAACATAAGACGTCGTTTCTATCTTCATAAGCACTGTTATAGGTCGGATAATAGACAACACTTATTATGTAAGCGCTGTCTATAGTCTAACTTAAGACATCGCTTTATGATAAAGCGATGTCTTATGTTTCAACTTAGACAACACTTACCCGTAAAGCGCTGTCTTAAGTTTGTTCCTTAGACAACACTTACCCGTAAAGCGCTGTCTTAAGTTTGTTCCTTAGACAACGCTTGTGGATAAAACGCAGTCTAAAGGTTGAAAAAATGGCAGATTGGATTTGATTCAAACAAATCCCCCCTTCACTCATTTCAATTGCAAAACACCAATTTACTGAACATCAAATTACATTCATTTGCTCAATATTATACAACACATTTGCACAACACATTTGCATTCATACATATGTCCAAATGTAACGATACTTGACACGTTTGTCTTACAACAACATTCGAGCAATAATACAATAAATAACTTCATGTTTATACCGGATGATATACTTGCCGCACGTAAGTAATTAGTGCAGTTGCAAAGTCATCCCTCATATCATCTAGCACATTGTTATCATAGGGCTGTCGTCCTCTAGGGAAACACTGAAAAAAATTTCAAAGTTAGAAAGTTTATGGACACGACATATTGGTATTGATTAATCAATCTCGGAATATACGTACTTGTCTAATGTCGTCCTCAAGCGATCTATTGGTAACTTTGATGTTCCCATGATTGGTATGTCTGTGGCAAAACGGCTTTAGACAGTTCAAGCTGCAGTTCAAACACATAACTGGAAGAGAAGTACGGCGTACAGAAGACGCATGACCCGGATTCTGTTGCATGATCTAGATTCGGTTTCTTCTGAAGATTCTGAAGATCTTTCGGTTGGAGTTGGTCAGTGAAGAAACAAATATTCGAGATGTCATTCGAATATTTCCTTACCAGAATTAAAGACCAAGCGAATTTTTCGTAAAAGATATCTCATGAAGATGTCAACGAGATTGGTTTTTGATTGGAGTCCCGAAGATGTCGACGAGATTAATTGATTAGAGCCAATCGATAAATCATCACCAAAGATCAGATAGGCGATCAAATCTATGCAGATTGGCTGAGATAGTATCGGATGACTTGGGGTGGAAGTCATCTTTGAAGATTGGATGAAGATTGAATATTCTGCAAATATTATCTCCGAAATATTTGACAGGATGTTCAGATCGGATCTGGGCTTCACCAACGCCTATAAAGAGAAGGCTAGGGCGTCCAGATTAGTTGTTGCTTCCTGAGAGAAAAGATAAAGATGAGAGTTCGTGAGATTGGGGGAGAAGCGACGGTTGGCCTTTCCACATCGGAATATCAGCGCCAAAGCAACAGTCTGATCGATGTGGTGTTCAGGCTGTGTTTGAGGAAAAACGTAGTACACTGACAGAGCACGTCGTTGAGTGCTAAGCAAGATAAATTTATAAGTCCGCTACTCGCGACTTCACTATTGGACAGTAAAGCGGTAAGTAGGGGTCGAACCCAAGGGAATTAAAGGATAGAGTTATTCTTCGAGGAAATGTACAGGAAGGGAGTGTGATTTGGGGTTAGTTGTGGTTTTAGTGCTGAAAAGTAAGTGGGTTGGTTGTGGTTTTAGTGCTAAAAGTAAATGACAAAAATTAGAAATGCTGAAAAGTAAATTGCTGAAAGTAATGCTGGAACAGTCGAATTCAATATCGACTAATCAACATACTTTTGGTATGGACTGATATTGAAAGGGTCTGTAGTGAGCGACAGAAAGGAAAGTACTGAAAGTAATGCTGGAACAGTCGAATTCAATATCGACTAATCAACATACTTTTGGTATGGACTGATATTGAAAGGGTCTGTAGTGAGCGACAGAAAATAAAGTACTGAAAGTAATGCTGGAATAGTCGAATTCAATATAGACTAATCAACATACTTTTGGTATGGACTGATATTGAAAGGGTCTGTAGTAAGCGACAGAAAGTAAATGTGCGGAAAGTAAATGACTGAAAAGTAAGCAGTTGATAGTGAGACTGAAAGTAAAGTGACAGGTGATGTTTTAATTAAAGGAAAGATTCGGTTTTAGGGGCCTTGTATCATAGTCCGTTTATCATCGACCTCTAATGATCATACTACGTGTTCAAAGATGTATCAAGGCTATTCCTAGCACTTGACTTGCCACACCGTCTAGTCTTTTTCAAGACATAGAACTCTTGTTCTATTATGTGCATCCATTTGATCAATCATTCCTGATCAACCAAATGGTGTTTAAAAGAGGTTGAACTCCACAGATAAGTTGTGCTCTTTCGAGCCTCCACTTATCCACGTATGTTCACGAACCCCATGGAAGAGCTTTGCTCTTTCGAGCCTCCACTCAACCAATGGTGTTCTGACCTAATATATGGCACATAGAACAAGTTAAACACGAAGAGGCACTAAGAGAAGAGTCTAAAACATTTTATGATACAAGCACACCCCTTCAACCGAATGAAGGGTTTAGCTACGAATATCCATAGGGGTGGATATCATAGCTAAGTGCTTAGAAAAGTAAAGGTTTTTGAAAGACAAGAAAGTAAAGGTTTTTGAAAGACAAGAAAGTAAAGGTTTTGGAAAGTAAAGACAAGGAAAGTAAAGGTTTTCGAAAGTTAAACTCAAGAACACACTCAAACTTAAGAACAAACTTGGAGCTTTCAATATCAAAGTGAAGTGTGTACAAGGATTGTGGGATGGATTGTAGAGAGATCTCTATCTAAATGACAAGTGATCAAAGGACCAAAATGGGACTAGAACCAAGGACCAAAGACATTGAACTAATGAGAGGGAGTGTGGTATTTATAGGCAAGGAGGAGAGGAGAGGAGCCAACACATGTCAAAGGGGGATAGGAGGGCTCAAAAGCCGCCGGCCATGAGGTGGCAACTCCCCAAAGCCGCCGCCCATGTGTCACTCTCCCATGGAAGCCGCCAGCCTTAGGTGGAGGTGGAAGTGAGTTGAGTGGGTTTCTCCAAAAGCCATCGGTTGCCTCCCAACTCTGGTTAGACTTTGGTTGCCCCTTGGTTGCTTCTTGGTTGACATCAAAGGACAAGGCACAAGCCTTGCACATGGGTGGCTAGACTTGGCATTCGCTTGAATTCTTGATCTTTGTTGAGGTTTGGAACAAGTCATTGGGACATAATTGAGTAATTCCACGTTGGGTTCATGACGGTTGTAAAGTCGGAATTTGGTCGTGGCCTGGAATGACTTGTAATCCATTTTCAGCTTTAAAACTCCTTTTTAGCTTGTTTCATTTCTAATCCTCGAAATAGCCTGTAGAACAAAAGTGAAACTAACAAGTAAAAGTTGTTAAGACAAAGCGTCTAATTTGGTGGGTTTAACTGTCTTAATGAATCATATAGATATGGTCCATCAGATCACCCCACACTTATACTTGTTCGTCCCGAACAATGCTATTTAAAAGATGCACACACAATCCAAGTAAAAACTTTAAATAAGAAAATGAGAATGTGGGACTAGATTTATCCTATTCATGCAATACTTACTTGTTACCAAACTAAACCGTGTAAATACTTAGAAGAAACTTGATACTTGTACCTTCGAGCCGAGATGCAAATTAATTCGGATATTTTGGGAGATAGCCCTTTTCAGGCTCCTGGACTGCATTCTCGGGACCGATTCGCACTATATGGTTCTCTTGTAGCTTTTTCTAGCACATGACTTGATTCGGGTTTCAATGAGTTGAGTTCTTTGATTTCCTTTTGGTGAGGGACAGCTTTTGAAGTGAATTGGCCTTCGGCCTTTGATTTTGAATTGGAGTTTCTTCACTTTTGTTTTGGTTAAAACCTTCACAGAATTTGGCCTATGGCCTTTGATTTGCTTCTTCGAGCTTTGCTCCTTTGTGATTTGCTTGTCCATTTTCTCAACCTTTTTGGGAGGTCCAATCATCGCCCGCGAGCATATGGAAATACCTCCCCGCTCTTTTCTCATCCTCGCCGTTTCGCATGGGTCAAGATGAGGATCGCTCATCAATTTTCTCGGCTACTAAAACTAGAGTTAGGACGGTTTGATTCCCGTCCCGCCTCTTGCATAAACGCTGCATGGCGGAGATGACTTCAATCTTCGATGAAACCCGAAGTGCAGCCTCCACTGACTTCGTAAACCATATAGTAAAATTCGATCCTTCGAGTGCTTGCCAAGCCTCTCTAGGGCATTTTATATCAACTCCACATCCCCTGTATATCTCAACAAAAAGGGACAAATGAGAAGTTACATTGACGGACGCACAGTCGTCGTGTGCAAACATCAAGAATAAATTTGTAAGTCCGCTAATCACGACTTCACTACTGGGTAGCAAGTGGTAAGTAGGGGTCGAACCCAAGGGAATTAGGGGGATAAGTTGTTCTTTGAGGGATCGTATAGGCGGGGAACGTGTTTTACGTTGATTGAGGTTTTAGTGCGGAAAAGTAAGTGTTTTTTTGGTTGGTTTTGGTTTTTAGTGCGGAAAAGTAAATGACAGAAAAGTAAATACTGAAAATAAAAGAGAAGACTTACAGCGGTTGTTGCATGATTGGCATGTCTTCCGGGAGGTCAGCAGTAGATGAAGCAGTTTATACTAAGAAGGTAAATGCAGGTGGTGTTTGAATTTAAGGAAAGCATTCGGTTTCGGGGGCCTTGTATCATAGCCTGTTTATCATTGACCTTTAGTGATCCCTCTAAGTATTAAAACGTGTATCAAGGCCATTCCAAGCACTCGATTTGCCACACTGTCTAGCCCATTCCAAGGTCGTAGAGCACTTGTTCTACTTAGACTAATACCCCATTCCAAGGTATATTAGCCTGTGTGCATCCATTTGACCAGTCATTCCCGACCAACCAAATGGTGTTTTAGAAAGGTCAAACTCCTCAGATAAGCTTTGCCATTCCAAGCATCCACTTATCCGAGTATGTTTACGAACTCCCACGGAAGAGCTTTGCCATTCCAAGCATCCACTCAACCTTGGAAGTTCTAACCTAATATATGGCACATAGAACAAGTTTTGAATAAAAAAAAGAGGCACTAAAATATGGCCTAAAACATTTTATGATACAAGTACACCCCTTCAACCGAATGAAGAGTTTAGCTACGAAGATCCATAGAGGTGGATACCATAGCTAAGTACTTACAGTTTTTGAAAGACAGTAAGTAAGGGAAAGGGGTGAGTACTTCAAGAACCGACAAGAGTACTCAAGAATAGAGAAAAGTAAAGCTTGAGTACTACAAGAACCGACAAGAGTACTCAAGACCGAACTATAATACTCAAGAACCAACAGGAGTATTATAGATTGAAAACCAAACTTACAAAGTACCAAATCTTAGAGAGAGAAGTGTTTTTGATTTTGGGAGTGGGATTGATTACAAATGAGAGGGGAGGGCTCTGTTTATAGCCATGGGAGGAGGAGATGTGTGGAGGAGGAGCCACCACATGGCAAGCCATCTATGGCTTGCAAAAGCCGCCGGTTGGAGGTCATCCATGGAGGAAGCAAGGTGGCTTTGCCACCCATGACTCATCCTCTATACAAGAAGCCGCCGGTCATAAGGGCAAAGGTGGAGGTTTTTGTGAGTTTTGTGAAGTTTTCACAAAACTATCGGTGTATTTCCGCTCCGGACTGACTTTGGTTGCTCCTCCGTTGGATTTGTTTTGAGTGATTCAATGTCAGGATCTTGAGATTTCTTCAGTCGGCATCTGGTCGTGACCTTGGAATGACTCGTAATATCTTTTCAGCGTAAGATCCTCTCCTTAGCGTGTATTCTCTCTAGACTCCAAAATACCCTGTAGATAAATATCGGAACTAACAAGCAAAAAGTTAAATAGACAAACAGTCTAATTTGCTGGGTTTAACTGTGTTTATGATTCGTATAATTATGGTCCATCAGATCACCCCACACTTTTAGTTGTTCGTCCCGAACAATGCAATTAAAGGGCGGCACTAAGTAAACTTTTAAAATATGAAAGTGAGACTGTGTGACTCGATTTATCCTAATTCATGCATTACTACTTATTACCAAATTAAACCATGTAAATAAATAGAAGAAACTTGATACTTGTACCTCCGTGCTGAGATGCAAATTATTTTGGATGTTTCGGGAGATAGCCCTTTTCAGGCTCCTGGACTGCATTCTCCGGACCGTCTCGCACTATATGGTTTTCTTGTAGCTTTCTCTAGCACGTGATTTGGTTCGGGTTTCAATGGTTTGGTCTTTGATTTTCTTTTGGCGAGGGACAGCTTTTGTAGTGAATCGGCCTTTGGCCTTTGATTTGACTCTTTGAGTACTTCACTTTTTGTTCGGTTAAAACCTTCACAATTTTGGGCCTTTGGCCTCTTGATTTGCTTCTTTGAGCTTTTGCCTTTTTGTGGCTTGCTAGTCCATTTTCTCATGCTTTTTTGGGAGGTCCAATCGTCGCCCGCGAGCATATGGAAATACCTCCCCGCTCCTCTCATCCTTGCCGTTTCGCGCGGGTCAAGATGAGGGTCGCTCATCTGTTTTCTCGGCTACTTTGACTAGAGATAGGACGGTCTGATTCCTGTCCTCGCCTTTTTTTCTTTTTGCATAAACACTGCATGGTGGAGATGACTTCAATCTTCACTGAAACCCGAAGTGCAGCCTCCACTGACTTCGAAAACCATATAGTTAGATTCGATCCTTCGAGTGCTTGCCAAGCCTCTCTAGGGCAGTTTATGTCAACTCCACATCCCTAGTTTATCTCAGCACAAAGGGACAAATGAAAAGTTACATTCTAAGTTTTTAAACAGTTGAATTTTCACAAGGTTAATGCATGAATTATGATCTATCTTTTTCACATTCTCAAGTTCATATTTTCAAAAAGATAATATTAAGGAAAAAAGAAAACATGTTTATGTACACAGGTGGTTCTCACCCCACACTTTTGAACCAAGGCATTCTTTTACGAAATGACTTAGTTCAAAAGCCATGCAAGCAGACAATTATGAGAATGAAATGACATTAAGGAAAAGGGAAGAACAGAACTCCCTTTAAAGTGTCGAGTGAACGACATGGCATGAGGCTGGATAATCGAGGGAGTTCGGCTGGGGCCTTGAACTCTTGGCATAGGCCTGGCTGGCTTAATGTTGCACCCAAGTCCGATTCCTGAATAGTCATTTCTTCTATGCACCAAGTGGGTGAGAGCGACTTATTGGTAAAAACTAAATGACAGAAAAATAAAAGACTGAAAGTAAGATAGGTGTCGGGTTACCTCTCGACCAGTGCCTTTGTTTAACGTCGTTGGCTCGACAGTACCTCATTCCTGGATTACTGGTTTGGATCCCATGGGTGGCTTAGGTCGTATTTCGCCACCGTTCCTGTGTTGATTTTTGCCTTGCCTTTTCCCGATTTCTTGTGAGATGATGTGCTTGGGTCCTGGTCCCATTGTTCTGGTGATTTCTCCTTCCAACGTCTCTGAGAAGGTGAGGGACCTTTTACTACTAGTTTCTTGAATCGGGTTTTCCGATGTTTAGGGCTGCCTTGACCAGTCATGGCGAAAACATGCTCCATCGAGGAGTCGTTCTGCTCAGGCCCTTTTCCCATCCTCCTTTTAGCCTCTTCATGGATCACATAGTTCTCTGCTATTTGCTTATTGATCAAGGGGAAAAGTTGGGAAGCTTGCATCTTAAGGCTTGGTTCTGCCTCGTCACATCCGTCTGTGAGGATCTGGTCGTAGATTGTCTCTGATGCTCTGGTAATGATAGTTGGGTATGACTCGGGTAGCTTGCCAGTGGTGTTTTGGACTTCTTCTTCAATTGGCACCGCCTCGAGTTCCCATGAGGGTTTTTCCTCGTTGCTTCCGATGCTTTCTATGTCTGATTCTTCCGATGGCTCGGGAGTATCTGTCTCTGGACCAGCCTCTTCTATCTGCATTCCTCTGTCAGCTTGGGGTATTCGTTTTGTGGCTGCGGCCAGGTCATTTATGAGGTTCCACATGTCTGCCATGGATAAGTTCCTGGCTGATCTTCTCATTGCTTCGTTAATCCTTGTCAGCTCATCGGCCCTCATCCCACGAAGGAATTTTTGAAGAAGAACTTTCTTCGTGAATCCATGGTGCGGGCAGCTTGAGACGATGGTGTCATAGTTCGTGTAGTATTCGTCCAAAGTCTCATCCCGGGATTGTTGAACGCCCATGATCTTCTCTCGGGTTTGTTGTCGTAAGGATGGGGGGGGGAGAATTCCCTCAGAACCGGAACGCAAAGGTCCACAAAATGTACTGCACTACTAGCGGTTGATGTGTAATACCTGATCGTTGCAAAATCAGTTAAAGAAAATTTGAAGCATTTAAGCTTAAATTCCTCTAACATTTCATTTTCAGGTTTTATGTGTTGGCAAACGTGGTGAAAGTTTCGGCAGTGTTGTACTGGGTCTTCTCCATCCGTACCTCCGAACAGAGGAAGATGTCGTGTTGTCCATGCATACATAGTGGGTAGCGTCATGAGGAAATGAGAAGGGAAAGGAAAGAACAACTAATCCGATGGCTAATTCCCCGGCAACGGCGCCAATTTTGACGGACGCACAGTCGTCGTGTGCAAACGTCAAGAATAAATTTAGAAGTCCGCTACTCGCGACTTCACTACTGGGTAGCAAGTGGTAAGTAGGGGTCGAACCCAAGGGAATTAGGGGGATAAGTTGTTCTTTGAGAGATCGTATAGGCGGGGAACGTGTTTTAGGTTGATTGAGGTTTTAGTGCCGAAAAGTAAGTGTTTTTTGGTTGGTTTTGGTTTTTAGTGCGGAAAAGTAAATGACAGAAAAGTAAATACTGAAAATAAAAGAGAAGACTTACAGCGATTGTTGCGTGATTGGCAAGTCTTCCGGGAGGTCAGCAGTTGATGAAGCAGTTTATACTAAGAAAGTAAATGCAGGTGGTGTTTGAATTTAAGGAAAGCATTCGGTTTCGGGGGCCTTGTATCATAGCCTGTTTATCATTGACCTTTAGTGATCCTTCTAAGTATTCAAACGTGTATCAAGGCCATTCCAAGCACTCGATTTGCCACACTGTCTAGCCCATTCCAAGGTCGTAGAGCACTTGTTCTACTTAGACTAATACCCCATTCCAAGGTATATTAGCCTGTGTGCATCCATTTGACTAGTCATTCCCGACCAACCAAATGGTGTTTTAGAAAGGTCAAACTCCTCAGATAAGCTTTGCCATTCCAAGCATCCACTTATCCGAGTATGTTTACGAACTCCCACGGAAGAGCTTTGCCATTCCAAGCATCCACTCAACCTTGGAAGTTCTAACCTAATATATGGCACATAGAACAAGTTTTGAATACAAAGAAGAGGCACTAAAATATGGCCTAAAACATTTTATGATACAAGTACACCCCTTCAACCGAATGAAGAGTTTAGCTACGAATATCCATAGAGGTGGATACCACAGCTAAGTACTTATAGTTTTTGAAAGACAGTAAGTAAGGGAAAGGGGTGAGTACTTCAAGAACCGACAAGAGTACTCAAGAATAGAGAAAAGTAAAGCTTGAGTACTACAAGAACCGACAAGAGTACTCAAGACCGAACTATAATACTCAAGAACCAACATGAGTATTATAGATTGAAAACCAAACTTACAAAGTACCAAATCTTAGAGAGAGAAGTGTTTTTGATTTTGGGATTGGGATTGATTACAAATGAGAGGGGAGGGCTCTATTTATAGCCATGGGAGGAGGAGATGTGTGGAGGAGGAGCCACCACATGGCAAGCCATCCATGGCTTGCAAAAGCCGCCGATTGGAGGTCATCCATGGAGGAAGCAAGGTGGCTTTGCCACCCATGACTCATCCTCTTCACAAGAAGCCGCTGGTCATAAGGGCAAAGGTGAGGTTTTTGTGAGTTTTGTGAAGTCTTCACAAAACTATCGGTGTATTTCCGTTCCGGACTGACTTTGGTTGCTTCTCGGTTGGATTTGTTTTGAGTGATTCAATGTTAGGATCTTGAGATTTCTTCAGTCGGCATCTGGTCGTGACCTTGGAATGACTCGTAATATCTTTTCAGCGTAAGATCCTCTCCTTAGCGTGTATTCTCTCTAGACTCCAAAATACCCTGCAGATAAATATCGGAACTAACAAGCAAAAGTTAAATAGACAAACAGTCTAATTTGGTGGGTTTAACTATGTTTATGATTCGTATAATTATGGTCCATCATTCATCCTAAGTTTTTATACAGTTGAGATTTCACAAGGTAAATGCATGAATTATGATCTATCTTTTTCACATTCTCAAGTTCATATTTTCAAAAAGTTAATATTAAGGGAAAAGGAAAAAAGAAAGCATGTTAATTAACTATGTACAAAGGCGGTTCTCACCCCACACTTTTGAACGAAGGCGTTCCACACGGAATGACTTAGTTCAAAAGCCGATTGCAAGCAAATATATACAGGAAAGGTGAGAATGACTCAAGGCAAAAACTAAATGACCTAAAATAAAATGACAGAAAGTAAGATAAATGCGGGTTACCTCCCGACCAGTGCCTTTGTTTAACGTCGTTAGCTCGACGATACCTCATTTAAGAGGGATCTGGGTCCCATGGGTGGCTCAGGTCAAAGCTCTGTGTTGTCAAGTTGACCTCGCCATGGTAGTGTTTGACTTGCTGTCCATTCACATTGAATCGTCTTCCATCCTCCATGCTTTCCAACTCAAGCATCCCATGGTTGAATACCTTAGTCACGGTATAAGGACCGGTCCATCTTGATTTTAGTTTGCCTGGCATCAACTTCAACCGTGAGGAGAAGAGTAGTACTTGTTGTCCTTCTTCAAATGAGCGCCGGAGGATGAATTTGTCATGATACAATTTTGTCCGCGCCTTGTAGTTCGTTTGCCCTTCATAGGCCTCAAGCCGCAATTCCTCAAGTTCGCACAGATTAAGCTTCCTATCCAGTCCGACAGCCTTTAAATCTGGATTGCAATGCTTGAGCGCCCAATAGGCTTTATGTTCTAATTCCACCGGAAGGTGGCATGTCTTCCCATAAACAAGCCTAAATGGGGAGGTTCCAATCGGCGTCTTGTATGCCGTCTGATAAGCCCAAAGAGCTTCATCCAGCCTTTGACTCCAATCTTTCCTCGCCGGCTTCACCATCTTTTCTAAAATACCCTTGATTTCGCGGTTGGAGATCTCCGCTTGACCATTGATTTGGGGATGATATGCCGTGGATGTCCAGTGGTGGACATGGTAGTGCTTTAAGGTGGCAGCCATCATGCAGTTGCAGAAATGAGTTCCTTGGTCGCTGATTATGGCCTTGGGTACTCCGTACCTACAAAACAGGTTAGTGCGCAAAAAATCTATGACAGTTTTTGCATCGTCGCACCTTGTGGCCTTAGCCTCTACCCATTTTGACACATAATCTACAGCAACTAGAATGTGAGTATAACCGCATGAAACTGGGAATGGCCCCATGAAATGAATGCCCTAAATGTCGAAAACGTCGTTGACTAATATGGGTACTTGAGGCATCTCATTTCTAGCTGACATATTTCCTACTCTTTGACACCTATCACACTTTTTACACTTCTCATATGCATCTCTAAATATACTCGGCCAAAAGAAGCCGCTATCTAGGACTTTCCTAGCGGTTCTCCTAGGCCCGAAGTGTCCTCCACATGCAAACTCATGGCAGAAGCTAATGACAGAAGCAATTTCATTATCGGGGATGCATCTCCTAAGTATTTGATCTGCTCCTATTTTCCACAAATAAGGATCATCCCATAAGTAATGCCTAGCATCATGCCTAAGTTTCATGCATTGTGCTCTAGTAAAAGAGGGAGGAAATGTACCTCCTACTAGATAGTTGACGATTTGAGCATACCAGGGCACTTTTGTTGAGACTGCATAGAGGTGCTCGTCTGGAAATGATTCGGTTATGTGCCTCTCTTCTTCCTCTCGGACAATCCTGCTTAGATGGTCGGCCACTGTATTCTCAATCCCCTTTTTGTCCCTTATCTCCACATCGAATTCTTGCAGTACCAAGATCCATCGTAGGAGCCTTGGCTTGGCCTCCTTCTTTTTCATCAGGTATCGAATGGCAGCATGGTCAGAGAAGACTATCACTTTTGCTCCAAGCAAATAGGATCTGAACTTTTCCAGAGCGAATACCACTGCTAGGAGCTCCTTCTCGGTGGTGGAGTAGTTTCGTTGGGCTAAATCTAGGGTTCTTGAGGCATAGTAGATCACAACCGCCTTCTTATCAATCTTTTGGCCGAGAACTGCCCCCACAGCAAAGTCGCTTGCGTCGCACATGATTTCAAATGGTTTTTTCCAATCCGGAGTTTGGATGAAGGGTGTGCTAGTGAGGGCCTTCTTGAGCTCATCAAAGGCTTCCTTGCTTGCATTGGTGAATTCAAAAGGGACTTCTTTTTGGAGAAGAGTGGATAGAGGCAATGCCTTTTTGGAGAAGTCCTTGATGAACCGTCGGTAGAATCCCGCATGCCCAAGGAAGGATTGGATGCCTCGGACAGTGGAGGGGTATGGTAAAGTCATGATCAGGTCTATTTTAGCCTTGTCCACCTCTATGCCTTCTTGTGAGACGATGTGTCCTAAGACCACTCCATGATTTACCATGAAATGACACTTCTCATAATTGAGTACTAAGTTTATCGAGACACATCGTGCCAGAACCGTGCTTAAGTTGTCTAGGCAAGCGTCGAATGTATCTCCATAGATGGTGAAGTCGTCCATGAAGACTTTGATGAATATTCCGATCATGTCCGAGAAGATGCTGGTCACCACTCTTTGAAAAGTCCCCGGAGCATTGCATAGACCAAACGACATTCTTCTGAAAGCGAATGTGCCGAATGGGCAGGTGAATGTAGGCTTCTCTTGGTCCTCAGGTGCTATGGGGATCTGGTTGTAGCCCGAGAACCCGTCCAGGAAGCAAAAGTATGGTTTGCCTGCCAGTCGGTCTAGCATTTGATCGATGAATGGCAGAGGGAAATGGTCCTTCCTTGTGACAGCGTTCAATTTTCTGTAGTCGATGCACATACCCTTGTTGTCACCATTTTTCCTTCGGTATCTTCCTCGACTGTTATTCCAGTTTTCTTCGGGACTACATGGACTGGACTCACCCACTGGCTATCCGAGATTGAATAGATGACATCCGCATCCAAGAGCTTCTATATTTCCTTCCGGACGATCTCCATCATGATTGGGTTGAGTCATCGTTGAGGTTCTCTTAACGGCTTAGCTCCATCTTCGAGTAAGATGCGATGCATGCAAACCGCCGGGCTAACTCCTCTCAAGTCGGCTAGAGTCCATCTAATAGCTAACTTATGTTGTCTCAGCACCTCTATCAAACGACGCTCCTGGTCTTTTTCCAAGTCACTCTTGATGATTACTGGGAGTGTGTTATTTTCCCCTAAGAATGCGTACTTCAGATGCCCGGGCTGGGGCTTCAATTCTATTTTGGGAGCTTGCATCACCGAGGGCAAAAAGTTATTGGATTTGAATAATTTTACCTCATTGACTTCATATCCTGGTGTGAGAGGCTCTGATGGAGCGTATTTATACGACTCATCGAAACAGTTAAACCCACCAAATTGAACACTTTATCTTATCAAATATTACTTGTTAGTTCCACTTTTGCTCTACAGGCTATTTTGAGGTTTAGAGAGGAAACACGCTTAAAAAGGGAGATTTGAGCCAAAGTCATCACAAGACCATTCCATGCGAGCGCACGACGAGCGCCATGCGAGCGCATGCCGCGAGAAGGCCAGGTCGAGCAACGCCCAGCCGTGCCCCTACATTTCAGCGCGTCCTGCCGAGCCTCCAAGGACCTAAATCAAGTTGCTCGAGCAAAGGACCTTATCTGATGAATCCACCTCGACCAAAATGTTCCAAATAACAAATAAGGTGGACAATGTCGAGACACCAAGGAGAATGCCCGAGCAGATTGGCAGTTGGCCCAAGTCCAAAGCAAAGGTCCCGCGCGCATAGGCACCAAGTCCAAATTGCTCGACCAAACAATGGAATCTGGAAAATCTAGCTCGACCAAAGTGTTTAAAATGTCAAAAGACTTGGTGAATCTCAAATTCCAGACAAAACGCCCGAGTAAATTCATCCATGGCCGAGAAAACCATGTCGCGCCCAAGTCACGCCCAGGTCCTGACCCGAGCACGCCCCAGGCCAGCACCCGAGGCCACGACCGAGAAAAACCTGGCCAGCGGCCGAGCCCGTCCGAGACCTGCGCCCACGCTGAACTTCAAATGAGGCCACGACCATGTTCCGACCAGATTCCGGCAAAACGGTCTCGACCATTAGTCTTAAAATCACTTGGACATTCCAAATCAACTATCAAAGAGCAAAGCACCACCGACCAAAAATCCGGCCAAAATTCTGGCCAACTCTGGCCAAGCTCCAGCGAGCCTCCGGTGGAGCTCAGATCAAGGGCATCCATGGACCAGTCATGCTCCGACAAAATTCCGGCCAAACCCAACCAAATATCTCAAATATCTAATGTTTTTGGTTGGGAACTAACTAGTTTAGTCGGTAGATCTTTTAGGATGTAACTATCCTAGTAACCGATAACCAAGCCTCAACCAAAGCCTCAACCATGTTCAACTAAGTCAAGTGGCTGCCCTCTCAAGCTCAGCCACCCATGTGCAAGGCAAGTGCACCCTTTGGCTCATCCAAACTCCAACCAAAGAGGAACTAAGCCAAAACCAAGCTTGAGGAGGAACTAGATGCCATTGGTATCATTGGAAGGGAACTAGAGCCGGTTGGAGGAGCAAAAGATCTCCCCTAAATCGCCTCCCATGATCTATAAATAGAGGAGCTCCCCTCCTTAGAAAATCATCCCTTTATCATCTCATCACACTTCTCTCTTGTACTCTTGTTTGTTCTTGAAGTACATCTCTCTTGTTCTTGAATGCTCTTGTTTGTTCTTGAGTATTCGAACTTGTTCTTGCTTGTTCTTGAGTTACTCTTGTTTGTTCTTGAGTAAACTCTAGTTTGTTCTTAAGTACTCTTGTTTGTTCTTGAGTTACTTCTTTCCAAAACCCTTACTTTCTTGTCTTTGATTCTCAAAATCATTTACTTTATGTTGTATTTAGCTATGATATCCACCTATATGGATACTTGTAGCTAAACCCATATTCGGTTGAGGGTTCTTACCCTTGTGCCAACATCTTGAGACTTTTGCACTTTATGTTATTTTACACTTCTCTAGTCTTTGAGATCTAGTTTGAGTAACACCTTTGTCGGGTTATTCAAGCTAGGAAAGGCTAGAAGCCTAAAACTCTTGTCAAGCTTAGTTGTGGAGTACCACCTTTGTCGGGGTACTAGGGTTGTCACCTTTGTCGGGACAACCACATAACACCTTGACGGGTTTGAAGGTGTGGAGTACCACCTTTGTCGGGGTATTTGGATTGTCACCTTTGTCGGGACAACCACACTTAGAAGTGTAAGAGAAATCATTTGGAGTCAATGATAGATGTGTCACAAGAAGAGACCCTAAATCGAATCTTCCCTTTAATTAAAACACCAACTGCTTTACTTTCAGTCTCAATATCAACTGCTTACTTTCAGTCTCATCATCAAATGTTTACTTTCAACAAGTCTTGTCCATCAAGCATTTACTTTCAGCAAGTCTTGTCCATCAAGCATTTACTTTCAGCAAGTCTTGTCCATCAAGCATTTACTTTCAGCAAGTCTTGTCCATCAAGCATTTACTTTCAGCAAGTCTTGTCCATCAAGCATTTACTTTCAGCAAGTCTTGTCCATCAAGCAATTACTTTCAGCAACACTTGTCTTTCAAGCACTTACTTTCAGTACCTTTACTTTTCTGCAATTTACCTTACAGTATTACTTTCAGCACTAAAACCTCAATCAACCCCAACTGTATTTACTTTTGTGACATTTCCACATAGAACTGCTATCCCCTAATTCCCTTGGGTTCGACCCCTACTTACCGCTTGCTACCCAGTAGTAAAGTCGCGAGTGGTGGACTTATAAATTATATTTTTTGCAGGTCACGACGACTGGCATCTGTAAGGCTCCGAGATTGTTAAGTGGGCTAGTGTTTCATGCAAGCCTTCGGCCAATTCATATGAGCTCTCGGCTCCATTGAGTATGAGTTCTAAGGGATCTGCTCTTTGTTCTGGTTGAACTTCTTGGACTAGGTCGTCCAACGCGTCGAGAGCGTGCACTTCCTCGAACTCCATGGGATGCTTCATTGCTCTGAATATGTCGAAGCTGAAGACCTCTCCTTCTACTTCCATTGATAGCATCCCACTCCCGCATTCTATCTTCATTTTTGAGGTTTTAAGAAATGGTCAACCGAGAAGGATAGGAGCATGGTCTGTTGGCCCACTATTCTCCATTTTAAGGACGTAGAAGTCTGCTGGAAACACTAATTCTCCTACTTGGACCAAAATGTCTTCAATTTTGCCTTTGGGCTGTTTGCACGACCGATCTGCCAGTTGAATAGTGAGACCGGTGGGTTCGAGCGGCCCAATCCTAAGGCATGAGTAGATAGAGAAGGGCAAGACGTTGATTGATGCTCCAAGGTCTAGCATGCAGTTCTCGATCCAGATGTTGCCAATTGTGCATGGAATGGTATAAGTTCCCAGATCTCCGCATTTGGGGGGCACCTTTCGTTGCATGACGGCCGACACGTCCCTACTCATCAGCTCTTGATCATTTCTATTGCTCCTCCTCCGGTTGGTGCAAAGCTCCTTTAGAAACTTAGCATATCGAGGGATTTGCTTGATGGCTTCCAATAGGGGGATGTTGATTTCGACTTTGCTAAACAATTCGAACACGTCCTCATCCATGACATGTTGTTTTGGTACTCGAGCTGGCACTGGAAATGGAAGCGCGACGCGGATCTTGGATGTCTCGGTTCTGGGCACCGGGTGTGGCCTGTGTTCTTCGGACGGTGGAACTAGGCTAGGCCTGTGTTCCTCGGGTGCGTCCCCATTTTTCTCTACCGCGTCCTGCTCAAGAGTTCCGCGAGCCTCGGGCCTCATTTGTTCTTCTCCGGGCAACCTTGGGCTTTTGTCCTCCTCTTGCTCCATGGGTTCGACGGCAAGCTTTCTCCCACTCCTTAGGGTCACGACACTTACGTTTTCCTTCGGGTTTTGAATGGTTTGTGAAGGAAGTCGGCCATGCTCATAGTAAGGGCGGACATTGAGGTAGCGAGCTGAGACATTTGTTTCTTCAGGTCGGCTATTGCTCCATCATTTTTCACCTGGTTTTGATGGACAGTAGCACTTAATTGATTCACGGTGCCCGAAAATTGATTAATATTGCCTTGGAGCTCCTTCATCATGTCCTCAAGCCACTTGTTCGGTCCTTGCTGATTACTCGAGCCCGCCTGATATTGGTTTGGTCCCTTCTGTTGATACTGACCTGTTGGTGGGGCATTCTGGTTGTACTATCGGTGGGGAGGTTGGTAGAATGACTGAGCTAGTTGCGGTGCAGCTTGTTGTGTTTCTTTCTGAGGATAGCTGTTGTTTCGCCAGCTTGGGTTGGTTGCTTGACCATACTGTCGACTTGGTCCGGCTTTGTCATTGTTGTTGTTGTTGTTGTACCCTTGGTATCCTCCTACTGCATTTACTTCTGCCGGGTCCTCTACTAGTATTGTCGGGCATGCGTCAGTCTTGTGGTCCGTAGAACCACAAAATTCGCAAGGTTTCCCTTGAGCTGGCTGCCTCCGCAGGATCTGAATCATCATTTCCTTTATTTGTTTCATCTCCTCGGGCATGGAGTTTACTGACGTCTCGGCTCGTGCTACATTCTTTGTTCGGGAGAACTCATCTTGCCGAGTGGTCTCCTCTCTAAACCGAGCATTTTCAGCAACGTCAGTGATGAGTCACCTTATGCCGCTCAATGATAGTCTCATCATGGACCCTCCAGCTGAAGCATCAAGGAGCTTTTTGTCTAAGGGAGTCAGTCCATCAATCAAGTACTCGATGATGAGCTTCTCGGGTAGTCCAAGAGTGCAGCAGCTTCTCTCCAGGTGGTTGAATTTCTCCAGGTAGTCATACATGGTTTCATTAGGTCCCTGCCTTATGTCCTGCAGTTTCCTCCTTACTTGCATCGCTCTTCCCGCTGGGTAGTATTTGTCCAGGAATTTCTTTTGCATCTGAACCCATGTTCTGATGCTTCCCGAAGGCAATGAAAGGAACCAGTCATTTGTCGAGTCAACGAGGGAAAAATAAAATGCCTTCAACTTGAAGTCGTCTATATTCACTCGATTGGGCTTTAGATTTTGGCAAATGCCATGTAAGCGTTGGAGATGAGTTGTCGCAGATTCTCCATGAGCTCCTTAGAACTTGGGCAAGCTGTGGACCACTGACGCATTGATGGTAATGTTTTCCACATCAGGGCCCCCGTAAATGCACCAAGGCTGATTTTAGAAATCTGGGGCATTAAGTTCTTTCATAGTAGGTTCGCGGAAGTTGTTATCCCCATAGTAGTTATCAAAGACGGGTTCTTGTCTTGGCATTTGTCGATGTTGAGGGGGTGGGGGATGTCTAGGGGGTTGCACTGGACCAGCTTCATTTCGGTCCTCGGGTGGTCCTTGGTTTCTTCAAACGGCCTCCCTATTACGAGCTCTTTGGTTTCGGATGAGCTGTTCCGGATCGTCGACAAATGGATGCGGCGCCTCATTATTTCGATCGTACAGGTTTATCTCTTCGTCATCCTGATAGTCATGGTGGCTTCCTTCACAAGACATGGTTATGTAGAAGCGAGTACAGAATCAAAGAACACTATTTGATTAATTCTAAATTCTTCTAACTCCCCGGCAACGGCGCCAATTTTGACAGAGCACGTCGTTGAGTGCTAAGCAAGATAAATTTATAAGTCTGCTACTCGCGACTCCACTATTGGGCAGTAAAGCGGTAAGTAGGGGTCAAACCCAAGGGAATGAGAGGATAGATTTGTTCTTCGAGGAAATGTACAGGAAGGGAGTGTGATTTGGGGTTGGTTGTGGTTTTAGTGCTGAAAAGTAAGTGGGTTGGTTGGGGTTTTAGTGCTGAAAGTAAATGACAAAAATTAGAAGTGCTGAAAAGTAAATTGGTGAAAGTAATGCTGGAACAGTCGAATTCAATATCGACTAATCAACATACTTTTGGTATGGACTGATATTGAAAGGGTCTGTAGTGAGCGACAGAAAGGAAAGTACTGAAAGTAATGCTGGAACAGTCGAATTCAATATCGACTAATCAACATACTTTTGGTATGGACTGATATTGAAAGGGACTGTAGTAAGCGACAGAAAGTAAATGTGCGGAAAGTAAATGACTGAAAAGTAAGCAGTTGATAGTGAGACTGAAAGTAAAGTGACAGGTGATGTTTTAATTAAAAGAAAGATTCGGTTTTAGGGGCCTTGTATCATAGTCCGTTTATTATCGACCTCTAATGATCATACTACGTGTTCAAAGATGTATCAAGGCTATTCCTAACACTTGACTTGCCACACCGTCTAGTCTTTTTCAAGACATAGAACTCTTGTTCTAGTATGTGCATCCATTTGATCAATCATTCCTGATCAACCAAATGGTGTTTAAAAGAGGTTGAACTCCATAGATAAGCTGTGCTCTTCCGAGCCTCCACTTATCCACGTATATTCACGAACACCATGGAAGACCTTTGCTCTTCCGAGCCTCCACTCAACCAATGGTGTTCTGACCTAATATATGGCACATAGAACAAGTTAAACACAAACAGGCACTAAGAGAAGGGTCTAAAACATTTTATGATACAAGCACACCCCTTCAACCGAATGAAGGGTTTAGCTACAAATATCCATAGGGGTGGATATCATAGCTAAGTGCTTAGAAAAGTAAAGGTTTTTGAAAGACAAGAAAGTAAAGGTTTTTGAAAGACAAGAAAGTAAAGGTTTTGGAAAGTAAAGACAAGGAAAGTAAAGGTTTTCGAAAGTTAAACTCAAGAACACACTCAAACTCAAGAACAAACTTGGAGCTTTCAATATCAAAGTGAAGTGTGTACAAGGATTGTGGGATGAATTGTAGAGAGATTTCTATCTAAATGACAAGTGATCAAAGGACCAAAATGGGACTAGAACCAAGGACCAAAGACATTGAACTTAAGAGAGGGAGTGTGGTATTTATAGGCAAGGAGGAGAGGAGCCAACACATGTCAAAGGGGGAGAGGAGGGCTCAAAATCCGCCGGCCATGAGGTGGCAACTCCTCAAACCGCCGCCCATGTGTCACTCTCCCATGGAAGCCGCCGGCCTTAGGTTGAGGAGGAAGTGAGTTGAGTGGGTTGTGATATTTTGTTCTCCAAAAGCCATCGGTTGCCTCCCAACTCCGGTTAGACTTTGGTTGCCCCTTGGTTGCTTCTTGGTTGACATCAAAGGACAAGGCACAAGCCTTGCACATCGGTGGCTAGACTTGGCATTCACTTGAATTCTTGATCTTTGTTGAGGTTTGGAACAAGTCATTGGGACATGTTTGAGTAATTCCACGTTGGGTTCATGACGGTTGTAAAGTCGGAATCTGGTCGTGGCCTGGAATGACTTGTAATCCATTTTCAGCTTTAAAACTCCTTTTTAGCTTGTTTCATTTCTAATCCTCGAAATAGCCTGTAGAACAAAAGTGAAACTAACAAATAAAAGTTGTTAAGACAAAGCGTCTAATTTGGTGGGTTTAACTGTCTTAATGAATCATATAAAAATGGTCCATCATACACACACACACAGCTATCAAGCTACGCCTTTGAGAGAAGGTGACTGGACTTCCGAGAGGTCCAAGACTAGGCCGAGAGGGAAGTCTCATCCTACCCGTAGGGGATCGAGGGGAGCTGCGGTGAACCGAGATCGCAAATCCGAGAGACGGAGAATCAGAGGCTAGGCGATTACAAACAAGGTGTTGTGTAAGAGTAAGACCACTTGTAGCTCTATTCTCGTAATATGATTTGTGTCTCTTTTAGGGTGTGGGAAACCCCCCAGAGTAGGCGAGGCCAAACTGGGTAACATATCGTGTGTGCTCCCGTTCTCCTTTATTTTCCGATAATGCTTGATAAACTGTTTAAACAAGTGTTGGAACACTACCTGGTAGAGTTCGGTACTGGTCAACTGTGTGTGTCTCAGATATCTTCTCTGATTGATGTATCATCATAAAATGAGTTCAAGGTCTGTCTCAACTATACCTTGAACACTAGCTTGAACAGGGAATAGAATTTCAAACTTGAACGAACCAGATTATGTCGCGAATGTATTGCAGGACATAGTAGCCACACACTTCACTGGAAATGGGCTATTTCGGGCACTGAAATAGGAATTGAGTTATAATCACACGAAACATATTATATGAAATATACATTTCAAAACAATTATTACTTGTTATGTCCATACCGTCATAGTCTTCCACTCTATTTTCGAATGATGGATGTTGAAATATAGACTCATGCTTTTGCAACATTAAGTTAATATCAGCAAGTTGTAGCACGTGTAGTAATGCTTAATAAAAGTGGACTGGTATAGTTCTTACGTGTTCACGAAATTTGTTGCTTCAGGCAGTGGTTAGTGACCCCCTGGATCAAGCCAAAGAACCACTCGCTTCGTAGGGAATACGACAGCTAAATCCAATGCCACCTAACAAACATTTGACACATTATATATTAGTACAACATGCATTTAATGCAAAATCAACACACAATAAGAAAAGTATTCACTTACTGTCTGACATTGATGTAGGGAAGGAAGTATCAAAAATTACGACTGTAGTCGGGCATATTTATATGAGAATAGAGCTCCTCTGGAAGAACTCCACCCTCAGATCAAACTCCTCGGACGGGGTCATATAACTCGATCTGAAGAATCCAAACCGAATGCCTAGTGGGATCTTATCGTGTATAAATCTGCAAGCATATGATTATGTACAACGGTAGTTCAGAGTCATTTCTCAATGTCTCCAAAACTCGCGGCCTGACATTTGACTCTTCGGCAACATTGTTAGCCATATCAATCAAATCTCATCTTCCCATTCTGTATTAATATCATCCATTTGTTTGGAAACAACTTGAGGTGCATCATTTCGTGGTTCGGTCTCACCGTGCATACGCCAAACTTTGTAATTGGGATGGATACCACTTAACAATAGGTAGTTTACCAATTCACCGACTTTAACTTTTTTATTATTCGAACAACTCATGCACGGACAGTGAACGTGTTTGGACCCATTTCGTTCGGCAAATAACCTCGCAAAATTACAAACACTATGAATTCCTTGCTCGTATTTATCTGTTAGACGGTTAGCTGACATCCACGATCGGTCCATTGTCATCAAACTATATGCATAGTGTTGATTAAGTATATGAATAGATTGCAACCTATGTTTGTATTGGACAAAAGAAAAGTAAAAGCAAAATTAGCATGAATATTTATTTTCAAGCAAGTATATCTAACAAGTCTTGGACATACAATTTGCATTAAATTTGTTCATAATACATCAATTGCAAGGATGGAATACAAATATATCGAGCAGCAACATATGGACATCCACTACACAATACCATCAAATTAACAAAAGAACATTATATGACATACTATCAAAAGTATAAACAATTCAATGACACACTTTCGATCATTCAAATCCAAATGCTAAATAATGGCACAAATAACTTACTTAGGTCAAGGAGAAGATATCTTGGAAGACAGTGGTGAACCGTTGGCGCTTGGACGCTTCTTCTGAGCTATGTTCATGAAACAAAAAACATTAACCAACAAGAATGAAGTCACAGCGCTGAACTTGGCAAGGAAAAACATTAACCATACCTCTTTATGCAAGCTCGTGTTTGGTGGATGAGTAGACTTAGATCGATTGGGAACGAAAGGTGGAGCGGAAGCAAGAACTGGACTCGCTGGAAAACAACAATAAATTGAACCCTAAATTGATGACGACAACGAATCGTAAAGCCTTACGACTAGAACAAATCGGCGAGAACGACATACCTAAAGACGACTAGAACAACGGCGAGAACGATGTGGCGCGGTCGAAGACGACAGTAAGAATTCAAAATTCCTTCAGTTTTCGGCTGTGTAAGCTGAGAAGAGTGAAATTTGATTGATGAGGACATAAGTAATTCGATTTCTTTAACTTTAGGTTAGGTTTAGACAGCTCTGCCTAAAGGATGACATAAGACAACGCTTTTTTATTAAGCGCTGTCTAAAATGACTAATAGACATCACTTGTATAGAAGCGCTGTCTAAAGTTTAGACATAAGACATCGTTTTGTAAAATGGTGCTGTCTAAAGTACGTAATAGACATCGCTTATATTCAGGCGCTATCTAATGTTAACTAAAGACAATGCTTGTTTAGAAGCGTTGTCTATTGATGGACCATATTTATATGATTCATTAAGATAGTTAAACCCACCAAATTAGACACTTTGTCTTAACAATGTTTACTTGTTAGTTCCACTTTTGTTGTACAGGCTATTTTGAGGTTTAGAGAAGAAACGAGCTAAAAAGAGGGTTCTTAAACCAAAAATGGATTATAAGTCAAGTCGAGGACCGAAGAGCCCAGCCGGGACCGGGAAATCTCGGGCCGCGTCCTGGAAATGCCGGACGCGCCCGGGAGCCCATACCGAGGACCGCAGGTCCCTGCCAAGAGTACCAAACTGAGTGCCGAGAGAGCCGGGACGCGTCCCAGGAACGCTCGAGAACCAACGCCGAGCGCCCGTGCCGAGAGCGCCGAGCGCCCGTGCCGAGAGCTCCGAGCGCCCGTGCCGAGAGCGCCGAGACCCAAGTGTCGAGAGCACCGAGACCCGTGCCGAGACCTGCGCCCGAGGCCCGCAGCCGAGAAAAATAGGTCCGCGCCCGACCAGAACTTCCAACCAGGCCCGACGAGGCCCTGAGCAGATTCCGGCAAAACTACTTCGACCATTAGGTTTAGAATTGTATCAGCAATCCAAATCAGCATTCCAAGAGCCAAGGACCGCCGGCCAAAATTCCGGCAGCTCCGGCCAAATTTCCGGCCAAGCTCCGGCCATGGTCCAATCAACTTCCGGCGATTCTCCGATCAAGCCAAATCCAACCACCACCTTACTCCGGTCATTTTAGCCCAACTCTGGTCAAACTCCGGCGAAGTCCAACCAAACTACTTAATTCCCGGTTAGGTTATACTATTCACATCAGTTTGCCTTTTGGTTTGAAACCAAACCTCAACTAAGTTCCAATAACTTGCCCAAGCCTCAACCAAGCTCAACTAAGTCAAATGGATGACTCTTGGGGAGGTTCATGAACCTAGTCCATGTGCTTGCCCTTTGAAGACCAACTAAGCTCACTTGAGGAGCAACTAAGGGAACTAGTCGGTTGGCTTGGGATATTTTGTTAGCCAAGTGTGAAGTCATTAATGACAAGTGATGGACCATAATTATACGAATCAAAAACACAGTTAAACCCACTAAATTAGACCTTTTGTCTATTTAACTTTTGCTTGTTCGTTCCGATATATTTCTACAGCGTATTTTGGAGTCTAGAGAGAAAACACGCTAAGGAGGAGTTTTTAAGCTGAAAATGAAGTACGAGTCATTCCAGGTCACGACCATGCTACACTCAAAATCAGCCTTAACATCCTTCATGGAACCCACTTGGAATCACTCAAATATGCTAGAACTGTCGGCATTTGGAAAAGAACGCAATGCAAAGGCACAGAGCCCGGTAAAGGCCAAACAAGGGCAATTTCATCCGATTTGGGATTTCGACCATGTTCCAAGCATAATTTGGCTTAGGTTCCTTCTTGAGATCATCTTAGAATGATATTTTCATTCAGAATACACTCTCCAAAATCCAAGAAGCTCCGGCCAAAGCTCCGGTCAGATTCCGGTCAAACCGATGGCTTTTGTGAAAAGATCACAAGCTTCTAGAAGGGATGCTCCTCCTCACATGGGTGGCTAAACCACAAGCCACTCCCCTTCCTCCACCTCATAGCCGCCGGCGGCTTTTGCTCCTCCCCCATGTGTCTTCATCTCCATGGAGCTCCCCTCATCTTGTGACAAGTGGCCTCATCCTCTCCACATCTTCTCCTCCTCCATGGCTATAAATACACACTCCCATCCTTTGTAATCTACATCCCATCCACCACAAATCACAAATGTTTTAGAGAGATAGAGGGCTTAACCCTCTTCTCTTCACTTTCAATAAATATTGTTCTTCATTTTGGAGCTACTTTTGGCGCTTGGATATGATCTTGCCCAGGAGCTCCTCTCCTCCGCTTATTGTAAGGTATAAAATTACTTTCAAGTATTATTTGTTTTTACTTTAAAGTTATTTTATTATTCGGTACCCTTGTTCAAGACAATAGTTTGCTTGTATTCCTTGACATGAATACAAGCAGCTAAAAGCTTGTACTCGGTCGCAGGGGTGTACTTGTATTATAAATGTTTTAGACTCTACTCTTAGAGTATCTCTGTATTCAAAACTTGTTCTATGTGCCATATAGTAGATCAGAATTTCCAAGGTTGAGTGGATGCTTGGAATGGCAAAGCTCTTCCATGGGGATTCGTAAACATACTCGGATAAGTGGATGCTTGGAATGGCAAAGCTTATCTGAGGAGTTTGATCTTTCTAAATCACCATTTGGATAAATCGGGAAAGACAATCCAAATGGATGCACACAGGCTAATATACCTTGGAATGGGGTATTAGTCTAAATAGAACAAGTGTTTAAAATGGTGTTGCAAGTCTTGCGCTAGAAATAGCCTCGATTCATCTTTGAATACTTAGCATGATCATTTCAAGTGTTCTACGCGATGTTGCAAGTCTTGTGTTAGGAATAGCCTCGATTCATCTTCGAACACTTGGTATGATCATTAGCGGTCAATGATAAACAAATATGATACAAGGCCCCTAAAACCGAATCCTTTCCTTACATTGTAATTTACTTTCAGTTCTCAAATCACACTCAAACTCAACCCCAATCGCATTTAATTTCTGCATAAGCTTCATTAAAGAACAATTAATCCACACTGACTCGCTTGGGTTCGACCCCTACTTATCACTTACTACCCAGTAATGTAGTTGCGAGTAGCGGAAATTATAAATTTATTTGCACAGAGAACATTGCACCTTAACGACAGTGCAGTGGGCTCCGTCAACAAGCCAATCCACAAACTCAAGGTGCATTCCCTCTTGCCTCAACCCCCCCTCTCCTTTCCCTTTGGCACAAACCAAAGTTCAACCAAAGTGCAACCGAAGACCAACCGAAGTTGAGGAAGAACTAGAGGAGTTGGGAGACAAATATCCCATTCCACTACCACCTCTAAACCTTCTCTTATGGCTATAAAAGGAGGCTCACCCCTCCTCAAAACATGTCCAATTCGTGGTCCCATCGTCTTAGTTTGTGTCATATCCATGTCATCACTTGTAACTTAGGTAGTGAATCTCTCTAAAATCCATACCACAAATCCTTGTAAACACGTGTGTTTTGAAATCAAAAGCTCTACCTTCTCTCTTGTTCTTGAGTGTTCTTGAGAGTTCTTGAGTGAAGTTTGAGTTTGTTCTTCAATTTCTTTGTCAAAAACCGTGAGCCCTCTTTTGCTTTCTTGTCTTTATTTTGCTTTGAATCTTGAGTACTCTTGTTGGTTCTTGAGTGCTCAATTTGTTCTTGAGTTTTACTTTCCAAAACCTTACTTTCTTGTCTTTGTTTTCAAAACCAAAACCTTTACTTTTCCAAGCACTTAGCTATGGTATCCACCTCTATGGATATTCGTAGCTAAACCCTTCATTCGGTTGAAGGGGTGTGCTTGTATCATGCAAACGTTTTAAATCCTTTTCTTAACGCTTCTATTATGTTCAAACTTGTTCTATGTGCCTTATACTAGGTTAGAACACTATTGGTTGAATTTAGGCTCGAAAGAGCAAAACTCTTCCATGGGGTTCGTGAACATACGTGGTTAAGTGGAGGCTCAAAAGAGCAAAGCTTTTCCATAGAGTTCAACCTCTTTAAAACACCATTTGGTTGATCGGAAATGATTGATCAAGTGGATGCACATAAGCTAAGATACTTCGAAAGGAGGAATTAGCCTAAATAGAACAAGTGTTCTATGTCTTGAAAAGGACTAGACGGTGTGGCAAGTCGAGTGCTAGAAATGGCCTTGATACATCTTTGAACACTTAGAACGATCATTAGAGGTCGATGATGAACGGACAATGATACAAGGCCCCTAAAACCGAATCTTTCCATTAATTAAAACACCACTCATTACTTTACTTTCAGTCCTATTATCAACTGCTTACTTTCAGTACCATTTACTTTCAGTACCTTTAAATTCCGCAACTAACTTTACTTTTAGTACCTAACATTTACTTTCAGTACTTTACTTTCCGCAACTAACTTTACTTTCCGCACCTAACTTTTACTTTACGCACTTTACTTTTACGCACTTTACTTTACGCACTTTACTTTACGCACTTTACTTTTCAGTCTTTACAGTTCCGCACTTTACTTTCCGTCTTTACATTTCCGCACTTTACTTTCAGTCATTACATTTCCGTACGCTTACTACAGACGTTTTCAACATCAATCCAACATAAGTTTGGCAAGTATCATGCTTGAAATACAGCGTGCGACAAACCAAAAGTGTGTTGCGGTTGATATTGAACTCGACTGTTCCAGCACTTTACTTTCCGCACTTTACTTTTCAGTCATTTACTTTCCGCACTTTACTTTTCAGTCATTTACTTTCCGCACTTTACTTTTCAGTCATTTACTTTCCGCACTTTATTTTCAGTCATTTACTTTTCAGTAATTTACTTTCAGCACTAAAACCACAACCAACCCCAATCGCATTTACATTTCTGTACAAATCCCTTAAAGAACAACTATCCACTAATTCTCTTGGGTTCGACCCCTACTTACCGCTTTGCTACCCAATAGTGAAGTCACGAGTAGCGGACTTATAAATTTATCTTTTGCTTTTGCACACGACGACTGTGCATCCGTCATCTATAGTCTAACTTAAGACAGCGTTTTATAAACAAGCACTGTGTATTGTACACTTAAGACAGCGCTTCTTATAGAAGCATTGTTGTCTTAAGCTACATTTTTTAAAGGCAGCGTTTCTGAGAAGCGCTGTCTATTAAGCGTTTTGTACTAGTGCTTCTGTTTTGGAAAATCTCTCAAAGGATTTGTATTAGATTTTCTAATAGAACCATATTGTACAGCTGAAATAACTTCCACTAAATCAGAAGTGAAGATTGCACTTTAAATGTCTTTTTTCTAGCTGCTGTCATGCTGTCCATTGATGATTTTAGGGATGAGATGCAGTCAATTTCACAATACGAAATCTGATCCAAGGATTGCAATATGACTGAGTAGCCACTGAATTTTATCTCTTTGGTGCCATGAGCCATCAGAAAAGAAGATGTTGTCTTCCATTTCTAACAAATGATAATCAAGCGCTGGGTAGTGTAATTTTCCAATAAGAGAACTTGACATATTTATCGTATTGATATATTTGCACCTTGATCTTTTGAGCTGCGTCTTCCGAACTCCAACAGATTTGGCCCTGGTGTAGTAAATTCCTAACTTTCCAGATGGGCCAAATACCACAGATTAGAGTTCCAAAATCCTGTTTGTTGGTTTTTGGCGCACAAATCCAAAACCAATCTACAGGAACTTGACATTGAATTTCTTATAAGAGATTGGCCAGTCCAAGATTGTTCCATATTGTGCGATGCCACCAGCTGTCTTTGAAAATGTGCATGGAATCTTCTTGATTGAAACCACAAAAACAACAGCAAGAACTAATATAGCATCCTGTCTTGCGCAAATTAACATATTCTGAGAGACTGTTATAGAAAAGGCGCCAAGTGGTAAATTGGTACTCCATAAGCTTTTCCAGAACTTTATAAGCTTTGCACGGTCTGATACATCTCCTATTTTGCCTTTGCTTTCCAGATGATGATAAAAAAATGAAGCTGTAAGCTGATTTGGTAATAAATTCTGACGAACTTGATAAAATCTAAATAGGCTCTTTTTCGCTGGAAGTAAAAGAAATCCCTTGTTTGATAGAATTTTTAACTTTACAGAGGCCCCTGCTTCCGGCCCTCCATGCATGTGATGGATGATATCCTATGCCAGCTGCCAAGAAAGTTGAAGCATTGAAGTATTTTGGCTTTATAAACTCTCCCTAGTCAAGAGTTAGGATGAGAAAAAAAAATTCTCCATGCCTGTTTGAGTAATAAAGCTTCATTAAAAGATATTTGACATTTTATGCCCAAACCTCCCCTGTATTTGTCGTTGAGTAGTACGTCTTTGTCAATCTAATGTACAGATTTGACTTTATTTTTGGTTGACCACCAAAAGTGGAGAACCTGATGAAATTCTGTTGCATAGTGTAGTTGGGAGCTTGTGTGGCATGGTGAATTGAGGAATGGCCTGCAGGATTGATGGATCGTTAGGTTAGCCAACTATGTGAGGGAGATCCCAGATTGGTATCCCTCAGACAGATGACAGCGGAAATAAACTCTCGTACAGGAAATATAGAACGGAAAGTAAGTGCTCACGATTTAGAGTGGAAACCTTACTGCAATCCTTGCAGCAGGCTGAAAACCACTTGCCTTCTGGACAGTTCCAGAAGGGCTTCAAGATCTGTGTTATTGATGAAGGAATATGCTTGTAGTTTGTTACAGGTGGTCTCACTCAGTGACAGTTAACAACACTACTCAATTCAAAGTATCAACTAACACAGTCTTCTCTTGTCCGCACACAGCAGCACTTCGTCAGCTCCGGGATTGATCCTCTCTTTGATCACCGATTGCTATCTCCAAAAGCCGAGCTTCTCTTTGAAGACTTCTCATCCTTTTATAGTGTCTTCAAGTCGGCAAAGTCGATCTCCATCAGAGATCCGATTGTTATCTCGTAGTTGTGATACGGTTAAGATATTTCCATATCTTAACCATGTCGCATATATGCTTACCAAATCTGGCTTCAATCTTCCTGTCGAATATACTGACATCTCTTCGTGTATATATTTGCAT
This sequence comes from Rhodiola kirilowii, assembly GCA_033675215.1. Lineage (NCBI taxonomy): Eukaryota > Viridiplantae > Streptophyta > Magnoliopsida > Saxifragales > Crassulaceae > Rhodiola > Rhodiola kirilowii. The sequence goes on along the minus strand of CM066195.1, from coordinate 22,175,646 downwards.
TAATAATCTTAATAAAATATTACACGCATATACTCTTGTATCTTCGATATATATATCTTCGAGTATCTTTTCCCAAATCCGATCTGGCCAGAATGTCGGTGTATCTCTCACACAGAGCGCATCTCTCTCGCAGCTCTGCTCTCTCTCAGAGATGCCCAGTGAGCTTACATGTCAGACAGTGATTTCTGCACACTCAAGTGGATTATTAGTTAAGTGTTTGTTATCATCAAAACACAAGGGTCCAACAAATTCCCCCTTTTTGATGATGACAAACACTTCTTCACAGATAAGAAATCACACACAGCGATGGTATGGAAGTCACCTCTACATTCCCCTAGGACAGCTAGCAACTTCAGTATTTATTCACAAGTCTAGCTAGCATAGTTCCCCCTCAGATAGACATTCACTTAAACTTTGGTACCGGTTATTCCCCCTTAGTGTATGTGATGAGGCATATTTATATGACTCGTTGAATCAGTTAAACCCACCAAATTAAACAATTTGTCTTAACATCTTTCACTTGTTAGTCCCATTTTGCTCTACAGGCCATGTTGTGGTTTAGGGAAGAAACCAGCTCAAAAGAGGAGTTTTATGCTAGAAATAAATTGCAAGTCAATCGGGTCAGTCAAGGACCGAGGAACCCAGTCGGCACCCGAGAAGCCCCAGGCGTGACCGTGCTCCAGTACCGGGCCGCGACCGAGAAATACGGGGTCGCGTTCCAGGTCGGTATCCGAGCAGTCTCGACTGAGGCTCGATAGTCAACACCGAAGAAATAAGGGCGCGCCCCAGAACAGTGCTGATCATCGCTGCTATATGCTCGCAAGGGCGCTGAGGTTCATAACCGAGGAATGTCGGGCTGCGCCCGAGACTGCCGTCCGAGCCCAACCGAGGCAAGCGCCCGGCCAAGCGCCGAGTCGAACTTTTTCCGACCAAAAACTCCGGCGAAGTTCCAGCTACTTGCTAGGTCCGGTGCCCCTTTGGAAGCACCTTTCTCTAAGAGCAGCTTGCCTTGTGAAGCACCTTGCTCAAGGGATGCCACACTTGGCACCAACTAGCTTAAAGGCGGCTAGCTTATGGACGAAGGAAGCTCCAAGAAGTATGGCACTTGGCACCAGCTAGCTTAAAGGCGGCTAGCTTAGGGATGAAGAAAGCTCCAAGAGAGCTCCATTTGGCACCTACTTGCTTGGGCGGCAAACCCATGGGAAGAGGAAAGCTCAACCGCCACCCATGCCTATATATAGAAATGCTTATTCCCTTTCATAGTGTAGCAATTGTGGGCGATCTTGTGACAACTCTTTGAGGAACTTAGAAAGGGAAACAAGACTTGTGGGTAGAAAACACTTGTAATATTTGCACTAGAAATCAAAAGCTCAATTCTCCTCTACTCATTCTTGTTTACTTTTGGTTGCAATGGTTATGATATTCACTTCAATGAGTATTCGTAGCTAAACTTCCATTCGGTCGAAGGAGTTCTTATACTATGCAACCGTTCTAGACCCTTGCTTTCATGTTACTTTAGTGTTCTAGCTAGTTCTTGTGCTTTCGGGTTGAACATAATAAGGAAGAGTGGATGCTTGAAATGGCAAAGCTCTTCCGAGTAGTTCATTCCCTCTATAGTCGCTTGGTTTGTTCGGAAATGAGGGATCAAGCGACTGCACTTAGGTTAACATACCTTGAAATGGGGTGTTAGTCTAGCTAGAACTAGTAAGCTTTGTCTTGAAATGGAAAAGCCTGAGGTGCAAACGCTTGAAATGGCTTTGTTTGGAGTTATGTCTTGAAATGGAATAATTCACTCCCTAGAACATTTGGTTAAATCCTTGGAGGTCGATGATGAACGAGGACTTACTATAAGACTCATAAGACCGGATTCCTTCTCTTAAAAAGAACCACTCTTTCATTACTTGCACTTTACTTTCTCGCACATTTCCTTATTGCCTTGTTTTCTAAAGACTTGGACCTTCAAGCACTTTACATTTCTCGCACATTTACTTCTTGTCTTTAATTTCCAAAGACTTGGACCTTCAAGCAATTTACTTCTCGCACATTTATTTTCAGTCATTTACCTTTCAAGTATTTATTTTCAGCACTTAACCTCAACCAAAAAACCCCAATTGTCTTTCCTTTATTTATCTCTTTCAAAAGAACAACTATTTCCAACCAACTTCCCTTGGGTTCGACCCCTACTTACCGCTTGCTATCATTAGTGAGCCACTAAAGTAGTGGAAAATATAAATGTAAATTTGCAGGTCACAACGACAGCCTGTCAAATTTTGGCGCCGTTGCCGGGAAAGTTAGTGTATCGGATAGTTGTTCTTTCTTTTTCTTTAGTTTTGCTCGTTAACCATGTCTCGTATAGGAAGCCATCACGAGGATGAAGAAATTGACAACGAGGTGAACCAGGTTGTCCGAGATAACGAGGGACTGTCCCCATTTATAGACGACCCGGAACAGCTCATCCGGAACCACAACCGAGCGATTAGGGAAGCAGCCCGGGTAAATCAAAGGATGCCCGAAGGCAGAGTTGGAGCCGCACCGAGGCAACAGCCGAGGCAACAGCCGTGGCAACCCCCGAGACAGCCCCCGTTACATCGGCAAATGCCGAGGCAACACCCAGTCTTTGACGAATACTATGCGGACGAAGTTCTCCGTGAACCTACCATGGGAGAGCTCTCGGCGCCCGATTTCAGGACCCAGCCATGGTGCATAGACGAAGGCCCGGACCTCGAGAACATTGCTATAAACACGTCGGTGGTCCATAACTTGCCAAAGTTCTCGGGAAATCAGGGAGTATCTGCTACTACTCACCTTCAATGTTTACATGGCATTTGCCAAAATTTAAAAACTTATGGAGTAGATGTGGATGATTTTAAATTAAAAGCATTTTATTTCTCCCTTAGTGACTCAGCAGGAAGGGCGATGCAAGTGAGGAGACAATTGCAAGAGATAAGGCAAGGGCCTAACGAGACCATGTACGAGTACCTAGAAAAGTTCAACCACTTGGAGCGAAGTTGCTGCACTCTTGGGCTACCCGAGAAACTCATCGTCGAGTACCTACTTGATAGACTAAAGCCCCTCGACAAAAGGCTCTTAGATGCCTCGGCTAGAGGATCGATGATGAACCTATCATTAAATGGCATAAGGGAGCTTGTCACCAGTGTTGCGGAGAACGCCCGGTTTAGGGAAGAGACGACTCGGCAAGAAGAGTTCTCCCGCACCAAGAACCTGGCAAAGGCCGAGGTACCAATGAGCTCCTTGCCCGAGGAAATGAAGCAGATGAAGGACATGATGATTCAGCTCCTACGAAGGCAGCCAGCTCAGATGAGGCCTTTTGAATTTTGTGGTGCTTTGGACCATAAAACCGACACTTGCCCGACGTTGATGGAGAATGACCCGGAGGAAGTGAACGCAATAGGTGGATATCAAGGGTATAACAACAGCGACCGAGCGGGACCGAGCCGGCAGTTCGGGCAGGCGCCCGGACAAAACTGGCCGAGTGACTCGAGGCAGTTCGGGCAGGCGCCCAGACAAAACTTGCGATACGACAACAACGCCCCGAGGAGAACGCAGCAGGCCGCGCCTCAACCGGCTCAGCAATTCTATCAACCGCCTCACCGGCAATACAACCAGGGCGGACCAGGTCAATATCAGCCGAAAGGACCGAATCAGTACCGGGCCAGTCCGAGCCAGCAAGGCTCGACCAAGCCGCTCGAGGAAATTGTGAAGGACCTGTCCAACACGGTGCATCAATACAAGGCAAAAACCGACGGAGCGATAGCAGATTTGGGCAAACAAATGTCCCAGCTTGCCACCGAGGTGTCCAAGCTAAAAAATGAATCCGGCCGGCTCCCCTCGCAAACGATCCAAAACCCGAAAGGGATTGTCAACATGATAAAGGCATCGGACGTAAAGGCGGCGCAAGAGGAAGCAGCTCAACTGATGAAACCACGGCGTGGGGCCGAAGCTTACAAACCTACAATCAAACACTATACCCGTAGGCGCCGACCGAATTGGAATCAAGAAGAAGACCGGCCCAGCGATGGAAAAACTTGGGTCACGCATGCGGACAATGGACGCTATGCATTTACCGTCAACATGACGCCACCGCCGATCACACACTTCGACGTGCCACCATCTGTGTGGGATGATGAGGGTCAAGAGTCGTCTTACCCTATGAAGACCATTGCCTCCAAGGATTGTGCGACCCAAAAGAAAAAGGTGGAAAAGGAAATAGAATCAAGGAATAAGCAAAATGGCCTGATAACGAGTAAACCCCTCACTTGGAATCATGAGGCGCAACTGGACACAAGCAAGGACCCTGGGGCTTTTACAGTCTCATGTGGTATAGGCAAGACCCAAGTTCATCATTGCCTAATTGATCTTGGAGCTACAGTGAATGTCTTGCCTGACCCCCTATATTGTTCATTGGGGCTTGGTCCATTAAAGCCACCAAAGTTATCTCTCGAGTTGGGGGACAAGTCGTGCGTCCATCCAGTTGGAATGCTAAAAAAAGTGATGCTCCGTGTGGAAAAGCTAGTCGTTCCTACGGATTTTTATGTGATACCAATTGGGGATACCAGCAAGGACGACCCTCCAACACTCATATTGGGGCGGCCATTTCTCTACATCACAAAGGCAAAGATCGACATGAGCGAAGGCTCATTATCCCTCGCCTTCGGCGGTAAAATTTCAGACTTGAACGTCTATAACAGCCGCCCGGGTACAAAGAAACCACCGGAACCATCAAGACCAGGCCCGAGCACATCACGTCACAAGAGTTTGGGGAGGGTCAAAGCAAGGATCAATGCGAGAGCCGCGGCTAAGTTCGACCTAGCCGAGCCACCAGACCCGACATAAACGAGGTATCGTCGAGCCAACGATGTTAAACAAAGGCACTTGCCGGGAGGTAACCCGGCACATTTTTTGGTTTCATACGGCATTTTCTTTTAATTTAGGTTTAAATCGTACTCATCCCCTCGCATTTGGAAGGAACTTGATCTTTTGTGCAGGAACAGGAGTCGCGCTCGAGAATGACCGGGCTTCACCCAGGAAAGATCGAGTCGCGACCGAGAAGTACCGGGGACACGCCCGAGGAACACCGAGGCGCGCCTAAAAATCCAGTTTCCTTGCCGAACTTCCTCGAGCTTCATCCGAATCCGGCCGAACCAAGGGCCTGCCGTTTGCTCCCACGTCCATGACTTGGCAGCAACGACACCACAAGGGAGTTCGACTCTTTTCCTCTTATATCATTTCCTTTCCAAGTCCCCTTATTCTTTTTGTCTTTTGAACCAAGTCGTGCTGCGAGGCACGACTTTGTTCAAAAGTGTGGGGTGAGTCATTGCACATAGTAGTCAGCATGTTTTCTTTTTTCCGTAATTTCTATCTTTTTGCAACTCTTGAATATAAGCTTCATGATGTGAAATAGATGGATTCAAATTCATGCATGCCCTTGTGAGATCTAAATTGCGTTAAAACTTTAGAACTTAACTATTTATTTGTCCTTACGTGCCGAGATAAATAGGGATGTGGAGTTGACAGAAAACGCCCTAGAGAGGTTTGACAAGCACTTAGAGGGCCGGATCTCACTATATGGTTGTCCGAAGTTAGTGGAGGTTAGCACTTCGAGTTACTTGGGTTTCGAGTAGACTCCGCGATGCAGCGTTTATGCAAGTGGCGGGACGGGAATCAAACCGTCCTATCTCTAGTCCGAGTAGCCGGGAAAATAGCCGAGCGACCCTCGTTTTGACCCGCGCGAAAGGGCAAGGATGAGAAAGAGCGGGGAGGTATTTCCATATGCTCTCGGGCAATGATTGGACCTCCTAAGAGTAAAAACGAACAAGCAGTTCACAAAGGAGCAAAGCTCGAGAAATCAAAGGCCAAAGGCCAAATTGTGAAGGTTTTAACCAAAGCAAAAGTGAAGCATCCAAATTCAATATCAAAGGCCGAAGGCCAAGTCACTACAAATGTTATTCTTCCAAACAATATAAAAGACTCGACCCATTTAGCCCGAATAAATCATGTGCTAGAGAAAGCTACGGAAGTTAACCATATAGCTGAGTCCAGTCCGAAGAGTGCGTACAATAACCTAAAAAGGGCTATCTCCAATACATCCGAATTGGTTTGCATCACGGCTCGGAGGTACAAGTATTAAGTTATCTTCTAAATTTTAAACACACTTTATTTTGACATCAAGTGACGCATGAATAGGAAAAGTCTAGACTAGCACTCTAACATTCATGTCTAGGACCTTTAGATATTAGTTGCCTCTTCTCACTAGCCTTGTTCGGGACGACCAAGTATAAGTGTGGGGTAATCTGATGAGGCATATTTATATGACTCGTTGAATCAGTTAAACCCACCAAATTAGACAATTTGTCTTAACATCTTTCACTTGTTAGTCCCATTTTGCTCTACAGGCCATGTTGAGGTTTAGGGAAGAAACCAGCTTAAAAGAGGAGTTTTATGCTAGAAATAAATTGCAAGTCAATCGGGTCAGTCAAGGACCGAGGAACCCAGTCGGCACCCGAGAAGCCCCAGGCGTGACCGTGCTCCAGTACCGGGCCGCGACTGAGAAATACGGGGTCGCGTTCCAGGTCGGTATCCGAGCAGTCTCGGCTGAGGCCCGAGAGTCAACACCGAAGAAATAAGGGTGTGCCCCAGAACAGTGCTGATCATCGCTGCTGTATGCTCGCAAGGGCGCTGAGGTTCATAACCGAGGAATGTCAGGCTGCGCCCAAGACTGGCGTCCGAGCCCAACCGAGGCAAGCGCCCGGCCAAGCGCCGAGTAGAACTTTTTCCGACCAAAAACTCCGGCGAAGTTCCAGCAACTTTTTAGGTCCGGTGCTCCTTTGGAAGCACCTTGCCCTAAGAGCAGCTTGCCTTGTGAAGCACCTTGCTCAAAGGATGCCACACTTGGCACCAACTAGCTTAAAGCGGCTAGCTTATGGACGAAGGAAGCTCCAAGAAGTATGGAACTTGGCACCAGCTAGCTTAAAGGCGGCTAGCTTAGGGATGAAGATAGCTCTAAGAGAGCTCCATTTGGCACCTACTTGCTTGGGCGGCAAACCCATGGGAAGAGGAAAGCTCAACCGCCACCCATGCCTATAAATAGAAATGCTTATTCCCTTTCATAGTGTAGCAATTGTGGGCGATCTTGTGACAACTCTTTGAGGAACTTAGAAAGGGAAACAAGACTTGTGGGTAGAAAACACTTGTAATATTTGCACTAGAAATCAAAAGCTCAATTCTCCTCTACTCATTCTTGTTTACTTTTAGTTGCAATGGTTATGATATTCACTTCAATGAGTATTCGTAGTTAAACTTCCATTCGGTCGAAGGAGTTCTTATACTATGAAACCGTTCTAGACCCTTGCTTTCATGTTACTTTAGTGTTCTAGCTAGTTCTTGTGCCTTCGGGTTGAACATAACAAGGAAGAGTGGATGCTTGAAATGGCAAAGCTCTTCCGAGTAGTTCATTCCCTCTATAGTCGCTTGGTTTGTTCGGAAATGAGGGATCAAGCGAATGCAGTTAGGTTAACATACCTTGAAATGGGGTGTTAGTCTAGCTAGAACTAGTAAGCATTGTCTTGAAATGGAAAAGCCGGAGGTGCAAACGCTTGAAATGGCTTTGTTTGGAGCACTCCCTAGAACATTTGGTTAAATCCTTAGAGGTCGATGATGAACGGGGACTTACTATAAGACTCCTAAGACCGGATTCCTTCTCTTAAAAAGAACCACTCTTTCATTACTTGCACTTTACTTTCTCGCACATTTCCTTATTGCCTTGTTTTCTAAAGACTTGGACCTTCAAGCACTTTACATTTCTCGCACATTTACTTATTGTCTTTAATTTCCAAAGACTTGGACCTTTAAGCAATTTACTTCTCGCACATTTATTTTCAGTCATTTACCTTTCAAGTATTTATTTTCAGCACTTAACCTCAACCAAAAAACCCCAATTGTCTTTCCTTTATTTATCGCTTTCAAAAGAACAACTGTTTCCAACCAACTTCCCTTGGGTTCGATCCCTACTTACCGCTTGCTATCATTAGTGAGCCACTAAAGTAGTGGAAATATAAATGTAAATTTGCAGGTCACAACGACAGCCTGTCAGTATGCCCATATAGTTCTTCCCCCTTTTGGCATTGACGGAGCCCACGTCACTGTCGTTAAGGTGCGGTGTTCTCTGTGCAAAATAAATTTATATCTCCGCTACTCGTGACTTCACTACTGGGTAGAACGTGGTAAGTAGGGGTCAAACCCAAGGGAATTAGGGGGATAAGTTGTTCTTTGAGGGATCGTACAGGGAGGGAGCGTGTTTTAGGTTGATTGAGGTTTTAGTGCGGAAAAGTAAGTGTTTTTTTGGTTGGTTTTGGTTTTTAGTGCGGAAAAGTAAATGACAGAAAAGTAAATACTAAAAGTAAAAGAGAAGACTTACAGCGGTTGTTGCGTGATTGGCAAGTCTTCCGGGAGGTGAGCAGTTGATATTGCAGTTGATATTGAGAGAGTAGATTGCAGGTAAAGTTCTAAGTTAAGGAAAGATTCGGTTTCAGGGGCCTTGTATCATAATCCGTTTATCATTGACCGCTAATGACCATACTAAGTGTTCAAAAGTGAATCGAGGCTATTCCTAGCACAAGACTTGCCACACCGTCTAGTCTTTTGCAAGACGTAGTACTCTTGTCTAATATGTGCATCCATTTGACCATCATTCCTGATAAATCAAATGGTTTTTGGAAGAGGTTGATCTCCACAAATAAGCTGTGCTCTTCCGAGCCTCCACTTATCCACGGAGGTCGCGAATTCATGATAGAGCTTTGCTCTTCCGAGCATCCACTCTACCAATGAATTTCTGACCTAATATAAGGCACTTAGAACAAGTTGAACACAAAGAGGCATTAAGAAAAGGGTCTAAAACATTTTATGACACAAGTACACCCCTTCAACCGAATGAAGGGTTTAGCTACGATTATCCATGGAAGAGGACATCATAGCTAAGTACTTAAAAAGTAAAGGTTTTGAAAGGCAGGAAATAGTAAATGTTTTGAAAGTAAAGACAAGGAAAGTGAAGTTGCAGTTTTGAAAGACAGGAAAGTAAAGGTTTCGAAAGTAAAAGACAGTAAAATTAAGGGGGGAGTACTTCAAGAACCGACAAGAGTACTCAAGAACAGTGAAAAGTAAAGACAAGCTTGAGTACTTCAAGAACCGACAAGAGTACTCAAGAACTACTAGAATACTCAAGAACAACAGGAGTATTATAGATTTAAAACAAGTGTTTACAATAGTGCCCAAAATCTAGAGAGATAAGTGACTTATGTTTGTGATGTTGGAATTGTGGATGGGATGTGTAGAGAGATGAGCTCTCCACACTTTGGGATGCTTTTACAAGGGAAGGGAGCATGGTATTTATAGGCTAAGGGAGGAGAAGATGTGGAGGAGAAGGGGACACTTGGCAAGAGGAGGGTGGAGGAGGAGAAAGCCATCGGGGTGAGTCATCTCTCCCTATAGCCGCCGCCCATGTGGCAAGAGGGGAGAGGCTTGTGAGCTTAGCCGCCCATGTGGTGGAGGAGGGGAGGATATGTGTGAGTGGAATGAGATCTTTCTCCTAAAAGCCATCGGTCCTTTCAGCTTCGGTTTGACTCTGGTTGCCCTTCGGTTGGATTTGTTTTGAGTGATTCCACGTCCGGTTCTTGAAAGTCAGAATTTGGTCGCGACCTGGAATGACTCGTAATATATTTTCAGCTTAAAAACTCCTCCTTAGCCTGTATTCTCTCTAGACTTCAAAATACCCTATAGATAAATATCGGAACTAACAAGCAAAAGTTAAATAGACAAAGAGTCTAATTTGGTGGGTTTAACTGTGTTTATGATTCATCTAATTATGGTCCATCAGATCACCCCACACTTTTAGTTGTTCGTCCTGAACAATGCTATTAAAGGGCGGCACACTATCTAAGTAAACTTTTAAAATATGAAAGTGAGACTGTGGGACTAGATTTATCCTAATTCATGCATTACAACTTATTACCAAATTAAATCGTGTAAATAAATAGAAGAAACTTGATACTTGTACCTCCGTGCCGAGATGCAAATTAATTCGGATGTTTCGGGAGATAGCCCTTTTTAGGCTCCTGGACTGCATTCTCGGGACCGTCTCGCACTATATGGTTTCCTTGTAGCTTTCTCTAGCACGTGATTTGGTTCGGGTTTCACTGAGTTGAGCCTTTTTGATTTCTATTTTGGCGAGGGACAACTTTTTTGTATTGAATTGGCCTTTGGCCTTTGATTTGACTCTTTGAGTACTTCACTTTTGTTCGGTTAGAATTTTCACAACTTTGGCCTTTGGCCTTTGATTAGCTCTTTGAGCTTTTGCCTTTTTGTGGCTTGCTAGTCCATTTTCTCAAGCCTTTTTGGGAGGTCCAATCATCGCCCGCGAGCATATGGAAATACCTCCCCGCTCTCCCTCATCCTTGTCGTTTCGCGCGGGTCAAGATGAGGGTCGCTCATCTATTTTCCCGGCTACTTTGACTAGAGATAGGACTGTCTGATTCCCGTCCCGCCTTTTTTCTGCATAAACGCTGCATGGCAGAGATGACTTCAATCTTCACTGAAACCCGAAGTGCAGCCTCCACTGACTTTGAAAACCATATAGATAGATTCGATCCTTTGAGTGCTTGCCAAGCCTCTCTAGGGCAGTTTATGTCAACTCCACATCCCCTGTTTATCTCAGCACAAAGGGACAAATGAGAAGTTACATTCTAAGTTTTTAGACAGTTGAATTTTCACAAGGTAAATGCATGAATTATGATCTATCTTTTTCACATTCTCAAGTTCATATTTTCAAAAAGATAATATTAGGGGAAAAGGATAAAAGAAAAACATATGTGCAATGACAGTTCTCACCCCACACTTTTGAACGAAGGCGTGCCTCGCAGCACGACTTAGTTCAAAAGTCATGCAAGCAAATATATACATGAAAGGTGAGAATGAAAAAACTAAATGACAGAGATTAAATGACTGAAAGTAAGATAGGTGTTGGGTTACCTCCCGACCAGTGCCTTTGTTTAACGTCGTTGGCTCGACAGTACCTCATTCCTGGATCATAAGTAGGGATCCCATGGGTGCTTGAGGTCGAATTTATTCTCGGCTGCCCTTTTGCTCCGAGAGGGTGAGGCTTTATTGACCATAGCTGCTGGTCCAATGAGTCGTGCTCGCTTGTTACTTCTTCCGGGTTTCCATTCTTTCGGCACATGTCTTTGCCGCTTCTTCATGTTTGAATAGTTGGCACCTTTGTGAGTTTGGAAGTTTGGTTTTGTGCCATTAAATGTAGGCGACATTAAGCATGCGTGACGGAGCCCACTGCACTGTCGTTAAGGTGCAATGTTCTCTGTACAAATAAATTTATATTTTCCGCTACTCGCAACTACACTACTGGGTAGTAAGTGGTAAGTAGGGGTCGAACCCAAGGGAATTAGAGGGATACGTTGTTCTTTAAGGGATTTGTACAGGATGGGAGTGTTTTTTAGGTTTGATTGAGATTTTAGCGGTTATGACTAAGTGACTTTTTTTGGTTGTTTTTGGTTTTGAGTGCGGAAAAGTAAATTACAGAAAATAAATACTAAAATTAAAATACTGAAAATAAAAGAAAGACTTACAGTGGGTGATGCGTGATTTGCGAGTCCTCCGGTAGATGAGCGGTTGGTGATTGCAGATGATCGAGCAATTTATAAAAGTAAACACAGGGGGGTTTTGTAATTCAAGGAAAGCATTCGGTTTCAGGGGCCTTGTATCATAGCCTGTTTATTATTTTAGTAACCTTTCTAAGTATTCAAACGTGAATCAAGGCCATTCCAAGCACTCGACTTGCAACACTATCTAGCCTTTTGCAAAAGTGTTCGAAAGTGAATCGAGGCCATTCCAAGCACTCAATTTGCAACACCGTCTAGTCTTTTGCAAAAGTCGTAGAGCACTTGTTCTACTTAGACTAATACCCCATTCCAAGGTATATTAGCCTGTGTGCATCCATTTGGATTGTCTTTCCCGATTTATCCAAATGGTGTTTTAGAAAGATCAAACTCCTCAGATAAGCTTTGCCATTCCAATCATCCACTTATCCGAGTATGTTTACGAATCCCCACGGAAGAGCTTTGCCATTCCAAGCATCCACTCAACCTTGGAAATTCTGATCTAATATATGGCACATAGAACAAGTTTTGAATATAGAGAAAAGAAACTAAAAGAATTAAAACATTTTATAGTACAAGTACACCCCTTTAACCGAATAAAGAGTTTAGCTACGAATATCCATAGAGGTGGATACCATAGCTAAATACTCGGGGTTTTTTGAAAACAGTAAGAGGAGAGGGGGTGGAATACTCAAGAACCAACAGGAGTATTCCTAATTCCTACTGAATACTCAAGAATCAACAGGAGTATTCTCTAAAGTATAATACTAAAGAACCAACAGGAGTATTATTTCATAAACCAAACTTACAAAGTAACATAAACTTAGAGAGAGAAGTGAATTGTTGATTTTTGGATGATACAAATGAGGAGGAGGAGCTCTCCTTTTATAGGCTAAGGGAGGAGGAATGGAGGGTGGAGATGGGTGGCAAGTGTTTTTGATCCAAGGGAGGAGGAGGAGGAGCAAGGAGGAGGTGCCACATGGGGGAGGAGCTCAAGCCGCCGGTTGCCGGTTGCAAGGGGAGGAAAGCCGCCGGTTGTGGTGGGGAAGCTTCCTCCCTTGGCCACCTCCAAGCAAGGTTGCCGGTCACCTTGGTCCATGGATGAGTTTTGACAGTTTTGTGCAGTCTTTTCACAAAACTATCAATCCAATTTTGCTCCGGTCTGACTTTGGTTGTTCCTCGGCTGAATTTAATTTGAGTAATTCAATGTCAGGATCTTGATACTTCTTCGTTCAGCGTCTGATCTTGACCTTGGATTGACTCGTCATATCTTTTCAGCGTAAAATCCTCTCCTTAGCGTGTTTTCTCTCTAAGCGCCAAAATACCCTGTAGAAATATATCGGGACTAACAAGTAGAAGTTAGATAGACAAACAGTCTAATTTGGTGGGTTTTACTGTGTATTTGATTCGTATAATTATGGTCCATCAGATTACCCCACACTTTTAGTTGTTCGTCCCGAACAATGCTATTAAAGGGCGGCACACTAAGTAAGTTTGTTGAAATATGACAATTAGACTGTGGTACTAGATTTATCCTAATTCATGCATTACTTACTTATTACCAAATTGAACGGTATAAATAAATAGAAGAAACTTGACACTTGTACCTCCGTGCTGAGATGCAAATTATTCTGGATGTTTCGGGAGATAGCCCTTTTTAGGCTCCTGGACTGCAACCTCGGGACCGTCTCGCACTATATGGGTTCCTTGTAGCTTTCTCTAGCACGTGATTCGGTTCGGGTTTCAATGGTTTGAGTACTTTGATTTTCTTTTGGCGAGGGACTGCTTTTTGTAGTGAATCGGCCTTTGGCCTTTGATTTGACTCTTTGAGTACTTCACTTTTTGTTCGGTTAAAACCTTCACAATTTTGGGCCTTTGGCCTCTTGATTTGCTTCTTTGAGCTTTTTGCGTCTTTGTGACTTGCTAGTCCATTTTCTCAAGCCTTTTTGGGAGGTCCAATCATCGCCCGCAAGCCTATGGAAATACCTCCCCACTCCTCTCATCCTTGTCGTTTCGCGCGGGTCAAGATGAGGGTCGCTCATCTATTTTCTCGGCTACTTTGACTAGAGAGAGGACGGTCTGATTCCCGTCCTCGCCTTTTTTCTTTTTTGCATAAACACTGCATGGCGGAGATGACTTCAATCTTCACTGAAACCCGAAGTGCAGCCTCCACTGACTTCGAAAACCATATAGTTTGATTCGATCCTTTGATTGCTTGCCAAGACTCTCTAGGGCATTTCTATCAACTCCACATCCCTCGTTTATCTCAGCACAAAGGGACAAATGAGAAGTTACGTTCTAAGTTTTTAGACAGTTGAATTTTCACAAGGTAAATGCACGAATTTTAGATCTATCTTTTTCACATTCTTAAGTTCATATTTTCAAAAAGATAATATTTAAAAAAAAGAAAAAGAAAAACATGTTATTTATTTATTTACACATGCGGATCTCACCCCACACTTTTGAACGAAGTCGTGCCTTTCAGCACTACTTAGTTCAAAAGCCATGCAAGCAGACAATTATGAGAAAGAAATGATATTAAGGAAAAGGGAAGAACAGAACTCCCTTTAAGGTGTCGAGTAAACGACATGGCTCGAGGCTGGATAATCGAGGGAGTTCGGCTGGGGCCTTGAATTCTTAGCGTAGCCTTGACTGGCTTAATGTTGCACCCAAGTCCGATTTCTGAATAGTCAAATCTTCTATGCACCAAGTGGGTGCGAGCGACTTATTGAAAAAGTAAAATACAGAAAATAAAAGACAGAAAATTAAAGTGCCGAAAGTAAGATAGTGTCGGGTTACCTCCCGACCAGTACACTTGTTTAACGTCATTGGCTCGACAGTACCTTATTCCTGGATCACTGGTTGGGGTCCCATGGGTGGCTTAGGTCGAATTTTGCCACTGTTCCTGTGTTGGTTTTTGCCTTGCCTTTACCCGATTTCTTGTGAGCAGATGTGCTTGGGTTAGAGCTCCATGGTTTTGGTGTTTTTTCTTTCCATTGTTTCTGAGAAAGCGGGGGACCTTTGACCATAGCTGCTGGTCTTGTTACTCTTTTGGTCTCCTTCGATAGGTCAGAAATCTGTGTACCGTGATCTGAGATAGGTATAATGTCTGGCAGTTTCTTTGTATCCGTGCGGCTATTATCAATGTAGAAATGTGCAATTTTGCCGCCGAACTTAAGCGATAATGAGCCCTTGCCCACATCGATCCTTGCTTTAGTAGCGAAGAGGAATGGTCGTCCCAAGATTATTGTTGGAGGGTCGTCTTCGCTGGTCTCTTCCGTTTGTATCACATAGAAGTCTGCAGCAACAACGAGCTCTCCCACATGGAGTATTACGTCTTCTAGCATTCCAACCGGACGGATGCATGATTTATCTCCTAGCTCGATATTTGACCTGGGTGGTTTTAATGGACCAAGTCCTAATAGGTAATATAAGGATGAGGGCATGACGTTGACGGCAGCTCCAAGATCGACTAAGCACTTATGAATCTGTGCTTCACCAATACTGCAGGTGACTGTGAAGGCCCCTGGGTCTTTATCTCTTTCCGGTTGTGGCTCGTGATTTGAAGCGAGGGCTCTTTCTATTGTCGGGCCATTCTGCCCGTTCCTTGGCTTAGGATTTGTATAATCGGATCCCTTAATATTTTGCTTCGAAGCATAAATATTAGTTGGGGAGTCCCACCTCAAATTGTTACTGTCATCCCATCCAGATGCTAGTATGTCAGAGTGTATGATCGGTGGTGGTGTTATACAAACGGTGAATGCGTACCGTCCATTGTCAGCATGTGTAACCTATGTTTTGCTATCATTGGGTCGGTCTTCCTCTTGATTCCAATCAGGTCGACGCCTCCGGGCGAAGTGCTTGTTCGTAAGTTTGTAAGTTGGGGATCGTGCAACTTCTCCTAGCGTCGCCTTTTCGTTTGACCTTTTTATCATGCTAAGATTCGCCTTTGGGTTTTGGATGGTTTGTGAAGGGAGTCTGCCAGGTTCATTAGTGAGTGTTGACATTGCCGTAGCGAGCTGGGACATTTGTTTGGTTAATTCTGAAATTGCCCCGTCAGTTTTCGCCTGGTATTGGTGTAGCGAAGTACCCAATTGATTAATGTTTCATGCGAGCTCCTTCATCGTGTCCTCGAGTGACTTGCTTGGTTCTTGCTGATTGTTCGGTCCGGTTTGGTACTGATTTGGTCCTCTTTACTGATATTGTCCTGCCGATGGAGTGTTCTGATTATACTGTTGGTGGGGGGGTTGGTAGTATGACTGAGCTAGTTGAGGGACAGCTGGTTGTGCTTCCTTCTGAGGATAGTTGTTGTTACGCCAGCTCGGGTTGGTTGCTTGACCATACTGTTTGTTTTGTCCGGCTTTGTCATTTTTGTTGTTGTTGTACCCTTGGTATCCTCCTACTGCATTCACTTCTGTCGGTTCCTCTTCTATTATTGTCGGACATGCGTCAGTTTTGTGGTCTGTAGAACCACAGAACTCGCAAGGTTTTACTGGAACTGGCTGCCTTCGTAGGATTTGAATCATCATCTCCTTTAGCTGCTTCATCTCTTCAGGCATAGAGCTCATCGATGTTTCAGCTTTTGCCACATTTTTTGTCCGGGAGAATTCTTCCTGCTGAGTTGTCTCTTCTCTGAATCGGGCATTCTCAGCAACGTTAGTGATAAGATCCCTTATGCCACTTAATGATAGATTTATCATGGAACCCCCAGCTGAGGCATCCAGGAGCATTTTGTCTAAGGGTCTTAATCCGTTAATGAGGTTACTCGATGGTGAGCATTTTGTCTAAGGATCTCTCCAGGCGGTTGAATTTTTCCAGGTAATCGTACATAGTTTCGTTGGGTCCTTGCTTGATGTCCTGCAGTTGCTTCCTTACTTGCATCGCTCTTCCTGCTGGGTAATATTTGTCTAAGAACTTCTTCTGCATCTGAGCCCATGTTCTGATGCTTCCGGAAGGCAATTAAAGGAACCAGTCGTTTGCCGCGTCAATGAGGGAAAAGTAGAACGCCTTTAACTTGAAGTCGTCTACGTTTACGCCATTCGGTTTTAAGTTTTGGCAAATACCATGTAAGGGTTGGAGATGAGTCATTGCTGATTCTCCACGCGTTCCTGAGAATTTCGGTAAGTTGTGGGCCACTGAAGTGTTGATGGTGATATTTTCCAGTTCAGGGCCTTCGTGAATGCACCACGGCTGAATTCTGAAATCTGGTGCCGAGAGCTCTCCCAATGTAGGTTCACGGTAGTTGTTGTTATCTCCGTAGTAGTCATCGAAAGCGGGTTCTCGTCTCGGCACTTTTCGAGGTTGAGGGGGTGGTGGATATCTAGGGGGTCGTACTGGACCAGCTGCATTTTGGTCCTCGGGTGGTTCTTGATTTCTTCTGATTGCCTCCCTATCACGAGCTCTTCTGTTTCTGATGAGTTGTTCTGGATCGTCCACAAATGGAAGTGGCACCTCATCATTTCGCTCGTACAGGTTTATCTCATCATCATCCTGATAGTCATGGTGGCTTCCTTCGCGAGACATGGTTGAAGCGCGGATTGATTTAAAGAACTTATCCGATGGCTAATTCCCCGGCAACGGCGCCAATTTTGACGGAGCCCACTGCACTGTCGTTAAGGTGCAATGTTCTCTGTACAAATAAATTTATATTTTCCGCTACTCGCAACTACACTACTGGGTAGTAAGTGGTAAGTAGGGGTCGAACCCAAGGGAATTAGAGGGATACGTTGTTCTTTAAGGGATTTGTACAGGATGGGAGTGTTTTTTAGGTTTGATTGGGATTTTAGCGGTTATGACTAAGTGACTTTTTTGGTTGTTTTTGGTTTTGAGTGCGGAAAAGTAAATTACAGAAAATAAATACTGAAATTAAAATACTGAAAATAAAAGAAAGACTTACAGTGGGTGATGCGTGATTTGCGAGTCCTCCGGTAGATGAGCGGTTGGTGATTGCAGATGATCGAGCAATTTATAAAAGTAAACACAGGGGGGGTTTTGTAATTCAAGGAAAACATTCGGTTTCAGGGGCCTTGTATCATAGCCTGTTTATTATTTTAGTAACCTTTCTAAGTATTCAAACGTGAATCAAGGCCATTCCAAGCACTCGACTTGCAACACTGTCTAGCCTTTTACAAAAGTGTTTGAAAGTGAATCGAGGCCATTCCAAGCACTCAACTTGCAACACCGTCTAGTCTTTTGCAAAAGTCGTAGAGCACTTGTTCTACTTAGACTAATACCCCATTCCAAGGTATATTAGCCAGTGTGCATCCATTTGGATTATCTTTCCCGATTTATCCAAATGGTGTTTTAGAAAGATCAAACTCCTCAGATAAGCTTTGCCATTCCAAGCATCCACTTATCCGAGTATGTTTACGAATCCCCACGGAAGAGCTTTGCCATTCCAAGCATCCACTCAACCTTGGAAATTCTGATCTAATATATGGCACATAGAACAAGTTTTGAATACAGAGAAAAGAAACTAAAAGAATTAAAACATTTTATAATACAAGTACACCCCTTTAACCGAATAAAGAGTTTAGCTACGAATATCCATAGAGGCGGATACCATAGCTAAATACTCGGGGGTTTTTGAAAACAGTAAGAGGAGAGGGGGTGGAATACTCAAGAACCAACAGGAGTATTCCTAATTCGTACTGAATACTCAAGAACCAACAGGAGTATTCTCTAAAGTATAATACTCAAGAACCAACAGGAGTATTATTTCATAAACCAAACTTACAAAGTAACATAAACTTAGAGAGAGAAGTGAATTGTTGATTTTTGGATGATACAAATGAGGAGGAGGAGCTCTCCTTTTATAGGCTAAGGGAAGAGGAATGGAGGGTGGAGATGGGTGGCAAGTGTTTTTGATCCAAGGGAGGAGGAGGAGGAGCAAGGAGGAGGTGCCACATGGGGGTGGAGCTCAAGCCGCCGGTTGCCGGTTGCAAGGAGAGGAAAGCCGCCGGTTGTGGTGGGGAAGCTTCCTCCCTTGGCCACCTCCAAGCAAGGTTGCCGGTCACCTTGGTCCATGGATGAGTTTTGACAGTTTTGTGCAGTCTTTTCACAAAACTATCAATCCAATTTTGCTCCGGTCTGACTTTGGTTGTTCCTCGGTTGAATTTAATTTGAGTAATTCAATGTCAGGATCTTGATATTTCTTCGTTTAGCGTCTGATCTTGACCTTGGTTTGACTCGTAATATCTTTTCAGCGTAAAATCCTCTCCTTAGCGTGTTTTCTCTCTAAGCGCCAAAATACCCTGTAGAAATATATCGGGACTAACAAGTAGAAGTTAGATAGACAAACAGTATAATTTGGTGGGTTTTACTGTGTATTTGATTCGTATAATTATGGTCCATCAATGCGCCTCTGCCAATCCTCTTTATTGTGGCAGTGATGGATGGTTGTCTTGGAACGAATGAGTTTTCAGGCGGTTTTCCTTGGCTTGTGACGAGTGAGAGTTCCTTTGTCGGCTTTTTTGGCTCATGCTCCGCCTCTAACTCCCCTTGCACCTCATCATTATTGATTATATGATCTTTGGTGGCTATGATCGGCATAAAATACGAAGGGTTAAGTTGAGGCACTTCGACCATGAGGACTGGGTATTTTTCAGGTGCTCCGACAGTGAGGACCAGGTCTTTCTCGGACCGTTTGGTAATGAGGTCCGAGACTTTCTTGGGTGCTCCGAGCGCAAGGACCGGGCCTGGCTTGATTTCTTCGGCTGCTTCGGCAGTGAGGCTCGGGACTTCTGTTGGCTCGGCAGTTAGGACTGTGATTTCCTCGAATGGATTGGTGATAAGGACCGGGCCTGATTTGAGCAATTCTTCTTATAACTCCCAGGGATAATCTGAATGGAGCTCTTCTTCAGGCAACCATGGGTCCTCATCCTCGTCATTCATATGGTCTCCGGGGGCAATCATACTGAGGTCCGGGTCTGTTTTGGGCAGTTCGGTACTGAGGTCTGGGTATGTCTCGGGCAACTCTTCAGTTAGGACCGAAATTGATTTGGGCAGTTTGGCAATGCGGTCCCAGATCAGTTGTGTAGCCGCCCAGAATTCCTCATTTTCGACCTCGTCTTGGTGTATCGGGGCACTCATTTGCTGGATGCTAGCTGCTAATTCTTCCTCCTTGTCCTCGAGTGGCTCAGCAATGTGGACCTGGGCTTCCTCGGGCATTTCGGAAATGTGTACCGGTACTGATTTGGGCAGCTTGTTAATGAGGTCCCAGAGCTGGTTTGATGTTTCTTTTTGAGCCACCCATGATTCGTCGCTTTCGACCTGGATTTGGTGTATCGAGGCACTCAATTGCTGTATGTCTGCGGCCAACTGCTGGGTGCTAGCTGCCAGCTCCATTATATGGTCCTCGAGTAGCTTGGCCTGATCTTCTCTTGGTCTTGACCTCGCGACCAAGTCGTTTATCAATTTCCAAAGATCATCTATGTTTAAGTTATTTACCGAACCTCCTGCCGCATCATTAAGCCAATTCCACTCATATGGCATCATCCCATCGAGAAACCTTTGGAGAAGATATAAGTTGGTGAATCCATGGTGCGGGCAGCTTGTCACAATGGAATCGAAATACCATAAGTACTCGTCCAATGTTTCGTCCCTGGATTGCTCTATGTTGTTGATCTTCTCGCGGACTTCAAGTTCAAAGGGTGGTGGGGAAAACTCCTCATAGTACCAAGGCTCGCTTCCGTAGTATGACGACATGGTTGCGTAGAAGTGATTTCGAGAATTGAGAGAGAGAAAGAAAAGAAAAGAACAACTAATCGGAAGCTAACTCCCCGGTAACGGCGCCAATTTTGACGGAGCCCACGGCACTGTCGTTAAGGTGCGGTAATCTCTGTGCAAAATAAATTTATATCTCCGCTACTCGTGACTTTACTACTTAGTAGCAAGTGGTAAGTAGGGGTTGAACCAAATAAGTTGTTCTTTGAGGGATCGTACAGGGAGGGAGCGTGTTTTAGGTTGATTGAGGTTTTAGTGCGGAAAAGTAAGTGTTTTTTTGGTTGGTTTTGGTTTTTAGTGCGGAAAAGTAAATGACAGAAAAGTAAACACTGAAAATAAAAGAGAAGACTTACAGCGGTTGTTGCGTGATTGGCAAGTCTTCCGGGAGGTGAGCAGTTGATATTGCAGTTGATATTGAGAGAGTAGATTGCAAGTAAAGTTCTAAGTTAAGGAAAGATTCGGTTTCAGGGGCCTTGTATCATAATCCGTTTATCATTGACCGCTAATGACCATACTAAGTGTTCAAAAGTGAATCGAGGCTATTCCTAGCACAAGACTTGCCACACCGTCTAGTCTTTTGCAAGACGTAGTACTCTTGTCTAATATGTGCATCCATTTGACCATCATTCCTGATAAATCAAATGGTTTTTGGAAGAGGTTGATCTCCACAAATAAGCTGTGCTCTTCCGAGCCTCCACTTATCCACGGAGGTCGCGAGTTCATGATAGAGATTTGCTCTTCCGAGCATCCACTCTACCAATGAAGTTCTGACCTAATATAAGGCACTTAGAACAAGTTGAACACAAAGAGGCATTAAGAAAAGGGTCTAAAACATTTTATGACACAAGTACACCCCTTCAACCGAATGAAGGGTTTAGCTACGATTATCCATGGAACAGGACATCATAGCTAAGTACTTAAAAAGTAAAGGTTTTGAAAGGCAGGAAATAGTAAATGTTTTGAAAGTAAAGACAAGGAAAGTAAAGTTGCAGTTTTGAAAGACAGGAAAGTAAAGGTTTCGAAAGTAAAAGGCAGTAAAGGAAAGGGGTGAGTACTTCAAGAACAGACAAGAGTACTCAAGAACAGTGAAAAGTAAAGACAAGCTTGAGTACTTCAAGAACCGACAAGAGTACTCAAGAACTACTAGAATACTCAAGAACCAACAGGAGTATTATAGATTTAAAACAAGTGTTTACAATAGTGCCCAAAATCTAGAGAGATAAGTGACTTGTGTTTGTGATGTTGGAATTGTGGATGGGATGTGTAGAGAGATGAGCTCTCCACACTTTGGGATGATTTTACAAGGGAAGGGAGCATGGTATTTATAGGCTAAGGGAGGAGAAGATGTGGAGGAGAAGGGGACACTTGGCAAGAGGAGGGTGGAGGAGGAGAAAGCCATCGGGGTGAGTCATCTCTCCCCATAGCCGCCGCCCATGTGGCAAGAGGGGAGAGGCTTTTGAGCTTAGCCGCCCATGTGGTGGAGGAGGGGAGGATATGTGTGAGTGGAATGAGATCTTTCTCCAAAAAGCCATCGGTCCTTTCAGCTTCGGTTTGACTCTGGTTGCCCTTCGATTGGATTTGTTTTGAGTGATTCCACGTCCGGTTCTTGAAAGTCAGAATTTGGTCGCGACCTGGAATGACTCGTAATATATTTTCAGCTTAAAAACTCCTCCTTAGCCTGTATTCTCTCTAGACTTCAAAATACCCTGTAGATAAATATCGAAACTAACAAGCAAAAGTTAAAAAGACAAAGTGTCTAATTTTGAAATCTTCCCCTGGTAGATGAGATGTTGTTCTGGTCGAGATCCAGAGCAAATCAAAAACCAACTTATGCGCTAAAACAAGTAATGCGGAAATAAAACGACACGCAAAGTTGTTACCCAGTTCGGCGTTAACGAGCCTACGTCTGGGGGGCGTTCTCTAGCCCGGTGGACAGCAATTCACTATTATTGAGTATTGCGAGTACACGGTTTACCGTTTACAGAATCCCTCTTAAACAACCTGAGCCTCGGACACTCTAGTAATTGCAATCTAGGTCTCCCCCTAGATCTTTGCTCCCGCTCCGTATCCACCAGAATGATTCTCCGTGAGAATCAGCGCCTTCTCCAGAATGCGCAGTAACAGAACTTCAGTGCGAGCCTTCAGCTTCGTCCTTCGATCAATCTGTTGAGCACCAATGCAGATTGATCCGAGCGCCTTCGAGTAACCAGTGACGGTTAGTTCTCCAGCCGTATACGTGCGTCGTGAATAACCAGTTACGATTGATTCACCGCCGTTTGCCTCCTCCTCCCTTCTCTGAGTATGAGCGTGTATTGTATCTCCGTGAGTGCTGCTAATAACCGAGTATTAGCACTCCTTATATAGAGCGGTCGAAACCCTAAAACAATAAGGATTCCTAAACTAAGCCGCCTCTATATTTTAGGAAATCTTTCCTAATCTCTTGCGCATATCTCTTGTAGATAATCCTCCGTTCGAATCTTCAAACTAGATTAAGCAACCTTCGATTATCTTCTCGACTAAGATAGCTTCAAGCGCAAGCAACCGACACCAAGGATATTTCAATAATCCATAAGCACCTGACTCGACAAATATGATTTAGGAAATTCACTGCCGCGTCAGAGTTGTGCTAAGTCGGCTTAGACAAGTTTCCAAATCCGAATATGGAAACTTCCAACTTCTGTCCACTGATGTGCAACCGCCTTGATCTTCCAACGGTCGACTAGGTTTCCTAATCTGATTTAGGAAACACATCTTCTGCTTCAACTTGTGCTAGGACAGTTGTCTCTTCCAGTCTTGAACAACAGCTAGAACAACTATACTAAGTTTTGCCAAACTACATGCCATATAAACTAACAATCTCCCCCTTGGCATTTTTGGCAAAACTACCTATTTGAAGCTACCTGTACTACTAATACAGTTGAATCTTCGAGAAGATTTCAAACTCCCTAGCTGAGCTACTAACTAAGCTACCAACTGAATCTTTGAGGAGATTTCAAACTCCAAACACAATAAAAGCACAACGAATCTTTTAAGGAGATTTCAAACTCCAAACATGATACACACTCTAGCACAACTGAATCTTTTAAGGAGGTTTCAAACTCCAAATTTACTCCCCCTTTTTGCCATAAAGTGACAAGGGAGTGCACAAAACATAACACGAGTTCAACAATAAAAAACAGAGAGTTCAAAAAATGTTTGTAGGAAGAGCAGAGTGCATCACCAAAATTAGTAGTCGGACTCCTCATCACTGGGTTCATCATAAGCCGATTCACCATCATCTTCTTCCTCCGGATAGCGCAGGCTCACCAAAAGTTTTGTGATCTTTTTCTTTCTGGCCATGAGCAGCACTATTCTCTCACTCGCATCAGCTAACTCTTCTTCAAGATGTGTGATCATCCTCTTCCGAGTGACAGCAGGGACATGAGCACTTGATGCATCCAGAGATTGCTCAGATAACTTTTTCTTAGGCTTGATAGGGGCATCTAGGTCCAGATCCACAATATGTGAACCAGAAAAGTGCTTGTGATCTGCAAGGAACACCTTTGGATCTCCAGTCAACTTGTCCTGACTAGTTAAGATATCTGGATGTTGTCCTACCACAAGTTGGTGAATCAGCGAGGGGAAACCAATCGGATGATTGACTTTAACAGAAGATGCATGGCTAGCAATTTGATCGAAAATAAGACGCCCAAGGTCAATCTTTTTCCCAGCCCCAAGAGTTTTCAGAATAGCACCCATTGTATGGCCAAGCGTTGTATGATGATTATTCGGCAGCCAGTTATGAACGGCAATGTTGTGGAGCAAGGAGTGCTTCGAAGAAAGATCCTTCACCGGGAAGGTCATGGTGAACCACTTTGAACGAACACCGCCAGTAAGAGCAACTGCAATCTTGTGCCAATTGGGGTTCTCACCAATATTCAAAGCTCTTGCTTCAATACCGAAATAATCATTGATACCATCCGGATTAATGACCACCTGCTTGCCTCTCACACTAGCCATTCCAAAGGCCAAGTTTTCAATATCTGCAAATCCTTCTGGTAGGTTAGCGATAACTTCCCTCACAAGGCTTGCTGCAAAAGGTTTAGCCATTGTAACTGATGGCCACAAATCCACTCCTTTGATCAGACTAACTATCTCCTTGGCTGCATACTTGTCAGCATCCAACACCCTTTCAGCCACGATCTTCCTCTTCTGAACTAGATCCCATTTCTTAGCATGATCATCTGACACAAACCACACACCATTCATCACAACTCCAGATTCAAACAGGACTTTCTTCCCTTTTTCTTTAACCTTGCCTGAAGGAGAACTTTTCTTAGCTTTCTTTGCAACTGGTGAAGCAGCCTTCTCAAGACCAGACGCTTCTACCTCATTTGTTTCTTCGACAACAGTAGGAGAAGGTGCCTTTCTCTTCTTTCGCACAACGGCCTTTGTCTTAGCAACAGGTTTTGACTTAGTAATTTGTTCCTTACTTGCTGGAACATCCTTCTGAGCTTTCTTTCGCAACTCTGACAGCTTGAGTGAACCATCTCCAGAATCCTTACTCTGCATCTCCATCTCTTCATCCTCAGCAACTAGATCTGGTTGACTGATATCACCTTCTTTAGCAACTTTAGAAGAGAACTCTTCTTCAACATATTGCTCAACAGCATCAAACAGACTTTGGAGAGACTCATCAACTTTGTCAGACTCCTTATGAGAAGCCTCTTCTTCTTCATCAACCGACACTTCGGTATCTTCTGTTGCAGGCTCAGCTTGCACCTCTGCACTTGAACTCTCAGCAGCTTCTGGAACATCTTCACCAGAATTTCCAGCAGAAGCTATACTCTGCTTGTCTTGACTCACTTCCTTTTCGTCAGACCCAGAAACATGGTGTTTATCAACATCACCCTCTTCATTACTAACAACCTCATCTTGTTCACTAGATTTTTCATCCTCAGACTCAGACACGATAACCTTACGCTTCACAATCCTGAACTTCTCCTTCACAGGAGTTTTCTTACAAGCAACCATCTTAACCCTTGTACCTTTCATTACAGGAGAGCATTTTTCTAGCGCACCAGCTACAACCTCCGGCTTTTCTCCAACAATTTTCGAGCCAACCACAGATACACCAGGCAAACTAGGACTACTCATAGTTTTTGTAGATTTGGAAATATTTGAGAGTACCTCTTGTGTCGATTTCTTTGCTGGTTCTTTGGTTGAGACAGGCTTTAAAGCAGACGCCTTTTTGGAGATTTCCTCCGTAATGGATTTAGGAATCTTCTTTTCCTTTGCCTGTACAACTGTTTCCATCACCTTCACCGATTTGACCAACTTCTTCTTCTCAGGAACTGGAACTTTAGGAACCTTTGGGGCAGTCGACTTCTCTACGACATCCAAAGTTGATTTTCCTGTGGGAACTGTGTCACTCGCCGAATTAGGGTTTTCTTTGATAATATTTGGTGTGACAACCGATTTTGAGGATTCGTCAAATGTCGCTGCTTTGGAGCCCTTGTTCTTCCTTGTGGCCACCATTGTAGAACTTCGTCAAGCTTCGTCTAGGGTTTCGTCGGGAGAGAAAAACAGCGAGATACGAACAGTTGATTTTGCAAATAATTTTTGGAAATAAAATTCAGATTTTGGCAACCCATACAGCTTTCGGAGACTCCCCTGGCTGCCACGTCACATACACGAATAAAAAGAATATTTGAATATATTTTTTTTGAATACTTCTGGAAGACCGAACGTTTCTTCTTGGACCAGCACCTTTCCTCCACGTCAGCCCTAAACAAATCACCTTCTGGCTCTGGCTGACTGACTTGAGCTGGAACAACTTAGTTGTTGGTGACACACAGACCCGCAGAGGATCTAGGTGTCCGAAACCTCGTGTTGTTCAAGCCTCTGATGATGGATTCTGATTGCTGCTTAATCATCTCTTGTTCAAGTCTGTATTGTTCCAGAATTGACTTCTTCCACAACTTCTTGGTGTAACAACCCTCAATATCAATATCATCTTTTCTCAGTATCATTTTCTTCCACAACATCTTGGTATAACAACTCTCAAAGTGAGATCCCTTCATGCTGTGTTCCCTTCGAACAAAACCACTGCTGTGGCAATCAATCCATGATGTGGATGTCTTCACACGATGACAGCAGTTCATGACCCTTCGTCTAACATACTTGAAGAGAGATGACTTCATAGAGGCTGGGACACAAGTGCACCTACCCAGAGTATGAGACTGCATCTGACCGACTGGAGTCTTTAGGTCTTTCTTCAGCATATATGGGGTCATGGCAGTGGGTAAACCAGAATCAACTAGGTAGCAGTTGTTTGAGGCTCTCCTTCCAGTGAGAACAATTTGATTCTGGTTGTTCTGTACGATACACTTGTCCTGAGTGAACTGGACCTGGTTATTCCCATCGCACAACTGGCTAATGCTAATCAGATTTGCCTGTAAGCCTTCAACAAGAGACACTTCGGTTAATCTAGGTAGACCTGGAACATTCAAGGTTCCTCTTCCAACAACTCTGCCTTCTATTCCATCTCCAAACGTCACAGTTTTGCCATTTATCCATTCTATTTTAGTTAGAAACCCCAGATTTCCAGTCATATGTCTAGAACATCCACTGTCGAAGTACCATCTTTGCTTTTCTGGAAGAAACGTTGAGCTAAAAGCTGCGAGACATGTTTCTTTTTGTTTAATTCTCCAGATTTGCTTCATGGGAGGTCTTGATACTTCACGAAGCTGATCCATCCTCCTGATAAAGTTGTGGAGTTCAGGGCATCTTGACTTGAGGTGTCCCACTTGGTTGCAGTTGAAACACCTTCTTTTGTCTTGCCTCTTTGAGCGGAAACCAGCTAACAGTCCTTGTGGGGGAAGTTCCTTTGAAACAACCCGTGAGCTAGACCCAGTTTTGTTTAGATCTTCCAGGGTTTTGACAGGGGCTTCCTTGTCTTTCTCAATCTCAATTTTCAACGCATCTATAGTGTTAAGTAGAATTACCTCTTGACATTTTAATGCGGCATTCTTCTTCTTTAGATTAGACATGTCTTCTGGATGATTACCTTCACTCCTTTCGATCTGCACCTTCAGGGATGAGATAGTAGCAAGGAGTTCAGCCTTCTGAGCATACAAACCATCTCGCTCATCTTTTACTTTAACTATTTGAGCCTGAAGGTCAGTGATAGTTTGTTGAAGTTCCACCTTCTGAGTGACAAGAACTGCGGCATCTTCCCATAATGTTTCTTTTTCTTTTGTCAAGTCTGTTAGATTGTTGTGGAGTATCTTGTTCTGCTCAACTTCATTTAGCCATTCCTGGAACAACTCCTTGTACTTGATAGCAAAGTCTTCGTTAATGATTTCTTCATTATTACTGCAACTTGAGTACTGAGTGGGATTTTCCGAGGATGACTCTGACCCTGCCTCGTTACTGGTTTCTCCTTCATTGTTGACATAGGAAGTTAAGGCGACAAAGTTATTAGTCTCACCCTCCTGATCAGATTCACTATCACTCCAACTGACAGCATATGCATTCTTCTTCTTCTGCGTATTGATACATTCAGCCCGAATATGTCCATAACCCTCACATTCTCTGCATTGTATCCCTTTGCCTTTGTTAGGATCGGAGTCTCCAGATTGGTTCTTTTTATATCCTCCATCATTCTTCTGGAATCTTGAGTTAGACGGCTGACCGGACTCAGACCCTTTACCGTACTGCCTCCTCATAAACTTTCCAAAGTTTTTGGCAAACATGGCATACTGTTGTTCTGATAGGTCTCCCATCTTGTCTGGCACAACTGAGACTTCGGTTTTTAGACCAACGCTTTTATCCTTCCCGAGTTGATCTTCTTCATTCATGTCCATCTCATGGGACTGAAGAGATCCCATCAGTTCATCCAACCTCATGGTCTTTACATCGTTTGCTTCCTTGACAGCAAGAGCCTTCATAGCGTACCGCTTGGTTAGCGACCTCAGCACTTTCCTTACCAGTGTTTCTTTAGACATTGGTTCTCCAAGCGCGAATGCTTCATTAGAGATGTCGAGAACCCGAGTATTGAAGTCAGATATTGTCTCGTCCTCCTGCATTCTTAGGTTTTCGAACTTTGATGTGACCGTCTCCATTCTAGAAATTTTAACTTTGGATGTACCTTCATGAGCAGTTTGAAGAATGTCCCAAGCCTTCTTCGCAATTTCACAGGTAGAAATCATCTTGAAATTGTTTCCATCAACTCCCGAGAATATGGCATTCATAGCTTTAGAGTTTGCCGCTTCGGCATTCCTTTGAACCTCAGTCCACTTGTTTTTAGCAAGAAGACTAATTTTACCTTCTTTGTCGGTGGCCACTGGGTGTGTCCATCCTTGTTCAACGGCATCCCAAACCGATTCATCTTGAGACTTCAGGAACGCCTTCATTCGCACTCTCCAATAACCATATTTGTTTCCTTCAAGCAGAGGAGGTCGAGTGATGTTCTGTCCTTCTCTTAAATCCATCTCACCAGTCTTCGGATCTTACTCTGTGCGTCGAGTATTTGCTTTGATACCAATTGAAATCTTCCCTTGGTAGATGAGATGTTGTTCTGGTCGAGATCCAGAGCAAATCCCAAAACAACTTATGCGCTAAAACAAGTAATGCGGAAATAAAACGACACGCAAAGTTGTTACCCAGTTCGGCGTTAACGAGCCTACGTCTGGGGGGCGTTCTCTAGCCCGGTGGATAGCAATTCACTATTATTGAGTATTGCGAGTACAGGGTTTACCGTTTACAGAATCCCTCTTAAACAACCTGAACCTCGGACACTCTAGTAATTGCAATCTAGGTCTCCCCCTAGATCTTTGCTCCCGCTCCGTATCCACCAGAATGATTCTCCGTGAGAATCAGCGCCTTCTCCCGAATGCGCAGTAACAGAACTTCAGTGCGAGCCTTCAGCTTCGTCCTTCGATCAATCTGTTGAGCACCAATGCAGATTGATCCGAGCACCTTCGAGTAACCAGTGACGGTTAGTTCTCCAGCCGTATACGTGCATCGTGAATAACCAGTTACTATTGATTCACCGCCGTTTGCCTCCTCCTCCCTTCTCTGAGTATGAGCGTGTATTGTATCTCCGTGAGTGCTGCTAATAACCGAGTATTAGCACTCCTTATATAGAGCGGTCGAAACCCGAAAACAATAAGGATTCCTAAACTAAACTGCCTCTATATTTTAGGAAATCTTTCCTAATCTCTTGCGCATATCTCTTGTAGATAATCCTCCGTTCGAATCTTCAAACTAGATTAAGAAACCTTCGATTATCTTCTCGACTAAGATAGCTTCAAGCGCAAGCAACCGACACCAAGGATATTTCAATAATCCATAAGCACCTGACTCGACAAATATGATTTAGGAAATTCACTGCCGCGTCAGAGTTGTGCTAAGTCGGCTTAGACAAGTTTCCAAATCCGAATATGGAAACTTCCAACTTCTGCCCACTGATGTGCAACCGCCTTGATCTTCCAACGGTCGACTAGGTTTCCTAATCTGATTTAGGAAACACATCTTCTGCTTCAACTTGTTCTAGGACAGTTGTCTCTTCCAGTCTTGAACAACAGCTAGAACAACTATACTAAGTTTTGCCAAACTACATGCCATATAAACTAACAAATTTGGTGGGTTTAACTGTGTTTATGATTCATATAATTATGGTCCATCAGGCATCATCAAAAAGATATGCAAATAGGAACACAGAGTAATGGAAAGAGAAACACTTCATTCATACTAGCAAGAAGTTAGTGTGTCATACAGACACCACATATGCCGCAGAGAATTCAAAATGCATAGAAGTCTTAAACATGAAATTCAAAATAAAACAAGTTCAAAAAGAGGGGGGGGGCAGATGTGGGTGGGGATGGCAAGGAGGGGGGTTCCATGAGACAGTTCAGACTAGGGCACATTCGTGAACGAGTCTGACGGAGCCCACTGCACTGTCGTTAAGGTGCAATGTTCTCTGTACAAATAAATTTATATTTTCCGCTACTCGCGACTTCACTACTGGGTAGTAAGTGGTAAGTAGGGGTCGAACCCAAGGGAGTCAGTGTGGATTAATTGTTCTTTAATGAAGCTTATGCAGAAATTAAATGCGATTGGGGTTGAGTTTGAGTGTGATTTGAGAACTGAAAGTAAATTACAATGTAAGGAAAGGATTCAGTTTTAGGGGCCTTGTATCATATTTGTTTATCATTGACCGCTAATGATCATACCAAGTGTTCGAAGATGAATCGAGGCTATTCCTAACACAAGACTGGCAACATCGCGTAGAACACTTGAAATGATCATGCTAAGTATTCAAAGATGAATCGAGGCTATTTCTAGCGCAAGACTTGCAACACCATTTAAACCCCTTGTTCTATTTAGACTAATACCCCATTCCAAGGTATATTAGCCTGTGTGCATCCATTTGGTCTTTCATTCCCGAGCAACCAAATGGTGTTTTAGAAAGGTCAAACTCCTCAGATAAGCTTTGCCATTCCAAGCATCCACTTATCCGAGTATGTTTACGAACCCCACGGAAGAGCTTTGCCATTCCAAGCATCCACTCAACCTTGGAAGTTCTAACCTAATATATGGCACATAGAACAAGTTTTGAATACAGAGATACTCTAAGAGTAGAGTCTAAAATATTTATAATAAAAGTACACTCCTGCGACCGAGTACAAGCTTTTAGCTGCTTGTATTCATGTCAAGGAATACAAGCAAACTATTGTCTTGAACAAGGGTACCGAATAATAAAATAACTTTAAAGTAAAAACAAATAATACTTGAAAGTAATTTTATACCTTATAATAAGCGGAGGAGAGGAGCTCCTAGGCAAGATCCAAGCGCAAAAGTAGCTCCAAAATGAAGAACAATATTTATTGAAAGGGAATAGAAGAGGGTTAAGCCCTCTATCTCTCTAAAACATTTGTGATTTTTGGTATGGGATGATACAAATGAGGAGGAGATGGCCTCCTTTTATAGCCAAAGGAGGAGGAGATGGGTGGTGGAGATGAATGGCATGTGTTTTTGATCCAAGGGTGGAGGAGGAAGAGATGAGCTTGTGGAGGAGAAGCCACCACATGTCACATTCCCATGGTGAGGAGGGGAGGAGGTAAAGCCGCCGGGTAGCCGGTCATGGAGGAGGAAGGGAGGTGGTTTTGGCCACCTCCTCCCTTAAGCCGCCGGTCATGGTGGATAAGGATGAGAGTTTGTGTGATTTTTGCATAGTTTTCACAAAACTATCACTCCATTTTCGCCCCGGTCTGACTTTGGTTTTTCCTCGGTTGGATTTGTATTGAGTAATTCAATGTCAGGATCTTGAGATTTCTGCATTCAGCGTCTGATCTTGACCTTGGATTGACTCGTAATATCTTTTCAGCGTAAAATTATCTCCTTAGCGTGTTTTCACTTTAGTCTCTAAAATGCCCTGCAAATATATTTCGGAACTAACAAGCAAAAGTTAAATAGACCAACAGTCTAATTTGGGGGGTTTAACTGTGTTTTTGATTCGTATAATTATGGTCCATCAGAGTCCTTCATCTGTTCCACAATCACTGCTGCAAGATCCTTCATCTGCCCTGAGAACCCTTCGACAGCCACGGACATTGCCCCCGAGTCAACTGTTATTGCAAGCTCCAGGTCAACCACCTTCTGCTTCATGAGCTGCAATTCAGACTTCACCTCCACCAACTCGGTCTTTGCCTCTACCAACTCTGATTTTACCTCCTTCAGCTCACCCCTTAATTCCTTCATCTCTGCTCGAAGCACCTTCAGCAGCGCCAACATCTCGCTTAAGCCCTCAGAGGGGGTTACCTCATCACCAACGACAGGAGCAGCAACATTAAGAGGAGTCACTTCAATGACATCCTCATCATCAGCTTCCTCTACCACAGCAGGAACTGTCCATCCAACTCCCTCCAAGAATTCCAAACCCAGTTTGGTAATATGCTCATCACACAGTGCAGACGAAAGCACTCTCTCCGACTCAGGAAGGTAGATCTCCCAATACTGCATTATCTCTTTCACAAACCCTGGGAAGGGTAGTCCATTAGATGGGTTGTCCCTGTTGTTCTCCATATGCCTCATGATCTGATATGCCAAGTTCACTGGCTTCCTCTGCATGATCTGATCGACCAACATCATGTCCTGGAAGGTGACCAGATTGTGCTTGTGCTTCCTTGGGGAGATATTTGAGACGAGGATTCTGTGCAGAATCCTAGGGAGCACATTCATGTGAGTGTTTTCCCTTTGGCCCTTTGCCGTGGGGTCTAGCCCGAGTCGCTCAAATACCTCTACCTTTGCCACTGTGCCTGGCCACGTACCTTTGGAGTAGGTGGCATACCCGCCTTTGGGTACTCCCATAACAGTGGCCAACTCCCTCACACTCACGGAGTACACCTCACCTCCGACAACCGCTGATAGCTCCAAGTTACCTTTGCCCTCCTCCTTTTCAACCAGCTTCATCCTAGAATAGAACTCCCTTACCAACTTCTCATCCACAACAACAGATTTTTTAAACAAACCACCCACCCCTGGGCCTTCATCAGTTCCACAACTTCTCCCAAACCGTTCGCCACCATCCACTCGGTATTCAGTACGAACTCCTGCACAAATCCTTTCCCTACCTCTTCCGATTCTTCGGCGATACCATCGGACTCGGCTTCCTCTTCAACGGGTGGAGCAGACGTCCGGGTAGATCTCTGACCTTTCCTGGCGGATTGAGGAGCAGGTTTCCTTGCTCGTTTGCCTGCCGACCTGGTAGCAACCGAGGTCTCCTTCTTAGCATGGCGCATGGAGGAGGAGTCCGCTCGAAGATCCTCAAGTCGTCCTTCCAATTTCACCATATCTGAGGCTACTGCCGAGTTGGATGTAATGGAGCCAGTTGGCGTGACCGACTGAAGAATGGTCTCCAGGCTGAGAGGATCGACACCACGTCCAATCAACGGAGCAGCCATCTCAGCGGTGGCCGCAGGTGAGACACTTGACTTAGGGTTTGAGGATGCCATGGGTTTAGGGTTTCGAAACTTCTGAACTTTTGTGAGAGAGAAAGCAATAGTCTGAGAGTGATGAGACAAAACGCTCAGTCAGCTTTCTTTAAATACCCTTTGCAAAACCCTAGAGGTTGAAAGCGAACAGAAACCCCAAACGTCGCCTCTTTTAAAAGATAAACCGTCTTCAATTTTTAGCAATCGCCATCTTTCCTTCCTTTCCAAAAGTTATTCCGCATTAATAACTTGCAGATTTCAAATCACCCGAAGAGGCATGCACCGACTGAGGGAGAAGCGACATGTGTCAGTAGTAAGTTTGCTCGTTTCCTCATAAAGGTAACCGACGCGACAACTCCCTGCTGCAGAAACTGTTCACCTTTCAATGCAGTTTTACCTCTTTCCAAGGCTGAGTCAACTTTCCCAGAGGACATAACTTCCCATCTTCACAACTGTCACAGATTGTTTCCCAGCCAAAGGTGATCCGTTCATGATCATAGCTCAGTCTTACTGTCTCATGGGTGCACAAGGTTTTGGTATGGTGTGCAACTTTACCTGAATGGTACAAATAACACCACACACAATCAAGAAAAAAGTTGAAAACTTTCAAGCATATTTGATTTTCTTCGTACCTCATGTGGAAGAACTGCGGAAAAGGAATATCTCGACGGGCTCATAGGAGCGTTCCACACGAAGATATGCTACGGTTGGTCTAGAGTACCTCCTTGGCTTATAGTGTGGGATCAAATATGGAGGTCTCTTTTGGGCAGAAAGAAATTAGAATTTCAAGTCTTTCGGTTCCTAATGCAGTCATCAATCACATAGCAAGCATGCATGGCTACATTATGAACACAACTTACTTTTTCACTAGCACAGAACATCCATGTTAATCTATCCATCAGACGTGACTCATATGCATCTAGTCTAGCCAATCACTGAGGGAGTAATATTTGAGCATAGCTTTAAGGGAGAGAAACCATACCTAATTCGAGCCTCAGCTTCTTGTAGGGTTCTCTATGCAAAGCTTTTGTGAATATGTCTGCAATCTGTTCCTCAGTTCTGCAATATTCCATCTCAATTGTTCCCTTTTCTACACAGTCTCGTAGAAACTGATATCCAATTTCAATATGTTTAGTGCGAGAGAACTGCACTGGATTTTTCGAGATGTTTATAGCACTAGTGTTATCACACAAAATCTTAGCACAATTAGTAATAACACCATAGTCACTTAGCTGTTGTCTGATCCACAGCAGCTGCGCACAGTAAGCAGCAGCGGCGATGTATTCCGCCTCGGCGGTGGAAAGTGCAATTGAGGATTGCTTCTTTGAAGCCCAGGAGATGAGACATGGTCCAAGATATTGAGCCATCCCTGACGTGGACTTCCTGTCTATCTTACATCCAGCATAGTCTGCATCGGTGTATGCTTCCAAACGTAATTCACCTCCCTTTGGATAGAACCGGCATAAGTCATCTGTTCCCTTCAGATATCTCAATATCCTCTTTACTGCTTTCACGTGGGTTTCCCTGGGATCAGCCTGAAATCTTGCACACAGACAAACACTGAAAAAGATATCAGGTCTACTAGCAATGAGATATAACAGCGAACCAATCATTCCCCTGTAGAGAGTTGGATCCACCCGAGGTGAGGACTCATCCTTTGTCAGGGTGTCATTTGGGGATATCGGTGTGGCACACGATTTGGCAGATTCCATCCCAAACTTCTTCAGAATCTCCTTTACATACTTCTGCTGATGGATTCGGGTACCATCCTCTCCTTGAGCAACTTGAAGTCCAAGAAAGTACTTGAGCTCCCCTACCATGCTCATCTTGAATTCACTCGACATCAAATCTGTAAACTTTTTGACAAGTTTAGGATTAGTTGAACCGAAGATGATATCATCTACATATACCTGAAATACCAGGGTGTCTTTCCCTTCCTTCAGAAGGAAAAGTGTTTTGTCCACCTCTCCTCGGACGTATCTGTGGGATAGTAGAAACTGTGACAGTCTCTCATACCAGGCGCGGGGTGCTTGCTTCAGCCCATATAGAGCCTTGTCAAGGATGTGGACATGATCAGGGTGAGAGTGATTCTCGAACCCTGGTGTCTGACTGACATAAACTTCTTCCTTCAGAACTCCGTTCAAGAAGGCCTTTTTCACATCCATCTGCTGCAGAGTAAAACCATGGTAAGTCGAATAAGCAATTAATAGTCTGATTGTTTCTAACCTTGCGACTGGGGCGAATGTCTCATCGTAGTCTATCCCCTCTTATTGGTTGTACCCTTTGACAACAAGGTGGGCTTTGTTTCTCACAACAACTCCCTTGTCATCCATCTTGTTTCTGAAGACCCACTTTGTTCCTATCACATTCTTGTCCTAAGGACTAGGAACCAGTCGCCACACCTTATTTCTTTCGAACTGATGCAGTTCCTCTTGCATGGCATTGACCTATTCTGGATCCTTCAGCGCATCCGCAATCATCTTTGGTTCTGCATGAGAGACGAAAGACGCAAATCCATAGAAATGACACAGTTCATCCAGACTTACCTGATTCTGCTATGAGTAGCACTGGTAGTATCTCGTCCAAGTTGGGGGCTGAGTAACTCTCCCGCTCCTTGTAGTTCTGGGTTCCTCCGCCGTCCCTGCCGGAGGAGGGTTATTCGCAATCACTTCTTCATTAGGGGGGTCTGTGTTGACTTCTATCACTTGGGCTTCTGGAGCCTGCCCTTCAGCTGGTGTCTCTGTTTGAGCAGCTTCGGCTGGCTCAACAAGTTCTTGAACGGCAGCCTGAACGACCTCTGGAACTGGCTCTGTAGTCTCGTTTTGGGCAGGTTCCCAGTCGGGATCAGACTTATCAGTAAGCTGGAGTTCTCCATCATCCTGTGAGGAGGGATCTTTCACAAGGTGTCCAGTCATGGCGCGCTCATCAAAGGTTACGTGAATGCTCTCCTCCACCCGTTCCAATCTCAGGTTGTAAACCTTATATGCTCTGCTATGGCTTGGGTACCCTACGAACAAACCTTCATCGCTCCTTGGATCGAACTTTCCTAGGTTTTCTTTTCCATTGTTGTGTACGTAGCACCTGCAACCAAACACTTTCAAATGAGCAATGTTAGGCTTTCTTCCCCGCAGCAGCTCGTAAGGTGTTTTTCCTATCACAAATCGAAGAGATGCTCGGTTCAGTATGTAGCTAGTGGCATGTACTGCCTCAGCCCAGAATCCATTGGGAACACCGCTGGCAATCAGCATTGTCCTTGACATGTCTTCTAGTGTCCTGTTCTTTCTTTCTACCACACCATTCTGCTGAGGGGTTCGTGGTGCTGAGAAGTTGGGATCTATTCCAGCTGTCCTGCACAGGGAGATAAACTGGGAGTTCTGAAACTCAGTTCCGTTGTCAGTGCGAATAGATGCCAACTTCTTACTTAATTTGTTTTCAATCAGTTTCAACCATGACACAAATTCAGAGTAGGTTTCATCTTTAGAGCTCAGAAAAATGGTCCATGTATACCTGGAGTAGTCATCCACGATGACTAATATATACCTGTTGCCTCCACGGCTGACGACGTTGACTGGACCGCACATATCCATGTGAATCACGTCCAGAGGACCTGAGGTACTCACTGATTGTTTTGTCTTAAACGAAGTACGTACTTGTTTGCCTGTGGCACAGGCGTTGCATACCTGGTCGAACGAGCTTCCCACCTTTGGTAAATCGACCACCAGTTCATTTTGATGGAGTTTATGAATCAGCCTCGTGCTTGCATGCCCAAATCTTTTGTGCCACAGCAATGTGTCGTCAGTAATACTCGATAGACACAGCTCCCCGTTTGGGACGAATTCTGGGTCCACTGTATATATCTGATTCTCCCAGACACCTCGAAGAATTATTTCCCCTGTCTTAATGCACTTCACAACACAGTCATTAGAGTTAAATATCACTTGATTTTTCCATGTTGACACAGTTGTGATATACTCAATAAGTTGTATCTCAGATTTTCAACCAGACTTACTTGTCGAACTTTAATAGTTTCTGAA
The DNA here is from genome assembly GCA_033675215.1 of Rhodiola kirilowii. Lineage (NCBI taxonomy): Eukaryota > Viridiplantae > Streptophyta > Magnoliopsida > Saxifragales > Crassulaceae > Rhodiola > Rhodiola kirilowii. Next base: position 22,138,230 of record CM066195.1, on the reverse strand, counting down.
ATTCTTACCTCTCCTGTAGCTACTACCTTATCTGAGGTCTTGTTTCCGAAGATAATGTTGTCTCCGGAATAGGCTTGGAGTGAGATGAACCAACTTGGATCTCCCGCCATGTGTTTGGAGCATCCATTGTCCAGATACCATGGCTTGCTCCTCACTCCATCCTGCAAAAGAGAAATCAGTTTTTACGAACCCAGACAAGCTTGGGCTTACTGGCTTTGGGATAGTTTTAACAGCCGAAGAGAGCTTTAAGGGACGAGAGTCGTTGTCATCAGTGAGATTGATTCTTCTCCTGGGGGTTGTTCTGGGTCGTCCGCGGATAGCTGTGTCATGGTGAGGACGAACCCATTCAGCTCTGTCTTTCCTTCTATGAGGTGAACCCCTTCTCCCAGGGATATGAGCGGTACTGACCTTTCTCTGATAGCTGTAATTCTTCTCGTTGGCTTTTCTCCATTTCTCACAGTTAGCTCTGTAGTGGCCAGAGTGACCACAGTGCCAGCATACACGGTAGTAGAGACTGCCAGTTTTCTTGTGGCTCTCTAAGGGTGGTGGTCTCTTGTTCCCACGTGTCTGAAAGTCGCTCGAGAGAGGTTGACGTTTCGAGCTCATCTTTTTCCAAATTTCAAAAGCTTTCCCAGCCTTAAAGGGTCCAGAGTCATTTTCATGGAGATGACTCTTCCTCGGAGAGGAGACTGCTCTTCCTGACTGTCTTGTGGGTTCCGGCTTTCTCTGCTGATGGGAGCTCTCTCCGATTTCTGTCATTGGTCCCTTCCCTTTGTCAATCCTTATATTTTCCGCCTCTTCATCAGTTTCTTTCAGCGCTTCGACATACCCAAGTCCAGGTCTGGCAAATTTTCTTAGGTAGTATTGTCTTACTTCCTCGACCTTTTTGGCTTCTAGTTCTCTGAGCCAGACTTTCTTTCTCTCCGTCTCCTTTTGTCTGAGATCAGAAACAGTCTGACGGAGTTCCTCGTTATCCAACTGGGTCCTGACCGATTCAGCAATTGATCCTACCATCCTGGTGTCGTCAATTCTCATGCGCCTCAGTCCCTCACTTAGATCAACGATTTGTGCGTCCCTTCGGTCACAGGTAGGGCATTTGCAGATATGCTCCTCTATTTCTCTCTCAAGTCGCATAGCCTTGGTTGACCAGAGACGATTATTTTCCACGTCGTCTTCGTGTTCATCTTTCATGATCTCAATCTGCTCCTTAAGGCTTGTGATCTTCTTTAGTAGTTCGGCAATGGTTTCTGCGAAGTCAGATTCACTGAACACTTGATCTATAAAAGAGTCAGATTCATTTACCGCATTGTTTGCGGAGTTCGCCATCAGACATGGCTCCTTAGCTTGCTTCCTATCGCTTTATTCCTCGTCAGAGTCACTCCAGGCAGCAAACATGGCATGAGCTTCCCTTGGGGCAGGTGGTTCACCCTTCTTCTTGCTGTAGCAGTCTTTAGCAAGATGTCCCTTTTTCTGACAGTGATAGCATGTTCTTTCTTCCTTTGCTCCTGCCTTTGTCTTGCCTTCCTATGAGGCAGATCCTTTGTTCCACCGTTGATTATTTCGTCCTCCACCAGAGACACCTCTGTTTTGTGTTCTGCCTGTGTTTGCCATCTTGAAGGCCCTTGAGAGAAGAGCTATCTCCTCGTCACCACTCTTAGATGGAAGGCTTACTTGGGCGATGTCCAGAGCCTTCTCAACTTTCAATGCTATAGCTTGAGATTTTCCAGATTGTCTTCTGGCTATTTTCCTCTCTGTTATTTCAGCTTGGCTTTGCAGATTCGCCACGAGCTCTTCCAGAGTGATGTCTTTGATCCCCTTCTGAGCTTGGAGTGTTGTAGTAACTGTGTCCCATTTGGAGCTGAGAGCTTGCATGAACTGATGAGTTACCTTCCACTGTGGGAGTACCTCATCCAGGGAGTTTAGCTATGCGACGATGATTTGAAATCTGGTGTAGAAGTCATTCAGAGATTCGTCCTTTCGCTGTTCGACAGTTTCGTAATCCTTTGTGGCAGCTAGGACTCTGTTGCGTTTAATGTCCTGGTTTCCCTCGTACAGTCTAGCAAGCCCATCCCACTGCTCCTTTGCAGTCTTGTACACAGCCATCTTCACTTGATCTCCTGGTGAGAGAGCCATGTACAGAACCTTCTTGGCCCTGGAGTTTAGCTGGAGAGACTTGTAGTCAGCTTAGGTGTACTTGTCCTTCTCCTTCTCTTTTGGTTTTTCGGGATCTGTCACATCCAGAATAGGGAAGTTACCCTTTTCAAACACATGCCACAGCTTCCCATCCACCGAGCAAACATGAGCTTCGAACTGATCCTTCCACCAGTCATACTCTCCTGGGCTAAGCACCGGCGGCTTCCAGAACGAGTCTCCTCCGTTAGACATGATTTCCTGCAAAGGCTAACACAAAATCTAGAGCTTCCCGGCTCTGATACCAATTGATGGATCGTTAGGTTAGCCAACTATGTGAGGGAGATCGCAGAGTGGTATCCCTCAGACAGATGGAAGCGGAAATAAACTCTCGTACAGTAAATATAGAACAGAAAGTAAGTGCTCACGATTTAGAGTGGAAACCTTACTGCAATCCATGCAGCAAGCTGAAAATCACTTGCCTTCTGGACAGTTCCAGAAGGGCTTCAAGATCTGTGTTATTGATGAAGGAATATGCTTGTAGTTTGTTACAGCTTGTCTCACTCAGTGACAGTTAACAACACTACTCAATTCAAAGTATCAACTAACATTGTCTTCTCTTGTCCGCACACAGCAGCACTTTGTCAGCTCCGGGATTGATCCTCTCTTTGATCACCGATTGCTATCTCCAAAAGCCGAGCTTCTCTTTGAAGACTTCTCATCCTTTTATAGTGTCTTCAAGTCGGCAAATTCGATCTCCATCAGAGATCCGATTGTTAGCACATATGCTTACCAAATCTGGCTTCAATCTTCCTGTCGAATATACTGACATCTCTTCGTGTATATATTTGCATTAATAATCTTAATCAATTATTACACGCATATACTCTTGTATCTTCGATATATATATCTTCGAGTATCTTTTCCCAAATCCGATCTGGCCAGAATGTCGGTGTATCTCTCACACAGAGCGCATCTCTCTCGCAGCTCTGCTCTCTCTCAGAGATGCCCAGTGAGCTTACCTGTCAGACAGTGATTTCTGCGCACTCAAGTGGATTATTAGTTTAAGTGTTTGTTATCATCAAAACACAAGGGTCCAACAAGGATAGACTTAACAAGAACTTTGTTTCCCAGCACTTGAAAGAACCTTGAATTTCCAGCCTTCAGTTTGCTGATAAATTCTTTCTTCAACCATTCTGAAAGCTTCTTGTTTATTTTGACTAATAAGTAATAACCACAAGAAGACAACGATATCTCATATGCTTGTCCGCTGTCTTGACATTTGAAAGTGTGGCCAAACTATGGTTGAGTTCAGCATTTACATTGCTGCTACATACCATTTATATTTGCTTAGATTTATTTTCTGGCCCGAAAGATTTTCATAGAGCTTCAGTAAAATTTTCATTGCAAGAACTTCATTTGTTGTGGCTCTGAGAAATGTAAGGCTATCATATACAAATTGAAGGTGTAAAATGGAAGGAGCCTGCCTGCTGGGTTTAATTTCGTGGTTAAGACCTTGAGATTGAGACATGTCAATAGCTGATAAAAGCCACTCTGCGAACAGTATGAATAAGTAAGGAGATAGGGGATATCTTTGACAGATTCCGCGGGCAGCAGAGATTTGATGAGACATATTATCGTTTACATTGACTCTGTATGTTGTCGTTTTAACAATCTTCATAACTATATCTATCCATATCGTGTCAAAACTGAAACATAGAAGCATTTTTTTCAATAAATGGCATTCAAGTCTATCAAATGCTTTGCTCATATTGAGTTTTAGCGAAAGGAATTCAGCTTGTTGAGTTCTTTGTTGGATCGTTAGGTTAGCCGTCTGTGTGAGAGAGATCACAGAGTGGTATCCCTCAGACAGATGGTAGCGGAAATTATTGCGTCTATGCAACAGGCTGAAAACCACTTGCCTTCTGGACAGTTCCAGAAGGGCTTCAAAGATCAATGTTATTACTTGACGAATAGCTTGTAAAATGTTACAATCTGTCTCACTCAGTGGCAGTGAACCAATTCTACTCAATTCAAATACCAAATAACAGATCTTTCTCTTGTCCGCACACAGCGAGCACTTCGGCGACTTTCTCAAATGCCCGCAGCAAGTACTCCGACGACTATCAGGTTGATCGCAACCTCTGCTCTCCGTTTGCACTCTCTCAACAGCCGCGCTTCAAACTGAAGACTCCTCCTCCTTTATAGTAGTCTTCAAGTCGGCTGAAACTGATCTCTATCAGATATCTGATTGCTATCCAGCAGATATGATATACGAGACGTATATTTCCTTTCCAAATCTGGGTGTATCTTCTCTTCAAATATACGAGACGTATATTCATGTATATCTTGACATCGATATTCCTCATCAAATATTACATTCAAATGCTCGTATATCTTCAATATATATCTCGAGTATATCTTCCCAGATCCGATCCAGTCATAATGTCGGTGTGTCTCTCACACGGAACACATCTCTCTCGCAGCTCTGCTCTCTCTCAGAGATGTCCGGTAAACCTACCTGTCAGACAGTGATTTCTGCATACTCATGTGGATTATTAGTTAAGTGTTTGTTATCATCAAAACACAAAGGGTCCAACAAATTCCCCCTTTTTGATGATGACAAACACTTCTTCACAAATGAGAAATCACACACAGCGATGGCACAGAATTCACATCTACATTCCCCTAGGACAGCTAGCTACTTCAGAATTTATTCACTAAATTTTTATTTAAATTATAGCTAGCATAGTTCCCCCTCACATAGACATCCGCTCGACATGCGGTACTGATTTTTCCCCCTTAGTGTATGCACATATATTTCTTCCCCCTTTTGGCATCATAAAAAAGATATGCAAATAAGAACACAGAGTAATGGAAAGTAAAACATTTCATTCATGCCAGCAAATCATAGGTGTGTCACACAGACACCATACAGTCAAGCAGGGAAATCAAAATGCACAGAGAAATCGAACATGAAATTCAAAAAGAAACAAATTCAAAAAGCAGGGAGAGATATGGTAGGGTTGGCAAAGAGGGGGATCCATGAGACAGTCCAGACTAAGCATCATTCTGGGATGGAACCTTCAACTGGTCCACACTCTCTGTGGCAAGGCTCTTGATCTACGATGGGAGCCCTTCCAGCACAGCTGTCACACCACCCGAGTCAACCTCTATTTCCAACTCCATGGCTTCTAACCTCTCCTTCACATCCTGCAGCTCAGACCTCGCCTCCTTTAATGCAGACCGAACTCCCTGCATCTCAGTTCAAGCTTCCTGAACCTCAGACCGAAGCTCCTTCAACAACAACATCATCTCGCCCATACTATCAGTGGGGAGAACAGCTTCTTCACGCACAGGGTCAGCAACGAGAGTCACTTCAACAACATCTTCTTCTATAGGTGACGGGGTCGGAGAGCGTGGAACAATCCATCCTTCTCTTGCAGAGTACTCCAGACCTCAACAATCACGCTCAAAAGTAGGAGCAAGAAGAACACCAATTGCGCTACAGGACTCATGATCTTCTTCTCATAATGTGTGTGACTCAACTAAATACACTAACCATCACCAAGACTGATCTTGCAGCACTCGTGGACCATTTTCCATACCTCGTGTTTCTATCACGCAGCGGCAGGGCCTTCATCATACCCTCTCTTGGGTTTACTCCCAAAATTACAATTCTTGTCATTTTTGAACATCTCAAAACCGTCATCCGACATCCTTCACAACTTCTTGAGTTATGAATGCCTATTGCACAACATCACGTTATTTGCTTACCATCTCAACGTGCTCACCTTACTATGCTGAATTTTCCATACAAGTCATCAACACAGCAACTTGGCTTGTCATCACTTTCCTTCAACTTCTGAATGGGTCATTAACTCGAAGATAGCCTTCCCCGTCCATTCTGAGGGCAAAACTCAGGTTATCATCATTCTTGACAAGGAATTATATGCCACTCCATTCTCTTGGCCGATCCTAATTAGCCATCATCCATCTGCAAAGTGTTTCAATCTGAATCGTATTTTGACTCATTTAACTTTGATATAACCATCATCTTCCTCACACCATCAACTGCATGAAAGTGACCTGCACATAGCTAGCCACCCATCTACCGTGGTCTTCTCTGCTTCTTCATTCCACTCATCAAAGGAAGTCTCCTCGATGAGATTACATCATCATTTGTCTTTCTCGCGTACTCACAGAACTATAGTGTTGTCTTCTCCACCACAAGGCACATCCTTTTAAGCACGCAAAAATTGCTCTCTAAAGCGTGGAAATCACCCTCACACGACCATTCATCATGGGCTCAAAATCTTCAACACTGAATTCAAAAGTAGGAGAGCCAACCTCACCTTTTCGTCACCATAACTTTTTCATCTCAGTAATTGTTGCTCCATTTCAGCAGCCTTAAAATGGCAGCAATCTCCATTTCCATAACTGTCACAGAGATTGTTTCTCAGCCAAAGTTGAACCTTCCAAAGTGATAACTCAATCTGACTTGTCTGATGGGTACACAAGGTTTTTGGTATGGTGTGCTAACTTTACCCAAGTGGTACAAATAACACCACACACAATCAGGTAAAAAAAACAAATAAGATCATCCAAACACTTTTTTATCATCTTCATACCTCATGTGGAATAACTCCAGAAAAACAGCACATCAACGGGCTCATAGGAATATCCCACATGAAGATAGGCTAGGGTTGGTCTAGAGTACCTCTTAGGCTTATAATGTGGGATCAACTATGGAGGTCTCTTTTGGGCAGAAAGAAAAATCTCAATTTCATGTTTTTCAATCCCTAATGCAGTCATCAGTCACATATTGACAGATGCTTGTCGTCACAGCAAATGTGCAAATAAATTTATAAGTCCGCTACTTGCGACTTAACTACTGGGTAGCAAGTGGTAAGTAGGGGTCGAACCCAAGGGAGTCAGTGTGGATTAGTTGTTTTTACGGGATTGTCACGAAAGTAAATACAGTTGGGGGTTGGGTTTGAGTGTTTTGGGAACTGAAAGTAAATTACAATAATTAATAATGGACTGTGAGGAAAGTATTCGGTTTTAGGGGCCTTGTATTATAATTGTTTATCATTGACCGCTAATGATCATGCCAAGTGTTCAAAGATGAATTGAGGCTATTTCTAGCGCAAGACATGATCATGCTAAGTATTCAAAGATGAATCGAGGCCCTTTCGTAGCGCAAGACTTGCAACATCGTTTAAAGCAACACTTGTTCTAAGCAAAACTAATTCCTCCTTTCGAAGTATCTTAGCTGTAAGTGCATCCACTTGATCTCCCAGTTACGTTATTGACCAAGTGGTGTTTTAGATAAGTCGAACTCCTCGATAAGTTTTGCTTGTTACAGCTTCCACTTACCGAGTATGTTCACGAATTCCCACGGAAGAGCTTTTTGCTTGTCAGGCACTCAACCTTGGAAACTTTGACTATATATGGCACATAGAACAAGTTTTGAATACAAAGGTGTACTAAGAGTAAGATCTAAAACATTTATAATACAAGTGCGCCCCTTCTACCGAACTACTAGTTTAGCTACTATTCATCGCGCTAAACATTATAACTAAGGAATTAAAAACAACAGTTAAATAAATACTAAAAATAATACTTACAACCGTTGAAGCGCCAAGGGATTCTTTATTCCAAAGTAAGATTACATAATTGTGCCCACAAAAGCAGAGAGATTTTGTAGAGAGAGAAGCTCTCCACATTTGGGGTGTGTTTTACAAGTGAAGGGGAGGGTTGTATTTATAGGCATGGAGGAGGAAACTTAGGGACTAAGTTTTGGAGATGAGTGGTGAGGATGGATGCACATGTCACAAGATGGGAGGAGGAGAAGATATGTGGAGGAGGAGCTCTAGCCGCCGGTGGCTTTTGGTGTGGAGGAGACACATGGATGGCTTGGATGAGAGGAGAAGAGTTGAGATATTTTCCTCCCAAAAGCCATCGGTTCCCATCCAACAACCGGTTGAAGCTTGGTTCCCCTTCGGTTTGGTTTGGCCGGAATTCTCGCCGGAGTAAGAAGTGACTGGAGCATGGTGGTGGTCGGAAAAGCTTGATCGGAGCTTGGCCGGAGCTTGGCCGGAGCTTTGGCCGGAATTCTGGCCGGAATTTAAGCCGACGGTCCTTGGCATTTGAACAGCTGATTCTGAAAGTTGAAGCAATTCTAAGACTAATGGTCGAGACCGTTTTGTCAGAATTTGGCCGGAACTAGGTCGGGGCCTGATTTGAAGTTCGGCGTGCGCACAGGTCTCGGACTGGCTCTCGGCGCGGGCCTGGTTCTTCGGACGGGACTTGGTCTTCTCGGCCACGGATGAATTTACTCTGGCATTTTGTCTGGAATTTGAGATTCATCGAGTTATTGGGTGTTTTGAACACTTTGGTCGAGCCAGAATTTCCAGATTCCAAAGTTTGGTCGATCAATTTGGACTTGGTGCCGATGCGCGCGGGACCTTGCTTTGGAATTGGGCCAACTCTCAATCGGCTCGGGAATTCTTCTTGGTTTTCCAACATTGTCCACTTTATTTTCCATTTTGAACATTTTGCTCGAGGTGGAATTGCAATATCATCTCATTTGCCCGAGAAATTTGATTTTGGGACTTGGAGGCTCGGCAGGGGCCTGGGACTTTGCTGGGCGTGGCCAGGTCCTGCTTGGGCCAAAGTGGCCTGATTTGCCTTGTACTCCATTTTTGCCTCTAAGAACTCCTCCTTAGCTTGTATTCTCTCTAAGCTTCAAAATACCCTGTAGATATAAATCGGAACTAACAAGCAAAAGTTAAATAGACAAAGTGTCTAATTAAGGGGGTTTTACTGTGTTTATGATTCATATAATTTTGGTCCATCAGATCACCCCACACTTTTAGTTGTTCGTCCCGAACAATGCTATTAAAGGGCGTGCACACTATCCATGTAAAAACTTTGAATATGAAAGTGAGAATATGAACTAGATTTATCCTAATTCATGCATTACTACTTATTACCAAATTAAACCGTGTAAATAAATAGAAGAGACTTGATACTTGTACCTTCGTGCTGAGATGCAAATTATATTGGATGTCTCGGGAGATAGCCCTTTTTAGGCTCCCGGACTGCAAACTCGGGATCGTCTCGCACTATATGGTTTTCTGGTAGCTTTCTCTAGCACGTGATTCGGTTCGGGTTTCAATGGTTTGAATACTTTGATTTTCTTTTGGCGAGGGACTGCTTTTGTAGTGAATCGGCCTTTGGCCTTTGATTTGACTTTTTGAGTTCTTCACTTTTTGTTCGGTTAAAACCTTCACAATTTTGGGCCTTTGGCCTCTTGATTTGCTTCATTGAGCTTTTCGCCTTTTTGTGACTGCTAGTCCATTTTCTCAAGCCTTTTTGGGAGGTCCAATCATCGCCCGCAAGCCTATGGAAATACCTCCCCGCTCTTCTCGTTTTTGCCGTTTTCGCGCGGGTCAAGGTGAGGGTCGCTCATCTATTTTCTCGGCTACTTTGACTGTCGTTTTCGCGCGGGTCAAGATGAGGGTCGCTCATCTATTTTCTCGGCTACTTTGACCGGAGATAGGACAGTCTGATTCCCGTCCTCGCCTTTTGCATTGCATGGCGGAGATGACTTCAATTTTCACTGAAACCCGAAGTGCAGCCTCCACTGACTTCAAAAACCATATAGTTTGATCTGATCCTTTGATTGCTTGCCAAGCCTCTCTAGGGCAGTTTATGTCAACTCCACATCCCTAGTTTATCTCAGCACAAAGGGACAAATGAGAAGTTACGTTCTAAGTTTTTAGACAGTTGAATTTTCACAAGGTAAATGCATGAATTTTGGTCTATCTTTTTCACATTCTTAAGTTCATATTTTCAAAAAGATATTATTTATTAACTAATATATACAGGTGGTTCTCACCCCACACTTTTGAACGAAGGCATTCTTTTTACGAAATGACTTCATTCAAAAGTCATGCAAGCAGTTGTTATACGAGAAGGAAATGATATTAAGGAAAAGGAAAGACAGAACTCCCTTTAAGGTGTCGAGTGAACGACATGGCTCGAGGCTGGATAATCGAGGGAGTTCGGCTGGGGCCTTGAACTCTTAGCGTAGCCCTGACTGGCTTAATGTTGCACCCAAGTCCGATTCCTGAATAATCATTTCTTCTATGCACCAAGTGGGTGCGAGCGACTTATTGAAAAAGTAAAATGCAGAAAATAAAAGACAGAAAATAAAGTGCAGAAAGTAAGATAGTGTCGGGTTACCTCCCGACCAGTGCACTTGTTTAACGTCGTTGGCTCGACAGTACCTCAATTATGGATCATAAGGTCGGATCCCAAGGGTGAGTGAGGTCGAATTTCTTCTCGGCTATCCTTTTGTTCCGAGAGGGTGAGGTTTCCTTGACCATAGCTGCTGGTCCAATGCGTCGTGCTTGCTTGTTACTTCTTCCGGGTTTCCATTCTTTCGGCCCATGTCTTTGCCGCCTCTTCATGTTGGAATAGTTGGCACTTTCGCGAGTTTGGAAGTTGGGTTTTCTGCCTTCAAACATCGGCGACCGCAGGCATGTTCCCATGTGAGGCCTCTTCTTGGTGGTAGCTACGAATGGTTGTCTCGGAACGATTGAGTTTTCAGGTGGCTTTTCTTGGCTTGTGACGAGAGAGAGTTCCTTTGTCGGCTTTTTTGGCTCATGCTCGGCCTCCAACTCCCCTTGTACCGCATCATCATTGATTATATGATCTTCGGTGGCTATGATCGGCATAAAATACGAAGGTTTGAGTTGAGGCACTTCGACCATGAGGACTAGATCTGTTTCAAGTGCTCCGACAGTGAGGATTAGGTCTTTCTCGGACAGTTCGGCAATGAGGTCCGGGACTTCCTCGGGTGCTCCGAGCGCAAGGACCGGGCCTGGCTTGATTTCTTCAGCCGCTTCAGCAGTGAGGTTCGGGATTTCTGTTGGTTCGGTAATTAGGATAGTGATTTCCTCGGATGGATTGGTGATAAGGACCGGGTGTATCTTGATTGGTTCTTCTTCGGTCATCTGCTGGTCCTCATCCTTAGTCGATTCCTCGGATGCAGCCGTCCTTTCTGTTGCTCCTGAATCGGTTTCAGCCGTGAATTGGTGCATCGCGGCACTCAATTGCTGCATGTTTGCGGCCAATTGTTGGGTGTTAGCTGCCAGCTCCTTTTCTGCCGCTCATAGTTCAGTTTTGGCCCTGATTTGTTGCATCGTGTTGTCCAACTGCTGGATGCTAGATGCCAGCTCCGTTATACCGTCCTCGATTGGCTCGGCCTGATCTTGGCTTGGTCTTGACCTCGCGGCCAAATCGTTTATTAATTTCCAAAGATCATCCTCGGTTAAGTCCCACATTGATCCTCCTGCTGCATTATTTAGCTGGTCCCACTCATGTGGCAACATTCCACATAGAAATTTTATTTGAAGATCGGAGTTGGTAAATCCATGGTGCGGGCAGCTCGTCACAATGGAATCGAAGTACCGTAAGTACTCATCCAATGTTTCGTCCCGAGATTGAGTTATTTTGTTGATCTTCTCGCGGATTTCAAGTTTGAAGGGTGGTGGGGAAAACTCCGTATTGTTCCAAGGTTCCATTCCGTAATAGTATGACTTGGTGAATTGCATGATAAAAGAAAAAAGAAAAAAGAAAATAGAACAACTATTCCTATACACAACTCCCCGACAACGGCGCCAATTTGACAGATGCTTGTCGTCACAGCAAATGTGCAAATAAATTTATAAGTCCGCTACTCGCGACTTAACTACTGGGTAGCAAGTGGTAAGTAGGGGTCGAACCCAAGGGAGTCAGTGTGGATTAGTTGTTTTTACGGGATTGTCACGAAAGTAAATACAGTTGGGGGTTGGGTTTGAGTGTTTTGGGAACTGAAAGTAAATTACAATAATTAATAATGGACTGTGAGGAAAGTATTCGGTTTTAGGGGCCTTGTATTATAATTGTTTATCATTGACCGCTAATGATCATGCCAAGTGTTCAAAGATGAATTGAGGCTATTTCTAGCGCAAGACATGATCATGCTAAGTATTCACAGATGAATCGAGGCCCTTTCGTAGCGCAAGACTTGCAACATCGTTTAAAGCAACACTTGTTCTAAGCAAAACTAATTCCTCCTTTCGAAGTATCTTAGCTGTAAGTGCATCCACTTGATCTCCCAGTTACGTTATTGACCAAGTGGTGTTTTAGATAAGTCGAACTCCTCGATAAGTTTTGCTTGTTACAGCTTCCACTTACCGAGTATGTTCACGAATTCCCACGGAAGAGCTTTTTGCTTGTCAGGCACTCAACCTTGGAAACTCTGACTATATATGGCACATAGAACAAGTTTTGAATACAAAGGTGTACTAAGAGTAAGATCTAAAACATTTATAATACAAGTGTGCCCCTTCTACCGAACTACTAGTTTAGCTACTATTCATCACGCTAAACATTATAACTAAGGAATTAAAAATAACAGTTAAATAAATACTAAAAATAATACTTACAACCATTGAAGCGCCAAGGGATTCTTTATTCCAAAGTAAGATTACATAATTGTGCCCACAAAAGCTAGAGAGATTTTGTAGAGAGAGAAGCTCTCCACATTTGGGGTGTGTTTTACAAGTGAAGGGGAGGGTTGTATTTATAGGCATGGAGGAGGAAACTTAGGGACTAAGTTTTGGAGATGAGTGGTGAGGATGGATGCACATGTCACAAGATGGGAGGAGGAGAAGATATGTGGAGGAGGAGCCACCACATGGAGGAGGAGCTCTAGCCGCCGGCGGCTTTTGGTGTGGAGGAGACACATGGATGGCTTGGATGAGAGTAGAAGAGTTGAGATATTTTCCTCCCAAAAGCCATCGGTTCCCATCCAACTACCGGTTGAAGCTTGGTTCCCCTTCGGTTTGGTTTGGCCGGAACTCTCGCCGGAGTAAGAAGTGACCGGAGCATGGTGGTGGTCGGAAAAGCTTGATCGGAGCTTGGCCGGAGCTTTGGCCGGAATTCTGGCCGGAATTTGAGCCGACGGTCCTTGGCATTTGAACAGCTGATTCTGAAAGTTGAAGCAATTCTAAGACTAATGGTCGAGACCGTTTTGTCAGAATTTGGCCGAAACTAGGTCGGGGCCTGATTTGAAGTTCGGCGTGCGCACAGGTCTCGGACTGGCTCTCGGCGCGGGCCTGGTTCTTCGGACGGGACTTGGTCTTCTCGGCCACGGATGAATTTACTCTGGCATTTTGTCTGGAATTTGAGATTCATCGAGTTATTGGGTGTTTTGAACACTTTGGTCGAGCCAGAATTTCCAGATTCCAAAGTTTAGTCGATCAATTTGGACTTGGTGCCTATGCGCGCGGGACCTTGCTTTGGAATTGGGCCAACTCTCAATCGGCTCGGGAATTCTTCTTGGTTTTCCAACATTGTCCACTTTATTTTCCATTTTGAACATTTTGCTCGAGGTGGAATTGCAATATCATCTCATTTGCCCGAGCAATTTGATTTTGGGACTTGGAGGCTCGGCTGGGGCCTGGGACTTTGCTGGGCGTGGCCAGGTCCTGCTTGGGCCAAAGTGGCCTGATTTGCCTTGTACTCCATTTTTGCCTCTAAGAACTCCTCCTTAGCTTGTATTCTCTCTAAGCTTCAAAATACCCTGTAGATATAAATCGGAACTAACAAGCAAAAGTTAAATAGACAAAGTGTCTAATTAAGGGGGTTTTACTGTGTTTATGATTCGTATAATTTTGGTCCATCACATATCTAGCATGCATGGTGACGATGTGAGCACAACTTAATTTTTCACTAGCACAGAATATCCATGTTAAATTCTCCATCAGACGTGACTTATATGCATTTAGTCTAGCCAATCACCGAGGGAGCAACATATGAGCATAGCTCTAAGGAAGAGAAACCATACCTAGTTCAAGCCTCAGCTTCTCGTTGGGTTCCCCGTGCAATGCCTTTGTGAATATGTCCGCTATCTGTTCCTCGGTTCTACAATATTCCATCTCTATTGTTCCCTTTTCTACACAGTCTCGCAGAAAGTGATATCGAATCTCTATGTGCTTAGTGTGTGGAAACTGCACAAGATTTTTAGAGATATTAATAGCACTAGTGTTATCACACAAAATTTTAGCACAATCAGTAATAACACCATAGTCACTTAGCTGTTGCCTGAGCCATAGCAGCTGCGCACAACAAGTAGCAGCAGCAATGTATTCCACCTCAGCGGTGGAAAGTGCAATTGAGGACTGCTTCTTTGAAGCCCAAGAGACGAGACACGGTCCAAGCTACTGAGCCATCCCTGACGTGGATTTCCTGTCTATCTTGTAGCCCGCAATCTGCATAAGTGTAGGCTACCAGGCGTAAGTCTCTTCCCCTCGGAAAGAACAAGCACAAATCATCTGTTCCCTTCAGATATCTTAGTATCCTCTTCACAACTTTCACATGGGTTTCTGTGGGATCTGCCTGAAACCTGAACCACTAGAGCGTCCTTCCCTTCCTTCAAAAGGAAGAGAGTCTTGTCCACCTCTCCTCTGGCATATCCGTGAGACAGTAGAATCTGTGACAGTCTCTCATACCATGCGCGAGGTGCTTGCCTCAACCCATATAGCGACTTGTCCAGGATATGGACATGATCAGGGTGAGTGCAGTCCTCAAACCCTGGTGTCTAGTTCACATATACCTCCACTTTCAGAATTCCGTTCAAGAAGGCCGTTTTCACATCCATCTTGCAACTGGGGTGACTGTCTCATCGTAGTCTATCCCCTCTTATTGGTTGTACCCCTTGACTACCAAGTGGGCTTTGTTTCTCACAACGACTCCCTTATCGTCCATCTTGTTTCTAAGGACCCACTTTGTCCCTATTACATTCTTGTCCTTCGACCTAGGAGCCAACCTCCATACCTTGTTCCTCTCGAACTGATGTAGCTCTTCTTGCACGGCATTGACCCATTCTGGATCCTTGAGCGTTTCTGCTACTGTCGTCAGTTTTGCAAGAGAGACAAGGGACGCAAATCCATAGAAATGACACATATAATCTAGATTAACCTGATCCTGCGATGTGTACCACTAGTAGTCCCTCACCCTTGCTGGGGACTGTATAACTCTCCCGCGGCTTGTAGTCTTTGGTTCCTCCTCAGTGCCTGTAGGAGGAAGATCGTCGACAACCTCTTCCACGTTGGCGGGCTCAATGTTGATTCCGGTCACAAAGACAGTCGGGACATGCTCTTTAGCTAGCATCTCCTTCTGAGCATTCTCAGCTGTGGTCTCCACCGGATCCTGACCTGTTGTCTAAGCAATTCCTTGGGATAGTTCTGTAGCCTCACTTTGAGTTGGTTCCCAATCAGGGTCAGACCTGTCCACAAACTGAAGTTCTCCATCATTCTGTGAGGGGGGATCTTTCACCAGATGTTCGGCCATGACGCGCTCATCAAAGGTTACATGGATGCTCTCCTCCACCTGTTCCAATCTCAGGTTGTACACCTTGTAGCTCCGTTATGGCTCGAATAGCTTACGAATACGCTTTCATCGCTCCTCGGATCGAACTTGCCCAGATTGTCTTTCCCCATTATTATGCACATAGCACCTGCATCCAAATACTTTGAAATGAGCGATGTTAGGTTTCCTTCCCTGTAGTAGCTCGTATGGCGTCTTCCCTATCAGAGATCGTAGAGACGCTCGGTTTAGTATGTAGCTGGCGGCATGAAGAGCCTCTGCCCAGAACCCCTTGGGTACACCACTAGTAATCAACATCGTCCTAGACATATCCTCCAGTGTTCTATTCTTTCTCTCCACCATGCCATTTTGCTGAGTTGTCCGCGATGCAGAAAAGTTGTGATTTATTCCACCGGTCCTGCATAGGGAGAGAAATTGGGAATTCTGGAACTCGGTTCCAATGTCAGTACGAATAGACACCAATTTTTTTACTCAATTTATTTTCAATCAGTTTCAACCAGACTTACTCATCGGACTTTGATAGTTTCTGAAATTTTTACCTTTCCTGTTGCACCGAACTTACCTGTGCTCTTGTTTCCGAAGATGATACTTTCTCCGGAAAACTCTTGGAGTTAGATGAACTACCCTGGATCTCCTGTCATGTGCCTAGAACATCCACTGTTCAGATACCTGTAAGAGAGAGATCAGTTGGGTCGGGACCTGTAACACCAGGGTCGGGACCTCGCTCCTACCTGTAAGAGAGAGATTAGTTTTTACGAATCCATACAAGCTTGGGCTTACTGGGTTTTGGAACAGTTTTAACAACATGAAGAAATTTTGAAGAGCAAGAATCGTTCTTATCAGCAAGATTAATTTTTCTTCTGGGGGTTCTTTTGGGTCATCCGTAGATGGCTGTGTCATGGTGTGGACGAACCCACTCAACTCTGTCTTCCCTCCTGTGAGGAGAGACTTTTCTCCATGAGACGTGAGCGGTACTGACCTTTCTCTGATAACTGTGATTCCTCTCATTGGCTTCTTTCAACTTCTTAATGTCTGATCTATAATGGCCAGAGTGACCGCAGTGCCAGCAGACACGATAGTAAAGACGACCAGTTTTCCTGTTTCTCTCTAGGGCATAGGTTTCCTATTTCTCCGTGCCTGGAAGTCAATCGAGAAGGGTTGGCGATTGGAGCTCTGATTCTTCCAAATTTCAAAAGCTTTCCTAGCTTTGAATGGTACAGAGTCACTGTCATAGAGGTGACTTTCCTCCGAAGATGTGCCTTCTCTTCCCAACTGTCTCGTGGCTCTTGGCTTTCTACCATGACGGGAGCTCTCACCAACTTCAGTCATTGCTTCCTTTCCTTTGACAGTCCTTTTATTTTCTCCCTCTTCGTCAACATCCTTCTTTCCTTCGCCATATCCGAGTCCTGGTCTAACGAACCATCTTTTGTAATTCTCTCTTTCTTCTTCAGCCCTCTTAGCTTCTAGTTCTCGCAGCCAGATCTCCTTCTTTCCAGTCTCCTCCCATCTGCGATCTGCCACTGTCTTACGTAGTTCCTCATTATCCAACCGGAGTCTGGTCAATTCTGCGTTTGATTCTTCCATTTTGGTTTTGATGCCTATCGACTCGGTGTCATCAATTCTCATGCACCTCAGGTCATCACTTAGATCACCGATTTGTGTGTCCCTTCTGTCACAGGTAGGACACTTGCAGACGTGCTTCTCCATTTTTCTCTTGAGTCGCATAGCTTTGGTTGACCAGAGGCGATTGTTTTCCATATCGTCCTCGTGTTCATCTTGCATGATCTCAAGCTGTTCTTTAAGACTGTGAATCTTCTTCAACAGTTTGGTAATAGTCTCTGCAAAATCAGATTCATTGAAAACTTCATCTATAAAGGAATCAGATTCATTTACCTCACTAGTTGTGCCTCGCGCCATCAGACATGGCTCATTAGCTCGCTTCCCATCGCTGCGTTCCTGATCCGAGTCACCCCAGGCAGCGAACATGGCTTGAATTTCCTTTGGAGCAGGTGGTTCACAGATGGAGCGTATTTATACGACTCATCGAAACAGTTAAACCCACCAAATTAAACACTTTATCTTATCAAATATTACTTGTTAGTTCCACTTTCGCTCTACAGGCTATTTTGAGGTTTAGAGAGGAAACATGCTTAAAAAGGGAGATTTGAGCCAAACTCATCACAAGACCATTCCATGCGAGCGCATGCCGCGAGAAGGCCAGGTCGAGCAGCGCCCATCCGCGCCCCTGCATTTCAGCGCGCCCTGCCGAGCCTCCAAGGACCTAAATCAAGTTGCTCGAGCAAACGACCTTATCTGATGAATCCACCTCGACCAAAATGTTCCAAATAACAAATAAGGTGGACAATGTCGAGACACCAAGGAGAATGCCCGAGCAGATTGGCAGTTGGCCCAAGTCCAAAGCAAAGGTCTCGCGCGCATAGGCACCAAGTCCAAATTGCTCGACCAAACGATGGAATCTGGAAAATCTGGCTCGACCAAAGTGTTTAAAATGTCAAAAGACTCGGTGAATCTCAAATTCCAGACAAAACGCCGGAGTAAATTCATCCATGGCCGAGAAAACCATGTCGCGCCCAAGTCACGCCCAGGTCCTGACCCGAGCACGCCCTAAGCCAGCACCCGAGGCCGCGATCGAGAAAAACCAGGCCAGCGCCCGAGCCCGTCCGAGACCTGCGCCCACGCTGAACTTCAAATTAGGCCACGACCATGTTCCGACCAGATTCCGGCAAAATGGTCTCGACCATTAGTCTTAAGATCACTTGTCCATTCCAAATCAACTATCAAAGAGCAAAGCAGCACCGACCAAAAATCCGGCCAACTCCGGCCAAGCTCCGGCGAGCCTCCGGTGGAGCTTAGATCAAGGGCATCCATGGACCAGTCATGCTCCGACGAGATTCTGGCCAAACCCAATGAAATATCTCAAATATCTAATGTTTCCGGTTGGGAACTAAGTAGTTTAGTCGGTAGATCTTTTAGGATGTAACTATCCTTGTAACCGATAACCAAGCCTCAACCAAAGCCTCAACCATGCTCAACTAAGTCAAGTGGCTACCCTCTCAAGCTCAGCCGCCCATGTGCAAGGCAAGTGCACCTTTTGGCTCATCCAAACTCTAACCAAAGAGGAACTAAGCCAAAACCAAGCTTGAGGAGGAACTAGATGCCATTGGTATCACTGGAAGGGAACTAGAGCCGGTTGGAGGAGGAAAAGATCTCCCCTAAACCGCCTCCCATGATCTATAAATAGAGGACATCCCCTCCTTAGAAAATCATCCCTTTATCATCTCATCACACTTCTCTCTTGTACTCTTGTTTGTTCTTGAAGTACATCTCTCTTGTTCTTGAATGCTCTTGTTTGTTCTTGAGTATTTGAACTTGTTCTTGCTTGTTCTTGAGTTACTCTTGTTTGTTCTTGAGTAAACTCTAGTTTGTTCTTAAGTACTCTTGTTTGTTCTTGAGTTACTTCTTTCCAAAACCCTTACTTTCTTGTCTTTGATTCTCAAAATCATTTACTTTGTGTTGTACTTAGCTATGATATCCACCTCTATGGATACTTGTAGCTAAACCCATATTCGGTTGAGGGTTCTTACCCTTGTGCCAACATCTTGAGACTTTTCAACTTTATGTTATTTCACACTTCTCTTTGAGATCTAGTTTGACTAACACCTTTGTCGGGTTATTCAAGCTAGGAAAGGCTAGAAGCCTAAAACTCTTGTCAAACTTAGTTGTGGAGTACCACCTTTGTTGGGGTACTAGGGTTGTCACCTTTGTCGGGACAACCACATAACACCTTGAGGGGTTTGAAGGTGTGGAGTACCACCTTTGTCGGGGTATTTGGATTGTCACCTTTGTCGGGACAACCACACTTAGAAGTGTAAGAGAAATCATTTGGAGTCAATGATAGATGTGTCACAAGAAGAGACCCTAAACCGAATCTTCCCTTTAATTAAAACACCAACTGCTTTACTTTCAGTCTCAATATCAACTGCTTACTTTCAGTCACATCATCAACTGTTTACTTTCAGCAAGTCTTGTCCATCAAGCATTTACTTTCAGCAAGTCTTGTCCATCAAGCATTTACTTTCAGCAAGTCTTGTCCATCAAGCATTTACTTTCTGCAAGTCTTGTCCATCAAGCATTTACTTTCAGCAAGTCTTGTCCATCAAGCAATTACTTTCAGCAAGACTTGTCTTTCTAGCACTTACTTTTAGTACCTCTACTTTTGTGCAATTTACCTTACAGTATTACTTTCAGCACTAAAACCTCAATCAACCCCAACTGTATTTACTTTTGTGACATTTCCACATAGAACTGCTATCCCCTAATTCCCTTGGGTTCGACCCCTACTTACCGCTTGCTACCCAGTAGTAAAGTCGCGAGTGGCGGACTTATAAATTATATTTTTTGCAGGTCACGATGACTGGCATCTGTCATTCACCTTTCTTTTTGCTGTAGCAATCTCTAGCAAAATGCCCCTTTTTCTGGCAATGATAGCAGGTTCTTCCTTCTCTTGATCCTGCCTGCTCTGAGGTAGATCCCTTGTTCCCCCTTTGGTTGTTTCGTCCTTTGCCAGAGAAACCTCTGTTTTGCGCTCTCCCTGTGTTCGCAATCTTGAAGGCCCTCGAGAGAAGAGCAATCACCTCATCCTCACCTTTAGATGGCATACTAACCTGGGTTATATTCAATGCCTTCTCAACTTTCAATCCTATAGCTTGGGATTCTCCTGTTTGCCTCCTAGCCATTTTTCTCTCTGCTACCCCAGCTTGGCTTTGCAGATTCGCCACAAGTTCTTCCAAGGTGACATCTTTGATTCCCTTCTGAGCCTGGAGAGCTGTAGTCACTGTATCCCATCTGGAGCTAAGAGCTTGCATGAACTGATGGGTTATTTTCCACCGTGGAAGCTTTTCATCTAGAGAGTTCAGTTGTTCAACGATTACTTGAAATCTGGTGTAGAAGTCCTCCAGAGATTTGTCCTTTCGTTGTTTGACTGTTTCGTAGTCCTTCGTGGCTGCTAGAATTCTATTCCTTTTTATATCCTCGTTTACCTTGTACAGTCTAGCAAGGCCATCCCACCGCTCCTTCGCAGTTTTGTACACGGCCATCTTCACCTGATCTACTTGTGAGAGGGCCATTTATAGAACCTTCTTAGCCGTGGCATTCTGCTAGAGAGACTTGTAGTCAGCTTCGATGTACCTGTCTTTCTCCTTCTCTTCCGGATTGGCGGGATCTGTCACATCCAGAATAGGGAAGTTACCCTTTTCAAACACACGCCATAGCTTCCCATCCAGGGAACACACATGAGCTTTGAACTGGTCCTTCCCCCAGTCGTACTCTCCCAGGCTGAGCACCGGCGGCTTCCAGAACGAATCGTTTCCGCCAGACATGATTTCCTGCAAAGGCTAACACAAAATCTAGAGCCTCTGCTCTGATACCAATTGTTGGATCGTTAGGTTAGCTGTCTGTGTGAGAGAGATCACAGAGTTGTATTCCTCAGACAGATGGCAGCAGAAATTATCTCAAGTACAAGAAATATAGTGCGGAAAGTAAGTACTCGCAGATTTAGAGTGGAAACCTTATTGCTTCTATGCAACAGGCTGAAAACCACTTGCCTTCTGGACAGTTCCAGAAGGGCTTCAAATATAAATGTTATTACTTGACGAATATGCTTGTAGAATGTTACAGTCTGTCTCACTCAGTGACAGTTATCCGATTCTACTCAATTCGAATACCAAATAATAGATCCTACTCTCGTCCGCACACAGCGAGCACTTCGGCGACTTTCTCAAATGCCCGCAGCAAGTACTCCGATGACTATCAGGTTGATCTTAACCTCTGCTCTCCGTTTGCACTCTCTCAACAGTCACACTTTATTGTAGTCTGAAACTGATCTCTATCAGATATCCGATTTCTATCCAGCAGATATGATATGGTTAAGATATTTCCATATCTTAATCCTGTCACATATTTCCTTTCCAAATCTGGCGTGTATCTTCTCTTCAAATATACGAGACGTATATTCATGTATATCTTGACATCAATATTCCTCATCAAGTATTACATTCAAATACTCGTATATCTTCAATATATATCTCGAGTATATTTTCCCAGCTCCGATCCGGTCATAATGTCGGTGTGTCTCTCACACGGAACGCATCTCTCTCGCAGCTCTGCTCTCTCTCAGAGATGTCTGGTAAACCTACCTGTCAGACAGTGATTTCTGCATACTCAAGTGGATTATTAGTTAAGTGTTTGTTATCATCAAAACACAAAGGGTCCAACATTCTTCTAGTCCTTGCAAAATGAGCAACTTCATGCGCAATATGTTGTATGAAATAAATCTACCTCTTATGAATGCACTTTGACTATCTGAGATCAGTGGGGGTAGAACTGCAAGGAATGATGTTGTGAGACTTGAATTCCTTTCATCAGTAAGTTTGCAAAGGAACGAACTAAAATTGTGAGTATGAAGTTGAAAAGCTATTGTTGATATTAAAAGTGAAATACCTTCAAAATATTCTTCCGTTGCTGCTTTGATTTCATCTTCAGTGGAATAAATGCAGTTTGTTAGAGATAGAAAACTGCGGTAGAATATATTGAATGTCAGCGACTTGGATCAGAGCTCGTCGGAGATAGAGTCGGTGTTGAAAGGAAAATCTGGTTAGGCGGCCAAGCTTGGTGCTCAAACCAGCTTTTAGGAATTTTATTCATGAAGAATGTTTGAGCACAAACCGACTACGTCTAACTGTATAAGTAGCTAATTACAATTAGATCCGTGAACTAACAAACAATGAAAAGCCTAATTACAGCTGAGTACCTAAAGTAATAATGACTCCCAATACTCCCCCTCAAGCTGGATTGTGAAGGAAATTATTCACACCTAGCTTGGAGGATAAGTAGAGGGTCGTGACACTTACCAAACCCTCAAAGCTAGAAGCGGAGAAGTAGACTGGTATAAGCTCGCGTGGAATCGTTTTAACACTCCTCGAGCTTCTTTGAATGAGGTGTTGGTGGCTAGAGACAGACTCCTTACTAAATCAAGACTGAGGCACATGAGGATGAATGTCGAGCTTAAGTGTGTGCTTTGTAATGAGGAGGAAGAAAACATGGACCATTTGTTCTTTCAATGCAGATTTTCCCGAGCTATTTGCGGTGAGGCCCTGAGCTACCTAGGTGTGTCTGTACAATGACATTTACTTATTCCTTGGTTCAATAACCTCAGCCAGGAGCATATTCGAACGAGAATGATTGCAGCAGCTATTACAGGGGCTATGTATGAGATATGGAGTGCGAGAAATAACATCATCTTTAGAGGAAAAATCATTAACAGGGAGAACATTGTTAGGAGTCTTGTTTGGTGTCTGAAAGTAAAAATTGGTGGCCTAAATAGTCATACTAGCAGGGTTCATGATAGAGCTTGGCTGAATAGCATGGGGATGTGCTAGTGTTTTGTTTTTGTTTTGCGTCTGTTTGGCCATTTTGGTCCCCAGTTCATTTGGTTTTTGTTTTTTTGGTCTTCAGTAGGGAAGTTGTACAATCTTTTGAGTAATGAAATCATCTTTATTCAACAAAAAAATAAGTAGAGGGTCGTGTGTGAGAGGCTTCTTGAAGAGATCAGCTGGCTGTTCTGAGGTGTGGGCTGACGAAGGTTCAATCTGACCGGAAGAAACAAATTGTCGGACGAAGTGACAATCTATTTCTATATGCTTGGTGCATTTGTGGAATACAGGGTTGTGAGCGAGGTGAAGGGCAGACTGATTGTCGCTGAACAGAGGCACATATAGTACAAATAGGGCTTTCATGTCCACAACGAGACAAATTAACCAGACGATCTCACTGCAGGTGGACGCCGTGGACCTCTATTTGGATTCGGCGAAGGATCGCGATATAGTGTTCTGCTTCTTGGTCTTCCAAGATATGACTGAAGAACCCAGCAACATGCAGTAGGCTGTGGTTGAACGACGGGTAAGAGGATAAGTAGCCTAGGCCGCGTTGCAGTATCCAGTGAGACGCAAATCCAATTTTGCATAAAAGAAAATGTCTTGTGCTGGTGCTAGTCTAATGTATCACAGGAGACGGTGAGCAGCTCGTAAGTGATCTTAATTGGGAGAGGCCATGAATTGACTCAATATGTGGAGTGCAAGGCTAAGTCCGGTCTCGTAATAGTGAGGTAAATGAGTCTGCCTACTAAGCGCCGGTAAAAAGTAGTGTCCTCAATAAGTGTTGCCTTGGAAATGCTAAGTTCATGTTTAGCTTCAAGTGGAGTCTGTACAGGCTTAGAATTTGTGAAATTGTAGTCATCAAGGATGTCTAGGACATATTTTGATGTTCCCTTGAGTGGCATGTATTTGGCAAAATGGAGTTAGACAGTTCGAGCAGGAGTACATGGGGAGTTCGAACATATCCTAGCACTCATGTACAACGTGGAACAGACGCAAGGATATTTCCCGGAAAGATTTCGACGACGAAGATCTAGTCAATTTGAAGTCGGCCAGCGACTTATTCGAACATCAGATATTTGAATGAATATCTATTTTGAAGGCGGCGTAGATGACTTGGGCAAAAAGTCTTCTTATATTCCTCCAACCGATTTGAGAAAGATATACATCGAATATTTAGGAATATTTCCTAAATATTTGATGAGATTATCTTGGGTAGATTTTGGATATCGTCCGAGCATGTAAATACAATGCTATGGCATCCATAATCTCCATCGCTTTCAATATCAAACATACACGAGCATATCCTATCGATTGGAGAAGAAGAAAGCGACGACCGACTGTGTTTTCCCCACTGGAAACTCATCGGTGCAAGAGAAGTCCTGTCAAGTGCAAATCAGACTGCCTGGAAGCGAACAAACTACTGCACACAATAAAGGTGAACAAGCTTTCAAGAGAAAGTATCTGATCTTCAAGAGAAGGTCGAGCACGTTCGGACAGAAGGTTCGGACGAAGGGGATCGAGGGGAGCTGCGGTAAACCTCGGTTGCAAATCTGAGAGACCGAGTATTAGAGGCTAGGCAATTACAAGGTGTAAGCGTAAGTCCCTGTGTAAGCTCTAAACTCGTAATAAAGATTTGTGTCCCTTCTAGGGTGTGGGAAACCCCCCAGAGTAGGCGAAGCCGAACTGGGTTATCATTCTGTGCGTGCTACTGTTTTTGTTCTGTTTGCTGAACTGTTGTGAAAGGAGTTCAAGGACTGTCTCAACGGTACCTTGAACACAAGCTTGAACAGGGGATAGAATTTCAATACGGGATAGAATTTCATTTTGGTATCAGAGCAAACACTCGAGACACTGAGTGGGATGTTGCAGTGTTTAAGATGACTCTGAAGGAAGGACAAAGCATTACCAGACCCCCGTTGTTTGAAGGATCAAACTATGCCACCTGGATGCCCGTGATGAGATCCTTTCTGAAATCGCTAGACGAAAAGGCGTGGAAGGCTGTCCTGAAAGGTTGGACTGAACCGATTCTGAAACCAGAAGCACTGTGGACAGAAGAGGAGGACAAAGCATCTATGGGAAACTCAAAGGCTATGAACGCAATTTTTTCTGCGGTAGATGAAAACATCATGAAGCTAATCATCAACTGTGAAGTGGCCAAGGAAGCATGGGACATCCTCCAAACAGCCTTTGAAGGCACAGACAAAGTTTGCAACTCTCGCATGCAGGCTGTCACAACCAGGTTTGAAGAGATGAAGATGAAGGAAAGTGAAACCATCACTAAGTACAACACCAGAGTTCTGGAACTGGCTAACGAGGCTTCTACTCTAGGGAAACCCATCGATGAAGAAAGATTGGCCAGTAAAGTCTTAAGATCACTCCCTCCGAGATTTGCAATGAAGGTCATGGCCATAGAGGAAATGCACGACATCGCCAAACTAAAGCTGGACGAGCTGATGGGTTCTCTCGGAACCTACGAGATCAATCATGATTTTCAACCCGGAGAAGTGAAGGGAATCGCCCTAAAAGTGGACATATCTGAAGACAAACTGGACGGTGGCTGCACTACTGAACAACTGGCTATGATGGCTCAGAATTTTGGCAGAATGGTGCGGAAAATCAACAGACGTTGACCAGAACAAGGTCAGCCTTCATCAAATAGCTTCCGAAACTGGAAAACCGGCAGGTCAAGGTCCAGAGACATGAGACAAGACTCTTCTGACAAAGGAAAGGAAGAAATTCAGTGCCATGCATGCATGGGTTTCGGTCATATTGCCTCCTGATGGACCATAATTGTATGAATCATAAACACAGTTAAACCCACCAAATTAGACGCTTTGTCTATTTAACTTTTGCTTGTTAGTTCCGATATTGATCTACAGGGTATTTTGAAGTCTAGAGAGAATACAGGCTAAGGAGGAGTTTTAAAGCTGAATATGAATTACGAGTCATTCCAGGTCACGACCAAATTCTGACTTTCAAGAACCGGACGTGGAATCACTCTAAATAAATCCAACCGAAGGGCAACCAGAGTCAGTGATGAGTCGTAAATGTACGACTATTTTATATGTTAAAACCTCGTCTCTTAGTGTTACCTGTATATTATTTCACTACCTGTGTGTAGTTTTTGTTCTCAGGTACACTCGGAGACCATGGAAGGAATACTGGCTAAAAGGAGCTTATTTGAAGATGTTTGGCGCGGAATGAAATGAAGTCCGAGTCGCTTGGAATTTTCGTCAGTGCAAACCGCGGAGGGCTTAAGCATTAGAGGCGCGGACGTCTTATGAATTCCCATAATTGCTGAGACGTCCGCGGGTCGTAAATCACAAGATGTCCGCGGATGACAGCTGGCAGTCGAATTTCGTTATTTCCAAATTGCATTATTGGAAAGCCCAAAAAGAGAAATAAATAAGCACGAAACCCTAACGACCAGACAGCGAATTTCAGAGGAGAAAGAGACACGGATTCAAGTGTTCGAGTTGAGCTGCAGCTTGGTGGAGAATTCACCATTAGTATTTTCATTCTATTTTATTCACAAACAACTTCATGATGTATTTCATTGCGATGAGTAGCTAAACTCATCCGTGTAGGCTAGAACTCGACATTGTGAAGTTTTGACTTGAAACCTATATTTATCTTTATGTTTTGCGCTATATTACTATGCATTGTTTATGGATTTGATGTGCTAGCATAAGTGGAATCCTAGCGGGGGAGCTTCTGTTAGTTTGTTGATTCCGATTATCAAAGTTTACTAGCAACCTAGCGGGGATAGCAAACTAGGATACTAGTAATACACCACTAGGATTGACACCCTAGGACAACTTGTAGTGCAACCTAGCGGGGTGCTATAAGCTGTAAAACATTAGAAATCAAAATGGTTAGGTTAATGATTTAGTCTTGCATCATAGTCGAGAGTTCTAGCTTGCAATGTTCTTTAATATTTGATACTTGAATTCGTGTGACGATTGCTCTAGCGATCATTCTTGCTTACTTGCGTTATTTAATTGCTTGCATTCAAAACCCCCCCATTGTTACGTTTTTACTTAGTGAAACAGATTCTCAACCGATCTCTGTGGATACGACCCGACTTACCACTTGCTAGTCGGAGATAAAAGAAATAATTATTTTTGACGGGTACAACGATGCCCGTCAAATAATGGCGCCGTTGCCAAGGATTGGTAACGAAGAATCTCACTAAGTTTTTATTTCTTTTAGTTTTATTTTATTGTCTTTTTTATTTTCTGTCACTTGATTATTTTTCTGTTTAAGTAACCATGTCACAGAGAAGTGTTGAACGTGATGATGAAGAGCGAGGAAGTGTACTAGGAGATAACATGCAGGAACAGAGGCAAGGACTGCCCGCTGTTAATCAGAGATTACCACCCCCCAGGAATCAGCAATTTGTGAACGAGTTTGCTAGACATTCGTGTAGCTAGACACGATGATTACGAGGACGAGTTGGATCGACAATACCTCGGTGGAGGAAACCAATACGGACAGTTAGCTAGGCGTCGGGATTTAGGACGCACTATGAGAGGAGTATGTGCGCCGTTTATTGATGAGGAGCCTTGGTGCATAAGGCTGGATGAGGACGCAGAAGACATCGAGATAAAGAGTGGGGTGATACACCACTTGCCCAAGTTTGGAGGAATGCCCGATGAGAACCCCCTAAGGCACTTGAAGGAATTTCATGGAGTTTGCAAGTCCATGAAATCAGCATCGGTTCCGGAAAATATTTTTAAACTAAAGACATTTCCTTTTTCTTTAGAAAGTCAAGCTAAATCTTGGTTAATGTCTTTACCTGCAGGTTCGATTACTTTATGGGATCAATTGCAAAGGAAGTTCATGGACAAGTACTACTCCCATTCGAAGGCGGCTCAAACGAGGAAGGAGCTCTCTATGCTTAGACAAGGACGTGCAGAAACGTTATTTGACTATTTGGAGAGGTTTAGGCATTTGGAAGAGAGTTGTCCGAATAATGGAATCCCACAAAGGATGCTGCTTGAATACTTCATGGATGGGATGGTTCTAATGGAAAGAAGGATGCTAGATGCCTCAGCCCAAGGGTCTATCCTTGACATGTACCCCGAGGAGATATGGGAGTTGATTGAGAAAGTTGCCGAGAGCACAAGGTATTTAGAAGAGACATATAAACCTGCACCAGTTGCTAACGTGAATGTACATTCTGAATTGCAGGAACTGAAGGATATGATGGCTAAGATGATGACGCAACAACCACAGAGAAATCAACAAGTGGAGTGTAAGGTAAACAAGTCCACTTTTAATTCGATAAATAATGATAACGCTATTTTTCAGGAAAGAACAGAAGACGTGAATATGGTGGACTACATAAACAAGGGAGATTTGCCACCAAGGAGATATGATGGATATCAAGGCAACAACAAATGGCAGCCAAGGCAAAACGATGGTGGTTGGCAAAGGAACAACAATTACGATGTGGGGCAATCCTCGTACCCACAAAAGCAGCCATACAAACCGCCACAGATCAGACAAGGAGATGAGGACCCGATCAAGGAATTCAGGGATGAAGTGAGAGGGATGTTCAAAGAACTCATTCAAAAGATGGGCCACCATGCTGGAGACATTAACGAGCTAAAGAGGCAAGTGTCTCAAATTGCCAGCACCGTTTACGAACAGCGAGAAGATAAAGGGAAGCTGCCTTCACAAACGATCCCTAATCCAAGGCAAAATGTCAGTGTGATCGTGATAAAGGTTGAAGAAAAAGAAGAAAAAGAGCAAGATTTGGACGCTACCTCAGTGCAGAACGCGGACGCCTCCACAATTAAGGCGCAGACGCCTTATGAATTATTACAAAATCATGAGACGTGCTCGGAATTCCAAGTAAGTGATTTCCAGATTTTAAATTCTAACCCTCTCGCGCCATTGTCGTTTCCTATGCAGGTTATAGAGAGCCACGAAGCTTTAAATAATGACATTCAACCGAAGAGGAATGAGGATGCAAAAATCAACGCACAAATGCAAGAATTGGAGCAAGGGAAGCAAGGAGCGTTGACCACTCGAACTAGAGACCCAGGTGCCTTCACGGTAACCTGTGGCATTGGTAACACGCTTATTCCCCACTGTTTGATTGACTTGGAT
Organism: Rhodiola kirilowii; assembly: GCA_033675215.1. Taxonomy (NCBI): domain Eukaryota; kingdom Viridiplantae; phylum Streptophyta; class Magnoliopsida; order Saxifragales; family Crassulaceae; genus Rhodiola; species Rhodiola kirilowii. The sequence continues at coordinate 22,109,083 of CM066195.1, read as the reverse complement.
GCGTCTATTAATGTGATGCCTTATGATTTATATTGTTCATTAAAACTTGGACCGGTAAAACCGATCAAGTTAACTATCGAGTTAGGCAACAAGTCATGTGTTCATCCTTATGGATTGCTTGAGAATTTAACCGTGAATGTTGGTGAAGTTGTTGTGCCTGCAGATTTTTATGTCTTGCAGATGGAGGACACCCAGACTAAGGAGTCGCCAACACTCATTCTAGGACGACCTATCTTGTTTGCTATGAAGGGGGAGATTGATGTCGCTGAGGGTATTATAAAGCTGAAATATGGTGGCAAGGTGGCTGAGTTTCCTGTCTTTGAGGACGACCACCAGCCTTGTGCGGAAAAACCACCTGAGATAGCTGGTAAAACTTGTTTTAATATCACAACTGATGAATCATTGCGTGTGATTCATGGTCTCAGTGAGCAGCTGAAGGTAACAAAGAAAACGCGCCCACCGGATAAGAAGCGAGTAATGAAACAAAAGTGTGGGGTGGGTGCGCAAAAGTGGTGGACACCTAAGGAATAGAATTGGAGATCGAAGCCACCTGATATCGGGCAGAGCACTGAGGAACGATTAACTTGTGGACGTGTTGAGGAGAGGAGCACGCTGATCAGTAAGTTTGAGTTGGAGCAGCCATGGGATCCTAACTTGTGATCCCTAAAGAGGTAATGTCCAGCCAAGGACGTAAAACAAAGGCGCTTACCGGGAGGCAACCCGGTGTGTTTTTAGTTTATTCATGTTAAGAGTCGATTAGTTAGTGGAAATGGTACCCTGATAATGCACCTCGAGTGCATGTTTTATTTATGGTGGTTTCAGGTGCAGGATTGAAGAAAGGAATTTTCATCAGTGTGATGCGCGCACGGCTCACCATTTCTTTGCGCGGACGTCTAAAGAATTTCAGCAAAATCAAGATACGTCCGCGGGTGGTAATTGCAAAGGCGTCCGCGGGACAAAAAAAGGTTAAATCTTTCGTGTTTCCAAATCTGGGTGTTTGGAAGCAAAGAGAAAAGGAAGAAGGCTCCGTCCGCAATTGTCTCAAGGCTCGTCCCCGACATTAACCTTCCGCGAGTCTCAGGTGAATCAAGCTCCACCGGATTGAGGTAAGATTGACCGATTGGAGTAATATTGGATTGGATTAGGGTTTGGAGTGGATTGTAGTGAAATTTGGTTGAATCGGTGGAAGGGAGTTGTCAAAGATCGTTGGATTTGGGTTGTTTGATGCTTGGATTCTCGAATTGAAGTTGGAATTGGACGAATTGCGAACGGAATTCGATCGGGGCTCAGTCCGGCAAGTTGTTACATCGCGCGGACGTCTGAGAAATATTCAGGCGCGGACGTCTAAAGCAATATAGAAATATCAAGAGACGTCCGCGGGACTTAAATTCAAGAGGGGTGCGCGGAATTTCGAAAATCTCAGTTTTTTTTCAGATTAAGATGACTCGTACATCGGCTCGTGCTACTTCATCCCGTGATCGCAGAGCTCATCCACCACCTGTTGGTGCCGAGGCACTAGTTCCGGCTGTCGACGATGACAGGCAGCAGAGATTTGAGGCATTCATGGCGCGTACACATAAGGCGCCCATGTGGGTTGAGCGGTACTTTCTGGAGCGTTGCGGACTCTTAGAGAGGTTCAGGGCGCTGTTGGACACGTGTGGTTGGCCGGGATTGCTCACGCTCTGTAGTGATGCTGATATTGAAGATACTTGTGAGTTCCTAACCGGTTACGACTACATTGGGCCTAGGGAGCATGAAGGATTCAGGTACACTTTCAGAGGTGTAGAGCACCATTGCACGATGACGCGGCTGCGTCAAATCTTTGGGTGGCCAGAAGTGAGAGATGGGACTTTCGCCAATTTCATGCTTGGGACGGAAATCAGCGACACTTACCTTATCCTTACGGGGACGGGTCGCTACAGTCTGAGCGACGCTTCAGTCACAGCATTCACAGATCCTTTCTGGTATTTGGTACATTTCATTTTGACAAGGACCTTGACTGCGAGGGCGAACGGCAATGATAAGCCGTCGATACGAGATCTGACGCTTCTAGGGTCTTTGGTGAGAGGGGTAGTCCCACACTATGGATATTTTTTCTGTGATCACATGAAGAACATTAAGCCTCGAGGGCCAGTTAGCGTGGGTGGCATGGTAACTTATCTACTGTGCAATCTTCACCCAGACATGGATGCACTACCTGGCCACAGGATTCTTGCTTATGGATTAGCTGACGGTGAAAGACCTGGTTCTGGGAGGACATATAGAGTAAGCAATGAGGGTGAAGTGCGTTGGACGTATTTTGCAGATCCAGCTCTTAGGCCACCGCCTAGCCCACCGCGACAGAGAGGGAGACTGCTAGGGCATGGAGGAGCTGCAGGGGGCAGGAGACGTCGGAGAGAAGAGGAAGAGGTCCCACTGAATGTGGTACCACCAGAGGAGCAGGTACCGAGACAGCCCGGAGAGTACTCACAGGCGCAGATTGACCATTTATTTGTTCAAAGTTTGTCTTTGTTCGTCCCAAGTTAGTCTCGTTAGTCTCATTCTAAGGTTTGTCTAAGTTCATCCTTATTAATAGACTAACTCGGGATGAACTTAGACAAACTTTAGAATGAGACTAACATTTGTCTTTGTTCATCCCAAGTTAGTCTCGTTACTCTCATTCTAAGGTTTGCCTAAATTCGTTCTTAGAAAGAGACTAACTTGGGACGAACTTAAACAAACCTTAGAATGAGACTAACATTTGTCTTTGAAATTCTATCCCCTGTTCAAGCTTGTGTTCAAGGTAGAGTTGAGACAGACCTTGAACACCTTTCACAATAGTTCAGCAGCCAGAGAAGATAACTGAGACACACACAGTTAACATAATACGGACTCTACAAGGAAGTGTTCCGACCGAGGTTTAAACAGTTTATCAAGTAGAACCAAAAAAATAGAGGGAAAAAGGAGCACGCACGATATGTTACCCAGTTTGGCCTCGCCTACTCTGGGGGGTTTCCCACACCCTAAAAGGGACACAAATTGTATTACAAGATTAGAGCTACAAGTGGTCTTACTCATACACAACCCCGTGTTTGTAATCGCCTAGCCTCTAACTCTCCGTCTCTCGGATTTGCAATCTCAGTTCACCGCAGCTCCCCTTGATCCCCTATGGGTAGGACAAGACTTCCCTCTCGGCCTAGTCTTGGTCCTCCCAGAAGTCCAGTCGCCTTCTCTCAAAGACGTATCTTGAGTACCGTGTGTGTGTGTGTGCGTGACGGAGCGCACTGCACTGTCGTTAAGGTGCAATGTTCTCTGTACAAATAAATTTATATTTTCCGCTACTCGCGACTACACTACTGGGTAGTAAGTGGTAAGTAGGGGTCGAACCCAAGGGAATTAGAGGGATACTGTTCTTTAGGGGATCGTATGGTGAGTGATTTTAGGTCGATTGCGGACTTACTGCTAATTACTAAGCTACTATTTTTGGTTTTTTTTTTTTTTTATGCGGAAAAGTAAATTAAAGAAAATAAATACTGAAAATAAAGGAGTTAAGGGAAGAAGACTTACAGTGGGTGATGCGTGATTGCGATTCCTCCGGTAGATTAGCGGTTGATGGTTGTAGTTGATCGAGCAGTTTATAAAAGTAAATACAAGGGGGTTTTTTGTAATTCAAGGAAAAGTATTCGGTTTCAGGTACCTTGTATTATAACATGTTTATTAATAACCGTTAGTAACCTTTCTAAGTATTCAAAGATGAATCGAGGCCCTTTCGCAGCGCAAGACTTGCAACATCGTTTAAAGCAACACTTTTTCTACTTCAGACTAATTCCTCCTTTCGAAGTATCTTAGCCTTTTGTGCATCCATTTGAATTCTTTGGTCCAGTTTCCAAATGGTTTTTTAAGATAAGCTGAACTCCTCGATAAGTTTTGCTTGTTACAGCTTCCACTTACCGAGTATGATCACGAATTTCCACGGAAGAGCTTTGCTTGTTACAGCTTCCACTCAACCTTGGAAACTCTGACTATAAATGGCACATAGAACAAGTTTTGAATACAGAGAAATGAAACTAAAAGAAATTAAAACATTATATAATACAAGAAAATACCTTCGACCGAATTAGAGAGTTTAGCTACGAATATCCATGGAAAAGGACATCGTAACTAAATACTCAAGGGTTTTTGAAAACAGTAAGAGGGAAAGGGGTGGAATACTCAAGAACCAACAGGAGTATTCCTAATTTCCTACTGAATACTCAAGAACCAACATGAGTATTCTCTACAGTATTATAATACTCAAGAACCGACAGGAGTATTATAATTTCAAAGCATATAATACTCAAGAACAAACAGGAGTATTATTTCCAAAACCAAACCAAACTTACAAAGTAACTTAGAGAGAGAAGTGTTTTTGCAATTTGTGGATTATACAAATGAGAGGAGGAGCTCTCCTTTTATAGGCTAAGGGGAGGAGAATGGAGGGCCAAGATGGTGGCATGTGGTGTTGCATCCAAGGGTGGAGGAGGAGGCTTTGAAGATGTGGAGGAGGAGCCACCACTTATCATCTTCCCATGGTGGCACAAGAAGCCGCCGGTTGGAGGTAAAAAGGGAGGAGGTTTTGGTGGCTTTGGTTACCTCCTCCCAAAGCCACCGGTCACCCAAGGAGGAGGAGGAGGAGAAGCCACCCATGAGTCATCCATTTCACCCAAAGCCACCGGTCACTTGGTCCATGGATGAGTTTTGACAGTTTTGTGCAGTCTTTTCACAAAACTGTCAATCCAATTTTGCTCCGGTCTGACTTGGTTGTTCCTCGGTTGAATTTGATTTGAGTAAATCCTACGTCAGGATCTTGAGATTCTTCATTCAGCGTCTGATCTTGACCTTGGATTGACTCGTAATATCTTTTCAGCGTAAAATCCTCTCCTTAGCGTGTTTTCTCTCTAAGCGCCAAAATACCAGTGTAGAAATAAATCGGGACTAACAAGCAGAAGTTAAATAGACCAACAGTCTAATTTGGTGGGTTTTACTGTGTTTTTGATTCGTATAATTATGGTCCATCAGTGCGCTTTGTAGTTCTTCAAGCACAGTCTGAAAAGCACACTGAACAGACCGTAACTTTTGCCGTTGATATTCAAGTGAGGAATATTCAGCCGGCCGTCGCTTCTCCTCCAATCTCACGAACTCTCGGGTTTTTCTTTTCTCTCAGGAAGCGACCAGATTATGGATGCCCTAGCATTGTATATATATGCTCGGACGAAATCCAAATCTGCTCGAGATAATCCCATCTAATATTTAAGAGATATTCTTAAAGATTTGATGTATACCTTTCTCAAATCGGTTGGAAGAATATACGAAGACTTCTTGCCCAAGTCAGCCTGCCCGCCTTTTGATCTGATGTGTAGATATATCTTCAAATATCCGAAGTGTATCTGACGTTCGATTTATTCACTGGTCGACTTAAAATCGACGATATCTTCGCTGTGTAGATTCTTCCGGCAAATATCCTTGCGTCTGCTCCACGCTGTACATGAGTTCAAGGATATATTCGAACTCCCCCTAAACTCCTGCGCGAACTGTCTAACTCTATTTTGCCAAATACATGCCACTCAAGGGAACATCAATCTCCCCCTTGGCATTTTGGCAAAACCAAATCTACTAGATAACTGAGACTATCTAGACAGTAGACAACCTTGAGGGAACAAAACATTATCACCTCCAGTATACTCCCCCATTTTGCCACAAACTGGCAAGGGGTCCGATCTAGTTCGAACAGCCAATTAAACAGTGCAAGTACAGTGGAGCAACGGTAAACTGAAACCACAGAGTTCAGAAAGTTTGAACTCAAAGACCTTCATGTGGATAGATTATCTGCAGAGGCATCATCAGTGTCCGCTTCATCCTCAAATTCATCATCAATCTTGTCATAGATGAGTTTCTTATTATCAACTTCGGGATCATCCATTTGGAGAGACAAATTGGTGAGACAAGGATTGATTCCAATTCTTCGTTCCACGTTATCACTCTCCATACTCGTGACACCTTGGCTTGATGTGCCCCTTCTCTTGGCGACCTTGGTCTTTCCTAGACTGCTCCCATCAGAGAAGTCAAGACCTCTAGTGTCCTCCACTCATTCTTCGGATCTTCAGTATCGTATCTAGGTCACTTGATTCAGAGTTTAACATCCACATTGATGTCTTGGACTGATTCAGACTCGTCCTTGAAGCTGTTCCACTCTTCAGAAGAAGGTCAGCGACCCATTTTTTAATTCTTCTTCTACAGCCCAGTGTCCTTCAGATCATTCTTATGTCGATCTTTGCACAGCTTGTGATCAACTGCCAACTTGAACTGAGCACTTGACCGGCTGTCTTGGTCAGTCTTCAAATCTGGATGCTGATCAGCTCATCGATAAGCGATAGGAAGATTATCTGGTGCAGAGACTTTGTAGAAATGGCGTTTTCTGCAATCTGATCGAACATAATTCTTCCCATGTCAATAAGCATCCTGTTTCCCATCTGGTAGAGCAGCTGTCCCATCTCCTAGCGGACCGAGGTTCTCTGAGGTGTAGGCATCCAGTTGACTATAGTGATGAAGAGCAGCATCGACTAGAATGTAGTCAGATCTGCTACTGGGATGGAACTATCTTCCCAAACTGGGTCTGACTCAACAACTTCAGGCTCTTGTTTCTTCACAACATCAGTTTCCATAGGTACAGTTTCATTCTCTGTCACCTTCTCTATACTGACTGCCTCAGCAGTCTTAAGCATTCATCTGAATCTTCATCCAGTGCCAGACTACTCTTGCAAGAAGGTTCAACCACCTGCTCAGTCTCAGAGTCTCACAAAGCAATTTTTCTCCCCCTCATAGTACTAATTTGTGGCGTATTCCCTGGGAGATCTGATCCTTTTAGGCACGACTTTCATGTAGATTCATGTCTTCTTCGGCACGAGACCAGTGGTTTCTACCTTTGCATTCAACAGCTTCTGCTTATCAGAACCACAATCTTGGCCATACTGGTTCCACATTCTTCTACAGCATTGGCCACAGAGTCTCCAGCAATATTCAATCCCTTCGTCTTCTCATTAACCACTTCGACTCCTTTATAGCTCACTGAGTCTTTACCAATCGCCCGTACTTCCTCCCTAACAGAATTGAGTGCAGTAGCAAGGAGGGGAGAACAAGGGATTACCTTATTTAGGGGAGGTTGAGCTATCGCATGATTTTCCTTCTTGGTCTGCACACTCCCTTTAGTTGAGTTGGGATCAGCCTTTGATGCCTTTGAAGAAGCTTCTTTCAGTTCTGTCACAACTGCTTCTTCTCCTTCGTTTTATAATGGCATAGGGATGATTTCCGAATAGATAATGTTAATCTTCTAAGCATGTACCTTCTGTTCCAGCTCCCTGATAATAAGTGGTCAGCCCAACAAGTGGCTGGTGTTCCGCCTGTGACTGACCACTATCAGGAGCACTTAGTTCTTGATAACACACAGACCCAGGGAGGATCTGAGTGTCTCAAACTGAGCGTCATCAAGAGGTTTGGTGAAGATGTCCGCCAATTTGCTTGTATGTGGTCACATGCGTAAGAGTAACCACCTTCTGTTCAACCAGCTCTTTGATGAAATGATGTCTGATGTCTATGTGCTTCGTCCTGGAGTGTTGTACTGGATTCTTTGAGATGCTGATGGCGCTCATATTATCACAGTATAGGATCATCTTTTCTTGTTTGACTCCTTATTCAGACAGCATTTGCTTCATCCATAGTAGTTGAGTGCAGCTGCTTCCTGCTGCAATATATTCTGCTTCAGCCGTAGACAGTGAGATGCTATTTTGCTTTTTGCTGAACCATGAGACCAAGTTATTCCCTAAGAAGAAGCATCCTCCAGATGTGCTCTTTCGATCTTCAGCGTTTCCTGCCCAGTCAGCATCATAGAAGCCAACCCGATGTGGGTTGGTATCCTTGGTATACCAGATTCCAAAGTCAACTATCCCGCGTACATACTTTATGATTCTCTTGACTTGTAGAAGATGACTTTCCTTTGGATCCGCCTGGTATCTAGCACAAACCCCTACGTCATATGCAACGTCTAGTCTACTGGCTGTCACGTACAGAAGGCTTCCAATCATACTACTGTACAGTGTCTGATCGACCTTTGTTCTAGCCTCGTCTTTGGTTATCTTTATGTGCGTAGCAGCCGGAGTTCGTTTGTGACTGGCCTTCTCAAAATCAAATTTCTTTATCAGATTCTTGGCATACTTACTTTGTGAGATGAATATGCCATCTTCCTTCTGAGTCACCTGGAGTCCTAGAAAGTAGTTCATCTCCCCAACCATGCTCATCTTGAACTCCTTCTGCATCTGTTCTACAAACTGATCCACCAGTTTCTCGGTATTGGACCCAAACACAATATCGTCAACATAGATTTGTGCGATAATAAAGTCTGACCTCGTGTGTTTAACGAACAGGGTCTTGTCTCCTCCCCCTCGCACATATCCATGATCGACGAGGCACACAGTGAGTCGCTCATACCAAGCTCTGGGTGCTTGTTTAAGACCGCACAAGGCTTTCTTCAGGTGGTACACAGATGCTGGGTGATGCGGGTCTTCAAATCCTTTAGGTGGAGCAACGTAAACTTCCTCATTCAGGAATTCATTCAGGAAAGCACTTTTGACATCCATCTGGATTAGTCGAAATTTCAAGTGACACGCAAGAGCAAGTAGTAAGCGAATGGCTTCAAGACGTGCGATCGGAGCAAAGGTTTCCTCAAAGTCTATCCCTTATATCTGAGTGTATCCCTGTTGACAGCACTGCCTTGTCGCGAGGCAATGTGTACAAAATTAATTTATAAGTCCACTACTTTAGTGACTTCACTATTTGGGTAATAAAGCGGTAAGTAGGGGTCGAACCCAAGGGAATTAGTGGATAGTTGTTCTTTCGAAAATGGAAAATTAAATAAGACAGTTGGGGGTTGGTTGTGGTTTTAGTACTGAAAAGTAATACTGGAAAGTAAAGTGCTAGAAAGTAAGTGCGGAAAGTAATTGCGGAAAGTAAATTGCGGAAAGTAAATACTGAAAGTAAAGTGCTGAAAGTAAGTTCTTGAAGGACAAGACTTGCGAAAAGTAAATGCTTGAAGGACAAGACTTGCAGAAAGTAATTGCTTGAAGGACAAGACTTGCGGAAAGTAAATGCTTGAAGGACAAGACTTGCGGAAAGTAAGCAGTTGATATGGGACTGAAAGTAAAGTAACAGGTGATGTTTTAATTAAAGGAAAGGATTCGGTTTTAGGGGCCTTGTATCATAAATCTGTTTATCATCGACCTCTAATGATCATACTAAGTGTTCAAAGATGTATCAAGGCTATTTCTAGCACTTGACTTGCCACACCGTCTAGTCCTTTTCAAGACATAGAACTCTTGTTCTAGTTGGGCTAATTCCTCCTTTCGAAGTATCTTAGCTTATGTGCATCCATTTGATCAATCATTTCCGATCAACCAAATGGTGTTTAAAAGAGGTTGAATTCCACAGATAAGCAGTGCTCTTTCGAGCCTCCACTCAACCAATAGCGTTCTGACCTAATATATGGCACATAGAACAAGTTGAACACAAAGAGGCACTAAGAGAAGGGTCTAAAACATTTTATGATACAAGCACACCCCTTCAACCGAATGAAGGGTTTAGCTACGAATATCCATAGAGGTGGATACCATAGCTAAGTGCTTGAAAAGTAAAGGTTTTCGAAAGACAAAAAGTAAAGTTTTTTGAAAGTAAAAGACAAGGAAAAAGCTTGAGTACTTCAAGAACCAACAAGAGTACTCAAGAACAAAATTGGAGCTTCCAATATCAAAGTAAAGTGTTTACAAGGATTGTGAGATGGATTCTAGAGAGATTTTCTACAAGTGACAAGTGACCAAAGGATTAGAACCAAGGACCAAAGACTAGGATTTTTGGGACTACAATTTGGGACTACAATCTGGGACATTGAACAAATGAGAGGAAGTGTTGTATTTATAGGCAAGGGGAGAGGAGGAGGACCACACACTTGTCAAGAGGGGGGAGGAGGGCCAAAAGCCGCCGGCCATAGGTGGCACAAGCCACAAAGCCGCCGGCCATGTGGCACTCTCCCATAAGGAGCCGCCGGTGGTGAGGTGGAGGGAGTGGTTGAGTTGAGTGGAATGAGATCTTTTGCCTCCAAAAGCCATCAGTTCCCATGCAACTCCGTTTAGACTTTGGTTGCCCCTTGGTTGCTCCTTGGTTGACATCAAAGGACAAGGCATTTATACTTGGCATTTCACTTGTGTTCTTGATCTTTGTTGGAACAAGTCATTGGGACTTAGTTCTGGCTTGATCGGTGTACCGTCGAAGCATGGCCAGTTCTGACTTGTAATCCACTTTTAGCGTCAAGAACTCCTTTTTAGCTCGTTTCATCTCTACTCCTTGAAATAGCCTGTAGAACAAAAGTGAAACTAACAAGTAAAAGTTGTCAAGATAAAGCGTCTAATTTGGTGGGTTTAACTGTCTTAACGAATCATATAAATATGGTCCATCAGATCACCCCACACTTTTAGTTGTTCGTCCCGAACAATGCTATTTAAAAGATGCACACACAATCCAAGTAAAACTTTAAATAGGACAGTGAGAATATGGGACTAGATTTATCCCATTCATGCAATACTTACTTGTTACCAAACTAAACCGTGTAAATACTTAGAAGAAACGTGATACTTGTACCTTCGAGCCGAGATGTAAATTAATTCGAATGTTTCGGGAGATAGCCCTTTTCAGGCTCCTGGACTGCATTCTCGGGACCGACTCACACTATATGGTTTTCTTGTAGCTTTTTCTAGCACATGACTTGATTCGGGTTTTAATGATCTGAGCTCTTTGATTTCTTTTTGGTGAGGGACAGCTTTTTGAAGTGACTTGGTCTTTGACCTTTGATGTTGAATTGGAGTTTCTTCACTTTTGTTTCGGTTAAAACCTTCACAGAATTTTGGCCTTCGGCCTTTGATTTGCTTCTTCGAGCTTTGCTTCTTTGTGACTTGCTTGTCTATTTTCTCAACCTTTTTGGGAGGTCCAATCATCGCCCGAGAGCATATGGAAATACCTCCCCGCTCTTTCTCATCCTCGCCGTTTCGCGCGGGTCAAGATGAGGATCGCTCATCTATTTTCACGGCTACTAGGACCAGAGACAGGACGGTTTGATTCCCGTCCCACCTCTTGCATAAACGCTGCATGGCGGAGATGACTCTAATCTCCATTGAAACCCGAAGTGCAGCCTCCACTGACTTCGTAAACCATATAGTGAAATCCGATCCTTTGAGTGCTTGCCAAGCATCTCTAGGGCATTTTATATCAACTCAACATCCCCTGTATATCTCAGCACAAAGGGACAAATGAGAAGTTACATCCTAAGTTTTTATACAGTTGAGATTTCACAAGGTAAATGCATCAATTTAGATCTATCTTTTTCACATTCTCAAGTTCATATTTTCAAAAAGATAATATTAAGGGAAAAGGAAAAAGAAAGCATGTTAACTATGTACAAAGGCAGTTCTCACCCCACACTTTTGAACGAAGGTGTGCCTCACAGCACGACTTAGTTCAAAAGTCATGCAAGAAAATATATACAGGAAAGGTGAGAATGACTTAAGACAAAAACTAAATGACATAAAATAAAATGACTGAAAGTAAGATAGATGTCGGGTTACCTCCCGACCAGTGCATTTGTTTAACGTCGTTAGCTCGACGATACCTCACTCCTGGATCATAAGTTTGGGTCCCATGGGTGGCTTAGGTCAAATTTTGACGCGGCTCCTGCATTGATTCTTGCCTTGACTCTCCCCGAGTTCTTGTGGGATGACGAGCTCGGGTCAGGACTCCATTGTTCCGGTGGTTTTTCCTTCCAACACCTCTGAGAAGGCGAGGAACCCTTCACTATAGTCGCTGGTTTCTTGAGTCGAGCTCTCTTATGTTTAGGGCTGCCTTGTTATGTTGTGGCGAAAAAATGCTCCATCAATGAGTCGTTCTGCTTAGGCCTTTCTTCCATCCATATTTCAGACTCATCATTGATCACATAGTTTTTGCGATTTGCATATTAATCAAGGGGAAAAGTTGGGAAGCTCTCATTAGATGGACTGGATCTGCATCGGCCAGCCTGTCCGTGAGGATCTGGTCTTGGTTGATTTCTTTGGCCGCTTTGGTAGTGAGAGTAGGGTATGTCTCGGGCAGTTCACCATTGGTGTCCCGGGTTTCCTCCTCTGCCAGCCCGGTAGTGAATTCCCAAGAAGTTTTTTCCTCGTTCCACACTGTATCGGTTTCTGGTTCTAAGTCTTCTGATGGCTCGGGAGTGATTTCCCATGTAGGCTCTTCTTCGTTGCTCCCGGTGCTTTCTGTATCTGATTCGACCATCATGGCCTCTGCACGGTCTTCTCCACTCCTGTCTATATTAGCTTCTACCATCTGCGCTCTTCCATCAGCTTGGAGCATTGGCCTTCATTTTGTGGCTTCGGCCAAGTCATCTATAACATCCCACATTTGAGTCATGGTTAAGTGCATGGCCGATCCTCCCTCTGCGTCATTAATCCTTGATTAGTCAACCGGCCTCATCCCACAAAGGAATTTTTGAAGAAGAACCACATTCGTGAATCCATGGTGCGGGCTGCGTGAAACGATGGTGTCAAAGTACGTGGAGTACTCGTCCAAAGTCACATCCCGGGATTGTTGAAGGCGGATGATCCTCGCTCGGGTGTCATGTCGTAAAGATGGGGGGAGAATTCTTTCAGGAATTGAGCACGAAGGTCCTCATAATAACCTGCACAACTAGCATTTGATGAGTAATACCATACTGTCGCAAAGTCAGTTAGAGATAGTTTAAAGCATTTCATTTTAAACTTTTCTAGCTCCTCATTTTCAGGTTTCATGTAGCGGCATATATGGTGAAAATGTTGGTAGTGTATTACAGGGTCCTCTCCAACTGTACCTCCAAACTGAGGAAGATGTCGAGTCATCCAAGCATACATAGTGGACAGTGCAAGGAAGAAATGAAAAGGGGGAGAAAAGAACAACTAATCTGATAGCTAATTCCCCGGCAACGGCGCCAATTTGACAGCACTGCCTTGTCGCGAGGCAATGTGTACAAAATTAATTTATAAGTCCACTACTTTAGTGACTTCACTATTTGGGTAGTAAAGCGGTAAGTGGGGGTCGAACCCAAGGGAATTAGTGGATAGTTGTTCTTTCGAAAATGGAAAATTAAATAAGACAGTTGGGGGTTGGTTGTGGTTTTAGTACTGAAAAGTAATACTGGAAAGTAAAGTGCTAGAAAGTAAGTGCGGAAAGTAATTGCGGAAAGTAAATTGCGGAAAGTAAATACTGAAAGTAAAGTGCTGAAAGTAAGTTCTTGAAGGACAAGACTTGCGAAAAGTAAATGCTTGAAGGACAAGACTTGCGGAAAGTAATTGCTTGAAGGACAAGACTTGCGGAAAGTAAATGCTTGAAGGACAAGACTTGCGGAAAGTAAGCAGTTGATATGGGACTGAAAGTAAAGTAACAGGTGATGTTTTAATTAAAGGAAAGGATTCGGTTTTAGGGGCCTTGTATCATAAATCTGTTTATCATCGACCTCTAATGATCATACTAAGTGTTCAAAGATGTATCAAGGCTATTTCTAGCACTTGACTTGCCACACCGTCTAGTCCTTTTCAAGACATAGAACTCTTGTTCTAGTTGGGCTAATTCCTCCTTTCGAAGTATCTTAGCTTATGTGCATCCATTTGATCAATCATTTCCGATCAACCAAATGGTGTTTAAAAGAGGTTGAATTCCACAGATAAGCAGTGCTCTTTCGAGCCTCCACTCAACCAATAGCGTTCTGACCTAATATATGGCACATAGAACAAGTTGAACACAAAGAGGCACTAAGAGAAGGGTCTAAAACATTTTATGATACAAGCACACCCCTTCAACCGAATGAAGGGTTTAGCTACGAATATCCATAGAGGTGGATACCATAGCTAAGTGCTTGAAAAGTAAAGGTTTTCGAAAGACAAAAAGTAAAGTTTTTTGAAAGTAAAAGACAAGGAAAAAGCTTGAGTACTTCAAGAACCAACAAGAGTACTCAAGAACAAAATTGGAGCTTCCAATATCAAAGTAAAGTGTTTACAAGGATTGTGAGATGGATTCTAGAGAGATTTTCTACAAGTGACAAGTGACCAAAGGATTAGAACCAAGGACCAAAGACTAGGATTTTTGGGACTACAATTTGGGACTACAATCTGGGACATTGAACAAATGAGAGGAAGTGTTGTATTTATAGGCAAGGGGAGAGGAGGAGGACCACACACTTGTCAAGAGGGGGGAGGAGGGCCAAAAGCCGCCGGCCATAGGTGGCACAAGCCACAAAGCCGCCGGCCATGTGGCACTCTCCCATAAGGAGCCGCCGGTGGTGAGGTGGAGGGAGTGGTTGAGTTGAGTGGAATGAGATCTTTTGCCTCCAAAAGCCATCAGTTCCCATGCAACTCCGTTTAGACTTTGGTTGCCCCTTGGTTGCTCCTTGGTTGACATCAAAGGACAAGGCATTTATACTTGGCATTTCACTTGTGTTCTTGATCTTTGTTGGAACAAGTCATTGGGACTTAGTTCTGGCTTGATCGGTGTACCGTCGAAGCATGGCCAGTTCTGACTTGTAATCCACTTTTAGCGTCAAGAACTCCTTTTTAGCTCGTTTCATCTCTACTCCTTGAAATAGCCTGTAGAACAAAAGTGAAACTAACAAGTAAAAGTTGTCAAGATAAAGCGTCTAATTTGGTGGGTTTAACTGTCTTAACGAATCATATAAATATGGTCCATCAGATCACCCCACACTTTTAGTTGTTCGTCCCGAACAATGCTATTTAAAAGATGCACACACAATCCAAGTAAAACTTTAAATAGGACAGTGAGAATATGGGACTAGATTTATCCCATTCATGCAATACTTACTTGTTACCAAACTAAACCGTGTAAATACTTAGAAGAAACGTGATACTTGTACCTTCGAGCCGAGATGTAAATTAATTCGAATGTTTCGGGAGATAGCCCTTTTCAGGCTCCTGGACTGCATTCTCGGGACCGACTCACACTATATGGTTTTCTTGTAGCTTTTTCTAGCACATGACTTGATTCGGGTTTTAATGATCTGAGCTCTTTGATTTCTTTTTGGTGAGGGACAGCTTTTTGAAGTGACTTGGTCTTTGACCTTTGATGTTGAATTGGAGTTTCTTCACTTTTGTTTCGGTTAAAACCTTCACAGAATTTTGGCCTTCGGCCTTTGATTTGCTTCTTCGAGCTTTGCTTCTTTGTGACTTGCTTGTCTATTTTCTCAACCTTTTTGGGAGGTCCAATCATCGCCCGAGAGCATATGGAAATACCTCCCCGCTCTTTCTCATCCTCGCCGTTTCGCGCGGGTCAAGATGAGGATCGCTCATCTATTTTCACGGCTACTAGGACCAGAGACAGGACGGTTTGATTCCCGTCCCACCTCTTGCATAAACGCTGCATGGCGGAGATGACTCTAATCTCCATTGAAACCCGAAGTGCAGCCTCCACTGACTTCGTAAACCATATAGTGAAATCCGATCCTTTGAGTGCTTGCCAAGCATCTCTAGGGCATTTTATATCAACTCAACATCCCCTGTATATCTCAGCACAAAGGGACAAATGAGAAGTTACATCCTAAGTTTTTATACAGTTGAGATTTCACAAGGTAAATGCATCAATTTAGATCTATCTTTTTCACATTCTCAAGTTCATATTTTCAAAAAGATAATATTAAGGGAAAAGGAAAAAGAAAGCATGTTAACTATGTACAAAGGCAGTTCTCACCCCACACTTTTGAACGAAGGTGTGCCTCACAGCACGACTTAGTTCAAAAGTCATGCAAGAAAATATATACAGGAAAGGTGAGAATGACTTAAGACAAAAACTAAATGACATAAAATAAAATGACTGAAAGTAAGATAGATGTCGGGTTACCTCCCGACCAGTGCATTTGTTTAACGTCGTTAGCTCGACGATACCTCACTCCTGGATCATAAGTTTGGGTCCCATGGGTGGCTTAGGTCAAATTTTGACGCGGCTCCTGCATTGATTCTTGCCTTGACTCTCCCCGAGTTCTTGTGGGATGACGAGCTCGGGTCAGGACTCCATTGTTCCGGTGGTTTTTCCTTCCAACACCTCTGAGAAGGCGAGGAACCCTTCACTATAGTCGCTGGTTTCTTGAGTCGAGCTCTCTTATGTTTAGGGCTGCCTTGTTATGTTGTGGCGAAAAAATGCTCCATCAATGAGTCGTTCTGCTTAGGCCTTTCTTCCATCCATATTTCAGACTCATCATTGATCACATAGTTTTTGCGATTTGCATATTAATCAAGGGGAAAAGTTGGGAAGCTCTCATTAGATGGACTGGATCTGCATCGGCCAGCCTGTCCGTGAGGATCTGGTCTTGGTTGATTTCTTTGGCCGCTTTGGTAGTGAGAGTAGGGTATGTCTCGGGCAGTTCACCATTGGTGTCCCGGGTTTCCTCCTCTGCCAGCCCGGTAGTGAATTCCCAAGAAGTTTTTTCCTCGTTCCACACTGTATCGGTTTCTGGTTCTAAGTCTTCTGATGGCTCGGGAGTGATTTCCCATGTAGGCTCTTCTTCGTTGCTCCCGGTGCTTTCTGTATCTGATTCGACCATCATGGCCTCTGCACGGTCTTCTCCACTCCTGTCTATATTAGCTTCTACCATCTGCGCTCTTCCATCAGCTTGGAGCATTGGCCTTCATTTTGTGGCTTCGGCCAAGTCATCTATAACATCCCACATTTGAGTCATGGTTAAGTGCATGGCCGATCCTCCCTCTGCGTCATTAATCCTTGATTAGTCAACCGGCCTCATCCCACAAAGGAATTTTTGAAGAAGAACCACATTCGTGAATCCATGGTGCGGGCTGCGTGAAACGATGGTGTCAAAGTACGTGGAGTACTCGTCCAAAGTCACATCCCGGGATTGTTGAAGGCGGATGATCCTCGCTCGGGTGTCATGTCGTAAAGATGGGGGGAGAATTCTTTCAGGAATTGAGCACGAAGGTCCTCATAATAACCTGCACAACTAGCATTTGATGAGTAATACCATACTGTCGCAAAGTCAGTTAGAGATAGTTTAAAGCATTTCATTTTAAACTTTTCTAGCTCCTCATTTTCAGGTTTCATGTAGCGGCATATATGGTGAAAATGTTGGTAGTGTATTACAGGGTCCTCTCCAACTGTACCTCCAAACTGAGGAAGATGTCGAGTCATCCAAGCATACATAGTGGACAGTGCAAGGAAGAAATGAAAAGGGGGAGAAAAGAACAACTAATCTGATAGCTAATTCCCCGGCAACGGCGCCAATTTGACAGCACTGCCTTGTCGCGAGGCAATGTGTACAAAATTAATTTATAAGTCCACTACTTTAGTGACTTCACTATTTGGGTAGTAAAGCGGTAAGTGGGGGTCGAACCCAAGGGAATTAGTGGATAGTTGTTCTTTCGAAAATGGAAAATTAAATAAGACAGTTGGGGGTTGGTTGTGGTTTTAGTACTGAAAAGTAATACTGGAAAGTAAAGTGCTAGAAAGTAAGTGCGGAAAGTAATTGCGGAAAGTAAATTGCGGAAAGTAAATACTGAAAGTAAAGTGCTGAAAGTAAGTTCTTGAAGGACAAGACTTGCGAAAAGTAAATGCTTGAAGGACAAGACTTGCGGAAAGTAATTGCTTGAAGGACAAGACTTGCGGAAAGTAAATGCTTGAAGGACAAGACTTGCGGAAAGTAAGCAGTTGATATGGGACTGAAAGTAAAGTAACAGGTGATGTTTTAATTAAAGGAAAGGATTCGGTTTTAGGGGCCTTGTATCATAAATCTGTTTATCATCGACCTCTAATGATCATACTAAGTGTTCAAAGATGTATCAAGGCTATTTCTAGCACTTGACTTGCCACACCGTCTAGTCCTTTTCAAGACATAGAACTCTTGTTCAAGTTGGGCTAATTCCTCCTTTCGAAGTATCTTAGCTTATGTGCATCCATTTGATCAATCATTTCCGATCAACCAAATGGTGTTTAAAAGAGGTTGAATTCCACAGATAAGCAGTGCTCTTTCGAGCCTCCACTCAACCAATAGCGTTCTGACCTAATATATGGCACATAGAACAAGTTGAACACAAAGAGGCACTAAGAGAAGGGTCTAAAACATTTTATGATACAAGCACACCCCTTCAACCGAATGAAGGGTTTAGCTATGAATATCCATAGAGGTGGATACCATAGCTAAGTGCTTGAAAAGTAAAGGTTTTCGAAAGACAAAAAGTAAAGTTTTTTGAAAGTAAAAGACAAGGAAAAAGCTTGAGTACTTCAAGAACCAACAAGAGTACTCAAGAACAAAATTGGAGCTTCCAATATCAAAGTAAAGTGTTTACAAGGATTGTGAGATGGATTCTAGAGAGATTTTCTACAAGTGACAAGTGACCAAAGGATTAGAACCAAGGACCAAAGACTAGGATTTTTGGGACTACAATTTGGGACTACAATCTGGGACATTGAACAAATGAGAGGAAGTGTTGTATTTATAGGCAAGGGGAGAGGAGGAGGACCACACACTTGTCAAGAGGGGGGAGGAGGGCCAAAAGCCGCCGGCCATAGGTGGCACAAGCCACAAAGCCGCCGGCCATGTGGCACTCTCCCATAAGGAGCCGCCGGTGGTGAGGTGGAGGGAGTGGTTGAGTTGAGTGGAATGAGATCTTTTGCCTCCAAAAGCCATCAGTTCCCATGCAACTCCGTTTAGACTTTGGTTGCCCCTTGGTTGCTCCTTGGTTGACATCAAAGGACAAGGCATTTATACTTGGCATTTCACTTGTGTTCTTGATCTTTGTTGGAACAAGTCATTGGGACTTAGTTCTGGCTTGATCGGTGTACCGTCGAAGCATGGCCAGTTCTGACTTGTAATCCACTTTTAGCGTCAAGAACTCCTTTTTAGCTCGTTTCATCTCTACTCCTTGAAATAGCCTGTAGAACAAAAGTGAAACTATCAAGTAAAAGTTGTCAAGATAAAGCGTCTAATTTGGTGGGTTTAACTGTCTTAACGAATCATATAAATATGGTCCATCAGATCACCCCACACTTTTAGTTGTTCGTCCCGAACAATGCTATTTAAAAGATGCACACACAATCCAAGTAAAACTTTAAATAGGACAGTGAGAATATGGGACTAGATTTATCCCATTCATGCAATACTTACTTGTTACCAAACTAAACCGTGTAAATACTTAGAAGAAACGTGATACTTGTACCTTCGAGCCGAGATGTAAATTAATTCGAATGTTTCGGGAGATAGCCCTTTTCAGGCTCCTGGACTGCATTCTCGGGACCGACTCACACTATATGGTTTTCTTGTAGCTTTTTCTAGCACATGACTTGATTCGGGTTTTAATGATCTGAGCTCTTTGATTTCTTTTTGGTGAGGGACAGCTTTTTGAAGTGACTTGGTCTTTGACCTTTGATGTTGAATTGGAGTTTCTTCACTTTTGTTTCGGTTAAAACCTTCACAGAATTTTGGCCTTCGGCCTTTGATTTGCTTCTTCGAGCTTTGCTTCTTTGTGACATGCTTGTCTATTTTCTCAACCTTTTTGGGAGGTCCAATCATCGCCCGAGAGCATATGGAAATACCTCCCCGCTCTTTCTCATCCTCGCCGTTTCGCGCGAGTCAAGATGAGGATCGCTCATCTATTTTCACGGCTACTAGGACCAGAGACAGGACGGTTTGATTCCCGTCCCACCTCTTGCATAAACGCTGCATGGCGGAGATGACTCTAATCTCCATTGAAACCCGAAGTGCAGCCTCCACTGACTTCGTAAACCATATAGTGAAATCCGATCCTTTGAGTGCTTGCCAAGCATCTCTAGGGCATTTTATATCAACTCAACATCCCCTGTATATCTCAGCACAAAGGGACAAATGAGAAGTTACATCCTAAGTTTTTATACAGTTGAGATTTCACAAGGTAAATGCATCAATTTAGATCTATCTTTTTCACATTCTCAAGTTCATATTTTCAAAAAGATAATATTAAGGGAAAAGGAAAAAGAAAGCATGTTAACTATGTACAAAGGCAGTTCTCACCCCACACTTTTGAACGAAGGTGTGCCTCACAGCACGACTTAGTTCAAAAGTCATGCAAGAAAATATATACAGGAAAGGTGAGAATGACTTAAGACAAAAACTAAATGACATAAAATAAAATGACTGAAAGTAAGATAGATGTCGGGTTACCTCCCGACCAGTGCATTTGTTTAACGTCGTTAGCTCGACGATACCTCACTCCTGGATCATAAGTTTGGGTCCCATGGGTGGCTTAGGTCAAATTTTGACGCGGCTCCTGCATTGATTCTTGCCTTGACTCTCCCCGAGTTCTTGTGGGATGACGAGCTCGGGTCAGGACTCCATTGTTCCGGTGGTTTTTCCTTCCAACACCTCTGAGAAGGCGAGGAACCCTTCACTATAGTCGCTGGTTTCTTGAGTCGAGCTCTCTTATGTTTAGGGCTGCCTTGTTATGTTGTGGCGAAAAAATGCTCCATCAATGAGTCGTTCTGCTTAGGCCTTTCTTCCATCCATATTTCAGACTCATCATTGATCACATAGTTTTTGCGATTTGCATATTAATCAAGGGGAAAAGTTGGGAAGCTCTCATTAGATGGACTGGATCTGCATCGGCCAGCCTGTCCGTGAGGATCTGGTCTTGGTTGATTTCTTTGGCCGCTTTGGTAGTGAGAGTAGGGTATGTCTCGGGCAGTTCACCATTGGTGTCCCGGGTTTCCTCCTCTGCCGGCCCGGTAGTGAATTCCCAAGAAGTTTTTTCCTCGTTCCACACTGTATCGGTTTCTGGTTCTAAGTCTTCTGATGGCTCGGGAGTGATTTCCCATGTAGGCTCTTCTTCGTTGCTCCCGGTGCTTTCTGTATCTGATTCGACCATCATGGCCTCTGCACGGTCTTCTCCACTCCTGTCTATATTAGCTTCTACCATCTGCGCTCTTCCATCAGCTTGGAGCATTGGCCTTCATTTTGTGGCTTCGGCCAAGTCATCTATAACCTCCCACATTTGAGTCATGGTTAAGTGCATGGCCGATCCTCCCTCTGCGTCATTAATCCTTGATTAGTCAACCGGCCTCATCCCACAAAGGAATTTTTGAAGAAGAACCACATTCGTGAATCCATGGTGCGGGCTGCGTGAAACGATGGTGTCAAAGTACGTGGAGTACTCGTCCAAAGTCACATCCCGGGATTGTTGAAGGCGGATGATCCTCGCTCGGGTGTCATGTCGTAAAGATGGGGGGAGAATTCTTTCAGGAATTGAGCACGAAGGTCCTCATAATAACCTGCACAACTAGCATTTGATGAGTAATACCATACTGTCGCAAAGTCAGTTAGAGATAGTTTAAAGCATTTCATTTTAAACTTTTCTAGCTCCTCATTTTCAGGTTTCATGTAGCGGCATATATGGTGAAAATGTTGGTAGTGTATTACAGGGTCCTCTCCAACTGTACCTCCAAACTGAGGAAGATGTCGAGTCATCCAAGCATACATAGTGGACAGTGCAAGGAAGAAATGAAAAGGGGGAGAAAAGAACAACTAATCTGATAGCTAATTCCCCGGCAACGGCGCCAATTTGACAGCACTGCCTTGTCGCGAGGCAATGTGTACAAAATTAATTTATAAGTCCACTACTTTAGTGACTTCACTATTTGGGTAGTAAAGCGGTAAGTGGGGGTCGAACCCAAGGGAATTAGTGGATAGTTGTTCTTTCGAAAATGGAAAATTAAATAAGACAGTTGGGGGTTGGTTATGGTTTTAGTACTGAAAAGTAATACTGGAAAGTAAAGTGCTAGAAAGTAAGTGCGGAAAGTAATTGCGGAAAGTAAATACTGAAAGTAAAGTGCTGAAAGTAGGTGCTTGAAGGACAAGACTTGCGAAAAGTAAATGCTTGAAGGACAAGACTTGCGAAAAGTAATTGCTTGAAGGACAAGACTTGCGGAAAGTAAATTCTTGAAGGACAAGACTTGCGGAAAGTAAATGCTTGAAGGACAAGACTTGCGGAAAGTAAGCAGTTGATATGGGACTGAAAGTAAAGTGACAGGTGATGTTTTAATTAAAGGAAAGGATTCGGTTTTAGGGGCCTTGTATCATAAATCTATTTATCATCGACCTCTAATGATCATACTAAGTGTTCAAAGATGTATCAAGGCTATTTCTAGCACTTGACTTGCCGCACCGTCTAGTCCTTTTCAAGACATAGAACTCTTATTCTAGTTGGGCTAATTCCTCCTTTCGAAGTATCTTAGCTTATGTGCATCCATTTGATCAATCATTTCCGATCAACCAAATGGTGTTTAAAAGAGGTTGAATTCCACAGATAAGTTGTGCTCTTTCGAGCCTCCACTTATCCACGGAAGTTCACGAACCCATGGAAGAGCTTTGCTCTTTCGAGCCTCCACTCAACCAATAGTGTTCTGACCTAATATATGGCACATAGAACAAGTTGAACACAAAGAGGCACTAAGAGAAGGGTCTAAAACATTTTATGATACAAGCACACCCCTTCAACCGAATGAAGGGTTTAGCTACGAATATCCATAGAGGTGGATACCATTGCTAAGTGCTTGAAAAGTAAAGGTTTTCGAAAGACAACAAGTAAAGTTTTTTGAAAGTAAAAGACAAGGAAAAAGCTTGAGTACTTCAAGAACCAACAAGAGTACTCAAGAACAAACTTGGAGCTTCCAATATCAAAGTAAAGTGTTTACAAGGATTGTGAGATGGATTCTAGAGAGATTTTCTACAAGTGACAAGTGACCAAAGAATTGGAACCAAGGACCAAAGACTAGGATTTTTGGGACTACAATTTGGGACTACAATTTGGGACATTGAAAAAATGAGAGGAAGTGTTGTATTTATAGGCAAGGGGAGAGGAGGAGGACCACACACTTGTCAAGAGGGGGGAGGAGAGACAAAAGCCGCCGGCCATAGGTGGCACAAGCCCCAAAGCCGTCGGCCATGTGGCACTCTCCCATGAGGAGCCGCCGGTGGTGAGGTGGAGGGAGTGGTTGAGTTGAGTGGAATGAGATCTTTTGCCTCAAAAGCCATCGGTTCCCATGCAACTCCGTTTAGACTTTGGTTGCCCCTTGGTTGCTTCTTGGTTGCCCCTTGGTTGCTCCTTGGTTGACATCAAAGGACAAGGCATTTATACTTGGCATTTCACTTGTGTTCTTGATCTTTGTTGGAACAAGTCATTGGGACTTAGTTGTGGCTTGATCGGAGTACTGCCGGAGCATGGCCAGTTCTGACTTGTAATCCACTTTTAGCGTTAAGAACTCCTTTTTAGCTCGTTTCATCTCTACTCCTTGAAATAGCCTGTAGAACAAAAGTGAAACTAACAAGTAAAAGTTGTCAAGATAAAGCGTCTAATTTGGTGGGTTTAACTGTCTTAACAAATCATATAAATATGGTCCATCACCTGTGCAACAAGGCGAGCTTTGTTTCTTGTGATATTCCCTGATGCGTCGGACTTGGTTTTGAAAATCCATTTTGTGCCAATGACGTTAACCCCATCAGGTATTGGAACCAGATCCCATACCTCATTTCAAGCAAATTCTTCCAGTTCCTCTTGCATGGCGAGGACCCAATACTCATCAAGTAATGCTTCCTTAATGTTTTTCGGCTCAATTAAGGAGAGGAAGCAAGAGCAGGCACTCAATTCTCTGAAGTTGCTCAGTTTTCTGCGAGTTTGAACTCCTTCACTTGGTGATCCAATGACCTCAGAGATTAGATGATCCCTGGAAATTCGTCGGGAGGGTTGTAACGTAATGACATTCTCCTGAGTGTTGACAGTATCGGTTTCGTCAGATGAGGAATTTTCAGGGAAGTTGTTAGAGTTGACTTCAGTCGGTTCATGCACAGTCTGCTGGGATGATGGTTGAGTTTCAGGTACTGTGCTAGTACTGTCGTCAGTATCATCCGAGATAGCCGGCACAAACACTTCATCCTTGACTTTGACATTTATAGATTCCATGACTGATTCTGTGCGCTTGTTGAACACCCGGTATGCTCGACTGTTTGAAGAATACTCTAGAAAGAACCCCTCATCACTCTTTGGATCCAGCTTCTGTTGGTACTCCCGGTCATTCAGAATGTAGCATTCACTTCCAAAAATGTGGAAGTATTTGACAGTGGGCTTCTTTCCTTTCAAAAGTTCATAGCACGTCTTCTCCGTTCCAGCGCGTATAGTAACTCGATTTATGATGTGACATGCCGTATTCATAGCTTCGGACCAGAACTTCAGAAGAATCTTCTTGGCATGGATCATCACCCGGGCCATCTCTTGGATGGTACAACTTTTCCATTCCACAACTCCATTCTGCTAAGGGGTGATTGCCGATGCGAACTGATGAGCAATCCCGTGTTTCGCACAATAGTTTCCCATAGCAACATTCTTGAATTCTGTGCCATTATCACTCCTGATAGATACCAGTTTCTCCCCTTTGTCTTCCCTTTCTCGTTGGATCAAGGTAGCAAGTTCTATGAATTGTTGAGCAGCTTTAGTCTTGTCCCGAAGGAACCTTGTCCAAGTGAATCTGGTGAAGTCGTCAACACAGACCAGAACATACTTCTTCCCACCATAGCTCTCAGTTTGCATTGGCCCCATCAAGTCCATGTGGATCAGTTCCAGTGGCTTGTTGGTGTTGATTTGAGAGATCTTAGGGTGTTATGCTTTGGTCTGTTTCCCGATCTGGCATTCTCCACACATCACATCCTGACTTCCTTTGACATTTGGCATTCCTCTGATGAGTCCAGATGAGCAAAGTTTCTTCAATGTCTTGAGGTTTAGATGGCCCAAAAGTCTGTGCCAAAGGGACATCTCATCTGTTTGGCTTGACAAGCAGGTTGGTGCAGCACCTGTTCCAATGGAGCCGATGAGGTAACAATTGTTGGCTGCTCTGCTTCCTTTCATCAAAATTCCTCCATCTTTATCAACAACTTGACATGAGTTGTGAGTGAATTTGACATGATGTCCCCCGTCGCAAAGTTGACTTATGCTGATTAAGTTCACTTTCAATCCTACAACTAGGAGAGTGTCTTTGAGGACAGGTACATCCGGAACCTTCAATGTCCCACAACCGATCACCTGTCCCTTTCCTCCATCTCCGAAAGTCACAAACTGCTCTTTAATAACCGGTCAAATCTACGCAAGGAACTTGGAGTCACCTATCATATTGGCGGAGCATCCGCTATCGAAGTACCAGCGATCTTTTTCCATGTGACTTGAAGAGCTGAACGCAACCATGCACACATTTTCACTTTTGTAAGTCTCCGTGTCTATCTTCCAGTCATGGACCGTGCTCGAGGGAAATTGTCCTTGCTTTGCAGTCATCTTGAACAGTTCAAGGATCCCACTCAGTGTGTCGAGTGTTTGCTCTGATACCATTTGAAATTCTATCCCCTGTTCAAGCTTGTGTTCAAGGTAGAGTTGAGACAGACCTTGAACACCTTTCACAATAGTTCAGCAGCTAGAGAAGATAACTGAGACACACACAGTTAACTTAATACGGACTCTACAAGGAAGTGTTCCGACCGAGGTTTAAACAGTTTATCAAGCAGAACCGAAAAAATAGAGGGAAACAGGAGCATGCACAATATGTTACCCAGTTCGGCCTCGCCTATTCTGGGGGGTTTCTCACACCCAAAAAGGGACACAAATCGTATTACAAGATTAGAGCTACAAGTGGTCTTACTCTTACACAACCCCGTGTTTGTAATCGCCTAGCCTCTAACTCTCCGTCTCTCGGATTTGCAATCTCGGTTCACCTCAGCTCCCCTCGATCCCCTGTGGGTAGGACGAGACTTCCCTCTCGGCCTAGTCTTGGACCTCCCAGAAGTCCAGTCGCCTTCTCTCAAAGACGTATCTTGAGTGCCGTGTGTGTGTGCGCTTTGTAGTTCCTCAAGCACAGTCTGAACAGCACACTGAACAGACCGTAACTTTTGCCGTTGATATTCAAGTGAGGAATATTCAGCCGGACGTCGCTTCTCTTCCAATCTCACGAACTCTTGTGTTTTTCTTTTCTCTCAAGAAGCGACCAGATTATGGATACCCTAGCATTGTATATATATGCTCGGACGAAATCCAAATCTGCTCGAGATAATCCCATCAAATATTTAGGAGATATTCCTAAAGATTTGATGTATATCTTTCTCAAATCAGTTGGAAGAATATACGAAGACTTCTTGCCCAAGTCAGCATGCCCGCCTTTTGATCTGATGTGTAGATATATCTTCAAATAACTGAAGTGTATCTGACGTTCGATTTATTCGCTGGCTGACTTCAAATCGACGATATCTTCGCTGTGTAGATTCTTCCGGCAAATATCCTTGCGTCTGCTCCACGCTGTACATGAGTGCCAAGATATATTCGAACTCCCCCTGAAGTCCTGCGCGAACTGTCTAACTCCATTTTGCCAAATACATGCCACTCAAGGGAACATCAAACTTTGTTCATCCCAAGTTAGTCTCGTTAGTCTCATTCTAAAGTTTGTCTAACTTCATCCTTAATAATAGACTAACTTGGGACGGACTTAGACAAACCTTGGAATGAGACTAAAGTTTGTCTGTGTTCATCCCATGTTAGTCTCTTTAGTCTCATTGTAAGGTTTGTCTAAGTTCGTCCTCAGAAAGAGACTAACATGGGACGAACTTAGACAAACCTTAGAATGAGACTAACGTTTGTCTTTGTTCGTCCCAAGTTAGTCTCGCTAGTCTCATTCTAAGGTTTGTCTAATTTCGTCCTTAGAAAGACACTAACTTGGGACGAACTTAGACTAACTTAGGATGAACTTAGAATGAGACAAAAGTTTGTCTAAGTTCGTCCTTAGAAAGAGACTAACTTGGGACAAACTTAGAAACACCTTAAAATGAGTCTAAATTTAGTCTTTGTTCGTCCAAAGTTACTCTCGTTAGTCTCATTCTAAGGTTTGTCTAAGTTCGTCCTTAAAGAGAGACTAACTTGGGACGAACTTAGACAAACCTTAGAATGAGACTAACGTTTGTCTTTGTTCGACCCAAGTGAGTCTCGTTAGTCTCATTCTAAGATTTGTCTAAGTTCGTCCATAGAAAGAGACTAACATGGGACGAATTTAGACACACCTTAGAATGACACTAAAGTTAGTTTTTGTCCGTCCAAAGTTAGTCTCATTAGTCTCATTATAAGGCTTGTCTAAGTTCGTCCTTAGAAATAGACTAACTTGGGACGAACTTAGACAAACCTTAGAAGGAGACTAACGTTTGTCTAAGTTTATCCAAAATTAGTCTCATTACTCTCATTCTAAGGTTTGTCTAAGTTCGTCCTTAGAAAGAGACTAACTTGGGACGAACTTAGACAAACCTTAGAATGAGTCTAACGTTTTTCTTTGTTCGTTCCAAGTTAGTCTCGTTAGTCTCATTCTAAGGTTTGTCTAACTTTGTCCTTAGAAATAGATTAACTTGGGATGAACTTAGACAAACCTTAGAATGAGACTAAAGTTTGTCTTTTCGTCCCAAGTTAGTTTCGTTAGTCTCATTTTAAGGTTTGTCTAAGTTCGTGCTTATAAATAGACTAACTTGGGATGAACTTCGACAAACCATAAAATGAGACTAACGTTTGTATTTGTTCGTCCCAAGTTAGTCTCGTTAGTCTCAATCTAAGGTTCGTCTTAGTTCATCCTTAGAAAGAGACTAACTTTAGATGAACTTAGGCACACCTTAGAATGAGAGTAAAGTTTGTCTATGTTCGTCCCAAGTTAATCTCGTTAGTCTCATTCTAAGGTTTGTCTAACTTCGTCCTTAGAAATAGACTAACTTGGGACGAACTTAGACAAACCTTAGAATAAGACCAACGTTTGTTATTGTTCCTCCCAAGGTAGTCTCGCTAGTCTCTGTCTAAGGTTTTTCTAAGTTCTTCCTTACAAAGAGACTAACTTGGGACGAACTTAGACTAACTTAGGACAAACTTACACAAACCTTAGAATGAGACTAAAGTTTGTCTTTGTTTGTCCCAAGTTAGTCTCGTTAGTCTCATTATATGGTTTGTCTAAGTTTGTCCTCCGAAAGAGACTAACTTGGGACGAACTTAGACAAACCTTAGAATGTGACTAATGTTTATTTTTGTTTGTCCTAAGTTAGTCTCGCTAGTCTCATACTAAGGTTTGTCTAATTTCGTCTTCAGAAAGACACTAACTTGGGACAAACTTAGACTAACTTGGGATGAACTTAGACAAACCTTAGAATGAAACTAAAGTTTGTCTTTGTTCGTCCCAAGTTAGTCTCGTTAGTCTCATTCTATGGTTTGTCTAAGTTCGTCCTCAGAATGAGACTAACTTGGGAAGAACTTAGACACACCTTAGAATGAGTCTAAAGTTTGTCTTTGTTCATCCCAAGTTACTCTCGTTAGTCTGAGTCTATGGTTTGTCAAAGTTCGTCCTTAGAAAGAGACTAACTTGGGACGAACTTAGACAAATCTTAGAATGATACTAAAGTTTGTCTTTGTTCGTCCCAAGCTAGTCTCGTTAGTCTCATTCTAAGGTTTGTCTAAGTTTGTCCTTAGAAATTGACAAACTTGGGACGAACTTAGACAAACCTTAGAATGAGACTAACGTTTGTCTTTGTTCGCCCCAAGTGATTCTCGTTAGTCTCATTCTAAGGTTTGTATAAGTTTGTCCTGAGAAAGAGACTAACTTGGGATGAACTTAGACTAACTTAGGACAAAGTTACACAAACCTTAGATTGAGACTAAAGTTTGTCTTTGTTCGTCCCAAGTTAGTCTCGTTAGTCTCATTCTAAGATTTGTCTAAGTTTGTCCTCCGAAAGAGACTAACTTGGGACGAACTTAGACAAACCTTAGAATGAGACTAATGTTTGTCTTTGTTTGTCCCAAGTTAGTCTCGCTAGTGTCATAAGGTTTGTCTAATTTCGTCCTTAGAAAGACACAAACTTGGGACGAACTTTGACTAACTTGGGACGAACTTAGACAAACCTTAGAATGAAACTAAAGTTTGTCTTTGTTTGTCCCAAGTTAGTCTCGTTAGTCTCATTCTAAGGTTTGTCTAAGTTCATCCTTAGAAAGAGACTAACTTGGGACGAACTTAGACACACCATAGAATGAGTCTAAAGTTTATCTTTGTTCGTCCCAAGTTACTCTCGTTAGTCTCAATCTATAGTTTGTCTAAGTTTGTCCTTAGAAAGAGACTAACTTGGGACGCACTTAGTCAAACCATAGAATGAGACTAAAGTTTGTCTTTGTTCGTCTCAAGTTAGTCTCGTTAGTCTCCTTCTAAGGTTTGTCAAAGTTTGCCCTTAGAAATAGACTAACTTGGGACGAACTTAGACAAACTTTAGAATGAGACTAAAGTTTGTCTTTGTTCGACCCAAGTGAGTCTCGATAGTCTCATTCTAAGGTTTGTCTTAGTTTGTCCTTAGAAAGAGACTAACTTAGGATGAACTTAGACACACTTTAGATTGAGACTAAAGTTTGTCTTTGTTCGTCCTAAGTTAGTCCCGTTAGTCTCATTCTAAGCTTTGTCTTAGTTCGTCCTTAGAAATAGACTAACTTGGGACGAACTTAGACAAACTTTAGAATGAGACTAACGTTTGTCTTTGTTCGTCCCAAGTTAGTCTCGTTACTCTCATTCTAAGGTTTGTCTAAATTCGTCCTTAGAAAGAGACTAACTTGGGACGAACTTAGACAAACTTTAGAATGAGACTAAAGTTTGTCTTTGTTCGACCCAAGTGAGTCTCGATAGTCTCATTCTAAGGTTTGTCTTAGTTTGTCCTTAGAAAGAGACTAACTTAGGATGAACTTAGACACACTATAGATTGAGACTAAAGTTTGTCTTCGTTCGTCCTAAGTTAGTCCCGTTAGTCTCATTCTAAGCTTTGTCTTAGTTCGTCCTTAGAAATAGACTAACTTGGGACGAACTTAGACAAACTTTAGAATGAGACTAACGTTTGTCTTTGTTCGTCCCAAGTTAGTCTCGTTACTCTCATTCTAAGGTTTGTCTAAATTCGTCCTTAGAAAGAGACTAACTTGGGACGAACTTAAACAAACCTTAGATTGAAACTAACGTTTGTCTATGTTCATCCCAAGTTAGTCTCGTTAGTCTCAGTCTAAGGTTTGTCTAACTTCGTCCTTAATATTAGACTAACTTGGGACGAACTTAGACAAACCTTGGAATGAGACTAAAGTTTGTCTTTGTTCGTCCCAAGTTAGTCTCGTTAGTCTCATTGTTAGGTTTGTCTAAGTTCGTCCTTAGAAATAGACTAACTTGGGACGAACTTAAACAAACCTTAGAATGAGACTAACGTTTGTCTTTGTTCGTCCCAAGTTGGTCCTGTTGTCTCATTCTAAGGTTTATCTAAGTTCGTCCTTAGAAATAGACTAACTTGGGAGGAACTTAGACTAACTTAGGACGAACTTAGGCTAACTTGGGACGAACTTAGACAAACCTTAGAATGAGACTAACGTTTGTCTTTGCTCATCCCAAGCTAATATCGTTAGTCTCATTCTAAGGTTTGTCTAAGTTCGTCCTTAGAAAGAGACTAACTTGGGATGAAATTAGACAAACCTAAGAATCAGATTAACGTTTGTCTTTGTTCGTCCAAAGTTAGTCTCGTTAGTCTCATTGTAAGGTTTGTCTAAGTTCGTTCTTAGAAATAGACTAACTTCAGACGAACTTAGACAAACCTTAGAATGAGACTAACATTTTTCTTTGTTTGTCCCAAGTTAGTCTCGTTTGTCCCATTCTAAGGTTTGTCTAAGTTTGTCCTTAGAAATAGACTAACTTGTGACGAACTTAGACTAACTTGGGACGAAGTTAGACAAACCTTGGAATGAGACTAAAGTTTGTCTTTGTTACTCCCAAGTTAGTCTCGTTAGTCTCATTCTAAGATTTGTCTAAGTTCATCCTTAGAAACAGACTAACTTGGGATGAACTTAGACATACCTTAGAATGAGACTAACGTTTGTCTTTGTTTGACCCAAGTGAGTCTCGTTAGTCTCATTCTAAGGTTTGTCTAAGTTGGTCCTATGAAAGAGACTAACTTGGAACGAACTTAGACACTCCATTGAATGGGACCAAAGTTTGTCTTTGTTCGTCCCAAGTTAGTCTCATTCTAAGGTTTGTCTAAGTTCGTCCTTAGAAATAGACTACATTGGGACGAACTTAGACAAACCTTAGAATGAGACTAACGTTTGTCTTTGTTCGTCCCACGTTAGTCTCGTTACTCTCTTTCTAAGGTTTGTCTTAGTTCCTCCTCAGAAAGAGACTAACTTGGGACGCACTTAGACAAACCTTAGAATGAGACTAACGTTTGTCTTTGTTCATCCCAAGTTAGTCTCGTTAGTCTCATTCTACGGTTTGTCTAAGTTCGTGGTTAGAAATAGACTAACTTGGGACGAACTTAGCCAAACCTTAGAATGAGACTAAAGTTTGTCTTTGTTCATCCCAAGTTAGTCTCGTTAGTCTCATTGTAAGGTTTATCTAAGTTCGTCCTTAGAAATAGACTAATTTGGGACGAACTTAGACAAACCTTAGAATGAGACTAACGTTTGTCCTTGTTCTTCCCAAGTAAGTCTCGTTAGTCTCATTGTAAGGTTTGGCTAAGTTCCTCCTTAGAAATAGACTAACTTGGGACGAACTTAGACTAACTTTTGACAAACTTAGACAAACCTTAGAATGAGACTAACGTTTGTCTTTGTTTGTCCCAAGTTAATCTCGTTAGTCTCATTCTAAGGTTTGTCTAAGTTCATCCTTAGAAAGAGACTAACTTGGGATGAACTTTGACACACTTTAGAATGAGACTAAAGTTTGTCTTTGTTCGTCCCAAGTTAGTCTCGTTAGTCTCATTCTAAGGTTTGTCTAAGTTTGTCATTCTAAAGTTTGTCTAAGGTCTTGTCTGTAAAGTCCTAGACAAAGGCTTTCCTACAGATGATGCTATTAGATGATTGGGAATTCCTATCATATCGAAGTGTAGATGCTGCAAAGTTTCTAAATCTTAAACGCTCTCTCACTTATTTCTCAATAGTGGCATTGCTGCTTAAGCCTGGAAGTTCCTCTGCCCAATAAACGTACGCTTAACATTCTTTGCATCCAACTTACTTTTTTCAATAGCAGGTATGTGAACGTATGCAACACATCCAAAAATATGAAGAAAGGACAGATTACCTCCTTGCCACTACAAGCCTCCTCTCGAATCCCAATCCCCAGCGAAGTTAATGGTCCTCGGTTAATCCTGTAGGTAGGAGTGTTAACTACTTTAGCTTAAAACATTTTCGGGAAGTCCGCACTTAAACCTCATGCCCCTAGCATGCTCATTCAGAGTTCTATTCATCTGTTCAGCCACGTCATTCTGCTAATTGGTTCCTTTGAAGGTATTTTCCATACAAACTCCATTCGATGCAAAGTACTCCTTGAGTTCTCAAAGCTCATACTCTTCACCATTTTCGGATCTCAGACACTTCACTTTAAGACCTTTCTTAGTCTCTACCACGGTTTCCACTTTCTGAAAACATCCAACGCATCAAACTTATTTTTCAAAAAATAAACTCATACCTTCCTTGTGCAGTCGTCAATGAAGGTTATGTAATAATATGCTCCACCAAGAGATGTAACAGGTGGTGGCCCACATAAGTCGCTAGGGACAACCTCCAGCTTTTCCTTTCTTAGGATCATGCCACCTCTTGAGAAACTGACTCTCTTCTTCTTCCCGAAGACGCAGTCCTCACATACTCCGACTTCAATAGACTAGGTAGCAGACCCTTCATGCATAATACCTTCATCCATTTCTAACTCATGTCACGAGTCGACAATGCCACAAATATGCATCTCCTTTCACACTTGCACTAATAATACTTTCTTAGACGTTGCTCGTCATGTACAACGTCCCGTCTTTCTTGCCTTCAACTACTATCATGGATCCCTTGGTTATTTTCCAAGTACTGTAACCGGAGGTTGGACTTTTGATTATTAGGCTTCATAACCCTACGGATTGACCCTTATTTAATTAAATGTATGATTTAAGTTTAACTTAAGCATAAGAATTAAAACAACGGACTTCAATATTGAACTAAAGTATTTTCTTTTCAAATATAGATACTTATATAAAATTGATAGATTGAACAACTGAAATTTTAAATGAAAGAGGATTGACCTACAAACAAACAAATAAGTACTTTATTTGTGAGCTGGTAGTTATAGAACAAAAATGGCCTCCTGGCCCTCCTCCAATGGTGACAAATTATTAAACAAGCTGACTTTGATTTGAATGCTTCTTCTGTTCAGCAAAATAGAATTTGAATGAACTGCTGAGAACTGAGGCTTGTTCAGTTCTCTGCCTTACCATGGAAACGCAACTTGTGCTGCCGTTTAATATATACCACGCCGAATGCGGGCGGTATGGAAGATGAGGAAATTGTCACATTTTGAAACGACTATTAGTCTTAACCAGTATTCTAAAAATCTGCCTAGGCGGAGGATTTTTAAAACACAATCCAATTTTGTTAAAATCAGATAATAAATCGGTCAAACGCCTTTGACCATTTAGGCGGGACCGATTAGTCTTCAAGGACCCTTTCCGCCCGATTAGTGCCTAGCAGTTTTTACAACCTTGATCTCAACCATTAAGCCGATCGAAGATTGAAAAACTATATAGTAGTCAGGCGACCGGATATTTCTAATTTGTTGATTTTAGCTTCACAACCGTCATGGAAAAACCTGAAAAAATAAACAAGTACATCATTCTATGCATTTCGATTACCTACTATGCATTTCAAGTCCGTGCATGTTAGAAATAAATTACTGAGACAACAGTAATACATTCAGGCTTGTAAACTCAAATCAGATTAAAGAGAACGTACCGTTACATTCCTGAATATGCGGAAGCGTAACTGCTGAAACGGATGTGCATACGAGTACACCGGATTAGGTCTTCCAGTCTTACCACTTGAGTCATCTCAGTTTTCCACCGAGAGTGCAAGAAAAACTGTCGTCTTTTTTATGTGGTGTACCGGAGACCATAACCCATATAAACAGTGGTGTGCTAGGGCAACCACTATTATCATAATTACCTTTCCGCCTCTCATAGAAAAATAATTACCAGATGGTATCTACACAATAACCCTCATGACATTATACCCATAAGCCAATATAAATACAAACTAGACCACTTTAGTTAGGCTTATTTAAATGATAGCATACACATTCATTTTATTTACATGTGTGACCACACATAAATGGTTAATTTTCAAAATTAACCCAACAATCTCCCACTGGGTCACATGTGTAAATAATAAATGTGTAACAAAAGTGAGCTCAAAAATGCTATCATATCATAAAAGGTATATCCCCTATCCGATCCATTAACTATGCTGACATGGAATCAATGCAGCCTTCGTATGCATCATCAATACTGGACCGAGCTTGTCACGGATGCCAACATAATTAAACGACATGGATTCATCATGGGTGTGCAACATGGAAATTACATGAACTTTGACCTTTCATGTCTATTTCCAACTGGTCCCTAAAGCGAGATCAACAACATTACACAGAGTGCATACTAGAACCAACAATTCTGCATAACATAATTCGATAGTACAGATCAAAATCTATATCCAACATAGAGCAGCGCCAAAGACAAACTCCCACTGAATATGATATCCTCAAATAAGGTAAATGGCATATGATCAGTATGCCACTGAAAGACCTCGGATAGTAATACCTTTTATTAAACGGATCCGCAACGGAGTTTGTTACAAAAGGCTCTATATGTTCACTCTGTATCTATTAATT
The DNA here is from genome assembly GCA_033675215.1 of Rhodiola kirilowii. NCBI lineage: Eukaryota > Viridiplantae > Streptophyta > Magnoliopsida > Saxifragales > Crassulaceae > Rhodiola > Rhodiola kirilowii. The sequence continues at coordinate 22,074,208 of CM066195.1, read as the reverse complement.
ACAACAAGCATATCGATATCAATGTTATCACATTTACTATCTCAAGTTGTCAACAGAATATGATATAATCAAATTTGTCACATATTAATATAAACGGTCTTTCGCAACACGAAATTGGAAGTTTTATAGTGACAATACATACAAACCATATTCTTTAATTAATGCCTCAAGTATGCTATTCAAAACTGATATAGCAATAAATAGATTAATCATAATCTGATTAGGCATCACATTAGAGTCAGTAACAAAAGTGATCTCTAGCAAATCTGACATCCAACACATGAGCATGTTCGTCACATGTTCTCTAAATAATGATTCAATAGAGAATTCCTCAAATATCTGCACAACATTACCACGTATGTAACTTCCGAACGCATACATACTTCAACAAGAAAATGAGGCCACACATGTCTCAATTGCGAATATGTGTATCACAAGTTCCATAATATAAGGCAATCATATCTCACTCCCACTAAACAGTGATATACACACCAACCATAATTTGTGTTTCATCTCCAACAAGCAAGATGACAACACAGTAAACATGAATATCATCAATTAAAAGCATACACCAAATCGTATCTGACTAAAAAAAAGCCATAATACATATTCTTGAGGTAGTTGAGTTTGTCCTACTGAAATGATCTCTCTTGACTGGAGAATAAATTGACATTGTCTTGTGATTGATTATCGCCAGCATGCATGCAAATTTAATCAATCACCCTGATGAGGCACAATGTCGTAGTGTGCAAATCAAATCTAAATTTATAATGTCCACTACCTTGAACTCACTATAGACTAGTAGAGTGGCAAGTAGGGGTCGAACCCAAGGGAAATAGATCAACTACTCATTGTTCTTTTGCGAGAAATGTAAATAAAGTAAATACAAGTTTTGGGGTTTTCAAAGTGGTTTTGTAAAGTAAAACTAAAAGTAAATGCAAAGGGATTGTGATTGATAGAATAGAATTCGGTCTAGGGGCCTTTGTTATAGCTCAACTCATCATTGACCTTCTAATGATCTATCTTGCATCCATAGGTGTGGTTACTCCATTCCAAGAGATCACCCTAACAAGGCCATTCCAAGCACTTGTTCCATGATTCATTCCATTCCAAGAACAAATCACTAGTGTACTAAAGAATAACACCCCATTCCAAGGTATGCTAAACTAGGTGCAAGGTTTGTTCCACATTCCAATGAAAACAAACTCAATAGTTGTGAAGAGACCACACTGCTAAACCTTGCCATTCCAAGCATTAGTTTAGCCTAGGTACTCATTCGCAATCTATTGTCACAACTAGCAAATGAATACAAGATAGTATGAAGATTCAAGGTCTCAAAGCCTTGCTACAACATTTAGGGGACCCCAACCCGAATTATGGAGGTTTTAGCCACTCATATTCATGAAATGAATATGAGAGCTAAGGAGCATAATCGGAATAAGGAAGGTACAACCCAAAAATGTGTAGACTAGAAAGTAAAATGCGTAACAAAGTAAGGGAAGGAGTAGAGAGAAGTTGGATAGCTTCAAGCCAAATGACAAGAGTAACAACTTGTAGAATTTAGAGAGATTTTCGAATTTTATTACAATGAGGCCAAGGTCCTCTTTTTATAGGAAAGGGATAAAGGAATATGCCAAACTTGATGCCCAAGTTGAGTGGCATTAGTGATTTGGCAATTGCAAATGTTGAGATGCTTCTAGAATCATCAAGGCACTCTTGCTTGGAAGTAGTCAAAATGGATTGGCATGAGCAAATAATGAGATGCTTCTAGAATCATCAAGATTTTTGCAAGTGGGCTAGGTTTGGCTTGGGCTTCACGTGTGGGCCAATAATGCCTTGTGGTGATTTTGGCCTTAAATGCCATTTTTAAGCCCGATTCTTCTTTAGACTCCAAAAGGCCCTGAAATCCAAAATGACATTAATAAGTAAACGTTCTTATGATCAAATGTCATAACTGGTGGGTTTTAATGACTTAACGAGTCGTATAAATACGTCTCATCAAATCACCCCACACTTGAACTTGTTCGTCTCGAACAAGGCCTTAAGTTACAAGAGGCAAAACACATGCAAACATCACAAGTCCTTCTCAGTCACTATATAAGTGCTAGTCTAGATTTCCCCTTTTCATGCATTCTCAATCACTACTCAAGGTATTTTGCTAAAACATGGAATTCAACTTGATACATGTACCTTTGAGTCGGGATGCAAACCAATTCGGATGAATGGGAGATAGTCCTTTTTAGGCCCATGATCTACACTCTTGGATTCGGTTCTTGTTACATGGTTATATTTGTTGCTTCTTCTAGCACGAGATGAATTCAAGCTCAAGGGTTGATTCCTTTTGATACTTTTCTTGGACATACTTGTAGTGAACTTTGGCCTTTGGCCTTTGTATGACTTTGATGATCCTTCACTTGGCTTCGGTTAGAACTTCACATGAGATGATTTTTCTTTCTTTTGAGCTTTGCTCCCTTTGTGATTTTCTTGTCCATTCCTTCTTGGGAGGTCCAATCATCGCCCTCAAGCATATGGAAATACCTCCCCGCTCTTTCTCATCCTTGTCATTTCGTGCGAGTCAAGATGAGGGTCACTCATCTATTTTCTCGACTACTAAGACTAGAGATAGGACGGTTTGATTCCCGTCCCACCACTTGCATAAACGCTGCAATGGTGGAGTCAACTACAACCACGAGTCTCGAAGTGCAGCCTCCACAAGTCCATATAACCATGTAACTCGAATCCCCGATCCTTGAGTGGTTTGTCAAGCCTCACTAAGACATTTCTATCAACTCCACATCCCCTATTTATCCCAACTCATAAGGACATATAAGAAGTTAGATCACATGTTAGTCGCACAATTATAATTTCATATGAGTCATGCATGTACTAGGATCCATCTATTTCGCATCATTTAAGTTCAACACCCCTTTCCTACGCATTTTATTCACAAATCTACTCATTTTATTCAAAAAATTTAAAATTTTCAAAGGGAAACGTGCTGACTCATGCATGGCAATAAAGTAAACGTGATGACACAACAAACTACTAAACACCCCACCCCACACTTTTGAAATGAGTCATGGCCTCACGGCACAACTCAATAAAGACAATATGCACGCAATCAATGGAAAGAACAAGGTACTAGAGTGAAACGGAACTCCCCTCGTATACCACGAAGTGGCAAGGTGTGGACTAGAATCTAAAGCTCATGGGAAGTCAGGTCGGGCTCGGCTGCTCCTCTAGGACGCGTCCGGACGCCTTGGGATCCTCTCGGGTGGACTTAGCCCGCCTAAAATGCGTAGCGGGTGAGTTATCATGCGGAATAGAAGAGATCCCGCCAGTCAGGCCTGGGACTCACGGACGCGTCCGTCCTTCTTGGGTCAAGCCCGGTTGTCATAAAATGCGTAGGACTAAGAGCAAAGTGCGTAGCACTTGGACCCGACCTACAAAACACATACCTTTTCTTTTCCAAACATAACGAGGTGAGGGTTAGTATAAAATGCAAGAAGGTAAAATGCAAGAAAATAAAATGCAAGAAAATACTGTAAAATGTCGGGCTGCCTCCCGGCGAGCACCTTTGTTTAACGTCGTTGGCTCGACGGTACCTCCTCAAGGAGGTTCGTTGGGGTCCCATGGGCGGGTGAGGTCAAACTTTGCCTTAGTGTCTCCTTTGATCCGCCCCAAGCCCTTGTGGATTGGTGTGCACGGTTCTGGTATCCAATAGTCGGGCGGGTTCGCCTTCACATTCCTCCATGTCGGCGAGGAAAGTCTTCACCATAGCTGCTGCCCCAGTCGTGCATACGGTCTTTCTTGGTCGGTCAGGGACTAGGGTACTGAAATCCGAGGTGTGCACAATGCCCGGTGGCTTCTTTGTGCCCGGACGGTCATCATTATCACAGATGTAGAAATCTAAAATTCCGCCGCCGATTGAAAGTGATAATAAACCCTCGCCCATGTCAATCCTAGCCTTCGTGTCATAGAGAAATGGCCGTCCCAATATAAGAGTAGGAGGCTCATCGTCTCTAGCATTGCCCATCTGCAAGACGTAGAAATCTGCAGGAATAATAAGGTCTCCCACTTGGAGTGTCACATCCTCAAGCAATCCAACCGGTCGAATGCATGACTTGTCCCCCAACTAAATCATTAATTTTGGCGGGCTCAATGGACCAAGTCCCAACGAAGTGTATAAGGAGTAGGGCATGGCATCAACGGCAGCACCAAGATCGATCAAGCAATGAGGAACTTGAGCCTCTCCTATACCGCATGTGACCGTGAAAGCTCCCGGGTCTCTAACCTTGTGGCTTGTAGTGAGGGCACGCTCTATCATGGGTCCATCATGCTTGGGCAACTCCTCCAATCCATCTAGCTTGTCATCATCAATCATAATCACCTCCATCATGCTAACATTTGCCTTCGGGTTTTGGACGATTTGTGAAGGAAGTCGACCGGGCACCCTTGCTAGTTCGAACACCGTGGTAGCAAGTTGGGACACGGTTGCATAAAGTTGGGACACTTGCTTTTGGATCTCAGCTATTTGGCCCTTGGTCTCGGCCTGATTTCGCAACTGGTTAGCGGCCAACTCCTTCATCATGTCCTCCAAGGACCGGTTTTGTCCCACCGGGCTCGGTCCCGACTGAGTATAGTTCGGTCCTGGCCTATTTTGGATAGGTCCTTGCTGCTGAAATTGGCGTTGGGGATGCCTATAGAATTGTTGGATAGCTTGAGGAGCGGTTTGTTGATGAGCTTGAGGAGCTAAGTCCCTTTGAGCATTGTTTTGCCAATTCTGCCCGGCCGGTCCTTGTCCATAGGGGCGACTAGGTCCGGCCCGGTTTTGGTAGTCTTGATAGTTCCCCACGGCATTCACCTCTCCATGGTCCTCTTCTAGCAACGTCGGGCAAGAGTCCGTCTTGTGGTCCATAGACCCACAAAACTCACATGGCTTGGTCTTAGCCGCCGGTTCCCTTCTCATCAAATGCATCATCATTTCTTTCATTTGCTTTACGTCCTCGGATATATGACTCATAGGGACCTCGTCTTTGGCCACACTTCTAGTCCGGGTGAACTCCTCATGACGGCTATTAGCCTCCTCAAAACGTGCATTTTCGGCCACCTTTCTGATCAAGGCCCTTATTTCTCTCAACGTAAGGCTAGATATCGATCATCCGGCCGAGGCATTGAAAAGCATTTTGTCTAAGGGCTTGAATCCATCCAACAAGTACTCAATTAGGAGCTTCTCGGAAAGCCTAAATTACAACAACTCCCCTCGAGTTGGTTGAACTTCTCAAGATAGTCATACATCGACTCATTCGGCCCTTGTTTCAACTCTTGCAATTGCCTCCTCACTAGTGAGGCTAGGCCAATAGGGTAATATTTGGCCAAAAATTTAGCTTGCATTTGAGCCCAAGTTTGGATACTACCCGAAGGCAAAGAGAGAAACCAATCGGTGGCCGAATCCATTAGAGAGAAGTAGAAGGCCTTCAACTTGAAGTCTTCTACTTCTACTCCATGGGGCTTGAGATTTTGACACACTGCATGAAAACGTTTGATATGAGAAGTAGCGGACTCTCCTTGAGTACCCGCGAACTTAGGCAAATTGTGCACAACTCCGGTGCTAACCAATATATCCTCTAGTTCCGGGCTCTCATAGATGCACCAAGATTGGTTTCTAAAATTAGGTGCCGAGAGTTCCTCAAAGGTAGGTTCTTGGTAGAACACATTATCAAAGTTTTCATTACCAACTTGTTGAGGGTGAGGTCTACGCGGGGGTATAACCGGTTGCCTAGGATCAATTGGGACTTGATCCTCTCGCACCCCATGGTTTTGCCCCATTGCTTGCCTACGCCTCAAGTTTCCTTGGCGGACTAGCACCTCGGGATCCTCATAGAATAGAGGTGGTGCATCGTCGCGACCATAATGGTGCATATCATTGTTCACCTCGTCTTCACCAAAATTGTCACTATGGTGAGACATGGTTCACTAAGCACCAGAGTAACAAAAAGTAAAACAGGAACAACTTTCAATGATTTATCTAAATTCCCCGGCAACGGAGCCAAAATTTGATGAGGCACAATGTCGTAGTGTGCAAATCAAATCTAAATTTATAATGTCTACTACCTTGAACTCACTATAGACTAGTAGAGTGGCAAGTAGGGGTCGAACCCAAGGGAAATAGATCAACTACTCATTGTTCTTTTGCGCGAAATGTAAATAAAGTAAATACAAGTTTTGGGGTTTTGAAAGTGGTTTTGTAAAGTAAAACTAAAAGTAAATGCAAAGGGATTGTGATTGATAGAATAGAATTCGGTCTAGGGGCCTTTGTTATAGCTCAACTCATCATTGACCTTCTAATGATCTATCTTGCATCCATAGGTGTGGTTACTCCATTCCAAGAGATCACCCTAACAAGGCCATTCCAAGCACTTGTTCCATGATTCATTCCATTCCAAGAACAAATCACTAGTGTAATAAAGAATAACACCCCATTCCAAGGTATGCTAAACTAGGTGCAAGGTTTGTTCCACATTCCAATGAAAACAAACTCAATAGTTGTGAAGAGACCACACGGCTAAACCTTGCCATTCCAAGCATTAGTTTAGCCTAGGTACTCATTCGCAATCTATTGTCACAACTAGCAAATGAATACAAGATAGTATGAAGATTCAAGGTCTCAAAGCCTTGCTACAACATTTAGGGGACCCCAACCCGAATTATGGAGGTTTTAGCCACTCATATTCATGAAATGAATATGAGAGCTAAGGAGCATAATCGGAATAAGGAAGGTACAACCCAAAAATGTGTAGAGTAGAAAGTAAAATGCGTAACAAAGTAAGGGAAGGAGTAGAGAGAAGTTGGATTGCTTCAAGCCAAATGACAAGAGTAACAACTTGTAGAATTTAGAGAGATTTTCAAATTTTATTACAATGAGGCCAAGGTCCTCTTTTTATAGGAAAGGTGATGTTCCCTTGTGTGGCATGTGTTTGGCAAAACATTGTTAGACAGTTCGAGCAGGAGTTCAGGGGGAGTTTGAACATATCCTAGTACTTCTGTACAGCGTGATCAAGACGCAAAGGATATTTTCCGGAAGATATTGGCAATGAAGATTTCGTCAAGTTAAAGATGGCGTGCGACTTATTCGAGCAGGATATTCGAATGAATATACACAATTGAAGACGGCGTGACTTGCTTGGGAAAGAAGACGACTTCGTATATTCTTCCAAAGATTTGTGAAAGATATACATCAAATATTCCAAAATATTTGATGGGATTATCTTGTGCGAATTAGGGTTTCGTCCGAGCCTATAAATACGAATGCAAAGGCAACCCTAATTCCTATCGCTTTCAAGATCAAATATACACGAAGAAATCCTATCGATTGGAAAAGAAGAAAGCGACGGCCGTTGTGTTTTCCCCACTGGAAAAACATCGGTGTGAGCTCAGTCTGATACGTGCCATTCAGATTGACCAGAGGTGATCAAGTTCAGAGCACAAACAGAACAACTAGCTTTCAAGTGAAAGCGACCGAGCTTCAGGAGAGGTTCGAGTACGTTCGGACAGAAGGTCTGGACGAAGGGGATCAAGGGGAGTTGCGACAAACCTTGGTTGCAAATCTGAGAGACAGAGTAGTAGAGGCTAGGCAATTACAAGGTGTAAGTGTAAGTCCACTGAAAAGCTCTATACTCGTAATAAAGATTTGTTGTCCCTTTTCCGGGTGTGGGAAACCCCCCAGAGTAGGCGTAGCCGAACTGGGTTATCAATCTGTGCGTACTCGTGTTTTATTGTTCTGTTCGTACTTGTTGTGGAACTGTGGTAGAAAGAATTCAAGGTCTGTCCAAACACATCCTAGAACACTTGCTTGAACAGAGAATATAATTTCAATTGGTATCAAAGCAAACACTCGACACACTGAGTGGGATCCTGAACTGTTCAAAATGCCTCTGAAAGAAGGACAAAGCATCACCAGACCTCCGCTATTAGAAGGATCGAACTATGCCACCTGGAAACCTATGATGCGATCCTTTCCGAAATCCCTAGACGAGAAAGCCTGGATGACCGTTCAGAGAGGGTGGACTGAACCTATGATGAACAACCTCACTGGAGAACCTGTTCTAAAACCAGAAACCTTATGGAGTGAAGAGGAGAACAAAGCATCCATGGGAAACGCAAAGGCAATGAATGCGATCTTCTCGGCAGTTGATGAAAATGTCATGAAGCTGATTATCAATTGTGAAGTTGCTAAGGAAGCATGGGACATTCTCCAAACAGCCTTTGAAGGTACAGACAAGGTTCGAAACTCTCGTATGCAGGCGGTCACAACAAAGTTCGAAGAGATGAAAATGAAGGAGAGTGAGTCCATCGCTGAGTACAACACCAGGGTTCTGGAACTGTCCAACGAAGCGTCTGCCCTTGGGAAACCCATCGACGAGGATAGATTGGTGAGCAAAGTCCTAAGATCACTCCCTCCAAGATTTGCTATGTAGGTAACAGCCATTGAGGAAATGCATGACATCTCCAAGTTGAAACTGGACGAGCTGACTGGTTCTCTCAGAACCTACGAGATCAATCATAATTTCCAAATTGGAGAAGTAAAGGGAATTGCACTGAAAGCAGATTGGGCAGAAGACAAATCAGAAGCTGACTGCTCCACTGAGCAACTGGCCATGATGGCTCAGAACTTTGGAAGAATGGTGCGGAAAATCAATAGGCGTGGTCCAGAACAGGGGCAGTCCTCATCAACCGGTTTCCGAAACTGGAAAACCGACAGGTCTAGGTCCAGTGACTCAAGGCAAGACTCCTCTGACAGAAGAAAGGAAGAAATTCAGTGTCATGAATGCAGAGGGTTCGGTCATATTGCTTCACAATGTGCGAACACACTCATGAAGAAGAAGGCAATGGTCGCAAGTTTCAGTGACAGTGAGTCAGATGAAGAAAAAGGAGGCACAACCACAAACTTTGTGGCCTTTGCTTCAACTCTGGAGGAATACGGTAGCACCATTGAAACTGTTCCACCTCTGTTGGAACTCCCAGCTGAAGATCTCTCAGACAGTGACGGTGAAGAACTGACGCAGGAATCTCTGGCCGAGACATATAAGGATCTATATGAAAAGTGGCTGCTACTGATCAAGGTAAACAAGAAGCTGAATGACACAGTTGCAAGCATCACTACAGAAAAGGATAAGGTCTGGGAAGAAGTGGAGATTCTGGTCACACAGAAGGCTGAACTTGAAGGCACGGTAACTTCCCTAAACTCTCAACTGGCTGATATGAAACATGAAAGACTGTGTTTGCTTGCTCAGAAGACGGAGCTCCTGGGCACTATCTCCTCGCTGAAAGTCGACATTGAAAAAGACCGTGAAACTCATCCTGTTGGCATGACTGGGCTAAGAAAGGTTATCTCAGATCTAAAACGCAAGGAGGTGTTCCAACACAGAAAGATAGAATAGCTGGAACTTCAGCTAGATTCTGAAAGGATGGATCGCTCAGACACTGAGAAGGAACTCAACCACCTTAAACAGTCGGTAAGAATGCTGAATTCTGGCACTAAAGACTTGAATGATATTCTCAGGTCTCAAAGAACGGAGTCTGGACATCGTGGACTTGGTTTCACTAAAGAAGGATGCTCAAGTGGTACAGTGGTTGTTAAAACCAACCCAGTGGCTGAACAGTACCCAGAACAGCAGCTGAAACTGCACCAGAGACAGAAAGTGAATCAGCATCTGGGAGACAAAGAGCCACGATACCCAATATCTCACTTGAGACAGCACCCTAGACAGAAAGTGGATCTGTCCCAAGACAAGTCTAAAGGTAGTCAAAGACGACCGGGAATGCTTACCTCAGTTCAACTCCCAATCAGAGGGAAGATTTGCGCGCATGCTGGTACTGCTATCAGATTGGACACATTAGACGGCAGTGTCGACTGTCTCTTGCTGAACGTCGAGGACATCAACGACAGACCAAACCTCGACAGAAACTTGTTTGGGTCCCGAAGGAACAACAGACAGTATGCATGATGGCCTGCTGCTCATCACGAGACACAGTGCAAGACAGTTGGTTCTTTGACAGCGGGTGCTCTGCCCACATGACAGGTACCTCTGAATTTCTCTCTCATATTAGACCTGTTGAGAAGATGCGCTTTGTCACCTTCACGGATGGTAGGAAGAGTCAGGTGATCGGCTGTGGGACATTGAAGGTTCCGGATCTACCTGCACTCGAGGACACTCTCCTGGTTGAAGGTCTGACAATGAATCTGATTAGCATCAATCAACTGTGCGACAATGGTCACTATGTGTCATTCTCTCGTGACTCATGCCTTGTCCTCGACAAAAATGGATGTTCTGTGATGAAAGGCAAACGGAGGGCAAATACCTGTTACACCATCGGAATGGGAGACGAAGACTTTAACAAGCCGCGGTCTACTCTAGACTATGTTCAAACCAAACATAGAGTTGTGCGAGGGGGAGTGAATAGGACCCTGCACACAAGGTCAGATAGGAGAATCGCACAAATCCAGTTTGGTAAGTGTACCAGGAGACTGTTGGATCACAGGGTGTCACAGTTACAGAACGAGCTTGAACAGAAGATAACAAAGTTACAAAAGGAGTTCAAACTGTATCATCAGATTCATGCCACCTCATCAGACTATATATTGAACCAGATTGCACAGTTTGGAACACCCAGATCCTCTTTGGGTCTGTGTGGTTTCAAGCACTAAGCGTTCCAGGCGGTGGTCAGTCAAAAGCAAATTTCCAGCTGCAACAGTTGGACTGACCACCTAAGAAAGGGAGCTGGAACAGAAGGTACAGCGCGTGAAGACAAATATTTTTGAATATTCTCGAAGATTTTTCCTGTCGTTATTTGAAATGAGGGTTGACCAATTTGGGAAGTTGAAAAGGCTGGAGAGTTATGTCTTTTGAAACACAAAGCAGTTCGTAGTCTACTCTCTCTCTCTCTCAAACCCTAGAACCGATTTCTCTCTCAACCGCACATCCTCCAAACGGCGATGGTGAACACCAGGAAATCTGCGAAGTCCGGCGTCAAATCCACTGAGAAGAAGAACATGCAGTCCTCAAAGGGTCTGGCGGCAAAACCCAAAATTCCAAAGGCAAAAGCTCCGAAGGAGAAAAAGGGGTCGCCTTTACGCTCTATCTCCGAATCTGTGGCCGTAACAAAGCAGACTGCCGGAGGAATTACAGTCAAAATCCCTCAGTCGACCACGGAGGATTCGTCCTTCTCATTAGATGCTGGTGTGTCTCAAGAAGACCGTCCCCAATCTGAGGTATTTCAAACTGTTCCTTCAGTTTCTGCAAATATTCCTGTTATTGACAAGATTGTGGTGGTCAAAGATATGAATGTGGGGGTTGAGAAGAAGGATAAGGTGGTGGTTGATGGCGAAGCCAGTAGGGCTATTGTTTTTGATGAAGCCAGTAGGGCTGTTGATTGGAAAACCAGTAGAGATATGGCTGGTAATGTCGCTAGTAAGATAGTTATTGGGGATGAAACTATCAAGTTTGTGGAAGACATCAAGATTCCCAGCAAGGTGGCTGGAGGACCAGCAGCATGGAGGGAGAAAATTCATGCGTCTGGGTATGTTCGCCCAGACGGTTTACGGAGAAAGAAGGAAACTCGCCGAGCGGTTTCTCCAAGACAGTGCCTTGCCAGGATCAGCTCTGTCAGAGGGAGGCTCATTGCAATATCTGATGAGGAGACAGAAAACCTTCTTGATGCCTCAGGGAAAAAGCCTGTGATGAATGATGTTGGCCCAGAGAAGAGCATTGGAGGTTCAGAAGGTGAACAATTCAGTAAACAAAAGGAGGATGTTTCCGAGATGATTCTTCCACCAGAAAATCCTGGTTTATTGAAGGAAGCCACAGTTAGAGGAGACTCTCCTATAGAAGAGGATGAAGAATTAGAGAAGCTGTTCAAAGACATTGACAATGTCATGGAGGTTTTGGAAAAGGAGAAGGATCTCCAAGTGATAAGATCAGAGGAACCACCTCATGCTCAGAGTGTTGGTGCAGAAAAGTTTGTTACTGAGATAGTTGCTAGTGCTCCAACTGTGGAACCTTGTGCCCAGTCTGAAGGTGAGACAGTGGGTGTTCCAGAAGAAGGCGCTAAGGAAGCAATGGCTGCTCCAGTAGTTGGCCAAGATGATCTGCATTGATCGTATGGAGGATATTGGTGCATCAGTTCGTGAGGATTCTGCAATGCCAGCCTCAAAGGAAGGTACCCTTTCAGAAGATGACCAGGACCTTGTTCCTCTTGTCAACCTCAAAAGGACAAAGAAGGACAAGGAGAAGAAGAAGGTTGTTTTTGCAAAGTCTTCAAAAGGATCAGTTCAGAAGGTTACTGAGGTCAGCATTGGTGCAGGGGGAGTCGGCTCTTCCAAGAAAAGGAAGCGCGACGCTGCAGTTCCCATCTCTGAAGATGCTGGGCGATGCGAAGTCCCAGCCCTGAGTCTGAGACTGTTCCAGTGGGTAAGGTCAAGAAAGGAGTATGGTTTGTAAATAAAGACGCTGCGGTGAAGTGGAGCTGTGTGCAGAAAAGAAAGATCATTCCTGAGAAGTTGCTGGAGGAGTCCCGGTACAAGGGAAGGGAAGTGATTAAGGTGCTTAAGGAGTCTGATCTGTTCTGGACGTTGGACAGATGCAAACCTTTCAATGAACAACTGGTGCGTGAGGCTATGGCAAACTTGCCCCCTGGATTTGGGGTTGTTGGAGAATCTGAGTATGGGGTCTTCTACGTCAGAGGGAGACGGATCAAGATTGATCCTGAGCTGATCAATGTATACTTCGCCGTGGACGACCCAGCTGTTGATGAAGAAGAACCAAGTTTTGAGAAGGTTGTGAGCACCATCACTGCAGGCTCTGTTCAGTGGAGGCCTGAGTCAGTTGTGAATACAGCGGAGCTATCTACGTTCTATTCCATGCTATTTTTCATTGCTGTCTTCAACTGGAGGCCGTCCACTCATCGCTCTACTGTCAATAAGGACATGGCTCAACTGTTTTATCAGATAGGGAATAAATTGAAGTTCAACCTGGGCAGAGTGATGTTCAAATAGATTGCTGAACATGCCACCTCGTCGAGATCTCTGCACCAAATTTGCTTCCCGTCCCTGATATACGAGCTGATCATCTATCAAGCTCCTGATTTGAAGGCCTCGCCTGACCATCTCAAAAAGGCTCCCAGCAAGTTCATCGTCGACCATAAGTGTTCAAAGGTCGTCAAGTGAAAGCGACCGAGCTTTAGGAGAGGTTCGAGTACGTTCGGACAGAAGGTCTGGACGAAGGGGATCAAGGGGAGTTGCGACGAACCTTGGTTGCAAATCTGAGAGACGGAGTAGTAGAGGCTAGGCAATTACAAGGTGTAAGTGTAAGTCCACTGAAAAGCTCTATACTCGTAATAAAGATTTGTTGTCCCTTTTCCGGGTGTGGGAAACCCCCCAGAGTAGGCGTAGCCGAACTGGGTTATCAATCTGTGCGTACTCGTGTTTTATTATTCTGTTCGTACTTGTTGTGGAACTGTGGTAGAAAGAGTTCAAGGTCTGTCCAAACACATCCTAGAACACTTGCTTGAACAGAGGATATAATTTCAAAAGGGATAAAGGAATATGCCAAACTTGATGCCCAAGTTGAGTGGCATTAGTGATTTGGCAATAGCAAATGTTGAGATGCTTCTAGAATCATCAAGGCACTCTTGCTTGGAAGTAGTCAAAATGGATTGGCATGAGCAAATAATGAGATGCTTCTAGAATCATCAAGATTTTTGCAAGTGGGCTAGGTTTGGCTTGGGCTTCACGTGTGGGCCAATAATGCCTTGTGGTGATTTTGGCCTTAAATGCGATTTTTAAGCCCGATTCTTCTTTAGACTCCAAAAGGCCCTGAAATCCAAAACGACATTAATAAGTAAACGTTCTTATGATCAAATGTCGTAACTGGTGGGTTTTAATGAATTAACGAGTCGTATAAATATGTCTCATCACACCCCGTAATAAGAGACATTTTTATCTTCAATGACAATGTTCCAATCATATCTCCCCCCAAACTCAATTTCCTCAAGAAATATGAGATTCAAAATTTCACCAACCAAAATATGAATTTCACAGCTTCAAATCTCATACATCATATATGAAATTTAAGACCACAAGGAAATTCAACAACGAATTTGTATGCACTTTCAAAATGATGATATTCAATACACAATTGTGCAATGAAGCACCAAAATGTCACAGATATTTCTCAAACAGAAAATAAGTCCAACCAAATAAACATGCTCACCAACACCATAATCATGCATATCATAGACTATGCATTAAATAAAATAAGCTTTAAAAGCATATCATGACATTCACAAGATATCGGCACACATTAATAGCAAGTCGAAGGACAGTGGTATTAACTCTAAGTGATATCTTGTTCCAGTGAATAAATATTGCCGATAAGGTGATATCAAATAATAAACCATCGGAGGATGGATTTATTATTCACATCGAAAACTAAAGATCGTCAACTATTTATCACTAAGTACGTCTGCAGCTACATTAAATATTGACTTTCCGGAGGGTCTATCAATATTCAAACAAGCTACACACATCCGATATAATAGACAGTGCCAACCTACGCTGATACGTCACGAAGGTGATCGTGTTTTCCATTTCAACAGACAGATGTAAGATATCGGTCCACAGTTGGAATGTCAAATTTAGAGACTAAATCTCAAGTGGTGTTGGTTTTCCAAAGAAGTTCATGGTTCCAAACAATATGACAGAACAGGATCAAAAGAGACAAGTCTGTCGATTTAACTGAACCATTCAATAAACCAAAACTTTAAAAGTAGAAAATGACATTCACAAGATACGATCACCATTAATAGCACGTCGAAGGACTATGGTATTAAATGCAAGGGCATCTTGTTCAGTAATCAAACAATGACGATAAGGGATGTCAAATAATAAACCATCGGATGATGGATTTACTATTCACATCAAAATACTAAAGATCGTCACATATTCATCACCACGGGTATGTATGCAATCACACTGAATAGTAATGTGCAGAGGCCTAAATTAGTATCCTTATAAACTGCACACATGTATTCTAACATAAGAAATAAGGCAATCTACACGGATATGCCACGGAGGTGGTCATGTATTCCGTTTCAATCAACCCCTTTGTTATGTCAGCCCAAATATCGAATGTCTTATCATACAAGTAAAGCCTCAATTGTAATGTTGGTTCCTCTCAGTTATGGTTCCAAACAAGAGACCAGTCTAAGCCAGCAAAATTAAACCATAAAGAACTCAATCGGCCTGAACTAAACAGTTAGACCAACTTCAATCAATTGGTAATAAACCAAATTGAACCAACGTACAATTTGTCAACCAGGTTTCAATTGATGCGATGTTCAATTGAACCAAAATTTGACCAATCTAAATTAGATCAAACTGAAATTGCATCAGTATACAATTTCTCATCTGAACCATAAGTGATAGAAATCCAATTGCAAGTACATTTGACCCAAGTTGACTGGGGTTAAATCTCAAATGTAATTGATCACGTTAAATTCAACGTCCAAAGTTGATCAAACTTGACAGAAGTCAAATTTCAACTAAAGTCAGTTGACCATAAGTTGACCAAATATCAAAAACTCAACTTAAGTTGACTCAGGCTGACAAAGTCATATTTCAACTAAAGTTGACCACAAGTTGACCGGAGTCAATATATCAACTAAAGTTGAACATAAGCTGACTGATGTCAAAGGCTCAACTAAGGTTGACTCAAGTTGACCAGTGTCAAAAATTCAACCATAGTTGATCAACAGTTCACCGAATTTGATCAACAGTATTAAACTGAAATTCCATATTATATTAGATTGGTTTCTTAAGTCGGTATAAAAAACCAAATTCAACCAATCCCATTGAACCAAAATTTATATAAAACTAGATTAGTTTCTCAAGACGATGCGTAATCGTATTAAACCAATCACATTGAACAGAAATTCAATATCACTCTAGATTAGTTTCGAAAGTCGGCATAAAACCGAGTTAAACAAATCTCATTGAATCGATATTAAATATCACACTAGATTGGTTTCATAAGATAGTATAAAATCGTAGTCAACCAATCTTATTGAGCCAAGACGTATGTCAGACTAGATTGGTTTCTCGAGACGATAAAAATCGTATTAAACCAATCAATCTGAAACAAAATCCATACTGAACCGATCCACCAAAATTTGACCAAGATCAAAGCAAACCGGAATAAATCGAATCTGTGTGAACCAAAAAATTTAAACCGTATCAGTCCAGTATTCACTTTTCAATGATTTATCAAGTCGGAAGAAACCGTTTAAAATCAATCCAAATTCATAATGGTTCAATATACGAATTGATTGATTAAGTCAACCAGCATAAACTACATTGAATCAATCCAACATCACGGTTCAATATTAAAATTGATTGATTCACCTGACCAGATTTAACCACATCGAATCAATCAATTAAACTGGAATCACCAAAACATTTCAATATTCGAATCAGATTAAACTGATTCATTCTCAACCAATGTCAATCAGACTTGACTGAATCCACAAAATAGCATGATTCACAAATTAAATTGAATCAGAATTACAGTAAAATCGAACCCGATTGAACCGAAGAGGTTCAGTGCATCAACCCAAAATCTCGGCTTAAAATAAGATCCTCTCACACCAAGAAAATCCATAGTAGCAGCGGCTTGAGCCACGCCATCTCTGCTACACCCAGCGAGCAATCACCTTGAGGCCATTAAATCTCTCCAAGCCATTCCACTCAATGGCAAGTACCAAGATTGCTTGATGATGGCCGCCAGCAAATCATCTCCACAAGATTCGTGCCATGTAATGCACATAAAAACTGCTGAGGTCCTAAGGAATTAGATTATCTCCTATTGAACCAACTTGAATGAAGTCGAACTGATTCATTGAATTGATTCAAAACCATCCTAGGATTCTCATAGTGAAAATTCCTCAAGTGACTGCCGCCATCAGAGATGTAACAACTCAAGCACCTTTGATACCAGTGCCGACCATGCTCACCTGCCGGATCATGGCAGCACATCTCGTTCCATTGTGATGGGAACGTCTTCAAAGGCGACGGCCACTGCAATCTTGAGAAGGAAACATTAGGAGCCGCAAACAAGGCACACTCTACAAAAAAATGGCATCCACCATCCCGGCAACCAGAAGCCACTGTTTCTTTTCAGGGAGAGCCATTCAGAATACTTCATTCGAGTTGAATCCATCATAGAGGATGATAAACAACTCAACATGAACTATACTCTGCCCAATATCAACTTAGTCAATTTTCCCTATTGATTTTGCTAGCTGTTGCATTGCTCACTTCAGTTTCTCAAAATCAAATCCAAATTTCGCATGCTCACAATCCCAAACCCTCAGCGGGGGATATAGGACCCAACAATAGAGATATCATGACCCGACAAGATACCAATCTTCAGATTTAATATAAACTTTGCCCTCTAAGCTCAGCTCCGAATCCCCAGTTGTACCATCTGAATCACAGCCGACATTGCCGAGATTATGTGCCTTGCGTCCTCGCGCCTGGTACCACAATTATGTGGAACCAAGAATCATAAACACGAACTACAGTGAGTGATGGGACGGATCGGAGACTACGTTGATGTGGATGCAAAGTGATGCGAGCAGAGTGACCTAGCCCATTCATGGGTCGCTGGGTTTCTCCCCAAGTCCATGTAAATATGGGTCGCTGCCCTTTACCCCCCTCGCATCAGGCCTGCAGGCCGTACACCGCAACCAAATTATGAAGGTTTTAGTATTCAATCATGTTGGGTGTTGGTGGTAGGATTCGACGCCAGACACCCTTTAACAAGTGTTTTAGTGTTCACTTGTCACCAAGTGGGAGCTCAATTGGTGTTAAAGACCTCAAAAGGTCTTTGTTAAAGGGTGCTTGGGGTCAATTCCCACCACCAACATCCATTCTACCAAAATGGTTAGGGTGTATGGCCTGCAGGCCTGATACGGTGACCGGAGCGGGAGCGGGGTAAAATCCCCAGAATCCCAGAGTCCCAAATTCCACAGGGAGCGGGAGCGGCCAGTGTGCCAGAGTCCCAGAGTCCCCCCGTATCATAAAAGTGTACTTTTATGATGCGAGCAGACTGACCTAGCCCATTCATGGGTTGCTGGGTTTCTCCCCTAGGCCATGGAAATGGGTCGCTGCCCTTTATCCCCCTCTCATTAGGCTTGCAGGCCGTACACCCCAACCAAATCAGGAAGATTTTAGTATTCAATCATGTTGGGTGTTGGTGGTGGGATTCAACCCCATGCACCCTTTAACAAGTGTTTTAGTGTTCACTTGTCACCAATTGGGCTGAAACTCAATTGGTGACAAGTGAACACTAAAAGACTTGTTGGTCGAATCCCACCACCAACACCCAACATGATTGAATACTAAAACCTTCCTGATTTGGTTGGGGTGTACGGCCTACAGGTCTGATGCGAGGGGGATAAAGGGCAGCGACCCATTTCCATGGGCTAGGGGAGAAACCCAGCGACCCATGAATGGGCTAGGTCACTCTGCTCGCATCACAAAGGCGACACTTTCCGACCGGATTGCGCTAATAGCTTCTGCGTCCTCAAAATATTCCCAAAATTTTCATCAATCCAACGATTTCGAATCCAAGAGCGACGAAGATGTCATTCGAAAAAGGTATGCCGTCTGAGCATGAATCAATGTCGATCCGATCTTCTTCTCTTTGATGAACCCGACCAAAAATAATGAGATCCAAACAGAAATTAGACCATCTTAACTCGTCCGAGCCAAAAGACCGAACAGATCAGTTCAATATCAATCAAATCAAATTCTCCCTCCCGAAACCAAATTAGGGTTTCATCTCTTTCAATTTCTTAGCAAAGACTACGGCTGCCCGTCTCCTGTATTCCTCAATTCTTGAACGATCTCCCAACGAATATTTTGTGGTGGCATGGCTTTGGGGAATGATTACACACGGTGATCAAAATTGAGTTGTTTTCGATTCGTTACAAACTCAATCGTGTACATGCGTTTAGACAAAAACACCAATTGTTAGTACACAAATCCTCAATAATCCGATATTGAGCGACTCTGATACCACTTGTTAGAAATAAATTACTGAGACAACAGTAATACATTCAGGGTCGTAAACTCAAATCATATTAAAGAGAACGTACCGTTACAACCTTGAATATGAGGACGTAACTGCTGGAACGGATGTGCATACGAGTACACCGGATTAGGTCTTCCAGTCCTGCCACTAGAGTCATCTCAGCTTTTCCACTTATAGGGCAAGAAAAGCTGTCGTCCTTTTGATGTGGTGGACCGGGGACCATAACCCATATAAATAGTGGTGTGCTAGGGCAACCACTATTATCATAATTACCTTTCCGCCTCTCATAGAAAGATAATTACCAGATGGTATCTACACAATAACCTTCATGACATTATACCCATAAGCCAATATAAATCACAACTAGACCACTTTAGTTAGGCTTATTTAAATGATAGCACACACATTCATTTTATTTACATGTGTGATCCCACATAATTGGTTAATTTACAAAATTAACCCAACAGTGCAAGCTCTGAAGTCAAAGATTTGGTCCTCTGAAGAAGCGTTACTCGTCTTCAGGGTCGAAGTGTTACATCCCATTTTGATAAGTGAAATAAATCCTAGAGGTGGCACATGTCATTATCTATCGTCATTTAGTTTAGTTGTTTTAGATTAGTTTGGTGGAGAAAAGATCACATGAAAAGTGTATGTTACGGTGAGAAATGAGAAGTCTTCATGACCATTAGATCTAAGATCCTATGATGTTAATAATCAATATATTTAGCATTTAATTAATTACTAATTACAGTTTAAAGGGAATTTTCGGAATAAATCAGAATTTCCTTTTTTTCAATCACTTGCTAGTCTCTCTCCTCCGCAAAATCACGAATCAAATTTCTCTGTCACCGACGCCGAATCTTCCACCACCGTGCCTTCGTCCGCCGCGATGAAGCAATTGCGAGTTTTTGTTCGAGAGGAGAGGAGAGGATCACTCTCGGACCGGATTCAGTTCGGAATCGACACAGATCTGAGTCCGAGTTATAGACTGGATTGGCGACGCAGATCTGAATTATAGACCGGACTGGCGACGCAGATCTCGTACGAATTGCAGTTGTGGGCTGTTCCAAGCTGAGGGATACGGAGTGGATATCCAGGCAGGATCCCTACGTCTGTCTCGAATATGCCAGCTCCAAGTTTCGCACCAGAACTTGCACTGGTCAGTCATTCATCGATTGTTCTTGGCTTTAATCTTGTCTTTTGGATTGAGATTTGGCGAAACTAAAGAGCATTTTTGGCCACTTGTAATTGTGATGGATAAAAGATGGGGTCTTTTCGTGTGTTGTTGATTGAAGTTGTGGATTGTGTAGATGGAGGCAAGAACCCGACTTTTCAAGAGAAGTTTGTGTTCAACTTGATTGAAGGTCTAAGTGAGATTAATGTTGTAGTTTGGAATAGCAACACCAATTCATATGATGATTTTATTGGTAGTGGAAAGAAAGTGGTACTTTCTTTTTGTTAGTTTGGATAATCGTGGAAGTTTTTCAGAGTTCTTTATTGAATGATTGTCGTGATTTTGTAGGATTCAGTATCAAAATGTTCTTTTAACCGTCTTTGATAACAGCTCTTGGCCGATACAGACAAAAAATGGCAGGTAAGACAATAGACTTTAGCGAACAGCTTATTGCTTGTTCTATGAGAATTTCTGTATTGGCTTGTAGTAGGAAGTTTTTTTGTTCTTATCTTCTCTGTGTTTATAAGCCATTAGGATTCATTAACATCTGTCAACCAAGATTAGATAAAACGTGATTGACGGTAAATGGCAGAATGAGACATTCCGTGTTTACTTTGTAAATGGCAGATTGAATCAACTGAAGACTTTAACATAGACTCTATGATAGATTAGATAAAATGTGATTGTAACGTGTAAGTTTTTATAGCTACTGTGTTTTCAAGTTGATGTTACAGCTTAACTGAACCACTTTGTCCTTTAATCTTAACAACATTTTTACTTTTCATCATCAGGCATGCTGGAGAAGTTCGCATGATCATGCACTACTCTAGGAAAAGATTATAACTTTGGCAGTACCTGGTATAGATTGTTTAAGTAACCGCCTTCTACATTTTGAACCTTGCAGAAACCGATGACAAGCCATGCGCCCTCAGCACCGCAATATGGAGTTTCGCACGTGTCTTAAACACAGCAGCTACGATATTATGTCATAGACTTCTTAATAACATATTGGTCCAATCTAGTGCCATTATTTGTATTACTAGATTTATAATTTGTAGTAACAGATTTATCTTTCGTAATAAGAGATTTATAATTTGTATTACCAGATTTATAATTTGTAGTATCAATTTTATCTTTCGTAATAACAATTTATGTGAAATTGACATTCATTATCATCTTTCAAGTTACTTTTGCTAAAATGCATAGTTAAATATAGTGCATGTTGTTTCATCTTTGCCTCTATGGTGGAATCTCATTGATGGAGTCATTTTGTGTGAATGGTAAAGGCAGGCCTTGATTGGTGGATGTTTTTGCCTGTATAGGCACATACTACGAATTATGTTATAGAATGCTACGAATAATAAGTTGAACAAATTGCATCAATTACATACTACGAATTATATTACAGAATGCTACGAATAATGCCACGAACAATAATTTGAACAAATTGCATCAATTACATACTACGAATTATGTTACAGAATGCTACGAATAATGCTACGAATAATAAGTTGAACAAATTGCATCAATTACATACTACGAATTATATTACAGAATGCTGCGAATAATGCCACGAATAATAAGTTGAACAAATTGCATCAATTACATACTACGAATTATATTACAGAATGCTACAAATAATGCCACGAATAATAAGTTGAACAAATTGCATCAATTACATACTACGAATTATGTTACAGAATGCTACGAATAATGCTACGAATAATAAGTTGAACAAATTGCAACAATTACATACTACGAATTATGTTACAGAATGCTACGAATAATGCTACGAATCAAAGCCTTTAAAAACCAGCTCGCGTCACAAATTGATTCAGATGCGATTATCAAATTGGATCTCCACCAGACCCCACTTGATTTTCAAAAAATAAAAAATAATAATAATTAGACAATTCATGCCGCCTCGTCGGCAGTGGACATGACTGAGAGCCTAGTAGGCCGCGGCTGGAAGCCCGAGCTCCTCCGCTGCTGGTGTGACAAAGGGCGAATAAACGCAGCGAGGGCGCGTTTCACAAAATATCCCTCCACCGTCCCGAGCCGAATCAGTGTGTTCGTCACCGCCGACCTCCTCGCGTACATGTGATTCAAGATGTAAGGCGACGAAATGGAGCCTGCTCCTCCGCCTCCGATGTTGTTAACTCGCTTGTGGATGCTGCAGCGGAACGAGCCGGGATGCGTTGTCGGCGAGCACATGCGCCGGTAGAAGCCGACATATCGATTTTCGAATTCGTTCGCAACCACCGAATTGATCTCACAGTTTGCAATCAATTTTCATCCACCGATTTGTTGCCGATTTTGTTCGTATATTTTTCGCGGAGAGAAGCCGCAATTTTTGATTCCAAATTCGTAGTTCGGCAGTCGTGTCCCGAAATTATCGGAATTAGGGTTTACTAATTTCAATTTGGTACCGAAATTACCCTTAATGCAGTATTAAATCTGATTTGAATTATTAATTACGAATAATATCTAGTTTAATATCAACCACACATTTAATTTAATGTGTGGTTCAGATCTATTCTCATTTCTCACTGTAAATGCACTTCTCAGAGGATCCGGACTCTAGTTTGGTGTCGGTTACAAATTAGTTACGAGTCGGTTACAAGTGACCATTAAGTTTAGTATAAATTAAGTTTGTGTGTCGTTGTAAAGAACTTAAGTTTGAAAATTAAAAGTCATCTTAGCAACTCTTTTCATCTTCTTCCAATTCTGCGGTCACTTCTAATCCAAACTCATTCTAATTCTCATTTTCTATTTCTAACACAGCACCCCAAGCCGCAGTGCCGGCTCTAAGAGGGGTGCCACTAAAGCAGGTGCTTTAGGCCCCAAATTTTATCAATCATTCAAAAGGAAAAAATATGCATTGGAGGCCCCATTTTAAAAAATAAAATGTCAAAAATAAGTCCCCAAAATTAAGGTTTAACATAAGGGGTAGGAGTGAAACCCAATAATCCCCTTTTTTAAAATAAAAAATAAAATAAAAAATCCCAATATACAAGTAATTAAAGAGGCCCCCGCCCACATATAAAAGGCTCCAAATTTGTGAGACTCAAATTCAAATAAAATAGATATATATAAAAAAGCACATAAAATAAGAGGCCCAAAATTTGAGGTTGATTTAGGCCTCCAAACATGTTGAGCCGGCCCTGCCAAGCCGTATTACAGAGTTTTCAGTCACAGTAGTTGCAGTTACTGGAGAAAGACGAATTTATTTACTGAGCTAGGGGTTCGTGTTGTGGGCCTTTTTTCCGACTTTCATTTGTAGATTTTGCTATTGATGATGGTTTTTTATTGCATATATAATTATAGGCGGAAACTGTCACACATGTGAAAATTTTGAGATGCTTCAAGTGGGAAAATGAATGTTGTATGTTGGAGCGGGGTTTTGGCTGATCTTGCCTTTATTACGGTTATGGCTTTCAATAGTCATTATTATCTAGTAAGAAATAGCAAGACTAGATTACTTAATCCAATTCATTGTTAAGATTTATTACGGAAACTCTAAGTTCGATTTGAGATTGAGAAATACCAAGAAAAATAAAGGACAACGAGATTTATACTGGTTCACCTCTAGGTGAGAGGCTAATCTAGTTTGAGCTCACTAGATCAGTCCCAATCCACTATGTCTGTTGATGAAATCGGCCAAACACGCCGCCGGAACAAGTAATCCGATTACAAGCCTTCGCGAGAACCACCAGCACTGATATCTCTAAGGATCAACGCTAAACACTCATAATGAACGAAAAACAACTCGCAATCGCTCACTGAGTAAAAGCCCTCAAACAATTTCAGAATCAAATCTCTCTTGGACGGTGAACGAAATCAAAACTTATCGGAGTGTTAAGAACCCTAATCCAGCTCAAAGACGACTCCTTATATGTGTTTCTCCATATTCCATCCCAACCGTCTGTTGTGCCTAATCTCGAGCGTCCATTTCGAATCCGGACTTGCGCCACAGATTGTGCCTACGTGTCGTGCTTCCATTCTCTTAACTGTAACGGACTCCACCAACTTATAACGAACGCCCACGAGCTTCAGCAACAGTCTTTGGTGCTTTAGCAATGACTCCTTAAGTCTGATCAGTTTGATCAGACTTAGCAACTCTTCCAGCCCGCTTGGAAACGATGACGTTCAACCTCGATCAAACTTAAGCTTCACTCTCGATCAGACTTAAGCATTTCGATCAGACTTATCCCCTTTTGATCAGACTTAGAATCCCAATAGAAATGGCTGCTTTAAATCCTTCAATCCTGCACCTAAAGTAGCTATTCCTTTAAGCTACTTTTGGCCTTTAACTTGATCTCGAAAAACATGACATAGTGTACCATCACTGACCTCTTTCATTGCTCAACCTGCAAAATAGATTACTCCAAATGCAATAGTTTCGAGCAAAGCTTCAACTTAGTGTAAGTGACTATCTTAGTTCCCATATCAGTCGGGTTATATTCAGTCCCTACCTTTTCAACAACAACATCACCATTTTCTACCTTATCTCTAACAAAGTGATACTTAATATCAATATGCTTCGACCTCTCATGGTAAACAGGGTTTTTACTCAAACAAATGGCAGAATGATTATCACATTTAATCACAGCAGTCCCATTAAACAGTTTAATTTCACTAATCATACCCTGCAATCACATAGCCTCTTTCACAGCATCACACAATGCAATAATCAGACATAGGTATTATTAAGATTAGGTGTTACGATCTACCTTTACGACAAAGTTTCCAGTAGATATTAACGGTAAGAATTAATTGCTCAATTAAGCTTTGCGACAAAGCTTCCACTTAATCTAACAAGTTAATTCATGTGATGAAGCAAGAACTAGTAAAACATAAAATAACATTAAGAACGAAGTCTCAAAACATGTGTCACAATGAACGAAACCCTAAACTGAATAAAGAATTTAGCTACACATGATGGAAATAAAACACATAATGAATGGTAGAAAAATCTCTTCTCCCATCGAAAGCATCGCCTTCTCCAGAGCCGTCTTGATCTTCGTAGAATGTAGAATGATGAATGAATAGAAACCCTAACCCAAACCTTTTATTTATAGCGAAATTGGGTTTCTAAGTCTGTTTTTGGGTTTGATTTCCAAATTTCGGGCTTGCTGATGTCATCAAAACGCGCGCTGACAGTAGCGGATGCGTCCTCTTCAGACAATAGTGCCGCGTCCTCTTCAGACGTTAGCGTTACGCTAATGTCAACTGTGAACGCGGTACCCACTGTGCCTGACTTCGGCTCTTGATTTGACCATCTAAATGACCTAGGATGCTCTCAATGTGAACTAGAGAGTTATAGGGAATTATGTTCGCTACGCAACGGCATGTGGCTCATATTTTTTTCATCAGCGGTCCATTCCCAGCACTCCGTTGAACGTCCGGAGGTCTGATCTGCCATTGGGGTGTTTTCAGCATTAAATGCCATCATTTATGCGCGTTTCCTCCTGAGCTTCCAAAACACCTGAAATGCAAAACCATACTAAAAAGTAATTGTTCGCATAAAAAAATGTCAAAATAAATGGGATTAGTTGATTCGACGAGTCGTATAAATACGACTCCTCAAACCACCCCACACTTAAACTTGTTCGTCCCAAACAAGAACTAAGTCATAGAAGCAGAACAAATATAACACCACAATTTCTTCGACGTCCTGAATAGATGCACATGAATATGAGTTGCTAGTTTAGACTCGCTTTTCTATGCATAACTCAATCACTACTAAAATCATCATGCTCAACGTGGAATAAACTTGATACATGTTACCTTTGAGCTGAAATTCAAACCAATTCGGATAAATGGGAGATAGTCCTCTTTAGACTCATGATCTGCATTCGTTGTTCCGAACTCTAGCTATATGGTTATACTGCATTGCTTTTTCTTGCACGTGATTCATTCGAGCTTCAACGTTTTTGATCTTTCTTTCTTCTTTTGTTGGACAGCTTTTGTAGTGACTTTCTTTGGCCTTTGGCTCTTGATGTAAGAATGATGTATTCACTTTTATTGCGTGTAGAACTTTCACAATTTGGCTGATTTTTCTTGAGCTTTGCTCCTTTGTTGTGAATAGCTTGCCCTTTTTCCTTTCTTTTGAAGGAGGTCCAATCATTGCCCGCAAGCATATGGAAATACCTCCCCGCTCTTTCTCATCCTCGACCTTTTTGACGCGAGTCAAGATGGGGGCCTTCCACCTATTTTCCTGGTTACTTTGAACTAGAGATAGGACGGTCTGTTTTCCCGTCCCTCCTACTCACATAAACGCTGTGGCGGTGGAGCAAATTGTGAACCAATAAGTCTTGAAGTGCTAGCCTCCACGAAATCCACATAACCATATAACTCGAAATTTGGTCCTTTGAATGCTTCGTCAAGTATCTCTAGGACATTTCTATCAACTCCACATCCTTGTTTATCCCTTTATAACTCAAAATTTGGTCCTTTAATATGCGTGCCATGCTAATGTGTACCATCAATGAGTTCCCAGCTTATGGTAACTTATCCGGGTACAGTATTAAAGGGTACAAAGCTTGTCCAATTTGCAGGGAAGAGACACATGCACGCCATCTAAAGAATTGTCGAAAAATGGTTTACATGGGACATCGACGTTTCTTATCGAGGCAGCATCCTTATAGGCGGAAAAAGGCTACATTAAATGGTGAGACCGAACAGGGAATAGAACCTCGAACGGCTTCTGAAGATGAAATACTTCAAAAAATTCAGAATATTATAAATCGATTTGGGAAGCCCAATGCACGCATTGAAGGTACTCCATGTAAGAAGCGATCAATATTTTTTTGATCTCCCTTATTGGCATATACTTGACATCAGACACTGTATTGATGTGATGCATGTTGAAAAGAATATATGTGACAGTCTTATTGGTACTATATTAAACATTCCCGAAAAAACAAATGATGGATTGAAAGCTAGACTGGATATGTTGGAGATGAACATTCGTACCAAATTAGCACCTCAAACTGAAGGAAAGTGTACATATTTGCCTCTGTCATGCACTACTCTTTCTAAGAGTGAGAAAACAATTTTGTGTGGATGTCTGAAACGAGTTAAAGTTCCGTATGGGTACTCTTTGAATATTGCCAGCCTGGTTTCAATGATGGATCTGTGGTTGAATGGATTAAAATCTCATCACTATCATGTATTGATTCAACAGTTATTGCCTATTGCAATTAGAGGTGTACTGTCTCCTAAAGTGAGGTCCGCTGTACAAAGACTCTGCGTCATTTTTAGCTCTTTGTCTGCTAAGGTTGTTGATTCATTAGAGCTTGATAAACTACAAGACCAGATTGTTGTTACTCTATGCCAACTAGAGATGTTTTTTCCACCTAGCTTTTTTTATATAATGGTGCATCTTACTGTTCATTTGGTGTGCGAGATTCGAATTCTTGGACTAGTTCATATGAGATGGATGTACCCTTTTGAGAGGTACATGAAAATCTAAAGAGCTACGTGCGAAATAGGCATCGTCCCGAAGGGTGTATAGTGGAAGGATACATAACTGAAGAGGCTGTCAAATTTTGCACTAGTTTTTTGGTAAATACAGCCGCAGTTGGGATTCCTAGGCCACGTCATTTTGATCGATTTAATGGAAAGGGCATAAGTGGTCAGAAATATAAGAACCCATCATTTGATGAGTTGAAGAAAGCTCATTTCTATGTATTGCAACATATGCCTGATATCACGCCTTTCATATAGCAGCACCTAAACATTTTAAGGAGTGCATTCTCAAGAAAATCCGAGTAGTGGTTGCAACAAGAACATAGTCGGTCATTTTGTAAATGGCTAATATGTAATGAGATTTTAAATAATCAGGCCAACTCTGAAGAAGAGTCTGATGACTTGGTAAACTGGCTCATGCCTGGTCCTACACCAACGGTATACACGTGGAACGCTTATGACATTAACGGATTTTGTTTCCACACAAAAGTTCAAGATGACCACACTGTTGTGCAAAATAGTGGTGTCACGCTTGTTGCTGAAACCACTCTTGTTTCTAGTGCTAGAGATCAGAATCCAATATATGCTCCTATTAATTATTTTGGAGTCATCAAAGAAATATGGGAGTTGGATTACGTGAAGTTTTGAGTACCTATTTTTAAATGTAAATGTGTTAACAATTCGGCGGTTCGTACTGATGAATATGGAATGACGTTTGTGGATTTTCGAAGAGAAGGGTCCAAGGATGAGTCATTCATTATGGCGGAACATGCAAGACAAGTATTTTACGTTAGGGACCCTTCTGATAACAACCATTTTGTTGTCCTCCACGGAAAACAACAAATAATCAGTGATACACCTCAAGATCTAGCTTAGAAATGTGAAATCTACTTGTCTTAGTCAAGACGAGTTCCAGATGGTGTTCCAACTGCGTCTCGAACACTTGTTTGACAGTTTCAGTTTGTGTTCTAACAGATACTGGAACACCTTAGCAGACAGTACGTAAACAGCACAAAATAGGAGCACACACGATATGATAAACCAGTTTGGCTCCGCCTACTCTGGGGGGTTTCCCACACCCGAAAAGGGACACAAATCTTATTACGAGTTTAGAGCTATTCGTGGACTTACACTTACACAACGCCTTGTTTGTAATAGCCTAGCCTCTGACACTCCGTCTCTCGGATTTGCAATCTCGGTTCACCGCAGTTCCCCTCGATCCCCTATTGGTAGGACGAGACTTCCCTCTTGGCCTAGTCTTGGACCTCCCAGAAGTCCAGTCGCCTTCTTCTGAAGACGTGTCTTTATCACCGTGTGTGTGTGCGCTTTATCGTCCTTCAAGAACAGTCTGAACAGCACACTGAACAGATTGTTACTCTGCCGTTGATATTCTGGTGGTGAATACTCAGCCGGTGGTTGCTCCTCCTCCAATCTCACGAATGCTATCGTGTTTTCTTTCTCTTTGGGAGCGACACAGATCTGGTCGCCCTAGCCTTGTATTGATATGCATGGGCAAGATCCAAATCTGTTCCAGATATCTCATCAAATGTTTTAGGAAATATTCCTAAATATTCGATGTGTATCTTTATCCAATCAAAGGAAGAACATTTGAAACTTCCTTGCCAAGTCAGCCACGTCGCCTTCAATCTGATGTGAAGATATTCATTTGAATATCTAATTCTTCACTGGCCAACTTCCATCTCGATCTTCGATTGTCCAGATCCAATCTGAATATCTTGTCAAATATTTTGGAGATACTCCTAAATATTTGATAGATATTCAATCTCCTCCATATCCAATCTTTGAAGATGACTTCCACGCCAAGCCATCCGATATTTTCTCAGCCAATCTGCATATGTTTGATCGCCTATCTGATCTTCGGTGATGACTTGTCGATTGGCTCCAATAGAACAATCTCATCGATATCTTCTAGATATCCAGATCTTCATTCCAATCTTCATGAGATATCTTCTACGGTAAGTTAGTCAGGCGGTCTTCAATTCTGGAGAGGAGATATTCGAATGACTTCTCGAATATCTGTTTCTTTACTGACCGACTTCAACCGAAAAGATCCACTATCTTCAGAACCTTCTGGATTCAGATCATGCGTCTTCTGCACGCTGTACTTCAGTTCCAGTCCCTGGTTGAACTCTTCTTGAACTCTAGCTCGAACTGTCTAAAGCCGTTTTGCCAAAGCCATGCCATTCATGGGAACATTGATGGACCATATTTATATGGTTCATTAAGACAGTTAAACCCACCAAATTAGACTCTTTGTCTATTTAACTTTTGCTTGTTAGTTCCGATATTTATCTACAGGGTATTTTGAAGTCTAGAGAGAATACAAGCTAAGGAGGAGTTTTAAAGCTGAAAATGGATTACAAGTCACTCCAGGCCACGATCAGATTCCGACTGTACAACTTTCATAAACCTGACATGGAATCACTCAAAACAAGTCCAACCGAAGGGCAACCAGAGTCAGTCCGGAGCTGAAAGGACCCGATGGCTTTTGTGAAAACATCACAAAACACCTCACAACCACTCCCCTCCACCTATAGCCGGCGGCTTTTGCCAAGGAGATGACACATGGGGGGGGGGCGGCTCCCTCTCCCCTCCACCTCACTCGGCGGCTCCTTGCTCCTCCATTCCCCTCATGCCATGTGGTGTCTTCTCATTCCTCCCCTTAGCCTATAAATACCCATGCCCTCTTCACTTGTAAATCATCCTCAAATCCACAATCACTTATCTCTCTAGATTGAGAGCACAATCCATGTAAACACTTCTCTTTGATATCAAAAGCTTTACAGTTGTTCTTGAGTACTCTTGTCGGTTCTTGAAGTACTCAAGCTTGTCTTTAATTTTCCTGTTCTTGAGTACTCTTGTCGGTTCTTGAAGTACTCAAGCGTGTCTTTACTTTTTCCTTAGTTTACTCCTGTCGGTTCTTGAGTATTCTCCTTTTACTTTCCTGTCTTTACTTTCGAAAACTTTACTTTACTGTCTTTCAAAAACCTTTACTTTTCAAGCACTTAGCTATGATGTCCTATTCCATGGATATTCGTAGCTAAACTCTTCATTCGGTTAAAGGAGAGTGCTTGTATCATACAATGTTTTAGACCCTTCTCTTAAATGCCTCTTTGTGTTCAAAACTTGTTCTATGTGCCACATATTAGGGTAGAACTTCCAAGGTTGAGTGGATGCTTTAACGGGCAAAGCTCTTCCGTGGGGTTCGTGAACATCCTCGAGTAAGTGGATGCTTTAACGGGCAAAGCTTATCTGAAGAGTTCAACCTCTTTTAAACACCACTTGGTTGATCGAAACTGATTGATCAGGTGGATGCACATAAGGCTAAGATACTTCGAAAGGAGGAATTAGTCTAAATAGAACAAGTGTTCTAAATGATGTGGCAAGTCATGTGCTAGAAATAGCCGTGATACATCTTTGAACACAAAGTATGATCATTATAGGTCAATGATAAACATATTATGATACAAGGCCCCTGAAACCGAATCTTTCTTTTAATTGCAATATCACCTGTCACTTTACTTTCGGTACCATATCAACTGTTTAATTTCCACAAGTCTTGTCCTTCAAGCACTTTAATTTCCGCAAGTTTTGTCCTTCAAGCACTTTAATTTCCGTAAGTCTTGTCCTTCAAGCAATTACTTTCCGTAAGTCTTGTCCTTCAAGCATTTACTTTCAGCAAGTCTTGTCCTTCAAGCACTTGACTTTTCAGTATTTACTTTCAGTCTCGTATTTACTTTCTTTACTTTCAGTCATCTACTTTTCAGCACTAAAATCACAACCAACCCACGCTACTTTCAGTACTAAAATCGCAACCAACCCCCAACTGTCTTACTTTCATCTTCGAAAGAACAACTATCCACTAATTCCCTTGGGTTCGACCCCTACTTACCCTTTACTACCCAATAGTGAAGTTGCGAGTAGCGGAGATATAAATTTATTTTTGCACAGAGAACATCGCACCTTAACGACAGTGCGGTGGGCCTATGGGTCTATGGGTAAATTTATTTTACAATCTAGGTTCACCGCAGTTCCCCTCGATCCCCTATGGGTAGGACGAGACTTCCCTCTCAGCCTAGTATTGGACCTCCCAGAAGTCCAGTCGCCTTCTTCCGAAGACGTGTCTTTATCACCGTGTGTGTGTGCGCTTTATCGTCCTTCAAGAACAGTCTGAACAGCACACTGAACAGATTGTTACTCGGCCGTTGATATTCTGGTGGTGAATACTCAGCAGGCGGTCGCTCCTCTTCCAATCTCACGAATGCTCTCGTGTTTTCTTTCTCTCAGGAAGCGACACAGATCTGGTCGCCCTAGCCTTGTATTTATATGCATGGGCAAGATCCAAATCTGTTCCAGATATCTCATCAAATATTTTAGGAAATATTCCTAAATATTCGATGTGTATCTTTATCCAATCAAAGGAAGAATATTCAAAACTTCCTTGCAAAGTCAGCCACGTCGCCTTCAATCTGATGTGAAGATATTCATTTGAATATCTAATTCTTCACTGGCCGACTTCCATCTCGATCTTCGATCATCCAGATCCAATCTGAATATCTTGTCAAATATTTCGGAGATACTCCTAAATATTTGATAGATATTCAATCTCCTCCATATCCTATCTTTGAAGATGACTTCCAAGCCAAGACATCCGATATTTTCTCAGCCAATCTACATATGTTTGATCGCCTATCTGATCTTCGGTGATGACTTGTCGATTGGCTCCAATCAAATAATCTCGTCGATATCTTCTAGATATCCAGATCTTCATTCCAATCTTCATGAGATATCTTCTACGGTAAGTTAGTCAGGCGGTCTTCAATTCTGGTGAGGAAATATTCGAATGACGTCTCGAATATCTGATTCTTTGCTGACCGACTTCAATCGAAAAGATCCTCTATCTTCAGAACCTTCCGGATTCAGATCATGCGTCTTCTGCACGCTGTACTTATGTTCCAATCCGTGTTTGAACTCTTCTTGAACTCTAGCTCGAACTGTCTAAAGCCGTTTTGCCAAAGCCATGCCATTCATGGGAACATCAGAATGCATGCCCGTTTGTACGATAGTTCCCGTGGAGAACGACGATAGTGAAGCTGATGATGAAATGCAACTACGAGAAGATCATGCAGAAGGAATATGGATTGATAAAGAAACTTAATTTGAGTATGTTATTTATTTATGACTTGTGTAGTTCTTTATTTATTTTTGGGAATTGGTTTATTGATTAATTAATCTGACATTTAATTTCATGTTTATAGGATAATGACCATTTCACCTAGCAGCAGCAGCAGTGAGGATGACCATACTATCACTTCTGGTAATGTTAGAAAGAAGAAAGGCCCTATATATATGAGCAAGTTGATTAAGAGACTCCAGGACTCTTGTACGAAGGCCACGATGACATTCAATAGAAGAGGGAATCCAACAGGACAGCATGCGGACAATTGGAGGAGCCACTTGGGTATGTTGGTTCGATGTCGTGTTCCTATCATCTACACCGATTGGAGGAAGGTCCCTAAACATTTTAAAGACATTGTGTGGAGAGAGGCAACTACAAGAGCTTCTTTAATTCTAACATTGTATTTGTTTTTAACATGGTAACTAACTTTTGTATTAATTAAAACGTGTTATATATATTTTAGGCAATTTTTGATGGAGTCGAGGAGCATAAAAATCAGGAGCTTAGCTGTGCATGCAACATGTGGAAACAATTTAAGACACGCCTCGCAAATGATTACATCTACGGTTACAGAACAGACGAAGACACTCCGTACATTGACTCCAATCAGTGGAAGACTTTTAAGGAGCAGAGGCTCTCTGAAGTTGCAAAGAAATTAAGGGACACAAACAAGGATTTGGTCAAGAAGAATATATATAAGCACGTCTTAGGTCAAGGAGGATATAGAAAACTGGATGAGGCAATGGCAAAAGAAAAAATAGCTGAGTTAATTTCTCAGGGGGCAATTCAAGAGGAACAAGCAATGTCTCTATAGAGAGGCATGATTTATGGAAGAGGGGACGAATCAGAAAAAATGCTGAGTTCATCTCTGAGGCATCTCAAGGAGTGGCTACAAAGATTGTAAGTTCCTTATGTGTGTTTGAATAGTTAATTTTTTAAAATTATACACTAACTATTGGTAATTTTCTAAAATAATAGGATGATTTAGTGGAAATGGCCGCTCGAGGAGAATTTTCTACGCAAGGCAGACGTGACATATTGACGGAGGCTATTGGAACGGATGAGCACCCTGGACGTACCAAAGGACTCGGGACACACATTCCATAGAGGATTGGATTACCTAGCTCTACCTCTTCGACGGTGACACCCAGTTCAAGTGCTACTCGCATTGAGCCGTCTGATCGACAGAGTCAATATGGCTTCACCAATGCTCCCACGGATACGGACCCTTGGAAGAATATACCAAAGGTACTTAGTGATTTTTAAAGTCTTTTTTCCTTACTATTTGGTTTAAATTTTTCTTACAAATGTAAACACCATGAATTTATTTACGTTGATAGATTGGGCTAAGAAGCCTATTATATATAGATGAGGGACTTAATGATGAGAGCCGACTAGTGGATGTTGGTCGAGTCATGAACGGTCGTTTGCTACGTTTTATTCCACTGCCCGATGAAATGGTGAAGGTGAAGGTCGCTAGTGCACTTGGTCAGAATGTTGGACTGCCAATTCCCCATGGAGAGACATTAAAGACAACACGAGATGCAGAGGGGAAATCAGACTTGGTGGCATGGCCGAAGCACTTGATTGAAAACAACATAAGGGTAATAAAATCAAATATTTGAACCATCTTTTCATAATTTAATTTATCATATTTTATTCGAATTATTTACTAACATTCGAAATTCAGGCATATACCATGCAACTATACTACTACTTGCCACCAACTGCAGATGATGCAGTAGACAATTATTCCATCGACTATCGATTTCTACATGACATGTGGTCTAACTTGGGCCGAAACGTTGTTAATGTACGCATCGATGATGAAGTGTTCAGTGATGACTACATTTCCACAGTGGGCCCAGATGACGTCCGTGATATATATGCATTGGAACCGCTGTCGAACTGACATTGTGATTTATATATATGGTAATACTTATGCCATTAGTTTTTCATCATTTATTGCATAAGGTCTAACTTTACAAGTTTTTCATTTTGTAGTTCTTTATACAATCAGCTGAGTGATTCAGTGGTTTGGTTCAGGTTCTTCAATCCCATGACCGTGAGCCCATCCAATCACATAAACGAGAGGCTGGCGACGTTTGTATCAAGACTACATATGCCAGACAAAGATAGCAATTATTGCTACTTTATGCCTTTATAAATGCTGCCGAGTAAGTACATAATTACTTGTAATATATTACCTATTTTTTGAAATATGGGTTGTATAAATTTAGTTCGTTGATGTAGGTTTCATTGGATGTTGTGCGTTATCTTCCCCAACCAAGGTGTAGTCCATTGGTTCAACTCCTCAAATGGCGTCACCGTTATACACATCAAAGCGGAAGCTTTAGTGGACTCGTAAGTTTCGAACTTACTATTATTTTGTAACTTGCATTGATAGTCACTTATTACGTATTGTTATTTATTTTAGTGGATTGCAACGATACTATCAAGGATGTAATCCAAGGATTGATCGTTGAGTCGAATGGAAGATAGTGACGGTATTCATAGACAAAGCATTATTCCTTTAATATTCTTGTAATTTTCATTAATAAAGTGTTAATAGAGATTACTTATCATGTAGTGTCCAAAACAACCAGAGGATAGTAATTTATGTGGTTATTATGTTCTGAGAAATATTCGAGACATAATTGATTTTGTTCGTGCTAATAACGGGGCATATGTGGAGGAGTTTGACCAGGTAAGCATGCTAGTCTCGTCCTACTCTATTAGAATGGTGACAAATGTAGAATGGTGTTTGACAGAGCCTTGTCGCGAGGCAATGCAAAGATAAATTTATAAGTCCACTACTTGTGACTTCACTATTGGGTAGTAAAGCGGTAAGTAGGGGTCGAACCCAAGGGAATTGGTGGATAGTAGTTCTTTGAGGAAATTGTACAGAAATTAAGTGCGATTGGGGTTGGTTGTGGTTTTAGTACTGAAAGTAATACTGAAAAGTAAATTGTGGGAACAGTCGAGTTCAATATCAACCATACAACATACTTTTGGTTTGTCGCACGCTGTGTTTCAAGTGCAATACGTGTCGAATATTATGTTGGATTGATGTTGAAAACGTCTGTAATGAAAGTAAAGTGCGGAAAGGTAAAGGTACTGAAAGTAAGTGCGGAAAGTAAATGTACTGAAAGTAAATTGTGGGAAGTAAATACTGAAAATAAAGGTACTGAAAATAAAGACTGAAAGTAAATGTGCTGAAAGTAAAAGTTAGGTACTGAAAGTAAAGTTAGTGACTGAAAGTAAAAGTTAGTTGCGGAATGTAAAGGGTACTGAATGTAAGCAGTTGATAATAGGACTGAAAGTAGAATGAAGAGTTGGTGTTTTATCAAAGGAAAGGATTCGGTTTAGGGGCCTTGTATCATAGTTCCGTTCATCATTGACCTCTAATGATCATACTAAGTCTTCAAAGATGTAACAAGGCCATTTCTAGCACTTGCCACACCGTCTAGTCCATTTAAAGACATAGAGCACTTGTTCTAGCTAGGCTAATTCCTCCTTTCGAAGTATCTTAGCCTATGTGCATCCACTTGATCAATCATTTCCGATCAACCAAGTGGTGTTTAAAAGAGGTTGAACTCCACGGAAAAGCTTTGCTCTTTCGAGCCTCCACTTAACCGTGTATGTTCACGAATCCCATGGAAGAGCTTTGCTCTTTCGAGCCTCCACTCAACCATGTATGTTCTACCCGAATATGAGGCACATAGAACAACTTGAACACGAAGAGGCACTAAGAAAAGGGTCTAAAAACGGTTTTATGATACAAGCACACCCATTCAACCGAATGAAGGGTTTAGCTACGAGTATCCATAAAAGTGGATACCATAGCTAAGTGCAAAAGAAAGTAAAGGGTTTGGAAAATGAAAGATAAGGAAAGTAAAAGTTTTGGAATGTAAACTCAAGAACAAACTTAAGAACAAACAAGAGTACTCAAGAACCAACAAGAGTACCCAAGAACACTCAAGAACAAGAGAGAAGTTGGAGCTTTTGATTCCCAAATGTAAAGTGTTTACAAGGATTTGTGCCTAAAGGATTCTAGAGAGCTTCTCTATCTAAGTAACCAAGGATATGATTCAAGGAGGGGTGATCCTCCTTTTATAGGCATGAGAGGCGGTGGAGAGGTGAGCGAAGGAGGATAATTTGTCCTCCCACCGCCTCTAGTTCTCCCTCAACTCCGGTTGGTCTTGGTTGCTCTTCGGTTGGACTTGTTTTGTGCCAAAGGGCAAGGCACATGGGAGCACATGGGCGGCTAGGCCTTGAGTGAGCCAAGAGGCATCCACTTGATCACTTGAACTAGGTTGAGCCAAAGGGCAAGTCATTTGGACTTGGTTGAGGCTTGGTTTCTACCCAAAGGGCAACCGAAGTGAATAGTATGGCCAACCGGACAAGAAGTAGTTTGGATTTGGTTGGTCTTTGCCGGATTATGGCCGGAGCAAAAAATGACCGGAGCATGTTGGTGAGGATATGGGCTTGATCGGAGCACCGCCAGAGGGTCACCGGAGTTTGGCCGAAATTTGGCCGGAATCTGACCGGAGTTTTGGCCGGCGGTCCTTGGCGTTTGGACCATGGATTTGGAATGTTGAGGTGATTCTAAGACTGATCCATGAAGGGTGCTAAGCCAGATTCTGCCTGGAACATGGTCGAAATCCCAAAACGGTTGAAATTGCCCTAGTTTGGCCTTGATCGGTTGAGCTGGTTCCACTCAGGCGTTTTGTCTGGGAAGTGAGATTGTCCAAGTCATTTTGCATTTAAAATACTTTGGCCGAGCTTGAATTTCCAGATTCCATGGTTTGGTTGAGCAACTTGGTTTTGGTGTCTATGCGCACGGGGCCTTTGCTTTGGAACTGGGCCAACTGCCAATCTACCCGGGCGTTCTCCTTCATCTTCCGACATTGTCCACCTTATTTTCCATTTTGATCACTTTGCTCGAGGTGGATTCGTCAGATCAGCTCGTTTGCCCGGGCAACTTGAATTTGGACCTGGGCGGCTTGGCTGGTGCGCGGGGCGTGGCCTGGGCGATGCCTGGGCGGGGACCTGGTTTCTCGGACACGGGCCTCGGCACTCCCGGACGCGAGCTCTCGGTCAGGGACCTGGTCTTCTCGGTTCTAGTTCTCGGTCCATGGCATGTGGTACCCGGTACTTCCTCTCGGTCCTGGGCCTACGGTACCCGGTACTTCCTTTCGGTCCTGGGCCTGCGATACCCGGTACTTCCTCTCAGTCCTGGGCCTGCGGTACCCGGGTCCCTGGCTGTGATTTCTTGGCCAGAAATGTTTGGCAATCTTTTTAGCTTAAGAACCCCCTTTTTAGCTTGTTTCTTCCCTAAACCTCAAAATAGCCTGTAGAGCAAAAATGGAACTAACAAGTAAAAGTTGTTAAGATAAAGTGTCTAATTTGGTGGGTTTAACTGTCTTAATGAATCATATAAATATGGTCCATCAGTGTTGCAGTTGTAATTCAATATCAGTGTTCATCATTCTGAATATAATCTCGTCCTACTCTGTGTTATGACCAAACTTTGGGATCAGATTGGCGTTTGATATTCTAGTTTTGGGCAATATTAGAATATAATATGTGTTGTGTGTTCTCTTATTTTTTTTGTTCCAAATCCATGTTCTAGCTACGTTTGTTCTAAATTCAAGTTCTAAGTTTGTTCTAAATCTAATTTTTGTATATATATTCATCGTCTTCTTATTTGTTCTAGGTTTTTCCTAATGGGACACAAGCATATGAGTTGGGAAAGGTACAAGACGTGCGAAATGAGATCGCCGCCTCCTTGTACAACTACTTGTTCGAACATAGTGTTTACATGTGAATTGTTTATGTGAAGTTGTATAAATCGGTGTATGAATGGTTGTACATAATGACTTGTACGAATGGTTGTATTTTGAGTGAAATGAAAGTATTTTCATGTTTGGAAATGTGTAACAGCAGGGTATTAAAAAAAATTTAGAATTTGTATTCCATTTTTCAGGCGGAATTGAGCTAAAACAGCTAAAATCTGTCCAATTTTTTTCATATGTTACGCAACGGTTTGGTATAACTAACCGTTGCATAAGATCATAACATTATGCAACAGTTCGAGCAACAAACCGTTGCATAATGGTATGATCTTATGCAACAGTTTGTTGTTAGAACCGTTGCATAATGTCATGACATTATGCAACGGTAGCTTATGCAACGGATGAGGAACCGTTGCATAAAGTCCTATCTGTAGTAGTGTTTTGTTTCTTGATTTGTTGCTTTTCATTTAGTTACATAACTAACAATAAGCAACTTATGTCTCTTGATACTTTAGACCATGTTGTATGATTACTCTTATGCAACGAATCTTAAACTGCTGCTATAGTGTCTGTTGCATAAGCAGTTAAATGTAACAAGGTTTTATATGCTGCTGCAGTGTGCGTAGCATTGATTCACGTATACAACGCTGTTTAGTATGCTGGATTTGGTTGTGTTGCAGTACGACTCTTTCGCAACATATCCCACACGTAACAGAGGTCTCTATGTTGCGAAAAGTCCTATGCTACGCCTGGTACGCAACATCGTGTCTTGCCTCGTTGCATTTGTGTCAAAATGGTGTAGTGAGATGGTAGTTTGGGGTGCAAGAACTACCGTTAGGAGCGCACTAAGAGTTTGAATCTTTAGTTATCATTTTGTATTGGTTCGTCTATGATCAGATATTTCTGTTTTTATGGATGCTCTCATTCTACTTCAACGAATGTATCTTTTTGCAACTTACATCTGGAACACAACTGAGTTTGTTGGTGTATAATATCATACCAACAACTGTTTTGCTTCCAAAAAATTTGACTCTTTCTCAAATGAATGCTCATACTCATTTCTAGCTCAATATAGTTTATTTTGCAGTCGCTTATTTATCTGCTAATGTTATAATATTGGGGTTTTGTTCAATATCTTCAAATTCTTTTTAATATTGAATCTCCATAAGAAAACTTGTAATTTTGTTTTTGTAGCCAAAAGGTTTACTTCCAAGAGCTGGTTTTAGTGATAGCATTAAAGATAGATTAGAAGTAACCACGTGACGTGAATATAATGTGCTGATGCTTACATTTTAACTGGAGCAGCTAGCAAGTATATATTAGAGTTCATGTCATCAGCTTCCAGTTGCCCGTACTTAACCTCCACATTTTGGTGCATTGCTGGTGGCCTTGCTCTACTTGGCAAGTTCTTCAAACCTTTGATGATTTTGGTTGTATATCTGATATTCTGTTTTACTGCTATTGTAATATGAATGTCAGGAACCTGGGCTTAGTGATCACGACTTTATTGTATATATGCTTACAGAAGGAACAATAAATTTGTAAATAATAGTGTGTGTTGCATCAGCCTATGACCGTGGCTTCTCGCATTAAGGTCCTGGAGAGTTACATCAGCTGCTTAGTGACTCACTCTTACTTTTGATTATATACATCAGCTGCTTGGTTCTGGAGAGTTATTAACATGGATGTGATTGGAGTTCTGAGAATGAAATGGGAAAAAAAGATTAGTAACTCAAAAATAGTGCAAACTATTACTGCTATCACACTCAGTGGCGAATGCAGCTGGTAGGCTGCTCGGGCTGCAGCCCGGGTAGATTTGGCCGAAAATATATATATATATATATTTTTTGGTTTCACATTTCACTGTAACAAAGAATGCAATTGCGATTTGGGGACTGGGTAGAAGCAGCGATCGAGCGAGACAGCTTCCGATCTCTAACTGGAGAATTGATTCCGGCAGAGCGACCGAGAGAGACAACATTCCAGATTCCGGCAGAGCTCGCAGTTGCAGAACAACATCAGGCACGATGCTCGCAGTCGCTGGAGAACTGACCAACATATGTCGAACAATTGAACTTTGAAGGAGTTGGAGCTTGGAGCCTTGGAGGTGACAGTTGAGTGACGATACTTGCATTGTGTATTGACAAGGGTACTCTATCTCTAACTGAATTGATGAATTGATACTTGCGTTGGTCGGTGAAGCTCTGCCAAAATTGATGAATTGATACTTGCGTTGGTTAAATTGATGAATTGAATTGAATTGATGAAGTGAATTGATGAATTATCAATTTAATTGGTCGGCGAAGCTCTGCCAGAATTGATGAATTGAATTGTTTAAATCAACTTGTTTAAAGCTCTGCCAGAATTGATGAATTGAATTGTTTAAATCAACTTGTTTAAAGCTCTGCCAGAATTGATGAATTAAATTGTTTAAATCAACTTCTAAATAGTTTTTGCTTGATTGTAGGTGTATTGATGGATAATAGAAAGCCTAAACGTTTGAAGAATATATTTTCGTTTTTCCAAAGTAAAGTTTCCTCAAGTGCTAGTGAGAGCACGTACCATAGTATTGAAAGCGAAAGTGGCGTGAGAACTCGAAATATTTCTGAAGAATCGGGAAATGAGGAATTGATCTCTCCACTTGAAGACAGACAAAATGAAAAAATTGTGGATGAAGCGGTCTTCGATAGTAATTCACTTGAAAGAGATCCGGCAAAATGAAAATCAATATGGAGGTATCCTTTAAATGAACAAGACAATGTTCAAAGAGCTCATGTGGTGTTAGGAGCAAATCAACCTCATTTAAAGGCTTATCTAAGTACTTAATAGCTCATGGTTTGAACAATGGCAATGGCTTGAGTATTCTATTGAGAAGGATAAAGCATTTTGTTTTGCTTGTTTTTTATTTGAGATCGACTCATCTAAAGGCTCATCGTTTACAAGAGACAGGTTTTCTAGTTGGAGAAATGTGAAGGATAAGAAGTCGGGGTAGCTCATATGGGGGGGGGGCTTAGTTCTATTCATAGTTCCTCAATGGAGAAGTGGGAAAATTTGAGAAATCCATCACGACATATCGAAAGAGTGATTAATACTATGTTCGCAAATGAAGTAGCTGAAAACCGACTACGCCTTACTGCCACTATTAAGGCCGTGAAGTTGTTGGCAGAACAAGGGTGTCCTTTTAAAGGTCATGATGAATCAATGGATTCTCTTAATCGTGGAAACTTTAATGCTATATTGAAACTTATGAAACGAATGAGTTTGGACTACGACAAAGTCCTAAGCAATGGTCTAAAAAATGTCAAGTATACATCATCAAATATTCAAAAGCAAATAGCAAATACTCTTTGCAATAAAGTTAGAGCAAAGATTCAAGAGGAGATTGGAGAGTCCAATTTTTGTATCCTTGTCGATGAAGCTCTTGATGTGGCAAATAAAGAGAAGATGGCCATCATTCTTCGTTTTGTGGATTGTAAGGGGTTGGTTAGAGAACGATTTTTCAAATTGGTGAGTGTTGTTGACACTTGTTCTCAGACTTTAAAAGATGAGATATCAAGGATTCTTGCTCAATATAACCTCAACAAAGAGAACATGCGTGGTTAAGGATATGACGGTGCAAGTAATATGCGTGGTCAATTTAACGGTTTGCAAGCCTTATTTCTAAAAGACTGTCCATATGCATATTATGTGCATTGCTTTGCTCACCGTTTACAGCTGGCCTTGAATGATGTAGCAAACGGAGTTCCTAATGTGTGGAAATTTTTTTCTACTTTGACTACGATTGTCAACTTTGTAGATTCTTCTGCAAAAAGACATTCAATGTTGAAAGGCTATAAGGAAGGCGAAATTCAGGACTTACTAGCTGTTGGTACACTTGAGATAGGTTCAGGTATGAATCAAGCTTCTACTCTACAAAGAGCCGGTGCCACTCGTTGGGGCACACATTTTCGATCAATTTCAAGTTTGATTAAGTTATTTGGGGCGACCATGGAGACTGTTGATGATTTATATATGAATGGGGTAGATATAAAGTGCCAGGAGAAGCGAAAGGCATTGGTATGGCTTTACAGAGGTTTGATTTTATCTTTTGTTTACTCTTGATGCATGAAGTCATGAAGATCACTGACTTTCTTTCTCAAGCTTTTCAAAAGAAAGATATGGATATTTTGAATGCCATGCAATTCCTCTCGATGACAAAAGGAAAACTTCAAAGCATGAGAGATGATGGTTGGATAGTTTGATTATGCAGATTGAAACATTTTGTTCAGAGTATGATATTAGTATGCCGGATATGTCTGCTCCTTACAAGAGAGGTGTGAGGGATAATGAAAGGAATATAACAAACGAACATTATTTTCGGGTCAATGTACTTTATGTTGTGATAGACC
This sequence comes from Rhodiola kirilowii, assembly GCA_033675215.1. Lineage (NCBI taxonomy): Eukaryota > Viridiplantae > Streptophyta > Magnoliopsida > Saxifragales > Crassulaceae > Rhodiola > Rhodiola kirilowii. Next base: position 22,031,024 of record CM066195.1, on the reverse strand, counting down.
TTCAGTTGGCGGAGCTTGGGAATAGATTTCCAGAGACTTCTATGGAACTTCTCACTCTTAGTGCGTCATTTCATCCACGCAATGGCTTTCAAGCATTCAAAGCTGAAGATGTGTGTTTACTTGCTTCCAAGTTTTATCCTTCTGATTTTACATCATGTGACATGTACAATTTAGAGATGGAGTGTGGATTCTTTGTAGGGTGTATTGAGCAGGATTCGATGTTTGCAAAGATGACTTCTATATCAGATTTATTTCCGCTGCTGGTTGAGTCAGGAAAGTCAATTATTTTCCTATGATATACCGGTTGATTTGTCTTATATTAACTCTTCTGGTTTCTACTGCCACAATCGAGAGAGCATTTTCAACGATGAAGATCATCAAAAGCGACCTTAGAAATAAGTTGAGCATGAATTTCTTGATGATATCATGGTCCTTTATATTTAAAGGACTTTTACTGATTGTATTAGTAATGATGATGTAATTGCCGAGTTTGAAATGAGTGGACCTCGAAGGGTCAAATTTAGCTAGTTGTTTTTGTAATGTACTTTGATTGGTGTAATAAAAAAGGTGTGAGGATGAGCCTTCCACTGGGTTCCAAACCTCAAAAAAAATTTCAAGTCACTATAATAATTTCCAGTCCTGGTAACTTTCAATTCCTAGATTCGCCCCTGATCACACTAGACATAAACATTTCTTACGTCAACGACGTTAACATTAGTTAGGTTTATACGATTGCAAATATATGGTATTTGATTTAAATACAATGGAAGAGTTTACCAACCCTAACCTGCTATATTCTGATTAGTCATTCTCTCTGTTAAATCAGCAAACATTGATTAGGTTCAGCACTTTCAAACCAGCAATATGAATGAAAATGATTTAGAGTTCAAATTAAACATTCAAACTTAAGGTCCCATTCTTTTGGAGTTAACTACATTAATCATTGGTTATTGGCTTGTTTTAAGTTCAATATTAATTAAACTTATTTCGGACTCTGTTTTAATCACAAAATCCATACGTTCGATAAGTTTCGTAAGTTAAATTCTTAAATTGAATTAACTCTCTTGTCCATTAAGTTGCGTTACATTTTCAATATTTATAGCTTAAGTTCCCTTATGCTTTTAAAAATAATTTATGTCTAAAGCTGCTGAGGCTTTGGTGGCATACAACTTAAGCCGGCATTGGGAACATACACGTACCAACTATAATGAATAGATCAAGCTTAAGTTGAAAAGATAACAAATGGAGTAACACTTTAGAGAATAGACAACCATGTTGATATGTACAGCGCATTACCTCTTCTTCGGTTTCTAAGGAGTTAATTATGGCTTGTACAAGCGGTGGGAACTTTCTATCCTAAGATTTGTAGTCAATATTCTCACTTTTCGTAGCTGGTACTTGATTAACTTCGGCCTGATACCCAAATCATGGGTTATGTTTTCCTTTTCTGGTAGCTGCAACCTTGAGACGCGAGTGAATGTCAAGATATGAGGAATGTGTAGCAGTAAAACAGAACAAAAAATACGGGTAAGCAATGCCTAGGTGATAGTATCCACTGGAAAGATAGCTGAAGAAGTACAAACCTCTGATGCAAGTTCAAGAATCCTCTTATTTGTTTGAAACGTCGTTTTTTCGTAGTACTTGGCTTTCAGAAATGAGAGAGATTTGACACTAAAGAAAACTGCAGAAAGGAAACATGTAAGTGACATACATTTCCAAGCAGTGAAACATAAACAAATTACATCCAGCAAAATAATTCAAAATGAAAAATTATATATAGCACTTGTAAGTAATGCCCGTCTCAAAAATTCATGTGAAGGTGATAAAGGTAGAAATGTTAAAAAAGAGTTCACATGAGTTTAATCCTTTTTTATGAATAAAAAAAGAATATCCTGAAAAGTTGGTTAAGATACAGATAGTGAAAATACAAGATGACCTAATGGTTGTGATAGAACTACAGTAGTCGGAAGATGTAGACACCAAGGTTTACACGTACGCCCTTGATAAACACCTTGCGCGCCCATTTTTCATTTCAAAACTAAGTATTATAATACTACATACGGATTTGGTTCATTCCTACTGCGTTGAAGAGTTTTGGTGATGAATTTCTTGAGAAGACAAAGGTACGACACATTTCATACTAAATTAAGTAGCGAGTAAGGTTTTCACATGACAATCTTGATGATCTACACACAAAAGTGAGTATAGACATTTCTCCAAATGGGAAGAAATTGTCCATTTCACTTCTCCAGAAAGAGTATCTGGAAGGGATTTGTACTATGCATGGTGCTTGAAATGGGATGAATGCCGCCGAGCGGGTAATTTGAACGATGAGCTGGTTCGTCGCCAACCAAATCGACAAAGGCAGATATGGATGCCCTAGAATTCTATTTATATGCATGGGCGAGATCCAAATCTGTTTCAGATATTCTCATCAAATATTTAGGAAATATTCCTAAATATTCGATGTATATCTTAATCCAATCTTTGGGAAGATCTTGATCTTGATGTTTCTTGATGTTTCTTCGTTTGAATATCTGAAGTTCGAAATCTTCACTGGCCGACTTCAGTTCGAATAGATCTTCGATCTTTAGAATCTTCCAGAAAGCATCCTTGCGTCTGCTCCACGCTGTTCATGAGTACCAGGATGTGTTCGAACTCCCCCTGAACTCCTGCTCGAACTGTCTAAAGACGTTTTGTCAAATACATGCCACTCAAGGGAACATCACACTTTGCAAATATGTTCAGTTGTAGAATATTTGAACGGAAGTTGAGAACATAAGTTTGAATTTGTTTTAGTTTGCAATACCAAACCATCCACTTGCAAAAAATGTATTGCAATAACTGTAGTGCGCTTTAGTAAATTGCTTCAAGTAATTATCGTTCAACTTCTTCCTTACGGTCACTGCCGCTTGCTGCCAGATATGTTGGTCACACACCTCCTCAAAAGGTTGTTGTTATTCGAGCAAACTATTTTACCCCATCAGCATCAAACACTCTGGATGAGAAATACGTAGTTAGTGATGATTCGGAAATGTCTATGGAAGTTAAATATTTAGCAAACAGAGAGGACTTCTTATGCTTTGAACATGTGTACCCTGTCTGATGACATCCATCAACAAGACGGGGAGTGGATGGTTTATATATCTTCCCCTCGGATCTATACTTTCACATATTCTTCCTCTTTTCCAATAATTTTTTTTCAGTTTCTAGGCAATAATCCCCGATGTGAAATTAAGGATCACATCAACCCACCGATGAAAACAACGCTCGACGAAGTAGTGTTACAAAAGGCCGGTTGCGGTGAAGAGGTTTTAGAAGATTGAAATATTTTTACTCGACGGAACTAGACTCATTGTAGCTTTTACCAAATCGTAATTCGAAATGTTTCTACCATACTTCATCCGCACCAACAGGGAAGTGTATAAGCTCTTATTCAGACACACCAGTAGTTCTCCCAATGTCGGAACTAGGAGGAGAAACATTAACTGGAATACTGACCAGCTTTGCTTTCAGGACTCCGTAGATCGCACTATTAGGAAGTTGATTCATTTTGCAAACTCTGATCCTTTCAAACTCAACATCTTACGTCTTGTGTCAGAATTGAGGAGTCGCCACTTTTCACTTTTTCCTATATTCTGAGAAGTCATCTTCTTTTAGGCGACAAAAAGAACATATATGGCCTAAAAGAAGACGACCTCAAGTGATGACTCTTGAGTTCTCATAAAGCCATCTTCTCTCCTCCTAGTTCCGACACTGGAAGAATTACTAATGCGTCTAAATGAGAGCTTGTACTCTTCTCTGACGGCGCGGACGGATGTCGTCGGATGGATTACACATGTTCAAAGCATGAGAAGTCCTTAATGTTTGCTAAAAAATTAACTTCTATACACATTTCTAAACTATCATTCGCTATGTAATTCTGCTCGAAAGTGTTTGATGCTGACGGGTAAAACATTTTTTCCTAATAACAGCAATAACCTTTCAAATGGTACCGGAGGAGATGCTGGTAGAGGCCTCTGCAACTGTCATGGGGGTCAACCCGAGGTCGGGGATACCGTATCTGTATGGCCCTGCAGCGACATTGGTGTCGGACAAGTTCTCTTCAACGGGCAGCTAGTCGTGTGCGAGCTCGCAGAGATCGAGGGCCCAACCATAAGACGAGTACACTCTAGATCTGATGCCGCGTTTAGAGCGAATGGAATCCCGACAGGAGGCTGAGATGAGAAGCCCAAAGGACAGCATAGATCGATTGAGTCAAATGATGCAAATGCAGGCTGATATGCTGAGGATGCTCACTCCTGGATACCAGCCAGCCTCTAGTCAAAGCCCGAATGGATCAGAGATCGGATGAAGGCAACCGCAGAGATTAGACATTTTAATTTTATTTGACTCGAGTTCTGTGTTACATTTTTTATTACAGTTTGTTTCTCGTACATTTTTTATTACAGTGTTTTTATCGTACATTTTTTATTAAATATGAAATTTTCAAATTTAATATTTGAAATAATCTGAAATTAAATATAATTGGAAATGGCAATAAATTCAAAAAAATAGGAAATTTAAACTATTCGGGAATGATGAAAAAATGACGGAATGTAGACGGAAAATAAGATGACGGAATTTCGATGGAATATCGTCGATAATATATTATGCCGGAAGTGTGCCGAAAATTTGACGAAATTTTGAGTATCGTAAAACAGACGAAATTTTGACGGAAACATTAATACGAAATTAAGACGGAATATTGAGGGAAATATTAATACGGATTAATGACGGAAATCTTAATACGGAATTAAGATGGACTAATGACGGAAATATTAATACAGAGTTAAGACGGAATATTGACGAAAATATTAATACGGAATTAAGACGGACTAATGACGAAAATATTAATACGGAATTAAGGCGGACTAGTGACGGAAATATTAATACGAAATTAAGACTGACTAATGACGGAATATATTATTGATGGAACATGGATGGCATGTAGACGGAAAACTAAGATGACGGAATCTAGACCGAAGATAGACGAAGACTAATGAAAATTGAAATCTGTTTGAATATAGACGGAAAATATTATTGACGAAATGCAGACGATATTGTGACGGAGAATATTGCCGGATACATGCCGGAATGACGACGGAATTTTAATTACCGGAAATGCAACGGAATGTCGATGAAACAATGATGGAAATAAACGATGGACTGTTGACGGAAACTTTTTACCGTCGGAAAAAGTGCCGTCAATGTCATCGGTGACGGAAAACTGACGAAAATTCTGAATTTTCCGTCACTTTTCCGTCATTTTCCAGACGTCGGAAATTTTCCATAAATTAGTAGATAGATGAAGTTACTTGTATGTGCGCAACGCTCTCTTTGATGTTATAGATTTCTTGTAGATAAGCAAATAAAACCATATTCCATCATAGAGGAACTCTCTCTCCTCCCGTAATGTATTTGTTTAACCTTTGATAGTAGTGTGTGGCCTGGGAAACTACAGAGTGAACTTCTTAGCTAGCAAAATTATTTGAGAAAGCTCCAACTATGATTGAGATCATAGGTGACCGAAATTGGGAAAATTTGGAGGTTGATAGGGTTAGTATTCTAGTTTCCACTTTGCAAATATGTTCCGTTGTAGAATATTTGAACAGAAGATGAGAACATAAGTTTGAATTTGTTTAAGTTTGCAATACCAAACCATCGACTTGCAAAAAAATGTATTGCAATAACTGTAGTGCGCTTTACTAAATTGCTTCTAGTAATTATCATTCAACTTCTTCCTTACGGTCCCTGCCGCTTGCTGCCATATATGTTGTTCACACACCTCCTGATGGACCACAATTGTATGAATCATAAACACAGTTAAACCCACCAAATTAGACTGTTTGTCTATCTAACTTCGATGTTTTAGTCCCGATACATTTCTACAGGGTATTTCAGAGCTTAGAGAGAATACACGCTAAGGAAGAGCTTTTAGCACAGAAAAGATATCAGGAGACAATCCAAGGTCAAGATCAGACGCTGAATGAAGAAATCTAAAGATCCTGACTTGGAATCATTCAAAACAAATCAAACCGAAGAGAAACCAAAGACAATCCGGAGCTGGAATACACCGATAGTTTTGTGAAAACTGCACAAAACTCACAACCACTCTCCTCATGCCACATGGACTGGCGGCTTTCTCCTCACATCCACCCCTCCTCCTCTCCCACACCACCACATGTCACATCCTCCTCCATCCACACCAAAAGCCGCCGGCGGCTTCCCTCTTGCCCTCTCCCCTTGTGACACTTGCCCTCCTCTCCTTCTCCCCCCATCTCCACCCTTGGATGCCAAAACACATGCCTCAATCCAAGCCCTCCATTCCTCTCCTCCATGGCTATAAATACCAAGCCATTCCTCCTCATTTCAAACCATCCCACAATTCACAACCACACTCCACTTCTCTCTCTAAGTTTGTTACTTTGTAAAGTTTGGTTTTGATATCAATAAAAGTTCAGTTTGTTCTCAAATACTTTAGTTCGATCTTGAGTACTCCTGTTGGTTCTTGAGTACTCAAGTTTTCAGTTACATTTCAAGAGTTACTCCTGTTTGTTCTTGAGTAATCTCTTTCTCTTCTCTCTTTACTCCTGTTTGTTCTTGAGTATTCTTTTCCAAATCCCCAAGTATCCTAGTTATGATGTCCAACTCCATGGATATTCGTAACTAAACCCTTCATTCGGTTGAAGGGGAGCTCTTGTTTTATAAAATGTTTTACTTCGTTTAGTTTCTTTTCTCTGTATTCAAAACTTAATTTGAGTATGTTATTTATTTATGACTTGTGTAGTTCTTTATTTATTTTTGGGAATTGGTTTATTGATTAATTAATCTGACATTTAATTTCATGTTTATAGGATAATGACCATTTCACCTAGCAGCAGCAGCAGTGAGGATGACCATACTATCACTTCTGGTAATGTTAGAAAGAAGAAAGGCCCTATATATATGAGCAAGTTGATTAAGAGACTCCAGGACTCTTGTACGAAGGCCACGATGACATTCAATAGAAGAGGGAATCCAACAGGACAGCATGCGGACAATTGGAGGAGCCACTTGGGTATGTTGGTTCGATGTCGTGTTCCTATCATCTACACCGATTGGAGGAAGGTCCCTAAACATTTTAAAGACATTGTGTGGAGAGAGGCAACTACAAGAGCTTCTTTAATTCTAACATTGTATTTGTTTTTAACATGGTAACTAACTTTTGTATTAATTAAAACGTGTTATATATATTTTAGGCAATTTTTGATGGAGTCGAGGAGCATAAAAATCAGGAGCTTAGCTGTGCATGCAACATGTGGAAACAATTTAAGACACGCCTCGCAAATGATTACATCTACGGTTACAGAACAGACGAAGACACTCCGTACATTGACTCCAATCAGTGGAAGACTTTTAAGGAGCAGAGGCTCTCTGAAGTTGCAAAGAAATTAAGGGACACAAACAAGGATTTGGTCAAGAAGAATATATATAAGCACGTCTTAGGTCAAGGAGGATATAGAAAACTGGATGAGGCAATGGCAAAAGAAAAAATAGCTGAGTTAATTTCTCAGGGGGCAATTCAAGAGGAACAAGCAATGTCTCTATAGAGAGGCATGATTTATGGAAGAGGGGACGAATCAGAAAAAATGCTGAGTTCATCTCTGAGGCATCTCAAGGAGTGGCTACAAAGATTGTAAGTTCCTTATGTGTGTTTGAATAGTTAATTTTTTAAAATTATACACTAACTATTGGTAATTTTCTAAAATAATAGGATGATTTAGTGGAAATGGCCGCTCGAGGAGAATTTTCTACGCAAGGCAGACGTGACATATTGACGGAGGCTATTGGAACGGATGAGCACCCTGGACGTACCAAAGGACTCGGGACACACATTCCATAGAGGATTGGATTACCTAGCTCTACCTCTTCGACGGTGACACCCAGTTCAAGTGCTACTCGCATTGAGCCGTCTGATCGACAGAGTCAATATGGCTTCACCAATGCTCCCACGGATACGGACCCTTGGAAGAATATACCAAAGGTACTTAGTGATTTTTAAAGTCTTTTTTCCTTACTATTTGGTTTAAATTTTTCTTACAAATGTAAACACCATGAATTTATTTACGTTGATAGATTGGGCTAAGAAGCCTATTATATATAGATGAGGGACTTAATGATGAGAGCCGACTAGTGGCTGTTGGTCGAGTCATGAACGGTCGTTTGCTACGTTCTATTCCACTGCCAGATGAAATGGTGAAGGTGAAGGTCGCTAGTGCACTTGGTCAGAATGTTGGACTGCCAATTCCCCATGGAGAGACATTAAAGACAACACGAGATGCAGAGGGGAAATCAGACTTGGTGGCATGGCCGAAGCACTTGATTGAAAACAACATAAGGGTAATAAAATCAAATATTTGAACCATCTTTTCATAATTTAATTTATCATATTTTATTCGAATTATTTACTAACATTCGAAATTCAGGCATATACCATGCAACTATACTACTACTTGCCACCAACTGCAGATGATGCAGTAGACAATTATTCCATCGACTATCGATTTCTACATGACATGTGGTCTAACTTGGGCCGAAACGTTGTTAATGTACGCATCGATGATGAAGTGTTCAGTGATGACTACATTTCCACAGTGGGCCCAGATGACGTCCGTGATATATATGCATTGGAACCGCTGTCGAACTGACATTGTGATTTATATATATGGTAATACTTATGCCATTAGTTTTTCATCATTTATTGCATAAGGTCTAACTTTACAAGTTTTTCATTTTGTAGTTCTTTATACAATCAGCTGAGTGATTCAGTGGTTTGGTTCAGGTTCTTCAATCCCATGACCGTGAGCCCATCCAATCACATAAACGAGAGGCTGGCGACGTTTGTATCAAGACTACATATGCCAGACAAAGATAGCAATTATTGCTACTTTATGCCTTTATAAATGCTGCCGAGTAAGTACATAATTACTTGTAATATATTACCTATTTTTTGAAATATGGGTTGTATAAATTTAGTTCGTTGATGTAGGTTTCATTGGATGTTGTGCGTTATCTTCCCCAACCAAGGTGTAGTCCATTGGTTCAACTCCTCAAATGGCGTCACCGTTATACACATCAAAGCGGAAGCTTTAGTGGACTCGTAAGTTTCGAACTTACTATTATTTTGTAACTTGCATTGATAGTCACTTATTACGTATTGTTATTTATTTTAGTGGATTGCAACGATACTATCAAGGATGTAATCCAAGGATTGATCGTTGAGTCGAATGGAAGATAGTGACGGTATTCATAGACAAAGCATTATTCCTTTAATATTCTTGTAATTTTCATTAATAAAGTGTTAATAGAGATTACTTATCATGTAGTGTCCAAAACAACCAGAGGATAGTAATTTATGTGGTTATTATGTTCTGAGAAATATTCGAGACATAATTGATTTTGTTCGTGCTAATAACGGGGCATATGTGGAGGAGTTTGACCAGGTAAGCATGCTAGTCTCGTCCTACTCTATTAGAATGGTGACAAATGTAGAATGGTGTTTGACAGAGCCTTGTCGCGAGGCAATGCAAAGATAAATTTATAAGTCCACTACTTGTGACTTCACTATTGGGTAGTAAAGCGGTAAGTAGGGGTCGAACCCAAGGGAATTGGTGGATAGTAGTTCTTTGAGGAAATTGTACAGAAATTAAGTGCGATTGGGGTTGGTTGTGGTTTTAGTACTGAAAGTAATACTGAAAAGTAAATTGCGGGAACAGTCGAGTTCAATATCAACCATACAACATACTTTTGGTTTGTCGCACGCTGTGTTTCAAGTGCAATACGTGTCGAATATTATGTTGGATTGATGTTGAAAACGTCTGTAATGAAAGTAAAGTGCGGAAAGGTAAAGGTACTGAAAGTAAGTGCGGAAAGTAAATGTACTGAAAGTAAATTGTGGGAAGTAAATACTGAAAATAAAGGTACTGAAAATAAAGACTGAAAGTAAATGTGCTGAAAGTAAAAGTTAGGTACTGAAAGTAAAGTTAGTGACTGAAAGTAAAAGTTAGTTGCGGAATGTAAAGTACTGAATGTAAAGGGTACTGAATGTAAGCAGTTGATAATAGGACTGAAAGTAGAATGAAGAGTTGGTGTTTTATCAAAGGAAAGGATTCGGTTTAGGGGCCTTGTATCATAGTTCCGTTCATCATTGACCTCTAATGATCATACTAAGTCTTCAAAGATGTAACAAGGCCATTTCTAGCACTTGCCACACCGTCTAGTCCATTTAAAGACATAGAGCACTTGTTCTAGCTAGGCTAATTTCTCCTTTCGAAGTATCTTAGCCTATGTGCATCCACTTGATCAATCATTTCCGATCAACCAAGTGGTGTTTAAAAGAGGTTGAACTCCACGGAAAAGCTTTGCTCTTTCGAGCCTCCACTTAACCGTGTATGTTCACGAATCCCATGGAAGAGCTTTGCTCTTTCGAGCCTCCACTCAACCATGTATGTTCTACCCGAATATGAGGCACATAGAACAACTTGAACACGAAGAGGCACTAAGAAAAGGGTCTAAAAACGGTTTTATGATACAAGCACACCCATTCAACCGAATGAAGGGTTTAGCTACGAGTATCCATAAAAGTGGATACCATAGCTAAGTGCAAAAGAAAGTAAAGGGTTTGGAAAATGAAAGACAAGGAAAGTAAAAGTTTTGGAATGTAAACTCAAGAACAAACTTAAGAACAAACAAGAGTACTCAAGAACCAACAAGAGTACCCAAGAACACTCAAGAACAAGAGAGAAGTTGGAGCTTTTGATTCCCAAATGTAAAGTGTTTACAAGGATTTGTGCCTAAAGGATTCTAGAGAGCTTCTCTATCTTAGTAACCAAGGATATGATTCAAGGAGGGGTGATCCTCCTTTTATAGGCATGAGAGGCGGTGGAGAGGTGAGCGAAGGAGGATAATTTGTCCTCCCACCGCCTCTAGTTCTCCCTCAACTCCGGTTGGTCTTGGTTGCTCTTCGGTTGGACTTGTTTTGTGCCAAAGGGCAAGGCACATGGGAGCACATGGGCGGGTAGGCCTTGAGTGAGCCAAGAGGCATCCACTTGATCACTTGAACTAGGTTGAGCCAAAGGGCAAGTCATTTGGACTTGGTTGAGGCTTGGTTTCTACCCAAAGGGCAACCGAAGTGAATAGTATGGCCAACCGGACAAGAAGTAGTTTGGATTTGGTTGGTCTTTGCCGGAGTGTGGCCGGAGCAAAAAATGACCGGAGCATGTTGGTGAGGATATGGGCTTGATCGGAGCACCGCCAGAGGGTCACCGGAGTTTGGCCGAAATTTGGCCGGAATCTGGCCGGAGTTTTGGCCGGCGGTCCTTGGCGTTTGGACCATGGATTTGGAATGTTGAGGAGATTCTAAGACTGATCCATGAAGGGTGCTAAGCCAGATTCTGCCTGGAACATGGTCGAAATCCCAAAACGGTTGAAATTGCCCTAGTTTGGCCTTGATCGGTTGAGCTGGTTCCACTCAGGCGTTTTGTCTGGGAAGTGAGATTGTCCAAGTCATTTTGCATTTAAAATACTTTGGCCGAGCTTGAATTTCCAGATTCCATGGTTTGGTTGAGCAACTTGGTTTTGGTGTCTATGCGCACGGGGCCTTTGCTTTGGAACTGGGCCAACTGCCAATCTACCCGGGCGTTCTCCTTCATCTTCCGACATTGTCCACCTTATTTTCCATTTTGATCACTTTGCTCGAGGTGGATTCGTCAGATCAGCTCGTTTGCCCGGGCAACTTGAATTTGGACCTGGGCGGCTTGGCTGGTGCGCGGGGCGTGGCCTGGGCGATGCCTGGGCGGGGACCTGGTTTCTCGGACACGGGCCTCGGCACTCCCGGACGCGAGCTCTCGGTCAGGGACCTGGTCTTCTCGGTTCTAGTTCTCGGTCCATGACCTGTGGTACCCGGTACTTCCTCTCGGTCCTGGGCCTACGGTACCCGGTACTTCCTTTCGGTCATGTGCCTGCGATACCCGGTACTTCCTCTCAGTCCTGGGCCTGCGGTACCCGGGTCCCTGGCTGTGATTTCTTGGCCAGAAATGTTTGGCAATCTTTTTAGCTTAAGAACCCCCTTTTTAGCTTGTTTCTTCCCTAAACCTCAAAATAGCCTGTAGAGCAAAAATGGAACTAACAAGTAAAAGTTGTTAAGATAAAGTGTCTAATTTGGTGGGTTTAATTGTCTTAATGAATCATATAAATATGGTCCATCAGTGTTGCAGTTGTAATTCAATATCAGTGTTCATCATTCTGAATATAATCTCGTCCTACTCTGTGTTATGACCAAACTTTGGGATCAGATTGGCGTTTGATATTCTAGTTTTGGGCAATATTAGAATATAATATGTGTTGTGTGTTCTCTTATTTTTTTGTTCCAAATCCATGTTCTAGCTACGTTTGTTCTAAATTCAAGTTCTAAGTTTGTTCTAAATCTAATTTTTGTATATATATTCATCGTCTTCTTATTTGTTCTAGGTTTTTCCTAATGGGACACAAGCATATGAGTTGGGAAAGGTACAAGACGTGCGAAATGAGATCGCCGCCTCCTTGTACAACTACTTGTTCGAACATAGTGTTTACATGTGAATTGTTTATGTGAAGTTGTATAAATCGGTGTATGAATGGTTGTACATAATGACTTGTACGAATGGTTGTATTTTGAGTGAAATGAAAGTATTTTCATGTTTGGAAATGTGTAACAGCAGAATATTAAAAAAAATTTAGAATTTGTATTCCATTTTTCAGGCGGAATTGAGCTAAAACAGCTAAAATCTGTCCAATTTTTTTCATATGTTACGCAACGGTTTGGTATAACTAACCGTTGCATAAGATCATAACATTATGCAACAGTTCGAGCAACAAACCGTTGCATAATGGTATGATCTTATGCAACAGTTTGTTGTTAGAACCGTTGCATAATGTCATGACATTATGCAACGGTAACTTATGCAACGGATGAGGAACCGTTGCATAAAGTCCTATCTGTAGTAGTGTTTTGTTTCTTGATTTGTTGCTTTTCATTTAGTTACATAACTAACAATAAGCAACTTATGTCTCTTGATACTTTAGACCATGTTGTATGATTACTCTTATGCAACGAATCTTAAACTGCTGCTATAGTGTCTGTTGCATAAGCAGTTAAATGTAACAAGGTTTTATATGCTGCTGCAGTGTGCGTAGCATTGATTCACGTATACAACGCTGTTTAGTATGCTGGATTTGGTTGTGTTGCAGTACGACTCTTTCGCAACATATCCCACACGTAACAGAGGTCTCTATGTTGCGAAAAGTCCTATGCTACGCCTGGTACGCAACATCGTGTCTTGCCTCGTTGCATTTGTGTCAAAATGGTGTAGTGAGATGGTAGTTTGGGGTGCAAGAACTACCGTTAGGAGCGCACTAAGAGTTTGAATCTTTAGTTATCATTTTGTATTGGTTCGTCTATGATCAGATATTTCTGTTTTTATGGATGCTCTCATTCTACTTCAACGAATGTATCTTTTTGCAACTTACATCTGGAACACAACTGAGTTTGTTGGTGTATAATATCATACCAACAACTGTTTTGCTTCCAAAAAATTTGACTCTTTCTCAAATGAATGCTCATACTCATTTCTAGCTCAATATAGTTTATTTTGCAGTCGCTTATTTATCTGCTAATGTTATAATATTGGGGTTTTGTTCAATATCTTCAAATTCTTTTTAATATTGAATCTCCATAAGAAAACTTGTAATTTTGTTTTTGTAGCCAAAAGGTTTACTTCCAAGAGCTGGTTTTAGTGATAGCATTAAAGATAGATTAGAAGTAACCACGTGACGTGAATATAATGTGCTGATGCTTACATTTTAACTGGAGCAGCTAGCAAGTATATATTAGAGTTCATGTCATCAGCTTCCAGTTGCCCGTACTTAACCTCCACATTTTGGTGCATTGCTGGTGGCCTTGCTCTACTTGGCAAGTTCTTCAAACCTTTGATGATTTTGGTTGTATATCTGATATTCTGTTTTACTGCTATTGTAATATGAATGTCAGGAACCTGGGCTTAGTGATCACGACTTTATTGTATATATGCTTACAGAAGGAACAATAAATTTGTAAATAATAGTGTGTGTTGCATCAGCCTATGACCGTGGCTTCTCGCATTAAGGTCCTGGAGAGTTACATCAGCTGCTTAGTGACTCACTCTTACTTTTGATTATATACATCAGCTGCTTGGTTCTGGAGAGTTATTAACATGGATGTGATTGGAGTTCTGAGAATGAAATGGGAAAAAAAGATTAGTAACTCAAAAATAGTGCAAACTATTACTGCTATCACACTCAGTGGCGAATGCAGCTGGTAGGCTGCTCGGGCTGCAGTCCGGGTAGATTTGGCCGAAAATATATATATATATATATATTTTTTGGTTTCACATTTCACTGTAACAAAGAATGCAATTGCGATTTGGGGACTGGGTAGAAGCAGCGATCGAGCGAGACAGCTTCCGATCTCTAACTGGAGAATTGATTCCGGCAGAGCGACCGAGAGAGACAACATTCCAGATTCCGGCAGAGCTCGCAGTTGCAGAACAACATCAGGCACGATGCTCGCAGTCGCTGGAGAACTGACCAACATATGTCGAACAATTGAACTTTGAAGGAGTTGGAGCTTGGAGCCTTGGAGGGGACAGTTGAGTGACGATACTTGCATTGTGTATTGACATGGGTACTCTATCTCTAACTGAATTGATGAATTGATACTTGCGTTGGTCGGTGAAGCTCTGCCAAAATTGATGAATTGATACTTGCGTTGGTTAAATTGATGAATTGAATTGAATTGATGAAGTGAATTGATGAATTATCAATTTAATTGGTCGGCGAAGCTCTGCCAGAATTGATGAATTGAATTGTTTAAATCAACTTGTTTAAAGCTCTGCCAGAATTGATGAATTGAATTGTTTAAATCAACTTGTTTAAAGCTCTGCCAGAATTGATGAATTAAATTGTTTAAATCAACTTCTAAATAGTTTTTGCTTGATTGTAGGTGTATTGATGGATAATAGAAAGCCTAAACGTTTGAAGAATATATTTTCGTTTTTCCAAAGTAAAGTTTCCTCAAGTGCTAGTGAGAGCACGTACCATAGTATTGAAAGCGAAAGTGGCGTGAGAACTCGAAATATTTCTGAAGAATCGGGAAATGAGGAATTGATCTCTCCACTTGAAGACAGACAAAATGAAAAAATTGTGGATGAAGCGGTCTTCGATAGTAATTCACTTGAAAGAGATCCGGCAAAATGAAAATCAATATGGAGGTATCCTTTAAATGAACAAGACAATGTTCAAAGAGCTCATGTGGTGTTAGGAGCAAATCAACCTCATTTAAAGGCTTATCTAAGTACTTAATAGCTCATGGTTTGAACAATGGCAATGGCTTGAGTATTCTATTGAGAAGGATAAAGCATTTTGTTTTGCTTGTTTTTTATTTGAGATCGACTCATCTAAAGGCTCATCGTTTACAAGAGACAGGTTTTCTAGTTGGAGAAATGTGAAGGATAAGAAGTCGGGGTAGCTCATATGGGGGGGGCTTAGTTCTATTCATAGTTCCTCAATGGAGAAGTGGGAAAATTTGAGAAATCCATCACGACATATCGAAAGAGTGATTAATACTATGTCCGCAAATGAAGTAGCTGAAAACCGACTACGCCTTACTGCCACTATTAAGGCCGTGAAGTTGTTGGCAGAACAAGGGTGTCCTTTTAAAGGTCATGATGAATCAATGGATTCTCTTAATCGTGGAAACTTTAATGCTATATTGAAACTTATGAAACGAATGAGTTTGGACTACGACAAAGTCCTAAGCAATGTCTAAAAAATGTCAAGTATACATCATCAAATATTCAAAAGCAAATAGCAAATATTCTTTGCAATAAAGTTAGAGCAAAGATTCAAGAGGAGATTGGAGAGTCCAATTTTTGTATCCTTGTCGATGAAGCTCTTGATGTGGCAAATAAAGAGAAGATGGCCATCATTCTTCGTTTTGTGGATTGTAAGGGGTTGGTTAGAGAACGATTTTTCAAATTGGTGAGTGTTGTTGACACTTGTTCTCAGACTTTAAAAGATGAGATATCAAGGATTCTTGCTCAATATAACCTCAACAAAGAGAACATGCGTGGTTAAGGATATGACGGTGCAAGTAATATGCGTGGTCAATTTAACGGTTTGCAAGCCTTATTTCTAAAAGACTGTCCATATGCATATTATGTGCATTGCTTTGCTCACCGTTTACAGCTGGCCTTGAATGATGTAGCAAACGGAGTTCCTAATGTGTGGAAATTTTTTTCTACTTTGACTACGATTGTCAACTTTGTAGATTCTTCTGCAAAAAGACATTCAATGTTGAAAGGCTATAAGGAAGGCGAAATTCAGGACTTACTAGCTGTTGGTACACTTGAGATAGGTTCAGGTATGAATCAAGCTTCTACTCTACAAAGAGCCGGTGCCACTCGTTGGGGCACACATTTTCGATCAATTTCAAGTTTGATTAAGTTATTTGGGGCGACCATGGAGACTGTTGATGATTTATATATGAATGGGGTAGATATAAAGTGCCAGGAGAAGCGAAAGGCATTGGTATGGCTTTACAGAGGTTTGATTTTATCTTTTGTTTACTCTTGATGCATGAAGTCATGAAGATCACTGACTTTCTTTCTCAAGCTTTTCAAAAGAAAGATATGGATATTTTGAATGCCATGCAATTCCTCTCGATGACAAAAGGAAAACTTCAAAGCATGAGAGATGATGGTTGGATAGTTTGATTATGCAGATTGAAACATTTTGTTCAGAGTATGATATTAGTATGCCGGATATGTCTGCTCCTTACAAGAGAGGTGTGAGGGATAATGAAAGGAATATAACAAACGAACATTATTTTCGGGTCAATGTACTTTATGTTGTGATAGACCTTCAGTTGGCGGAGCTTGGGAATAGATTTCCAGAGACTTCTATGGAACTTCTCACTCTTAGTGCGTCATTTCATCCACGCAATGGTTTTCAAGCATTCAAAGCTGAAGATGTGTGTTTACTTGCTTCCAAGTTTTATCCTTCTGATTTTACATCATGTGACATGTACAATTTAGAGATGGAGTGTGGATTCTTTGTAGGATGTATTGAGCAGGATTCGATGTTTGCAAAGATGACTTCTATATCAGATTTATTTCCGCTGCTGGTTGAGTCAGGAAAGTCAATTATTTTCCTATGATATACCGGTTGATTTTTCTTATATTAACTCTTCTGGTTTCTACTGCCACAATCGAGAGAGCATTTTCAACGATGAAGATCATCAAAAGCGACCTTAGAAATAAGTTGAGCATGAATTTCTTGATGATATCATGGTCCTTTATATTTAAAGGACTTTTACTGATTGTATTAGTAATGATGATGTAATTGCCGAGTTTGAAATGAGTGGACCTCGAAGGGTCAAATTTAGCTAGTTGTTTTTGTAATGTACTTTGATTGGTGTAATAAAAAAGGTGTGAGGATGAGCCTTCCACTGGGTTCCAAACCTCAAAAAAAATTTCAAGTCACTATAATAATTTCCAGTCCTGGTAACTTTCAATTCCTAGATTCGCCCCTGATCACACTAGACATAAACATTTCTTACGTCAACGACGTTAACATTATTTAGGTTTATACGATTGGCAGCTGCCAGAAGACATAAGCACCTGACCAGAAGAAGCTTGCAAATATATGGTATTTGATTTAAATACAATGGAAGAGTTTACCAACCCTAACCTGCTATATTCTGATTAGTCATTCTCTGTTAAATCAGCAAACATTGATTAGGTTCAGCACTTTCAAACCAGCAATATGAATGAAAATGATTTAGAGTTCACACTACACCATTTTTCGCATTATGCAATAGGAAATAAAACGTTGCATAAGACAAAATCGTGTTGCGTAGGGCTTGCGCAACGTGTACGCTGTTGCATAAAGCCGTATTGCGTAGGCGTTATTGCTAAAGATTTAGCAACAAGTTTGAATTGTTATTGCACAAGTGTTTCTCTAACGCAACGTAGAGTACATTTGTTGCATTGGTTATGTTGCATAAGAGTTTCTCTTTTGCAACAACAATTGAAACTTGTTGCTATATTTTTTGCAATAACGCCTACGCAATACGGATTTATACAACAACAATGTTGTTGTATAAGTACTAAGCAACATAATTTATGTAACACATTACTGCGTTGCCTTAGAGTTATGCTTTCGCAACATAGTTATTCTAGTTTATTGCTATATTTTAAGCAACAGATATATTGCAACATGTTTTTATTCAATAACTCAGTTGCTACGCAACGCGTTACACTTACACCATAGACTTCTGAAGTATTGCAAAAGATATAAAACATATATCCAACAAAAAATCCATATTTCTTTGGATTAAAAGTTCCAATCCAAAGATCAAGAAACACTTACAAATTTGGATGACATAGTTTCATTCTAATTATCAAAATATAGGAAACAAAAAAACTTAGGTAATTAAAGTTCACCCAAAAACGACGAAGTTCAAGGGTCATCATCTCTTGTTGCATTCCCCATTGACTTCTCTTTGAGAGCTTGTATCATTTCCTCGAGACATTTCATCATTGCTCAAGACTCCTCTTCTTTTCGCGCAGCCTCTACTTGTTCTTTCCGCAACTCCTCTCGAGTCATCTCAAGCTCTTCCCGTATTTCCAAATAAACTTGAAGCTTTTTAGGCACACCGTAATAGCATTCTCTTTACGACGCCCCATCACCTCTCATCAATAATTTCAAGTTGGGTCTACATTCTCCATATCCAAATGAATCATGATTTTCACTAGACACCATTTTCATGTATCACAAGTAATCCATCAGAACATACTAGAAAAAAATAAACATTAAAGTAACAAGTATTTGGTAAACAAGCAAAAATAACCTTGCCTTCGACTCAATCCCAAAACCGCATGAAAATCAATAGAGATGTTGCAACCACACTGCTGGCTTGAAGGAGATTGTTGGGTCAGTTGCAACCAAGTCTGGATTGCTCAGTAAGTTCACTCCAATAGCATTCCCAGCTGGCCCATAGTTGTAGTTGCTGTGTGCAAAATATGAGTTAAAAAAGTTAGTTTGGTTTATTGACTTGGGTTGAACTAGAACTATTCGACTTTCGAGTATGGGCTTACTAGGAAATTTGCATCGGTCCTCGCCCATAGTACTTCTTGCCAGGAGCACAAGGCCATTGCTGACTAGCAACACAGTATGATCCAGGGTTCCCTTGCTCCTGCTTGTAGCAGTAGCCCCATGAATAAGGTCCATCGGGAGCGCTCGCCCACCCACCTTCAAATCCAACATTAAAGTATCGATCAGAGGCTTAATCGATGTATATATTGTAAGTGCATTTGCACCCATATAAAAATGCAGCAGGTGATGGATGAGCAGCTGTCACTCAGCTACTGATGTTTGTGCTAATTTTTGAGCAGCAGTTGCTGTTGCAAATAGGCACAAAAAACAGCAGCCGGTCCTTCAGCACCTACTGCATTTTTAATAGGGCGCAGATGCTCTTAAAAAAGGAACCAGCTTAGAAAAGAACCTGTGGTTTCATGAGAGGTCTGAGCCAAGAAAGCAGCAATCTCCCTCTTCATAGTTGCAACATCTCCATTTGTTCCAAACCCTTGAAAGGCCTTGGCGGCGGCAATGAAGGCGTCATAAGTGTAGAAATTTTTGGCAGGACAAGCTCCATCATTCCTGTGCTTAAGCATTTGGTTGAACATGTCTCTAGTGATCAGGCTGCTGACATCACCTCCACCAGGTGAAGAGGATCGGATGCTGGAGATGAGAGGAAAGTTAAGAGAGAGATGACGGTTTTGGCAGTATAATAGGGAGAAGAAGAGGGAGAAAAAGGGGGAGAACGAAATGCTTTTTGTTTACAATTTAACATTTTCATTTATGTGCGATTAATTTGGAAACAAATTAAAATGTTTTCATTAATTTAATATTTTCATTAATTTTTATATTAAAATGAATAATTAACTGCGATTAAGAAGAGGGGAAAACGAAATATTTTCATTAGTTGCATTTTTTATTTTATACTCATCCCAATTAAAAAAAAAATTAAAATGAATAATTAATTTGGACAGAGCATTTTAACATGTTCATTTTCATTAGCTGGGCTTGTTCAAATTACATTATTGTAATTACACAAAATTTGTAACCTAATTTTTTTTTCAACTTACAGTATAAATTTTCCATCGCATTTTAATGGTTTTTTTTGTCGCAATTTTTTGTACTGCAAAACCGCCAATTTTTTGCTTGTTTACCCGTGTATTATAAACCTCGAGCTTATAATATATACACATAAACTTTATTATACACCTAAACATTATGACACAAACCTTATATTATGAATCTAAACTTTATATTATACCAAGTTAAATAAATTGAACACTAATTCATTAGTGCATTACCCTTCAAACCAAGTTAAATCTCACAACCTTATGTACTTGATAAATCTAACCAACATCTCATAACATAGCTCTTATGTACAAGTTAAATCTTGATGAAGGCTAAGTCATATTAGTGCATTACCATTAAACCAAGTTAAATCTAACAACCTTATGTATTTGATAAATCTAACTAACATCTCAGAACATAAATATGATGTACAACCTTATGTATTTGTGATGTCAAAGGGAATTGATTAGTGAGTTACCCTTAATCAACCTTATATTATGTATTTGCTTTAAATTAAGCTTAGAACATACATGAAACATTATTATATAACATAACTAAACATTTATTATAATCCATCAATTAACTTTACTTTGAATCATATAGTATACGAAATAAAACTTTAGTGAATGTGCTACGTGAAGTGAAGGCAACTCATTAGTGCATCACCATTAAACCAAGTTAAATAATCATCTAACAACCTTAAGTATTTTATCAATCTAACACTTTAAATTAAGTTATACATGATACATGATATACTTGCCTTCAACTCATAACATTATTAGTGCATTAATTAACAACCTTATGCATTTGTGACATATGAATTAATCAACTCATAACATAACTACTCTTATGATCCACCTTATGCATTTGTGATTCTTACCTTCAACTCATAACATTATTAGTGCATTAACAACCTTATGCATTTGTGACATATGAATCATTTGTAACATAACATAACCCTCATAATCCTCATAACCCTTGTAACCCTCATAACTCTCATAACCCTCTCATGCAATGTTTGATCCAACAATAATCATTTGTAACATAACATCACATAACCCCATTTCTAATAACATAACATCACATAACCGTTATGTAAAATTTGTTTGATCACTCAATTAAATCATAGCATAGTATGTGACATAACCCCATTTCTAATAACATAACATCACATAACCCTTATGTAAAATCTATTTGATCACCAATTAAATCATAGCATAGTATGTGACATAACCCTCATAACCCTCTCATGCAATGTTTGATCCAACAAGGTGTGAGGATTGGTGTAATAAAAAAGGTGTGAGGATGAGCCTTCCACTGGGTTCCAAACCTCAAAAAAAATTTCAAGTCACTATAATAATTTCCAGTCCTGGTAACTTTCAATTCCTAGATTCGCCCCTGATCACACTAGACATAAACATTTCTTACGTCAACGACGTTAACATTAGTTAGGTTTATACGATTGCAAATATATGGTATTTGATTTAAATACAATGGAAGAGTTTACCAACCCTAACCTGCTATATTCTGATTAGTCATTCTCTCTGTTAAATCAGCAAACATTGATTAGGTTCAGCACTTTCAAACCAGCAATATGAATGAAAATGATTTAGAGTTCAAATTAAACATTCAAACTTAAGGTCCCATTCTTTTGGAGTTAACTACATTAATCATTGGTTATTGGCTTGTTTTAAGTTCAATATTAATTAAACTTATTTCGGACTCTGTTTTAATCACAAAATCCATACGTTCGATAAGTTTCGTAAGTTAAATTCTTAAATTGAATTAACTCTCTTGTCCATTAAGTTGCGTTACATTTTCAATATTTATAGCTTAAGTTCCCTTATGCTTTTAAAAATAATTTATGTCTAAAGCTGCTGAGGCTTTGGTGGCATACAACTTAAGCCGGCATTGGGAACATACACGTACCAACTATAATGAATAGATCAAGCTTAAGTTGAAAAGATAATAAATGGAGTAACACTTTAGAGAATAGACAACCATGTTGATATGTACAGCGCATTACCTCTTCTTCGGTTTCTAAGGAGTTAATTATGGCTTGTACAAGCGGTGGGAACTTTCTATCCTAAGATTTGTAGTCAATATTCTCACTTTTCGTAGCTGGTACTTGATTAACTTCGGCCTGATACCCAAATCATGGGTTATGTTTTCCTTTTCTGGTAGCTGCCACTACACCAGAAATCAGCTAACGGGACATTGTTTGACATTTGTCGCATATTTTTTGTCGCATAAGACATTATATACGACCGACCTAAAGTTGTTTGTCGCTTTTGTTGTCTTATGTCACAATGTTTTTTGCGACACGAAACAGTGTGTCCCATAAACAAGTATATGCCACTTTTTCTTATGCGACGCAATTATTATGTCCCATAAGATGTTTAATGCGACAATAGTTAAAGCGACTACGTACTATACGTCTCATAATCCTCTTAATGCCACAATTGTTTAAGCGACTAGTAATATAAGTCCCATTAACATGTAAATGCGACATACCTTAAGCGACTACCCAATGTAAGTCCCTTAAGAATGGAAAACTGGTAAGTATCGCCCGGGCAGTGCAGCTTTTGTTTGAAATTAAGGAAGCATTGAATAGCGACCAACCATTTCGATCATGTGCGACATATTTACAAAATAAAATGTCGCGTAAACGTATTGCATTGAATGAAAAAGCAAAATCAAGTACAAAGGACGGATATACATACCCTGCAAAACCGAGGTTTGCATTAATATTCTCAGAATATCAGCATTCAAAGACCCCATTGTCGGAGAAGAAGGTGCAGACTTGGTTCTCTTTCATTTTAGTCGGATCTACACAAGTGTTTTGGAAGGTAAATGTTAAATTTGTGTGTTGAAAATGTCCCAAAGCTTCCTAATGCTTTATATGGTTGCCTGAAGATGTACGTGTTTGTATATACGATTTTTGTATATATATAGCTAGTGTGCGTCGGTTAATTGATGAGTTTTGGGGGTGCAGCAGTTTAAGAGAATGGGAGATCGAGCATATATAATATATCATTTGTGCATATGTATATGGTTTGATTAATTATAAGATGAAATGAGCGGTTGTGAGAGCATCAGAGAGGTAGCAGGGGCTTAGCTTTGTGTGATAAAGAGCTCTCATGAGCAGCCGCTTAATAGCTTGTGTGATAAAGAGTGGTTTGTGGTTTGATTAGTAATTGGTCTTTGGCCTAATTCTTTTTACTACATTTGTTAATATATAGGGAAAGTATGGACAAGAGTTGGATGTATTTATCGGACAAATGTGATCCGCGGTTTGTTCAAGGGATTATGGCGTTCATAGAGTTTGTGAAACGAACAAAACCTCGCACAACTACTCATCCGTGTCCATGTAGGCGTTGTCGGTTGCACCATGATAAGTTGTCTTTGGATGAAATCCAAACTCATTTATTTGTAAATGGTATGATGCGAGAGTACACAACTTGGACCTCTCATGGAGAAGAACCGGTTGAGGCTTCATCATCAATATACACACAACGTCGACAACATGTGATGGAAACGAATTGTAGTAGGATGGTTGAAGATTGCAATGAGGGTTATTATTTCAACCCTACAATAGAGATTATCAACGATACTTTTCCATTTCGAGATCCACACGGGGCCCTTGAAAATGATTATTTTGCTAAGGATGCATATGATAAGTATCAAAGACTCCTAGCGGAAGCACAAGCTCCCATATACGTGGGGAGTGAAAATACTATATTGGACACCATTTTGAAGGCGATGACAGTTAAAGTCGATAATGGATGGTCTGATAAGAGCTTCAATGATCATTTAAAGCTCACTAAAGACCTCCTACCGAGGGGAAACAATTATCCCGGTTCGTATCGTGATGTTAAAAGACTATTGAAGGACATGGGAATGGGATATGAGATCATTCACGCATGTGAATACGGTTGTGTGCTATATTATAAAGAGTATAAGGAATTGGAACATTGTCCGATGTGCGAGGAGCCGAGGTACTTACACAGCGAAGGTGATAGCAAGATTCCCAAAAAGGTGGTACGGTACTTTCCCTTAACTCCCAGATTACAACGACTGTATATGTCACCACATATCGCTAAGGAGATGAGGTGGCACGGAGAAAGAAAAGTGGAGGAAGGTCTTATGAGACATCCTGCAGATAGTGAAGCATGGCAAGACTTTGACAAAAACTTCCCCGACTTTGCAAAAGAAATCAGAAATGTTCGACTTGGATTAGCTACAGATGGTTTTAATCCCTTTGGAGCAGCTGCTCTTTCCCATAGCACATGGCCGATTGTGGTGATGCCTTATAATTTGCCACCTTCTTTGTGCATGAAGAAAGAATTCAACATTCTTGCTATGTTGATTTCAGGTCCAAAATCTCCGGGCAAGTGCTTGAACGTTTTCATGCAACCTTTGATTGATGAATTAAATATGTTATGGGACACTGGAGTACTCACATATGATCGACATGATGGATCGTCATTCCACATGAAAGCTGCTGTTCTTTGGACCATCAGCGATTTCCCGGGTTTGGGAATGTTGGGAGGTCTAAAGTGTAAAGGATACAAAGCCTGTCCAATGTGTTTAGATGCCATTGATGCTCACCATTTAGCCGGCAGAATGTCCTACCAAGGCCACCGCAGATGGCTTCACAGAGAGCATACTTGGAGGTATGCCGCTACTAAGTTCAATGGGGAAGTGGAACTTCGTGATGCCCCACCTTCTTTAACTGGACAAGAGATTTTGTCTTCTGTGTTAAGCCATGAGTACCCCATACTTAGCTTGCATCCAGATTTTAAGCCTAGTGGTGTGAAGGAGAAATTGTGTAGCACTCATTTGAGCATTTTTTACGATTTGCCCTATTGGAGTACATTGGCACAACCTTATTCATTGGATGTGATGCATATAGAGAAAAATGTTTTTGATAACATCATTGGTACTATACTTGGTCTTCAAGGAAAGACTAAAGACGGTGTTAAGGCCCGTGAAGGGTTGGAGAAACTAGGTATTCGTAGGGAATTGTGGTTGAGGCGAAAAGGTTCGACATCAAGAAAGGATAAGGTTTCTCAAGCTCCTTATACCGTTTTACCCGAAGAGAGGGTAGAGATTTTTGAATTCCTTAAGGATGCCAAGTATCCATTTGGTTATGCGGGTAGTTTGAAGAACAAAATTAATGTCGACGATAAGAAATTTAATGGATTGAAAACACATGATTGCCATGTCATGTTACAGCGACTGCTTCCGGTGTTCATTCGACCGTATTTGCCACATTATGTCATAGATCCTCTTATATCGTTATCACGGTGGTTTCAAAAATTGTGTTGTAAGGAGCTGATGGTGAAAGAAGTAACTCAAATGAAAGATGACATCGTTACTATTTTATGCAAGTTGGAGATGGTATTTCCTCCTGCTTTCTTCACCATTATGGTTCATCTTCTAATTCATCTTCCGGAACAAGTGTTGCTTAAGGGACCGGTGCATTATAGTTGGATGTTTCCTATTGAGAGGTTTTACGTACTATATAATTGTATTTCATTATTTGATATAACTTGATGTTTAACTAATTTTGTCAGGCACTAATTACTAATTTCCATATTGCAGGCAATTAGGTGAATATAAGAGATCAGTTCGAAATAGTAGATACCCAGAAGGATGCATCGCTGAGAAATATATTACACACGAGTGTATAACATATTGCAAAGTGTATGTGAATGAATCATCCGAGATGGACTCATCAAGTGAAGTTCCATTATATGGCCTGAATGTTTACTCTCATCTAGTCAAAGTGAGTGGTCATTCTCGAAAGATCAATATGAGTAATATACAACTTGACATGGTTCATTGGTGCGTTCTCGAGCACTGTCAACAAGCAAAGAACTATGTAACTAAACATGTCGAGAAGTTCAATCGGGAGTGCCCAAATAGAACAAAGAAAGAGCGTGTGACTCATTTCTTGAAATACTTTCGTAGTTGGGTATGTGATTCCATTTAAGTGTTATCTTTATATTATATTCATTAGTTAAACATCACTATTAATATCTTGCTTTGTTTAATAATGTTGTTTTTTCAATTACACAGATGGATATCTTGAAAAGAGAGGGCTCTCCTTTCTATTGTGCTGAGTTGCATTCTCTAGCGCGTATGCCTCAATCATACGCGTGTTATTCTCAGTGCTATGTCAATGGTGTCAAATTTGTTGTGTGGGATCGAGACCGAAAGATGAAGACTCAAAACTCAGGTGTGATGGTGGAAGATGAGGATGTTATTTATTATGGCGTTATTAAAAACATTATACAAGTACAGTACGCAAATGGGATGCCAGTAGTACTTTTTGATTGCGTATGGTTCAACACGGATCCCACTGATAGGGGAAGCACTAAGAGGGACTACGGACTTTTATCCGTGGATACATCAACCAGCTGGTATGAAGATTGGCCTTATTGCCTAGCTACAACCGCAAGACAAGTTTTTTATCTTGACGATCTTAAAGCCGGTGACAATTGGAAGGTGGTCAATGTTGTTTCGCATAGAGGAACATATAGTCAACGCTCCCTTGCAAGACAAGATAGTCAGGATAATCACTATAATGAAAATCACACATCAGTGACTTTGCCGCAGCAAGATGACCCTTACCAAGAGTGCATGCCCTCACACATTATAGATGATGTCCGACCTGCAACCATTATCCCCAATATGGTGCAAATACCAAGAGCACGTAGACAATTGAACTTGGATGAAGATGACGTATTCGCAGCAGGGGGTGATGAAGATGATGAGGATACACATACAGGGATGGATGATGAGGATGAACATTGGGATGTAACCATGGAATCAGTAGAAGATGATCAAGAGAATGATGAGAACCAATACTCTTCAGATGATGAATTGTAATCAAATGGTGTACTGAGTATCAGTATGAAGATTGTTTGCAATTATGTTAGTTGACTTTTTTTGTTATGAAGATTGATTGCAACTTTATGTTAGTTGCTTTTGTATTTGTGTGATTGTATGGGATGAAATAAAAACTGAGTTATCTGTAGCATTCAGTCAGAGCTTTTATGGGACATATTTTGAATTAATATGTCGCGAAACATATTTTTGTTTTGGGGGGACAATTTTTCGTGCATCGCGCGCAAATTTTTAATTTTTCATACGCCACATTATGGGACGTTGAATCTGAAGAATGTCGCGTATACCTGTATTTTGGCCCAGAAAATTGAAACTCAGAGCCCAAGGCCCATTTGTGTTCAAAATTGAGAAATCAGATTTCTCTAAGTCCTGGAGATATCCGTATCACTCTCTACACACGACCGTATCACTCAACCAGATCTACACCACACCTCCATAACAATCTCTCCACCGCACGTCGTCTACAGCTCTAATACACCGCCGTAAACTAGTCTACCAGATCCACCACACCACCATATCAGTCTCTCCACCTTACGGCTCGAGAAAATGGCGAAAACAAAAACCCTAAAACCGAAGATCTCCCCTTTGGTCGAAGTGGAGGAAGTCAACAGTCGCCGTGTTATCAAGCTACGTTCGCCTTCAACACGTCGTGTTCCGCTAAAGATTCGTCCAGAAGAGTCGCCACCACGCCGAGTCTCTTCGGCTGAGTCCACCGATAGTGACGACAGTCAGCCACCATCCGACGCAGCTGCTCCAACCCCCTCTCAGCCGGCTGTGGATGCTGAGTTTCGGAACACAGAGCGTGCTAGGGCCATCCTTGGTGCCATGAAGACTGGCCGTCGCACAAAGAAGCTGGATGCGCTGGGGAAGACTCCACCGGCATTGCATGTCGTGCAGACTCCACCGCGGAAGCAAAAGAAGGTAGTACATCCTCCTCCTGTTAGAAGTACTCCACCTAGGAAAGCCAAACGCCCAGTACTAAATCCTTATGTTGAACCTCCTGTGAGTAAGAATAGTGTAGTCAATCCTCCTGTCAAGTCCAAATTAGTCCCAGCTAAGAAAAAGACCAAATGCCAAGCCACCACTGACAATCAACCCACTGAAATCCCACCTGTTGTAGCTAGGCCAGTTGATATTCCACCTATTGACAATCATCCTCAACCTGTGAGACCCAGGTTACCCACTCAAATTCCACCCATTAACAATCATCCTCCCCATGTGAGAGCTAGAACCGCTGAAATTCCACCCTCGGCTGCTCTAGAGCAGCCATCATTCTCCAACCCTGTACGACAATTATCAGCTCTGAGTAGCCCTCCTCAACCGCAGCCTGCCAGATCCAACCAAAATCAGGCACCTCCGAGCAGAAGGTCACCTTCACAGGTGCATGTAAATGGTCCACCAGCGCCTGAGTTTGATCCAGACAACTCAATGGATATTGATCAGTCAGCAGAGCATGATGCACAAGCGAATTTGGAGGCAATTCCAAGCATTAGATGCAAGAACTCCCAAAATGCTCAGTCTGGTATTTAATTTTTCAATATGCTATGTTTTTAAAGGATCACTTATATTCTTTTTTTCTGTTACGCATGTAATAACTGTTACTTGAATTATATTTTCAGGGGACGAGGGTGGACGGAAGAGGAGGGTGAGGGGTGTGGTCAATGGAACTAATTTGGCTCAATACAAGCAAGCGCACAATAGGGGGCAGCCAATCAAGGTTGAATTTCTACCAGATGGTACCGGCCCAGCGAACCAGGAAGTTTGCAGCCTGATTGTGCACGAGATCGGGAGTGCGGTGAAGGACAAGGTTCCCATGCTAGCACCGTCATTCAGGAAGCTGAGGGATGAGGACAGGCAGATTGTGTACGACCACTTGTATGTAAGTAATTCATGTTCTAATTTTTCAGTTCCCTGTGAATACTTAAGGTAATATTTCAATGGTGTGTTATTGACTTCTGTTTTTTTATTTGCAGCCAAACTTTGTTGTAGTTCCTAAAGATGATCAGTTGTGGGATTTTATATTCAGAAGGGCAACAGAAAGGTACCGTGATTGGAAGGCTGACTGCAAGGTGTTCTACAAGGAGAATGGACCTGATGTGATTCCACGGGAGTTTATTGATCGACCTGAACAATGGGGATGGCTTTGTAGCCACTTTGATGACCCAAAAAATCAGGTTAGTTAATTCTTATAGTTAACCACCACAAGATGTTGCTTCACTACTTTGATTTATCGTTTCTTTTTTTCTATGTTGTTATGTTTTTTGAATTTCTCATTGACTTCGCTAAATTTCACTAACATAGAAATTAGGCGAGACGATGTCGAGAGTGCGCACTGAATCTGAAAGACTCGATCACCGATCTGGTAAGGTCCCTTTCTACATGAGGGCTGCGCAACTTAAGCTCCAGGGAGAAAGAGCTCCTATTGTTGCTACTTATAGCAAGGTGTACTCTCATGATCCTGCCGGCGCCGCTCTTGCAGTTGAGTATATTTATTTTTAATGTCACTTAACATTTCCATTTTGGTTGCATAATTTCTTTTTGACCTGCTTATAGACATGTTTACCAAATATGATATGATTGCTGAATAATATGTTGTTCTTCTCTCCCATATGCTGATTTGGAAGGACAATTGACTTCTGTTCATGTCTCTTTAGGGTTATTCATGTTCAGTTTATTTGAAATGTTTAATGTTATTCATTCATGTCCTCTTATTTTATATTTCATGTGTTGATCTGCCACATGTTATCTGCCTTGTTAACCCTATTCATGTTTCGCACACCTTGTTCTACTTTGTTTATTATGTGTTGGCAAACGATGTTGGCAATCTTATTCAGTTGGATGTTATTAGTTTATTTTCTGGTTGTAATATTTTTTTCTATGCCCTGTATTTCCAGTTTACTTTTATTGTTGTATTTACACTAAAACATTGTATATGTAGGCACAAATGGAGGAGAGGGTTCGTCAAGCTTTGCAGGATATGGATGGTGATGAAGATGAAGATCCAGAAGGCACTGTCATCGATGCACGACCACCTCTTCCGGTCGATATTCAAATTAAAATTATAAATGAAGTGCTTGGCCCTAAGCGTGGGACGTGTGTGTCTGGAGCCGGTAGAGCCTTTCGGAAGCCACCCCTCCCAAGAGGAGGTTCAGCTAGAACCGCTGAGCTTAATGACAAGTTGCAGAAGACACAGGATGAAATGTTGGAAATGAAGGCAGCTTTTGAAGAAAGAATACGCATTCTGGAGGAGTTGGCAGTTCGGGGTGGCTCGGCAAATGTTAATGCTTCTGAAGGTGCCACGAGTTTATGTGGATCTTAACTCCTGATTACTTGGTTGTTTCTGTCTCGGGTACACACAAAAACTGTAGCATGTGTGTACCCAGTATGTTTTGGTGGCCGGATTGTTTTAGAATGTGTGTACCGGCCGGTATGTTTTGGTGGATGGATTAATGGATCAAACAATTTCAGGTTTTAATTTGTATGCAGGCTAAATGTTCTATATGTGACATTATGCTGTTTGCAATTTGTGACGAATGTTATTTTATACCACAATATGTCCATTATATGGCACATTTTCCTCTCTGCCAGTTGTGACGATTGCCGTTTTATACGACAATATGTTCTCCAAATGCGACATATTGTTCTTTACTATTTGTCACGTATAACATTTTATGCGACATTTACCTGTCTTAGAATGTTATCGTAACTTATTTTATACGACAATAAGTTAATTGAGTGATTAGCATATGTCCCTTTTTGCGACACTAACTCCTTCAGGTTTGAAGCGTATAACGATATACGCGATTACCGGGGAATGTCACATAAACATAAAATGTCTTCTAAGGTATCTAATGCGACGTTAATTGGCAAATATGTTAACTGTACAAATGTGGCATATGTCCTTAAATTGTAGAACCCAGGTCTAATGCAAATGGGACTGAATGAACAATATGTCGCATAAGCGGTAAATTTTATGCTACTTGCCTAATTTCTGCGTCTCCTAAACTTCTCGCTACAAGGCTTACCGGACAAAATTTATGCGACGCAAATATTGTCCCATAAACGAAAAAGCACTTAATGCGACATATATAGGACTTTATGCGACGCAAAAAAACTATGCTATAAGCTGATTTCTGGTGTAGTGTGCAACCTTGAGACGCGAGTGAATGTCAAGATATGAGGAATGTGTAGCAGTAAAACAGAACAAAAAATACGGGTAAGCAATGCCTAGGTGATAGTATCCACTGGAAAGATAGCTGAAGAAGTACAAACCTCTGATGCAAGTTCAAGAATCCTCTTATTTGTTTGAAACGTCGTTTTTTCATAGTACTTGGCTTTCAGAAATGAGAGAGATTTGACACTAAAGAAAACTGCAGAAAGGAAACATGTAAGTGACATACATTTCCAAGCAGTGAAACATAAACAAATTACATCCAGCAAAATAATTCAAAATGAAAAATTATATATAGCACTTGTAAGTAATGCCCGTCTCAAAAATTCATGTGAAGGTGATAAAGGTAGAAATGTTAAAAAAGAGTTCACATGAGTTTAATCCTTTTTTATGAATAAAAAAAGAATATCCTGAAAAGTTGGTTAAGATACAGATAGTGAAAATACAAGATGACCTAATGGTTGTGATAGAACTACAGTAGTCGGAAGATGTAGACACCAAGGTTTACACGTACGCCCTTGATAAACACCTTGCGCGCCCATTTTTCATTTCAAAACTAAGTATTATAATACTACATACGGATTTGGTTCATTCCTACTGCGTTGAAGAGTTTTGGTGATGAATTTCTTGAGAAGACAAAGGTACGACACATTTCATACTAAATTAAGTAGCGAGTAAGGTTTTCACATGACAATCTTGATGATCTACACACAAAAGTGAGTATAGACATTTCTCCAAATGGGAAGAAATTGTCCATTTCACTTCTCCAGAAAGAGTATCTGGAAGGGATTTGTACTATGCATGGTGCTTGAAATGGGATGAATGCCGCCGAGCGGGTAATTTGAACGATGAGCCGGTTCGTCGCCAACCAAATCGACAAAGGCAGATATGGATGCCCTTGCATTCTATTTATATGCATGGGCGAGATCCAAATCTGTTTCAGATATTCTCATCAAATATTTAGGAAATATTCCTAAATATTCGATGTATATCTTAATCCAATCTTTGGGAAGATCTTGATCTTGATGTTTCTTGATGTTTCTTCGTTTGAATATCTGAAGTTCGAAATCTTCACTGGCCGACTTCAGTTCGAATAGATCTTCGATCTTTAGAATCTTCCAGAAAGCATCCTTGCGTCTGCTCCACGCTGTTCATGAGTACCAGGATGTGTTCGAACTCCCCCTGAACTCCTGCTCGAACTGTCTAAAGACGTTTTGTCAAATACATGCCACTCAAGGGAACATCACACTTTGCAAATATGTTCAGTTGTAGAATATTTGAACGGAAGTTGAGAACATAAGTTTGAATTTGTTTTAGTTTGCAATACCAAACCATCCACTTGCAAAAAAATGTATTGCAATAACTGTAGTGCGCTTTAGTAAATTGCTTCAAGTAATTATCGTTCAACTTCTTCCTTACGGTCACTGCCGCTTGCTGCCAGATATGTTGGTCACACACCTCCTCAAAAGGTTGTTGTTATTCGAGCAAACTATTTTACCCCATCAGCATCAAACACTCTGGATGAGAAATACGTAGTTAGTGATGATTCGGAAATGTCTATGGAAGTTAAATATTTAGCAAACAGAGAGGACTTCTTATGCTTTGAACATGTGTACCCTGTCTGATGACATCCATCAACAAGACGGGGAGTGGATGGTTTACATATCTTCCCCTCGGATCTATACTTTCACATATTCTTCCTCTTTTCCAATAATTTTTTTTCAGTTTCTAGGCAATAATCCCCGATGTGAAATTAAGGATCACATCAACCCACCGATGAAAACAACGCTCGACGAAGTAGTGTTACAAAAGGCCGGTTGCGGTGAAGAGGTTTTAGAAGATTGAAATATTTTTACTCGACGGAACTAGACTCATTGTAGCTTTTACCAAATCGTAATTCGAAATGTTTCTACCATACTTCATCCGCACCAACAGGGAAGTGTATAAGCTCTTATTCAGACACACCAGTAGTTCTCCCAATGTCGGAACTAGGAGGAGAAACATTAACTGGAATACTGACCAGCTTTGCTTTCAGGACTCCGTAGATCGCACTATTAGGAAGTTGATTCATTTTGCAAACTCTGATCCTTTCAAACTCAACATCTTACGTCTTGTGTCAGAATTGAGGAGTCGCCACTTTTCACTTTTTCCTATATTCTGAGAAGTCATCTTCTTTTAGGCGACAAAAAGAACATATATGGCCTAAAAGAAGACGACCTCAAGTGATGACTCTTGAGTTCTCATAAAGCCATCTTCTCTCCTCCTAGTTCCGACACTGGAAGAATTACTAATGCGTCTAAATGAGAGCTTGTACTCTTCTCTGACGGCGCGGACGGATGTCGTCGGATGGATTACACATGTTCAAAGCATGAGAAGTCCTTAATGTTTGCTAAAAAATTAACTTCTATACACATTTCTAAACTATCATTCGCTATGTAATTCTGCTCGAAAGTGTTTGATGCTGACGGGTAAAACATTTTTTCCTAATAACAGCAATAACCTTTCAAATGGTACCGGAGGAGATGCTGGTAGAGGCCTCTGCAACTGTCATGGGGGTCAACCCGAGGTCGGGGATACCGTATCTGTATGGCCCTGCAGCGACATTGGTGTCGGACAAGTTCTCTTCAACGGGCAGCTAGTCGTGTGCGAGCTCGCAGAGATCGAGGGCCCAACCATAAGACGAGTACACTCTAGATCTGATGCCGCGTTTAGAGCGAATGGAATCCCGACAGGAGGCTGAGATGAGAAGCTTAAAGGACAGCATAGATCGATTGAGTCAAATGATGCAAATGCAGGCTGATATGCTGAGGATGCTCACTCCTGGATACCAGCCACCCTCTAGTCAAAGCCCGAATGGATCAGAGATCGGATGAAGGCAACCGCAGAGATTAGACATTTTAATTTTATTTGACTCGAGTTCTGTGTTACATTTTTTATTACAGTTTGTTTCTCGTACATTTTTTATTACAGTGTTTTTATCGTACATTTTTTATTAAATATGAAAATTTCAAATTTCATATTTGAAATAATCTGAAATTAAATATAATTGGAAATGGCAATAAATTCAAAAAAATAGGAAATTTAAACTATTCGGGAATGATGAAAAAATGACGGAATGTAGACGGAAAATAAGATGACGGAATTTCGATGGAATATCGTCGATAATATATTATGCCGGAAGTGTGCCGAAAATTTGACGAAATTTTGAGTATCGTAAAACAGACGAAATTTTGACGGAAACATTAATACGAAATTAAGACGGAATATTGAGGGAAATATTAATACGGATTAATGACGGAAATCTTAATACGGAATTAAGATGGACTAATGACGGAAATATTAATACAGAGTTAAGACGGAATATTGACGAAAATATTAATACGGAATTAAGACGGACTAATGACGAAAATATTAATACGGAATTAAGGCGGACTAGTGACGGAAATATTAATACGAAATTAAGACTGACTAATGACGGAATATATTATTGATGGAACATGGATGGCATGTAGACGGAAAACTAAGATGACGGAATCTAGACCGAAGATAGACGAAGACTAATGAAAATTGAAATCTGTTTGAATATAGACGGAAAATATTATTGACGAAATGCAGACGATATTGTGACGGAGAATATTGCCGGATACATGCCGGAATGACGACGGAATTTTAATTACCGGAAATGCAACGGAATGTCGATGAAACAATGATGGAAATAAACGATGGACTGTTGACGGAAACTTTTTACCGTCGGAAAAAGTGCCGTCAATGTCATCGGTGACGGAAAACTGACGAAAATTCTGAATTTTCCGTCACTTTTCCGTCATTTTCCAGACGTCGGAAATTTTCCATAAATTAGTAGATAGATGAAGTTACTTGTATGTGCGCAACGCTCTCTTTGATGTTATAGATTTCTTGTAGATAAGCAAATAAAACCATATTCCATCATAGAGGAACTCTCTCTCCTCCCGTAATGTATTTGTTTAACCTTTGATAGTAGTGTGTGGCCTGGGAAACTACAGAGTGAACTTCTAAGCTAGCAAAATTATTTGAGAAAGCTCCAACTATGATTGAGATCATAGGTGAACGAAATTGGGAAAATTTGGAGGTTGATAGGGTTAGTATTCTAGTTTCCACTTTGCAAATATGTTCCGTTGTAGAATATTTGAACAGAAGATGAGAACATAAGTTTGAATTTGTTTAAGTTTGCAATACCAAACCATCGACTTGCAAAAAAATGTATTGCAATAACTGTAGTGCGCTTTACTAAATTGCTTCTAGTAATTATCATTCAACTTCTTCCTTACGGTCCCTGCCGCTTGCTGCCATATATGTTGTTCACACACCTCCTGATGGACCACAATTGTATGAATCATAAACACAGTTAAACCCACCAAATTAGACTGTTTGTCTATCTAACTTCGATGTTTTAGTCCCGATACATTTCTACAGGTTATTTCAGAGCTTAGAGAGAATACACGCTAAGGAAGAGCTTTTAGCACAGAAAAGATATCAGGAGACAATCCAAGGTCAAGATCAGACGCTGAATGAAGAAATCTAAAGATCCTGACTTGGAATCATTCAAAACAAATCAAACCGAAGAGAAACCAAAGACAATCCGGAGCTGGAATACACCGATAGTTTTGTGAAAACTGCACAAAACTCACAACCACTCTCCTCATGCCACATGGACCGGCGGCTTTCTCCTCACATCCACCCCTCCTCCTCTCCCACACCACCACATGTCACATCCTCCTCCATCCACACCAAAAGCCGCCGGCGGCTTCCCTCTTGCCCTCTCCCCTTGTGACACTTGCCCTCCTCTCCTTCTCCCCCCATCTCCACCCTTGGATGCCAAAACACATGCCTCAATCCAAGCCCTCCATTCCTCTCCTCCATGGCTATAAATACCAAGCCATTCCTCCTCATTTCAAACCATCCCACAATTCACAACCACACTCCACTTCTCTCTCTCTAAGTTTGTTACTTTGTAAAGTTTGGTTTTGATATCAATAAAAGTTCAGTTTGTTCTCAAATACTTTAGTTCGATCTTGAGTACTCCTGTTGGTTCTTGAGTACTCAAGTTTTCAGTTACATTTCAAGAGTTACTCCTGTTTGTTCTTGAGTAATCTCTTTCTCTTCTCTCTTTACTCCTGTTTGTTCTTGAGTATTCTTTTCCAAATCCCCAAGTATCCTAGTTATGATGTCCAACTCCATGGATATTCGTAACTAAACCCTTCATTCGGTTGAAGGGGAGCTCTTGTTTTATAAAATGTTTTACTTCGTTTAGTTTCTTTTCTCTGTATTCAAAACTTGTTCTATGTGCCATTTATAAGGTCAGACTTTCCAAGGTTGAGTGGAAGCTACGAAAGGGCAAAACTCTTCTGTGGGAAGTCGTGAACATACTCGGGTAAGTGGATGCTACGAAAGGGCAAAGCTTATCTGAGGAGTTCGATCTATCTTTAAAACCATTTGGAAACTTGACCAAAGGGACCAAATGGATGCACAAAAGGCTAAGATACTTCGAAAGGAGGAATTAGTCTGAAGTAGAACAAGGGTTTACAAACAGTGTGGCAAATTGAGCGCTACGAAAGGGCCTCGATACACGTTTGAATACTTAGAAGGGTTACTAAAAGAATGAACAGGATATAATACAAGGCCCCCCAAGACCGAATACTTCTCTCGCAATTACAAAACCCCCCTGTCTTTACTTTTATTGTTCAATCACTGCAACCATCAACCGCTCACAATCCGGAGGACTTGCAATTCACGCATCACCCACTGTAAGTCTCCTTTGTATTTTCAGTATTTACTCTTCTGTAATTTACGTTTCAGCAATCAAATCCGCAACCAATCAAAAAGTCACGTAGTTGTTAGCACTAAAACCTCAACCAACTTGAAACACGCTCTCTCGCTAGACAAATCCCTTAAAAGAATAACCTATTCCCCTAATTCCCTTGGGTTCGACCCCTACTTACCAAGTACTACCCAGTAGTATAGTTGCGAGTAGCGGACTATTATAAATTAATTTGCACAAATCGCTCTGACGACAAGCGGTTCTGTCAAATTGGCGCCGTTGCCGGGGAATTAGCAAATGGATAGTTGTTCTTTTTTCTGTTGCACATAATTCACCATGTCATCTTACTACGGCAAAAAGCCTTGGTACGATGAGAAATGTTCCCCACCATCCTTCCAACATGAAATCCGCGAAAAAATCAACTACATTGAGCAATCCCGGGATGAAACATTGGATGAGTACTTACGGTACTTTGATTCCCTTGTGACAAGCTGCCCGCACCATGGATTCACTAACTACGATCTTATTCAAAGATTTCTCGGTGGAATGATACCACACGAGTGGGATAGGCTCAATGAGGCGGCAGGAGGCTCGATCTATGAGTTGACGATGAGTGCTCTTTGGGGCTTGATATATGATTTGGCCGAGGACTCAAGGCTCAGGCAAGAACAACACAATGCGCTTGAGGACATAATAAAAGAGTTGGCAGCTAGCAACCAACGGATAGACGAAAACCAAAGCCGGTCCTTGGAGGACGTAATGGAAGATTTGGCCGCGAGTTATGCGCAAATAGATGCAAGAATTCTGCAGAATCAAGCCGAGATGGCAAGGGCAGCAATGGATGTAGAGGCGGCTCTAAAGGAACCAACATTGGAGCCCACAAAGCTGACAGAGGATGAGGACGCATGGATAACTGAGGAAGAGCCTACATGGGATATCACTCCCGATCCATCAGAAGACTTAGAGCCAGAAATCGATACAGTGTGGGACAAAGAAGAGCCTACATGGGATCTCACTCCCGAGCCATCCGAAGTGATGGACGAATCAGATACAGAAAGCATCGAGGAGGAATCTTCATGGGAACTCACTACCGAAGCGGACGAGGAAATCAAGCCCGGCCCGTTCCTCACTATCAAAGCACCCGAGGCAGACCCGGTCCTCATTATCAATCTGTCCGAGAAAAACCTGGCCCTTGGGGTGGAAGTCCCCCAACTTGTCCCCTCGGGTTGTATAAGGATCACAACCCTTGAAGATGAAGTGATCATTGAAGAGGTGCAAGGCGAGTTGGAGGCAAGGCATGAGCCAAGAAACCAAACAATGAAGCACTCCCTCGCCACAAGCCAACCAAGCAGCCCTGAAAACTCACTCGTACTGAAATGACCATTCACCTCTGCCGCAAAGAAGAAGGCTTGCAAGGAGCATAACCCAGATGCCAATAGTTCATATACAAAGAAGCGACCAAGATATGGGCCAAAGGAATGGAAGCCCGGATGGAAAAACAAGAAAGCTCGGCTCAAGAAACCTGCGACTGTGGTAAAAGGTCCCTCGCCTTCTCAGAGACAATGGAAAGAGAAACCACCAGATCAATGGGAACAGAACCCGAGTACAACATCCGGCAAGAGGTCAGGAAGAAGTAACACAAGAATGGTGGCAAAATTCAACCTGAGCCACCCATGGGACCCCAACCAATGATCAAGAACGAGGTACTGTCGAGCCAACGACGTTAAACAAGTGCACTGGTCGGGAGGTAACCCGACACTATCTTACTTTTCTGCACTTTTAATTTCTGTCATTTAAATTTCCAATAAGCGCTCTCACCCACTTTTTGTATAGAAGGAATATCTTTCATGTAGGAATTAAGTTTGGAGCAAGACCGGATCAGCCAGGCAGCTTCCGTGAATTTACCGGGCCTGCGCTGAGAGTTCGAGGCCCCAGCCAGACTCCCTCGATTATCCAGCCTCATGCCATGTCATTTCCACGACACAGTAAAAGGGAGTTCTGTTCTTCTTTTTCCTTAATGTCATTTCCTTCTTTTGTATATATTTGCATGACTTTTGAACTAAGGCACGCCTTCGTTCAAAAGTGTGGGGTGAGAACCATCTGCATGTTTTTCTTTTCTTTTTAAATAGTATCTTTTTGAAAATATGAACTTAAGAATGTGAAAAAGATAGATCATAATTCATGCATCAACCTTGTGAAAATGCAAACTGTTTAAAAACTTAGAATGTAACTTCTCATTTGTCTTTTGTGCCGAGATAAACTAGGGATGTGGAGTTGATAGAAATTGCCCTAGAGGGGCTTGGCAAGCACTTGAAGGATCAGATCAAACTATATGGTTTTCGAAGTCAGTGGAGGCTGCACTTCAGGTTTCGGTGAATAATTGAAGTCAACTCTGCCTTGAAGCATCTATGTAAAAGGCAAGGACGGGAATCAAACCGTCCTCTCTCTAGTCAAAATAGCCAAGAAAATAGATGAACGACCCTCATCTTGACCCGCGCAAAACGACGAAGACGAGAGGAGCGGGGAGGTATTTCCATATGCTCGCGGGCGATGATTGGACCTCCCAAGAAGGCTTGAGAAAATGGACTAGCAAGTCACAAAGACGCAAAAAGCTCGAAGAAGCAAATCAAGAGGCCTCAGGCCCAAAATTGTGAAGGTTTTAACCGAACAAAAGTGAAGAACTCAAAGCGTCAAATCAAAGGCCAATGGCCAATTCACTACAAAAAGCAGTCCCTCGCCAAAAGTAATCAAAGTACTCAACTCACTGAAACCTGAATCGAATCACGTGCTAGAGAAAGCTACAAGAAAACCATATAGTGCGAGACGATCCCGAAGGTGTAGTCCAGGAGCCTGAAAAGGGCTATCTCCCGAAACATCCGAAATAATTTGCATCTCAGCACGAAGGTACAAGTATCAAGTTTCTTCTACTTATTTACGCAGTTTAATTTAGTAACAAGTAGTAATGCATGAATTAGGAGAAATCGAGTACCATTATCTTACTTTCATATTTTAACCAACTTACTTAGTAACGCCCTTATAAAGCATTGTTCGGGACGAACAACTAAAAGTGTGGGGTTATCTGATGGACCACAATTGTATGAATCATAAACACAGTTAAACCCACCAAATTAGACTGTTTGTCTATCTAACTTCGATGTTTTAGTCCCGATACATTTCTACAGGGTATTTCAGAGCTTAGAGAGAATACACGCTAAGGAAGAGCTTTTAGCACAGAAAAGATATCAGGAGACAATCCAAGGTCAAGATCAGACGCTGAATGAAGAAATCTAAAGATCCTGACTTGGAATCATTCAAAACAAATCAAACCGAAGAGAAACCAAAGACAATCCGGAGCTGGAATACACCGATAGTTTTGTGAAAACTGCACAAAACTCACAACCACTCTCCTCATGCCACATGGACCGGCGGCTTTCTCCTCACATCCACCCCTCCTCCTCTCCCACACCACCACATGTCACATCCTCCTCCATCCACACCAAAAGCCGCCGGCGGCTTCCCTCTTGCCCTCTCCCCTTGTGACACTTGCCCTCCTCTCCTTCTCCCCCCATCTCCACCCTTGGATGCCAAAACACATGCCTCAATCCAAGCCCTCCATTCCTCTCCTCCATGGCTATAAATACCAAGCCATTCCTCCTCATTTCAAACCATCCCACAATTCACAACCACACTCCACTTCTCTCTCTAA
The DNA here is from genome assembly GCA_033675215.1 of Rhodiola kirilowii. Taxonomy (NCBI): domain Eukaryota; kingdom Viridiplantae; phylum Streptophyta; class Magnoliopsida; order Saxifragales; family Crassulaceae; genus Rhodiola; species Rhodiola kirilowii. The sequence continues at coordinate 21,990,134 of CM066195.1, read as the reverse complement.
GTTTGTTACTTTGTAAAGTTTGGTTTTGATATCAATAAAAGTTCAGTTTGTTCTCAAATACTTTAGTTCGATCTTGAGTACTCCTGTTGGTTCTTGAGTACTCAAGTTTTCAGTTACATTTCAAGAGTTACTCCTGTTTGTTCTTGAGTAATCTCTTTCTCTTCTCTCTTTACTCCTGTTTGTTCTTGAGTATTCTTTTCCAAATCCCCAAGTATCCTAGTTATGATGTCCAACTCCATGGATATTCGTAACTAAACCCTTCATTCGGTTGAAGGGGAGCTCTTGTTTTATAAAATGTTTTACTTCGTTTAGTTTCTTTTCTCTGTATTCAAAACTTGTTCTATGTGCCATTTATAAGGTCAGACTTTCCAAGGTTGAGTGGAAGCTACGAAAGGGCAAAACTCTTCAGTGGGAAGTCGTGAACATACTCGGGTAAGTGGATGCTACGAAAGGGCAAAGCTTATCTGAGGAGTTCGATCTATCTTTAAAACCATTTGGAAACTGGACCAAAGCGACCAAATGGATGCACAAAAGGCTAAGATACTTCGAAAGGAGGAATTAGTCTGAAGTAGAACAAGGGTTTACAAACAGTGTGGCAAATTGAGCGCTACGAAAGGGCCTCGATACACGTTTGAATACTTAGAAGGGTTACTAAAAGAATGAACAGGATATAATACAAGGCCCCCCAAGACCGAATACTTCTCTCGCAATTACAAAACCCCCCTGTCTTTACTTTTATTGTTCAATCACTGCAACCATCAACCGCTCACAATCCGGAGGACTTGCAATTCACGCATCACCCACTGTAAGTCTCCTTTGTACTTTCAGTATTTACTCTTTTGTAATTTACGTTTCAGCAATCAAATCCGCAACGAATCAAAAAGTCACGTAGTTGTTAGCACTAAAACCTCAACCAACTTGAAACACGCTCTCTCGCTAGACAAATCCCTTAAAAGAATAACCTATTCCCCTAATTCCCTTGGGTTCGACCCCTACTTACCAAGTACTACCCAGTAGTATAGTTGCGAGTAGCGGACTATTATAAATTAATTTGCACAAATCGCTCTGACTACAAGCGGTTCTGTCACCTCCTCGAAAGGTTGTTGTTATTCTGGCAAACTATTTTACCCCATCAGCATTAAACACTCTGGATGAGAAATACGTAGTTAGTGATGATTCAGATATGTCTATGAAAGTTAAATACTTAGCAAACGGAGAGAACTTCTTATGCTCTGAACATGTGTACCCTGTCTGACGACATCCATGAACCAGACGAGAGTGGATGGTTTATATATCTTCCCCTCGGATCTATACTTTCACATATTCTTCCCCTTTTCTAATATTTTTTTTCAGTTTCTAGGCATTAATCCTTGATGTGAAATTAAGGATCACATTAACCCACCGACGAAAACAACACTCTACGAAGTAGTGTTACAAAAGGTCGGTTGCGGTGAAGAGGTTTCAGAAGCTCGAAATCTTTTTACCAGACCGAACTAGACTCATTGTAGCTTTTACCAAATCATAATTCGAAAAGTTTCTACCATACTTCGTCCGCACCAACAGGGAAGTGTATAAGACCTTATTCAGACACACCAGTAGTTCTCCCAATGTCCGAACTAGGAGGAGCAACATTAACTGGAATAGTGACCAGCTTTGCTTTCAGGACTCCGTAGATCGCACTATTAGGAAGTTGATTCATTTCACAAACTCTGATCCTTTCAAACTCAACATCTTAAGTCTTATGTCAGAATTGAGGAGTCGCCACTTTTCACTTTTTCCTATATTCTGAGAAGTCATCTTCTTTTAGGCGACAAAAAGAACATAAATGGCCTAAAAGAAGACGACCTCAAGTTTCGGCGTTTGATGTGTTTGATGCTCACGGGTAATAACATTTTTGATCCTGAGAACTCCTGTCTCGGCGTGCTCTCTTGGGATGCCGGAGAAGACGTTCTGGTTGTCGAAGTTTTAGAGTTTCGTTCGATAAAACTAAAGAAAAGAAGTGTGTTCCGTTTTGGGCCACGCGTTTTTGACCCAACTTGTAAAAAAACGGCCCAAATTTATCTTTTGAATTCTTTTTTGTTTTAACTTAATTTAATTTGAATTAAAAACACAACCTAACGGCGAATAAAAAACGTACATATTAAACAAAAAGAAGCACAGTGGCTACAAAAAAAGACACCCCAACGGCTACAAAAAAAATTTAAATAACAGAAAAAATATCTTTGAAAAATTTATCTATAAATACACATGTTACTTCTCTTCTAGACCACTTCAATTTTATCTCAAAAATGTCTACCAACTGGTCTACTTCAGTAGATTGACAAGTGTGCATATCTTACTGTCGATAATCCATTGATCCAATTTCTGGCAACGGACAAAAGGTGGACAAATTGTGGGAGAAGATTCACATCGACTTTCAACAAAATTGGGTTAGAGGTGAGCATGAAGTTAGGACAATTGAGAGGTCTCAAGCCGCACTTGCTTCTCGTTTTGCCAAGTTAAAACCGATCTTGGTTTTTTGGGGTTCTTGTATCTCATATGCAAGAAGAAATCCGGAATCCGGATGTAATTTACAAGATGAGGTAATTATTTGATTATGTTCATTTATGTTATTATCTAATTTATTGATTAAATTATATTCATTGACGAGGTTATAATTATTGTTTCAAAAATTAATTTGTAGTTAAGGAAAGCTCAAACAATGTATGTCGCAACAAAGAAAAAAAATATTCACTCATTTCGAATGTTGGGAAGAAGGGAAGGAGCAATAAACATTTGTTACCATCAAAACTAATACCCCACCGGCTTACATATATGAAGCGGATCCGGTAGTTGAAGTATTGCATACAAGTGATGCTCAACCGAATCCTACCGTGGAAGGACAAGTAAAAGCAACCCTGTAAGTTCTTCCAGTCGATTAGGCCGCCCGTAGTGACGGCTACCAAGGAAGCTAGAAGAAAAGGTAAAAATGTCGCTAACAAATCGCATGATGAGGCTTTGAAGAGTCTTGCAGAAAGTCAAAAAACATAGCTCGAGTGGAACCAAAAGCAATTGTATGAAGATCGTCAAAGGCAACAACAATTCCTTGATAACAAACAAAAGCAAATTGAGGATGACCGTGAAAGGCAACTGCGAGAGTTTAACCTCAGGCTAATGGAGGAAAATACAAGGATCATGCAAATGAATACAGACATAATGACAACGAAGTGAAAGCACTACTACAGTGAAGAGATTATGCAACGGTTCATATTTTTCATTACGCAACGGTTTGACATTTAGGCAACGGTTTTGAAACAAACCGTCGCATAAGAGTATCTTTATGCAACGGTTCAAGTTAAACCGTTGCATAGGTTCAGATCATGCGACGGTTATTACAAACCGTCGCATATGAGTATCATTATGCAATGGTTCAAGTTAAACCGTTGCATAAAGATACTCTTATGCGACGGTTTGTTTCAAAACCGTTGCCTAAATGTTGACATTATGCAACGGTTTGTTCAAAACCGTTGCATAAACTCAAACCTAAAATTAAAAAACATAAGTTTTCTGTCTTTCTTCCAATCCCGCTCTCGAGTTTTGTCGCCCAGTCCGTCACCATCAGATCCGCAGCAGTCACCGTCGCCCACACCTCGCCACCCTCGTCACCCAGTTCGTCGCCCCGCGCCGTCCGTCGTCCCATGCCACACGCCCAGCCGTCGCCACTCGCCCAGCGTCACTCGTCCCGTCGCCACTCATCCCGCGCCACTCGTCACCCAATCCTAATCGGTTTGTTCCCAATCGTTCATGATGTATTTTGTTTCAATGGCTTGTTTATTGATAATTTTTATCAGGGTTTTAATTGACTCATTGTTGATAGAGATTTTGGTTGATTTTAACAATGTATTTGAATTTTGTTCCGAGTTGGTGATTGTTTGTTTTTGGTTCTCTTCAATGTATTCACTCAGATAGGCAGGCCGAGGACAGCATTTGTCACATTCAAAGATCGTAAAGAACTTTCTTCCAAATTTGTTTTGCTCATATCGGTATGTTTATTGGCATTGTGATATTGCATACTACAAAACTAGTTTCCCACTTATTGGCATTTGTCACATTTCTTCGTTTACTAACTTGTTGTTGTTTATAACTTTATATAGAGTCGACGCTGCATCCAACCTTTGGCTATTTTCTCCGAGAGATTCTACTCTAAGGTAAAATACACTATGTAACTCATTTACAACTTTTTTAATTGTTAGATAAAATAGTCTAAGGTAAAATACACTAGTCGGTCATTTTGTAACTGGCTGAGATGTAATGAGATTTTAAATAATCAGGCCAACTCTGAAGAAGAGTCTGATGACTTAGTAAAGTGGCTCCTGCCGGGTCCTACGCCAACTGTATACTCGTGGAACGCTTACGACATTAACGGATTTTGTTTCCACACAAAAGCTCAAGATGACCAAACCGTTGTGCAAAATAGTGTTTTACACTTGTTGCTGAAACCACTCTTGTTTCTAGTGCTAGAGATCAGAATCCAATATATGCTCTTATTAATTATTTTGGCCTCATCGAAGAAATATGGGAGTTGGATTACGTAAAGTTTCGAGTGCCTGTGTTTAAATGTAAATGAGTTAATAATTCGGCGGTTCGTACTGATGAATATGGAATGACGTTTGTGGATTTTTGAAGAGAAGGGTCCAAGGATGAGCCATTAATTATGGCCGAACAAGCGAGACAAGTATTTTACGTCAGTGACCCTGCTGATAACAACCATTTTGTTGTCCTCCACGGAAAACAACAACTAACCAGTGATGCATCTGAAGATATAGCTGAGGAATGCATGCCCGTTTATACGATAGTTCCCGTGGAGAACGATGATAGTGAAGCTGATAATGAAATTCAACTACGAGAAGATCATGGAGAAGGAATATGGATTGATAAAGAAATTTAACTTGTGTATGTTATTTATTTATGACTTGTGTAGTTATTTATTTATGACTTGTGTAGTTATTTATTTATGACTTGTGTAGTTATTTATTTATTTCTGAGAATTGGTTTATTGATGAATTAATTTCATGTTTACAGTATCATGGCCATTTCACACAGCAGTAGTAGTAGCAGTGAGGATGACCATAATGACACTTCTGGTAAAGTTCCAAAGAAGAGAGGTCTTGTATATATGAGCATATTCGTTAAGAGACACAAGGACGCTGGTACCAAGGCCACGGTTGAATGGGATAGAAGAGGGAATCCAATAGGGAAGGTTGGAGACAATTGGAGGAGCTACTTGGGAACGTTGGTTTGATGTCGTGTTCCTATCGTACACTCTGATTGGAGGAAGGTCCCTAAACATTTTAAAGACAATGTGTGGAGAGAGGCAACTGTAAGAGCTTGTTTAATTCTAACATTGTATTTGTTTTAAACATGGTAACTAACTTTTGTATTAATTAAAACTTGTTTTATATATTTTCAGGCAGTTTTTGATGGAGTCGAGGATCATAAAAATTAGGAGCTTAGCGCTGCGTGCAAGATGTGGAAACAATTTAAGTCACGTCTCGCACAAGATTACATCTACGGTGACGGAACAGATGAAGATGCTTTGAAAAAGTATTCGTACATTGACTCCGATCATTGGAAGACTTTTAAGGAGCAGAGGCTCTCCGACAGAGTCAATACTGCTTCCACGGTGCTCCCACAGATACGGACCCTTGGAAGAGTATACCAAAGGTACTTGGAGATTTTTAAAGTCATTATTTCCTTACTGTTTGGTTTATATTTTTCTTACAAATGTAAACATCCGTTTGAATTATTTACGTTGACAGATTGGGCTAAGAAGCCTATTATATATCGAAGAGGGACTTAATAATGAGAGACGAGTAGTGGCTGTCGGTCGAGTCATGAACGGTCGTTTGCTACGTGCTATACCACTGCCCGATGAAATGGTGAAGGTGAAGGTCGATAGTTCTCTTGGTCAGATTAATGGACTACCCATTCCCCATGGAGAGAAATTAAAGACAACACGAGATGCAGAGGAGAAAGCAGACTTGGTTGCTTGGCCGAAGCACTTGATTGAAATCAACCCAAGGGTAATAATATCAACTATTTGAACCATCTTTCCATTATTTAATTTATCAAATTTTATATGAATTATTTACTAACATTCGAAATTCAGGAATATACCATGCGACTATACTACCACTTGCCACCGGCCTCAAATGATGAAGTAGAGAATTATTCCATCGACTGTCGATTTCTACACGACATGTACTCTAACTTGGGCAGAGACGTTGTTAGAGTACGCATTGCAGACGAATTGTTCGGTGACGACTACACTTCCATAGTGGGCCCAGATGATGTCCATGATATATTCGCATTGAAACCGTTGTCGAACTCACATTGTGATTTGTATATAAGGTAATACTCTTGTCATTAATTGTTCATCATTTCTTGCAGAAGGTCTAACTTTACATCTTTTTCATGTTGTAGTTCTTTATACGATCAAATGCTTGAATCAGAGGTTCGATTCGGGTTCTTCAATCACACGGCCGTGAGCCCTTCCAATGACGTAGATGAGAGGATTGAGTCGTTTGTATCAAGACTCAATATGCCAGACAAGGATCGCAATTATTGCTTTTTTTGTGCCTTATATAAATGCTACGGAGTAAGTACATAAATTACTTGTACCATATTACCTATTTTTTGAAATATGGGTTTATGAATTTAGTGTGTTGATGTAGGTTTCATTGGATGTTGTGCGTTATCTTCCCCAACCAAGGTGTAGTCCATTGGTTCAACTCCTCAAAAGGCGCCACCGTTATACACCGCGATGCAAAAGCTTTAGTGGACTCGTAAGTTTCGAACTTACTATTAGTTTGTAACTTGCATTGACATTCACTAATTACGTATTGTTATTTATTTTAGGGGGTTGCAACGATACTATCAAGGATGTAATCCGAGGATAGATCGTCAAGTCGAATGGAAGATAGTGAAGGTACTATTTATAGAAAAGCATTCCTTTACTATACTTGTAATTTTCATTAATAAAGTGTTAACTGAGATTACTTATAATGCAGAGTCCGAAACAACCCACAAACTCTAATTTATGCGGTTATTATGTTCTGAGAAATATTCGGGACATAAGGGAATTTGTTCGTGCTAATAACGGTGCATATGTGGAGAACTTTGACCAAGTAAGAATGCTAGTCTCGTCTTACTCTATTAGAATGTTGACAAATGTAGCTAGGTTGTGTGTTCTCTTATTTATTTTTGTTCTAAATCCATGTTCTACTTATGTTTGTTCTAAATCCATGTTCTAGCTAAGTGTGTTCTAAATCTATGTTCTAGCTACGTTTGTTTCTAAATCCATGTTCTAGTTAGGCAAATTTGTTCTAACTCTATTTTTTTATATATTCATGTTTATCGTATTCTTATTTGTTATAGGTTTTTCCTAATGGTACACAAGCATATGAGTTGGGGAAGGTACAAGACGTGCGAGATGAGATCGCCGCCTACTTGTACAACTACTTATTCGAACATAGTGTTTACATGTGAATATTATTTATATATGTAACGTTTGTATAAATCAATGTATATATGGATGGACTTGCATGAATGGTTGTATTTTGAGTAAAATGGAAGTGTTTCCATGTTTGGAAATGTGTAAAAGCAGGGTACTAAATTTGGTTTAGAATGTGTATTCAATTTTCAGGGGGATTTTGAGCTAAAACAGCTGAAACCTGCCAAAATTTTCATATTTAGTGCAACGGTTCCACAAAAACCGTCGCATAAGAGCTACACTTATGCAACGGTTTGAGCACCAAAACGGTTGCATAAGTGTTGCTCTTATGCGACGGTTCTAACAACAAACCGTTGCATAAGTGTTGCTCTTATGCGACGGTTTTAACAATAAACCGTTGCATAAGTGTTGCTCTTATGCGACGGTTCTAACAACAAACCGTTGCACAAGTGTTGCTCTTATGCGACGGTTCTAACAATAAACCGTTGCATAAGTGTTGCTCTTATGCGACGGTTCTAACAACAAACCGTTGCATAAGTGTTGCTCTTATGCGACGGTTCTAACAACAAACCGTTGCATAGGTGTTATGCTTATGCGACGGTTTTTTGAAACCGTCGCATAAGGTATGGACCTTATGCGACGGTAGCTTATGCAACGGATGAGAAACCGTTGCATAAGCTACGTCAGAACCGTTGCATAAGGTCCCTTCTGTAGTAGTGAAGAGGTATTTTTTAAAAAGGAAGGCTGCGATCCTTCGTCAGTATGAAGAAGAGGAAGACAACAATGACCAAGGTGCTTCAGAAGATTTTTCTAACTGTTATCGTCCATAGAACCTCGACGATTATATTACGTGATTTCATTTTCTTTATGTCATTTCATTTCTTGTATGTCATTTCAATTTCACTATGTTATGTTGTTTTAATTAATGTTAAAAATTCCTTTTAATTGCTGGATAATTTTTTTAATAGAATTCACACGGTTAATTCAGAACAACATACAAATTCAAAACAACATACAAATTTAAAACAGCACACAAATCCAAAACAATACACAAATCCAAAATAAAGCATTCTGACAGCATTGGTCTTCATTGTTCACCGGTCTCCAAAAACCAATTGTGCTTCACAACATCATTTTGTAGGTCTGTATGAAGATATGCAGACTAGAGGGTTGTCAGACGATCACCAAATTCTTGTGAATGTTGAGCTCTTTCAACTGGATCATGAAGAATTCGGTCACCATTTTGATCTATCGGTCCATCATATATTGTGAAGGCACTATATAGATTCTGCAGATCTCCTCTTTAATTTCCACAAATTAGTCTTCTAAAAATTCTTCCTCAACGATCATATTATGCATTATGATGCACGCCGACATAATAGTTTTTAAAAAGCTTAACTTATGGCCCATACCGGCATGTCGGACTATTGCCCAACGTGATTGTTAAATCGATAACTCTACTCCCTGTGTATACAATCGATGCTTCCAATCATACCATGGAATCCTCGATGTTCAACCCTTTCTAAAAGACGATGTAAGTCAACCAGATTTTGAGATCGTAGTTAACGATATTTGTAATGATGAACTATTTGAGTGCACAACTTTTTAGGCACTTTAGATTTGTTGATTCGCCCATCCTTGGGATCTCAGCACACTGATCAGCGCACGAACCATATGCCAACATTTGTATATAATCGGTCATCTTCTGCTCAAATAGAGGCCAAGAATTCCGATGGCATTGCATCGTTGATGCTTGTAGACGTCATGGTTGCAAAGCTTGGTCTTGAGACGGTTGAACAAGTTGCTGCTCATTCGATACCTCCGTTGAAATTCCCCCTTGGGGAAAATTGGATGTTCAACGAAGTAGTCTTCCAAAAGATTCTGCCCTCTTGGCCCCCTCTGCCTTTGTCGATTTGGTTGGCGACGAACCGGCTCATCGTCCAAATTACCCGCTCGGCGGCATTCATCCCATTTCAAGCACCATGCATAGTACAAATACCTTCCAGATACTCTTTCTGAAGACGTGAAATGGACAATTTCTTCCCATTTGGAGAAATGTCTATACTCACTTTTGTGTGTAGATCATCAAGATTGTCATATGAATGGGCGAGATTGACAGAACCGCTCGTCGTCGAAGCGATTTGTACAAATAAATTTATAGTAGTCCACTACTTGCGACTATACTACTGGGTAGTACTTGGTAAGTAGGGGTCGAACCCAAAGGAATCAGGGGAATAGATGTTCTTGAGGGGGGTTGTTTAACGGGAGAGCGTGTTTAAGGTCGGTTGGTTGGTTTTAAAGCTACCAGCTATTTTGATTGATTGATTGGTTGGTTGGTTGATTTTAATACTGGAAAGTAAATTACAGTTTATAATTAAAAGAAATGTTCGGTTTCAGGGGGCTTGTATTATATCATGTTTATCATTGACCTTTAGTGAATCGTCTAAGTATTCTACGGTGTATCAAGGCCATTCCAAGCACTCGATTTGCGTACACTGTCTAGCCTATTCCAAGGACGTAGAACACTTAATTCTATTTAGACTAATACTCCATTCCCGGTTATATTAGCCTATGTGCATCCATTCAATCCCTTTGGCCCAGTTTTCAAATGGTTTTTCTGATAGTCGACCTCTTCGAATAGTTTATTCATTTAATCCCCTTGGCCCAGTTTTTAAATGGTTTATTTATCCGAGTGTGATCACGAATATCTAAGGAAGAGTTTACGAATTTGGACCCCTATGGTCACATTCCCAAATGGTTTACTATACCTTAGACATTCTAACTTTTATACATGGCACATAGAATCAGTGTTGATTACTAATTCGAGACACTAAGTTAATAGTCTAAAACATTTTATAATACAAGTGCGCCCCGTCTACCGAACTATTAGTTTAGCTACTATTCATCGCGCTAAACATTATACTAAGGAATTAAAGACAACAGTTGATTAAATAAATACTAAGAGATACTTACAACCGTTGAAGCGCCAAGGGAGCTATCCTTTATTTCCAAAGCAAGATTACAACGTTACAAGTATTACAACTTCTAGAGAGAGAAGTGAAATTGAGAATTGGTGTGTTTTACAAATGAGGTTTGGCTTGGTATTTATAGCCAAAGTGAGGAGGAATGGATGGATGAGATGGAAGCACATGTCTTTTGATCCAAGGGAGGAGAAGGAGGAGCTTGTGGAGGAGACAAGTGGCGCAAGGAGGAGGAGCCGGCGGCTTTTGGTGGAGGAGGGTGGCGCCGCCGGTTGCCGGTCACCCAAGGGGGAGGAGCTCCTCCCTTGCCCACCTCCTTGAATGGTGGCCGGTCATCTTTGCCAAATGTGTGATTTTGTACAGTTTTGTGCAGTCTTTTCACAAAACTGTCAATGTGTTTCTTCCCCGGGCTGTCTTGACTCCACTCCTGATTCCTCTGATTAATTTGTTCTGGTCAATTCAACGTCAGGATCCTTGATATCTCTTCAGTCGGCATATGATCTTGACCTTGGATTGACTCTTGTTATCTTTTCAGCTTAAAATCCTCTCCTTAGCATGTTTTCACTTCAGTCTCTAAAATGCCCTGTGGAAATATATCGGGACTAACACGTAGATGTTAGACATACAAACAGTCTAATTCAGGGGGTTTTACTGTGTTTCTGACTCGTCTAACTTTGGTCCATCAGAATACCCCCCACTTTTAGTTGTTCGTCCCGAACAATGCTATTAAAGGGCGTAAGTTCTAAGTCTGGCTTTGGAATATGAAAATTAGACTGTGATACTCGATCTATCCTAATTCATGCATTGCTTACTTATTACCAAATTGAACTGCGTAAATAAATAGAAGAAACTTAATACTTGTACCTCCGTGCTGAGATGCAAATTATATTGGATGTCTCGGGAGATAGCCCTGTTCAGGTTCCTGGGTTGCAGCCTCGGGATCGTCTCGCACTATATGGTTTTCTTGTAGCTTTCTCTAGCACATGATTCGATTCGGGTTTCAGTGAGTTGAGCCTTTTTGATTTTCTTCTTTTTTGGCGAGGGACTGCTTTTTGTAGTGAATCGGCCTTTGGCCTTTGATTTGACTCTTTGAGTACTTCACTTTTTGTTCGGTTAAAACCTTCACAATTTTGGGCCTTTGGCCTCTTGATTTGCTTCTTTGAGCTTTTTGCGTCTTTGTGACTTGCTAGTCCATTTTCTCAAGCCTTTTTGGGAGGTCCAATCACCGCCCGCAAGCCTATGGAAATACCTCCCCGCTCCTCTCGTCTTTGTCGTTTTGCGCGGGTCAAGATGAGGGTCGCTCATCTGTTTTCTCGGCTATTTTGACTAGAGAGAGGACGGTCTGATTCCCGTCCTCGCCTTTGCATAGATGCTTCTTGGCGGAGTTTGACTCAATTATTCACTGAAAACCCGAAGTGCAGCCTCCACTGACTTCGAAAACCATATAGTTTGATCTGATCCTTCGATTGCTTGCCAAGCCTCTCTAGGGCATTTCTATCAACTCCACATCCCTAGTTATCTCAGCACAAAGGACAAATGGAAAGTTACATTCTAAGTTTTTAAACAGTTGAATTTTCACAAGGTTAATGCATGAATTATGATTTATCTTTTTCACATTCTTAAGTTCATTTTTTCAAAAAGGTACTATTACTAAAAAAAGAAAAACAGCCGCATGTTATTTATGTACACAGGTGGTTCTCACCCCCCACTTTTGAACGAAGGCGTGCCTTAGTTCAAAAGTCATGCAGGCTTAAAACTAAATACTGAATTTAAAAGACAGAAATTAAAGTGCGGAAAAGTAAGATAGTGTCGGGTTACCTCCCGACCAGTGCACTTGTTTTACGTCGTTGGCTCGACGATACCTCGTTGTGGATTACTGGTTTGGGTCCCATGGGTGGCTGAGGTCAAACTTTGCCACCGTTCCAGTGTTGCTTCTTCCTGACTTCTTGCTGGAGCAAGAGCTCCATTGTTTTGGTGTTTTCTCTTTCCATTGTTTCTGAGAAGGCGGGAGACCTTTTATCATAGCTGCTGATTCAATGAGCCGGGCTCTCTTGTTTTTCCTTCCGGGCTTCCATTGCACCGGGCCATGTCTTTGTCGCTTCTTTGTGTATGGCCGGTTGGCATCTTTGTAGTTTTGGAAGTTCAGTCTTTTGCCAAGCAACCTCAAGCATGCGCCCTTGCTAACCCACTTCTTTGTGGCAGAGATGATTGGCCGTCCTTGGTCCTTACACTTTTCAGGAGGCTCTTCTTGGCTTGTGACGAGTGGTAGCTCCTTTGTTGGATGTTTGGGCTCATGCTTCTTGTCCAACTCGCCTAGCACTATATCATCATCGATCATCTCATATCTGGTGGCCGTGATCTTCATAGAACATGAAGGGTTAAGTAAGGGCTTTTCGATCATGAAGACTGGGTCTTTTTCGAGCATTTCTTCAGTGAGGACCGGGCCTGCCGTGATTTTTTCGGTGAGTTCGGCAGTGAGGTCCGGGCATGTCTCGGCTGGTTTGGTAGTGAAGTCTGGGACTTCATTTGGCTCGTCAAGTAGAGCCGGGACTTCCTCGGGTAGTTTGGTGATGAGGTTTGGTTTGGTGATGCGGTCCCAGATCAGTTGTGCAGCCGCCCAGAATTCCTCATTTTCGACCTCGTCTTGGTGTATCGGAGCACTCATTTGCTGGATGCTAGCTTCCAATTCTTCCTTCTTGATGCTTTTTGTATCTGATTCATCCATCATGGCCTCTGTCAGCTTTGTGGACTCCAGTGTTGGTTCCTTTAGAGCCGCCTCCATATCCATTACTGCCCTTGTACTGATGTCTTCTCTTGGTTTTGTTGCGGGCAAGCTTATAATGGGTGTGGTGTCGGGCTCGTTCTGAACTGAGTCCACTTCCATCGTTGGTGCCTTATTGTCAGTTTGGTGCCACTGACCCTGTTTTGTGTTCTTTGCCAAATCATTTATGAGGCGCCAGGCTTCAGCCACGGTTAACTTCATGAGTGAACATCCTGCTACATCATTAAGTCTTTTCCGCTCAAGTGGCATCATCCCAACGAGAAATATTTGGAGGAGATTGAGTCTGGTGTATCCATGGTGCGGGCAGTTCTCCAAAAGGGTGTCAAAGTATCCCAAGTACTCGTCCAAAGTATCGTCCTGGGATTGCTTAATGTTGATGATCTCTTCGCGGATTATTGAGTAAAACTCTTCATCGTTCCAAGACTCGTATTCGTAGTAGGAAGGCATGGCGGATTATGTATAACAGAAAAAAGAACAACTATCCATTCGCTAATTCCCCGGCAACGGCGCCAATTTGACAGAACCGCTCGTCGTCGAAGCGATTTGTACAAATAAATTTATAGTAGTCCACTACTTGCGACTATACTACTGGGTAGTACTTGGTAAGTAGGGGTCGAACCCAAAGGAATCAGGGGAATAGATGTTCTTGAGGGGGGTTGTTTAACGGGAGAGCGTGTTTAAGGACGGTTGGTTGGTTTTAAAGCTACCAGCTATTTTGATTGATTGATTGGTTGGTTGGTTGATTTTAATACTGGAAAGTAAATTACAGTTTATAATTAAAAGAAATGTTCGGTTTCAGGGGGCTTGTATTATATCATGTTTATCATTGACCTTTAGTGAATCGTCTAAGTATTCTACGGTGTATCAAGGCCATTCCAAGCACTCGATTTGCGTACACTGTCTAGCCTATTCCAAGGACGTAGAACACTTAATTCTATTTAGACTAATACTCCATTCCCGGTTATATTAGCCTATGTGCATCCATTCAATCCCTTTGGCCCAGTTTTCAAATGGTTTTTCTGATAGTCGACCTCTTCGAATAGTTTATTCATTTAATCCCCTTGGCCCAGTTTTTAAATGGTTTATTTATCCGAGTGTGATCACGAATATCTAAGGAAGAGTTTACGAATTTGGACCCCTATGGTCACATTCCCAAATGGTTTACTATACCTTAGACATTCTAACTTTTATACATGGCACATAGAATCAGTGTTGATTACTAATTCGAGACACTAAGTTAATAGTCTAAAACATTTTATAATACAAGTGCGCCCCGTCTACCGAACTATTAGTTTAGCTACTATTCATCGCGCTAAACATTATACTAAGGAATTAAAGACAAAAGTTGATTAAATAAATACTAAGAGATACTTACAACCGTTGAAGCGCCAAGGGAGCTATCCTTTATTTCCAAAGCAAGATTACAACGTTACAAGTATTACAACTTCTAGAGAGAGAAGTGAAATTGAGAATTGGTGTGTTTTACAAATGAGGTTTGGCTTGGTATTTATAGCCAAAGTGAGGAGGAATGGATGGATGAGATGGAAGCACATGCCTTTTGATCCAAGGGAGGAGAAGGAGGAGCTTGTGGAGGAGACAAGTGGCGCAAGGAGGAGGAGCCGGCGGCTTTTGGTGGAGGAGGGTGGCGCCGCCGGTTGCCGGTCACCCAAGGGGGAGGAGCTCCTCCCTTGCCCACCTCCTTGAATGGTGGCCGGTCATCTTTGCCAAATGTGTGATTTTGTACAGTTTTGTGCAGTCTTTTCACAAAACTGTCAATGTGTTTCTTCCCCGGGCTGTCTTGACTCCACTCCTGATTCCTCTGATTAATTTGTTCTGGTTAATTCAACGTCAGGATCCTTGATATCTCTTCAGTCGGCATATGATCTTGACCTTGGATTGACTCTTGTTATCTTTTCAGCTTAAAATCCTCGCCTTAGCATGTTTTCACTTCAGTCTCTAAAATGCCCTGTGGAAATATATCGAGACTAACACGTAGATGTTAGACATACAAACAGTCTAATTCAGGGGGTTTTACTGTGTTTCTGACTCGTCTAACTTTGGTCCATCAGAGATCCAAATCTGTTTCTGATGTTCTATTTATTTCAAATATTAAATTTGAAATTTTCCTATTTAATAAAAAATGTACGATAAAAACACTGTAATAAAAAATGTACGAGAAAAAAACTGTAATAAAAAATGTAACACAAAACTCGAGTCAAATAAAATTAAAATGTCTAATCTCTGCGGTTGTCTTCATCCGATCTCTGATTAGACGAACCGCGGTTGTTTCCATTCGAGCTTCGACTAGAGGGTGGCTGGTATCCAGGAGTGAGCATTCTCAGCATATCAGCCTGCATTTGCATCATTTGACTCAATCGATCTATGCTGTCCTTTAAGCTTCTTGACGGAGCCCACTGCACTGTCGTTAAGGTGCAATGTTCTCTGTGCAAATAAATTTATAATTTCCGCTACTCGCAACTACACTACTGGGTAGTAAGTGGTAAGTAGGGGTCGAACCCAAGGGAGTCAGTGTGGATTAGTTGTTCTTTAATGAAGCTTATGCAGAAATTAATGCGATTGGGGTTGAGTTTGAGTGTGATTTGAGAACTGAAAGTAAATTACAATAATAGACTGTAAGGAAAGGATTCGGTTTTAGGGGCCTTGTATCATATTTGTTTATCATTGACCGCTAATGATCATACCAAGTGTTCGAAGATGAATCGAGGTTATTCCTAACACAAGACTTGCAACATCGCGTAGAACACTTGAAATGATCATGCTAAGTATTCAAAGATGAATCGAGGCTATTTCTAGCGCAAGACTTGCAACACCATTTAAAACACTTGTTCTATTTATACTAATACCCCATTCCAAGGTATATTAGCCTGTGTGCATCCATTTGGTCTTTCATTCCCGAGCAACCAAATGGTGTTTTAGAAAGGTCAAACTCCTCAGATAAGCTTTGCCATTCCAAGCATCCACTTATCCGAGTATGTTTACGAACCCCACGGAAGAGCTTTGCCATTCCAAGCATCCACTCAACCTTGGAAGTTCTAACCTAATATATGGCACATAGAACAAGTTTTGAATACAGAGATACTCTTAAGAGTAGAGTCTAAAACATTTATAATACAAGTACACCCCTGCGACCTAGTACAAGCTTTTAGCTGCTTGTATTCATGTCAAGGAATACAAGCAAACTATTGTCTTGAACAAGGGTACCGAATAATAAAATAACTTTAAAGTAAAAACAAAAAATACTTGAAAGTAATTTTATACCTTACAATAAGCGGAGGAAAGGAGCTCCTAGGCAAGATCCAAGCGCCAAAAGTAGCTCCAAAATGAAGAACAATATTTATTAAAAGTGAAGAGAAGAGGGTTAAGCCCTCTATCTCTCTAAAACATTTGTGATTTTTTGTGGATAATTTTTTACAAGTGAATGAGGCTTCTATTTATAGGCTAAGGAGGAGGAAATAGAGGGTGGAGATGGGTTGCATCCAAGGGAGGAGGAGGAGGAGATGAGGTTGTGGAGGAGGAGGAGACACTTGGCACCACCTTGTGGGGAGTTCATTTAGCCGCCACTTATGGATGAGGATGGAGGAGATGAGTCATCCTCATCCTTATCCTCCCCATAGCCGCCCCTTCTAGAAGGAAAGAGGAGGTTTGTGTAGTTTTGTGAAATTTTCACAAAACCAACAGTCCAATTTCGCTCCGGTCTGACTTTGGTTGCTCCTCGGTTGGATTTGCTTTGAGTAATTCAATGTCAGGATCTTGTGATTTCTGCATTTAGCGTCTGATCTAGACCTCGGACTGACTCGTAATATCTTTTCAGCGTAAAATCCTCTCCTTAGCGTGTTTTCTCTCTAGTGTCCAAAATACCCTGTAGAAATATATCGGGACTAACAAGTAGAAGTTAGATAGACAAACAGTCTAATTTGGCGGGTTTTACTGTGTATTTGTATCGTATAATTATGGTCCATCACTTCTCATCTCAGCCTCCTGTCGGGATTCCATGCGCTCTAAACGCGGCATCAGATCTTGAGTGTACTCGTCTTATGGTTGGGCCCTCGATCTCTACGAGCTCACACACGACTTGCTGCCCGTTGAAGAGAACTTGTCCGACACCAATGTCGATGCAGGGCCATACAGATACGGTATCCCCGACCTCGGGTTGACCCCATGACAGTTGCAGATGCCTCTACCAGCACCTCCTCCGGTACCCTTTGAAAGGTTATTGCTGTTATTAGGAAAAAATGTTTTACCCGTCAGCATCAAACACTTTCGAGAAGAATTACATAGCGAATGATAGTTTAGAAATGGGTATAGAAGTTAATTTTTTAGAAAACATTAAGGACTTCTCATGCTTTGAACATGTGTAATCCGTCCGATGGCATTCGTCTGCGCCGTCAGAGAAGATTACAAGCTCTCATTCTGACGCATTAGTAATTCTTCCAGTGTCAGAACTAGGAGGAGAGAAGATGGCTTTATGAGGACTCAAGAGTCATCACTTGAGATCGTCTTCTTTTAGGCCATATATGTTCTTTTTGTCGCCTAAAAGAAGATGACTTCTCATAATATAGAAAAAAGTGAAAAGTGACGACTCCTCAATTCTGACATAAGACGTAAGATGTTGAGTTTGAAAGGATCAGAGTTTGTAAAATGAATCAACTTCATAATAGTGCGATCTACAGAGTCCTGAAAGCAAAGCTGGTCAGTATTCCAGTTAATGTTTCTCCTCCTAGTTCCGACATTGGGAGAACTACTGGTGTGTCTGAATAAGAGCTTATACACTTCCCTGTTGGTGCGGATGAAGTATGGTAGAAACATTTCGAATTACGATTTGGTAAAAGCTACAATGAGTCTAGTTCCGTCCAGTAAAAATATTTCAATCTTCTAAAACCTCTTCACCGCAACCGGCCTTTTGTAACACTACTTCGTCGAGCGTTGTTTTCAACGGTGGGTTGATGTGATCCTTAATTTCACATCGGGGATTATTGCCTAGAAACTGAAAAAAATTATTGGAAAAGAGGAAGAATATGTGAAAGTATAGATCCGAGGGGAAGATATATAAACCATCCACTCCCCGTCTTGTTGATGAATGTCGTCAGACAGGGTACACATGTTCAAAGCATAAGAAGTCCTCTCCGTTTGCTAAATATTTAACTTCCATAGACATTTCCGAATCATCACTAACTACGTATTTCTTATCCAGAGTGTTTGATGCTGATGGGGTAAACTAGTTTGCTCGAATAACAACAACCTTTCGAGGAGGTGTGTGACCAACATATATGGCAGCAAGCGGCAGTGACCGTAAGGAAGAAGTTGAACGATAATTACTTAAAGCAATTTACTAAAGTGCACTACAGTTATTGCAATACATTTTTTTTGCAAGTGGATGGTTTGGTATTGCAAACTTAAACAAATTCCAAACTTATGTTCTCAACTTCCGTTCAAATATTCTACAACTGAACATATTTGAAAAGTGTGATGTTCCCTTGAGTGGCATGTATTTGACAAAACGTCTTTAGACAGTTCGAGCAGGAGTTCAGGGGGAGTTTGAACACATCTTGGTACTCATGAACAGCGTGGAGCAGACGCAAGGATGCTTTCCGGAAGATTCTAAAGATCGAAGATCTATTCGAATTGAAGTCGGCCAGTGAAGATTTTGAACTTCAGATATTCAAACGAAGAAACATCAAGATCAAGATCTTCCCAAAGATTGGATTAAGATATACATCGAATATTTAGGAATATTTCCTAAATATTTGATGAGAATATCTGAAACAGATTTGGATCTCGCCCATGCATATAAATAGAATGCTAGGGCATCCATATCTGTATCGCTTCAAGAATTAAAATACGCACGAGTGCACACTACCGATTGGAGAAGAAGAAAGCGACGGCCGTTTGTTTTTTTCCCATTGGAAATCCATCGGCGCAGATACAGTCTGATCAGTGTGCTGTTCAGACTGCCTGGAATTGATCCTACTGCTGCACACAACAAAGGCCAACTGGCTTTCGAGAGAAAGCAACCGAGCTTCAGGAGAAGGTCGAGCACGTTCGGTCAAAAGGTTCGTACAAAGGGGATCGAGGTGAACTGCGGTGAACCAAGATTGCAAATCTGAGAGACGGGGTATTAGAGGTTATGCAATTACGAAGTGCAAGCATAAGTCCGCGTGTAAGCTCTAAACTCGTAATAAAGATGTGTGTCCCTTTAGGGTGCGGGAAACCCCCCAGAGTAGGCGAAGCCGAACTGGGTATCATTCTGTGTGTGCCTCTATTCTGTTAGGTGTGCAGAACTGTTTAAAAGGGTGTTCAAGGTCTGTCTCATCTACACCTTGAACAGAAGCTTGAACAGGTTACAGAATTTCAATTGGTATCAGAGCAAACACTCGACACACTGAGTGGGATCCTGAACTGTTCAAAGATGACTCTGAAGGAAGGACAAAGCACCACTAGACCCCCCCTTGCTTGAAGGATCAAACTATGCCTCTTGGAAGCCCAAGATGAAATCTTTTCTAAAATCTCTCGATGAAAGGGCTTGGAAGGCAGTCTTGACTAGATGGACTAAACCCACGATAGAAAATCTCACTGGAGAAGCTGTTCCGAAACCAGAAGCTCTATGGACTGAGGCGGATGACAAAGCATCTATGGGAAACTCTAAGGCCATGAATGCAATTTTCTCTGGAGTAGATGAAAACGTGATGAAGCTGATCATTAACTGTGAAGTGGCTAATGAGGCTTGGGATATTCTTCAAATGGCTTATGAAGGCACGGACAAAGTGTGCAATTCGAGAATGCAGATTGTAACATCAAAGTTTGAGGAGATGAAGATGAAGGATAGTGAAATCATCCCTGAGTTCAACGCTAGAGTTCTGGATCTGTCAAACGAGGCTGCTGCACTGGGGAAACCTATTGATGAAAAAGAATGGCAAGTAAAGTCTTAAGATTGCTCCCTCCAAGATTTGCCATGAAGGTCACTGCCATTGAGGAGATGCATGACATCTCCAAGCTGAAACTGGACAAGCTGATGGGCTCTCTCAGAACTTACGAGATGAACCACGAAGTCCAACCCAAAGATGTGAAAGGAATTGACCTAAAAGCAGAAGTGCCCGAAGACATACCGGAATCTGCCTGCACCACTGAGCAACTGGCTATGATGGCTCAGAATTTCGGCAGGATGGTGCGGGAGATCAACAGACATGGTCCAGAACAAGGTCAGTCATCCTCCAATAACTTTCGAAACTGGAAAACCGGCAAGTCAAAGACTAGTGATATTAGGCAAGATTCTTCCGAAAAAGGGAAAGAAATTCAGTGCCATGAATGTAGGGGATTCGGTCACATCCAAGCACATTGCGCAAATACCCTCATGAAGAAGAAGGCAATGGTAGCTAGCTTCAGCGACAGTGAGTCAGATGAGGAAAATGGAAGGGAGTAAAACCACCAACTTTGTGGCATTCGTCGCAACCCTAGGAGAATGCAGCAAAACCAGTAAAGACATGTCCTCTGAGTTGGAAAACCCAGCTGACTATTCCTGAGACAGTGATGATGAAGAACTCACACAGGAAACTCTAGCTGAAACTTATAAAGAGCTGTATGAGAAGTGGCTGCTACTGATCAAGGTCAAAATAAAGCTGAATGACACAGTTGCAAACTTGACCACAGAGAAGGATAAAATGTGGCAGGAGGTCGAGATTCTGGTCACACAGAAGGTGGAACTCCAAGGTAAGGTTGATTTGCTGAATACTCATTTGATCGAAATGAAACAGGAAAGATTGTGTCTGCTAGCTCAGAAAACGGAACTCCTGGTACAGTCTCTTCGCTGAAAGTCGACATGGAGAAAGATCGTGAAACTCATTCTGTAGGCATGGCAGGTCTGAGGAAAACGATTACTGATCTGAAACGCAAGGAGGTGTTCCTTCTGAAGAAAGTGGAGTCCCTGGAGCTTCAGCTAGAATCGGAGAAGATGGACTGCTGAGAAGGAGCTCAATCGGCTCAAACAGTCGGTAAAGATGTTAAACTCTGGCTCTAAAAATTTGAATGAGATTCTCAACCCTCAGAGGATGGAATCTAGACATCGAGGGTTGGGATACACAGAAGAAGGCAGCTCAAAAGGAACTACCTTTGTTAAAACAAAACCAGTGGCTGAACAGCACCCAAAACAGAAGGTGAGACAGCACCCTATACAGAAAGTGGATATGTCCCAAGGAAAAACCACAGGTGGTCAGAGACTAACTAACAAAGATCACTTCAGCTCACCTTCAAATCAGAGGAAAGATTCCCACACATGCTGGTACTACTACCAGATTGGACACATCAGACCAAGTTGTCGCTTGTTTCTTGCTGAACAAAGAGCCATAGGACACAAGAATAAACATCGAATGCGTCAAGTCTGGGTTCCAAAGGCAGGCAAGACCGTATGTATGGCTGCGTTCAGTGTATCATGCCACATAGAGAAACATCACTGGTACTTCGATAGTGGATGCTCTGCTCATATGACAGGTAATCCTAAACTTCTTACGCGCATTCGACCTATTACAAATAGATAGTTTGTCACTTTCAGAGATGGAGGAAAGGGTCAGGTGATCGGCTGTGGGACATTGAAGGTTCCGGATCTCCCTGATCTCAAGGATACTCTTATTATTGAAGGACTGACGATGAATCTTATCAGTATTAGTCAGCTATGTGGTGATGGACATCATGTCTGTTTCACTCGCGACTCATGTCACGTGTGGGATAAGGAAGGAGGCACCCTGATGAGAGGCTACCGGGAAACCAATAATGGTTACCTCCTAGATTCTGCTGGAACAGTTGCCACACCAGACAGGTTTACAAGTCAAGCGGGTGAAATGACACTGTGGCACGGGCCTACTCAGCTGGACCTGCTCAGGGAACGCCCTATACGAAAGGCGACGTAGATGTGATATGTGAAGAATGCCAGATCTGGTCACAGATAAAGACCTCGCACCCCATCACCTCGCAGATCAGTACTAGTAGACCATTGGAACTGATTCATATAGGGTCAGATGCAGGTTGAGATCTACGGGGGGCAGAAATACATTCTAGTATGTGTGGACGATTTCTTCAGATTTACCTGGACTCTACTTCTCAAAATGCACGGCCTCAAGCAGGCGCCCTAAGCATGGGCTAAGCATCCCACCGTGTTTCTCGTCGACCATGGATGTGTGCGAGGGGGAGTGGATAAGACCCTATTGGTTAGTATCACACAAATCTATGTTGACAATTTAGTGGTTGGATCCAATGCCCAGAAGCTGGTGCAACAGTTCATGGCACAGATGCAGAAGGAGTTCGTGCTGTGCTTGGTTGGAGAGATGAACTACCTGCTCGAACTCCAGGTGATACAGAAGGATGTTGCACAATTTGAAACACTCAGACCCTCCTTGGGTCTATGTGTTGTCAATAACTAAGTGTTCCAGAATTTGGTCAGTCACAGGCGAAACTCCAGCAAAACAGTTGGACTGATCACTCTTGCAAGAGAGCTGGAACAGAAGGTGAATATTTAGAGGATGAATATTTTTTTAAATATCTTGAAGACTTTTTTTTCGAGCCATTGAGGAAAGAGAGGATATTCTCGAGCCATTGGGAAGTTGAAACGACCGACCTTGATTGGAAAATCAAATCAATGTCGTCTGCAGCCCTTCTCTCCCTCTTCCCAAACCCTAGAACGGCAGCCTTCTTGCGAACTCTCTCAATCCTTCATCTGGTCGACGACAATGGTGAACACCAAAAAATCCTCAAAATCCGGTGTCAAGTCCTCTGAGAAGAAGAAGAAGGAGAGCATGCAGTCCTCCAAGGCTCTAGCGACAAAGCCCAGAATTCCAAAATCAAAGGTGCAGAAGGTGAAAAAAGCGTCGACTTTATATGCCGAAACTGCAACTGTGCCTGAAGCAAAGATAACTATCGGAGGAGCAGCGTCAGAAAACCCTAATTCCGGAGCGGTGGAGAAGAAAGGACCAGAACCTGCTGCAAAGCAGAAGATGGTGCCATCGCCAACCATGGAGGTTTCTTCTAAACAAACCGATACTTGCCCAACATCAAGCAGTTTAGTTACTCCACCAACTTTTTCCCATTCTGAGGTAATCCCAAACCCTAAAACTCAGACTGTATCTTTCGTTCCTGTGAAAGTCGCTGCTGTTGAAAATATTGTGGTAGAGGAAGTGAGTGTGGTGTTTGAGAAGGGTGGTGAAGCCAGTATGGTTGTGATTGGTGACGAAGCGATCAAAATCGTGAAAGAAGGGAAACCCAGTAAGCCTGTCCAAGGTTGCTGGTGGATCGAGAACATGGAGGGAGAAGATCCATGCTTCTGGATATGTGCATACATCCGGCGCTCGCAGAAAGCTTGTTAGACGTGCATGTGACTCTCTAATGAAATATCTTGCTCAGATTTGTGCTGTTAGAGGTCGTCTCATTGCAATGTCGGATGAGGAGACAGAACAGTTTCTTGAGTCCTCGGGGAAGAGGAAATTGATGATCAATGAAGGTTCTGAGGATGGCTCTGGTGAAAAGTGTGAAGGTTCAGTTAGTGAACATCATGGATGGCATTGTGAAACTGTGACTGAGGAGGCTAATCCATCAGAGAAGGATGATGAATTGGATGGTATCTACAGGGATATTGATGAAGTTGTCAACAATCCGCAAAAGGAGGAGGAATCTGAGATTCCTGTTTTGGCAAGGATAGATCAGTCCTCAGAAACCCAGGATGAAAGGGTTGAAAATTGTATTCCTGGCAACAAGTCAGAAGCTGCAAAGGAGGGAAGTCTCCCAGACGCTGGTTTTTCTGAGAGTTGTCCGAGAGTTGAGACAGTTGTACCCCAGAAGTCCCATGTCCCAGAAGCAGTTGAAGAGGAGGAGACAGTTAAAGCCTCAGAGGAAAAGTCACCTCCACTCCACATCCAGAATGGCGATCACTTGGAGAAAGCTCGTGTGGAGGTGGATTTACCAGCCATTCCTGATGCAGAGATGGAGAATGTTGCTCGGTCAGTCCCCAAGGCAGCAACCCTGTCATATGATGATCAAGACTTCATCCCTCTTGCTGATCTCAAGAAGGGAAAAAGGTCAAAGGGAAGAAGAAGGTTGCTTTTAAAGAACCTGCCAAGGGATCAGCTCGGGATGCATAGGAGAGCAACGTTGCAGGGGAGCTGATTCATCCAAAAAGAGAAAGCGTGAAATTCCCTTGCCTGCTGCTGAAGATCTCTTAACTGGCTACATAAAGAAAAGAATCTGGTTTGTGAACAAAGATGCAGCTATAAAGTGGAAGTCTGTCCAGAAAAGAAAAATAATTCCAGAAAGGCCTATGGATGAGTCACGATACAAAGGGAAGGAGGTCATAGATGTACTGAAGCAGTCTGACCTGATCTGGACGCTCAGCAGGAGCAAGCCATTTAATGAACAGCTGGTTAGAGAGGCGATTGCAAACCTTCCCCCTCAATTTGGTGTCATCGGAGACTCAGAATGTGGGGTGTTCTTCGTTTGAGAAAGGAAGATCAGAATTGACCCCGAGCTCATCAATGTATATTTCTCTATGGATGATCCTATGGTAGATGAAGAAGAACCAGTGTTTGATAAGATTGTGGAGACCATCACTGCGGGTTCAGTTCGTTGGCGGTCTGACACTATCGTGCATACAGCTGACCTTTCAACTTTTTACTCAATGCTGTTCTTCATTACCGTGTTCAACTGGAGACCCTCATCCAACGGTCCACGGTCAGTAAGGATGTGGCTCAATTGATATATCAGATCCGGAACAAGTTGAAGTTCAATCTGGGAAGAGTCATGTTCAGGCAGATTACCGAGCACGCAACCTCAAAGCGATCTCTCCACCAGATTTGCTTCCCGTCCCTGATATATGAGTTGATCATCTATCAAGCTCCAGACTTGAAGACCTAAAGTGATCGTCTCACCAAGTCCCCTTAGAAGTTCACTGTTGAACACAAACTATTCAAAGGTCGTCATGTGAACGATCTTAAAGAACCAAATCAGAGAGGGAAGGACGTCCCAGAGTCATCAAGGCGAAGGGGGGCAAGGATAGGCCGTGATGAGAGGAACAAGCTGATCAAGGAACTGGATGCCATCATTGCAGCAGAAAAAGAGCAACGCAAGCGCATCAACAAGCTGGCTCGTGTACTCCGCTACCCGAGTGATGATGAGGAGGAGGATGCAGATTCTGATGGTGATTCTGATGGAGAGTCATCTTCTTAAAGGTCCTTGAATCCACACTCCCTGAACTATTTTCTTTTGATCTTTCGTATTGCTTGTGCTTGTTCTGGCACAGTTTGCTTTGCTGTTTGAACTAGATTGGACCCCTTGCCAGTTTGTGGCAAAAAGGGGGAGTATTTTGAGGTGACCATTCTTTTCCCTCAAGTATGTCTAAAGTCTAGATAGTTAGATAGATCTAGTCATATTGTTGGTTTGGTTTTGCCAAAATGCCAAGGGGGAGATTGATGTTCCCTTGCGTGGCATGTATTTTGCAAAACATTCAAGCAGGAGTTTAGGGGGAGTTCGAACACATCCTGGTACTCTTGAACAGCGTGGAGCAGACGCAAGGATGCTTTCCGGAAGGTTCTAAAGATCGAAGATCTTTTCGAACTGGAGTCGGCTAGTGAAGATTTCGAACTTCAGATATTCAAACGAATATCTTCTCATCCGTTTGAAGAAGGATGGCTAACTTGGCGTGGAAGAAACATCAAGATCTTTTCAAAGATTGGATTAAGATATACATCGAATATTTAGGAATATTTCCTAAATATTAGATGAGAATATCTGAAACAGATTTGGATCTTGCCCATGCATATAAATAGAATGCTAGGGCATCCATATCTATATCGTTTTGAGAATTAAAATACCATGAGTGCACACTACCGATTGGAGAAGAAGAAAGCGACGACCGTTTGTTTTTTCCCCACTGGAAATCCATCGGCGCAGATACAGTCTGATCAGTGTGCTGTTCAGACTACCTTGAATTGATCCTACCACTGCATACAACAAAGACCAACTGGCTTTCGAGAGAAAGCAACCGAGCTTCAGGAGAAGGTCGAGCACGTTCGTACAGAAGGTTCGGACAAAGGGGATCGACGTGAACCGCGGTGAACCAAGATTGCAAATCTGAGAGATGGAGTATTAGAGGCTAGGCTGTTACGAAGTGTAAGCATAAGTCCGCGTGTAAGCTCTAAACTCGTAATAAAGATTTGTGTCCCTTTAGGGTGTGAGAAACCCCCCAGAGTAGGCAAAGCTGAACTGGGTATCATTCTTTGTGTGCCTCTATTCTGTTAGTTGTGCGGAACTGTTTAAAAGGGTGTTTAAGGTATGTCTCATCTACACCTTGAACAGAAGCTTGAACAGGTTACAGAATTTCAAAGTGGAAACTAGAATACTAACCCTATCAACCTCCAAATTTTCCCAATTTTTTCACGTATTATCCCAATCATAGTTGGAGCTTTCTCAAATGATTTTGCTAGCTAAGAATTTCACTCTCCAGTTCCCCAGGCGACACACTACTATCAAAGGTTAAACAAATACATTATGAGAGGAGAGAGAGTTCCTCTATGATGGAATATGGTTTTATTTGCTTATCTACAAGAAATCTATAACATCAAAGAGAGTGTTGCGCACATACAAGTAACTTCATCTCACTACTAATTTATGGAAAATTTCCGATGTCAAGAAAATGACAGAATAATGACAAAAAAGTGACGGAAAATTTAGAATTTCCGTCACTTTTCCATCACCGATGACGTTGACACCAATTTTTTCGACGGTAAAAAGTTTCCGTCAACATTCCGTCATTTATTTCCATCATTGTTTCGTCGACATTCCGTTGCATTTCCGGTAATTAAAATTCCGTCGTCATTCCGGCATGTATCCGGCGAGATTCTCCGTCATAATATCATCTGAATTTTGTCAATAATATTTTCCGTCAATATTCAAACAGATTTCCATTTTCATTAGTTTCCGTATATCTTCCGTCTAGATTCTGTCATCTTAGTTTTCCGTCTACATTCCGTCCATGTTCCATCAATAATATATTCCGTCTTAATTTCGTATTAATATTTCCGTCACTAGTCCGTCACAATTCCGTATTAATATTTCCGTCATTAGTCCGTCTTAATTTCGTATTAATATTTTCGTCAATATTCCGTCTTAATTCCTTATAAATATTTCCGTCACTAGTCCGTCTTAATTCCGTATTAAGATTTCCGTCATTAGTCCAACTTAATTCCGTATTAATATTTCCGTCAATATTCCGTTTTAATTTCGTACTAATGTTTCCGTCAAAATTCTGTCTGCTTTACGCTACTCATAATTCCATCATATTTCTGGCACACTTCCGGCATAATATATTATTGGCGATATTCCATCGAAATTCCATCATCTTATTTTCCGTCTACATTCCGTCATTTTTTTCGTCATTCTCAAATAGTTTAAATTTCCAATTTTTTGAATTTATTTCCTTTTCCAATTATATTTAATTTCAGATTATTTTAAATATTAAATTCAAAATTTCCATATTTAATAAAAAAATGTACGAGAAAAAAACTGTAATAAACAATGTAACACAGAAGTCGAGTCAAATAAAATTAAAATGTCTAATCTCTTGGGTTGTCTTCATCCGATCTCTGATTAGACGGAATGCGGTTGTTTCCATTCGGGCTTTGACTGGAGGGTGGCTGGTATCCAGGAGTGAGCATCCTCAGCATATCAGCCTGCATTTGCATCATTTTGACTCAATCGATCTATGCTGTCGTTTATGCTTCTCATCTCAGCCTCCTGTCGGGATTCCATGCGTTCTAAACGCGGCATCAGATCCTAAGTGTACTCGTCCGATGGTTGGGCCCTCGATCTCTGTGATCTAGCACACGACTGGCTGCCCGTTGAAGAGAACTTTTCCGACACCAATGTCGCTGCAGGGCCATACAGATACAACATCCCCGACCTCGGGTTGACCCCCATGACAGTTGCAGAGGCCTCTACCAGCTTCTCCTCCGGTACCCTTTCCTCTCCGATGTGATCCTTGTGGACCAGAACTTCAGCATCAGCAAGCTATTTCTGCAGCAAAATTTTTGAATATAGGAAACAAATGTAATAAGAATATATAATAAGAAACTATTAGTTGGCAACACTGATATTCTTTTGTAATAAGAAAATATAATAAGAAAAACAAATGTAATAAGAAATTATAATTGTTAAGTGTAATACCCTTTTGTTCTCCCGTCGGGTATCAAATACGTCCCATCCTTCCGCTTGTATTTCTTGTCAAACATATCAGTTGGCAACACTTGTCTTTGATTATTCTTTTCTTGCAAATTTAATGATAAATGTGTTATAATAAATGATATTGAAAATTGAATTATTTTTAAAATAGTATGTATTACCATCTTTGCCATGTGATAGTGTGCTGGTCTAGACCCAAAGGCGTGCAAGGCTGTGCCGTTTATGGTATGCTGGGTAGAATAAGTTTGCTTGCTCTTTTCACTGCGGTCTATGAATGATGGGTCCGTGTTAAATCGAGATTGTCCCGCAACTTTGTGATCTTTTATCAACCATTTTGGGCCTTTAGTCTTCCCGTATCGCAAGCCTCTCCAGGTATCCTGTAGAATCTTAGCCGCCTTCTTCGTAAAGTTGGCCTCAACGTGGTCGTTGTGGATCGGATCCCACCTGTACAAGCTCTACATGTACATTACATAGTTGTGTTACGAACAATAGAAACGTAAAACTATGTAATCGAAAACATATTTGCATGTAGAAAACTTCTAACCAAAAATTTCATGTTAATACAATTTTAATACATTTTACCTTAAAGTGTCGAAACCACTTCACCGGAGCTTGTGGATCACACGTCCCCATTATGGTCCAACCAACCTTTAAACCAAGCCCGATTTTGTTAACAGCTGAAGGGGGTCAATGTGGAAAAAATACAAGGTGTGACATTTACAATATGGTTAGTAAAACAAGCTACACAATTATATGTACAAAAAAAGTACTCACTTGTCATCCCCAGCTGGAACGATCCAAGGCCGATCATCCTCCGGCATTCGAACCCAACGATGTCTCCTCACCGAGTTCGCCACCGGCCAAAGTCCCTCCTCTATCAAACTCTGGCCGAAGTGTGTCATCGTGATCGTCATCATCTGTCGAAGGTGAGTCTCTCCCTTCATAGCCCTCGTCAACCTCCCTATTCCCCGCCAACTCCTCCATGAAATTCAACAGTAAGTTGTAATCATGCACTTCTCGTAAGGTTCTGTCATCAAGGGTATGTTCCTGTACATGCATAGTAGGCATGTACATTTTTGGACTTGAACGTGTGTCCCCGGTTGACGATGGTGTACGTTGCCTATCCTCGCCCAGTTGTCTCGCAGGGGTAGGCTCATGTACAAGCAAAGAAGGTCTGTACACTTCTCGATTTTGACGGGTGTCCCCAATTGAAGGCGGACATTGCATGTCCTTGCTCAATTGTCTCGGTTGGCATATGTCAGTTAGCCTCGTTTGTGATGAACTCCCGGTACCTCTACCAGTGCCGGTATTTCTCTTACCGGGTATATTACGGTGGAGTGGTGCCATATACCATGCCACAAATTGTAATGTAATTAGTAAAACATATACATGGAGATGGCGTACAAGCAGGAGGTTCCAAAATATTACTAAAACATGTAAATGCGGAATGAAACAAATGAGTCATACACATAGTTGGAATTGATTCAAACACGGATTTGAAACAAGTAATTCGATCACAAAAATTAATGTACCAACAATGAAACAAAAGTGTAACATTCGGACACTTTGAATATCATTTAAAATCAACAAACACGAATAAATGAACACACTCAACAAACACAATTTGTGGACCGACGACTTTGGCATACTTGTCGGAACATTTTTAGACACATTACGATAACGAATGAAACGCTGTCATACGACAATCGGAATAAACTAATACAACAAACACAATTTCTCAACCAGTGAGTTTGGAACATTTTGTTACACTACAATCAACCGTGGGACGACAAACAAACGCCGAACAATCGACCACAACAAAAGTAGAGCATTCGAACAACAATAAACTCATCCACGGAATCAAACAAACGGAAATCAACAAGCAGGAGAAGGACGCCGAATTTGCCATACCTGCCGGACGAAACTGGATTCTGAAAGCCACCGAAATTGATTGAAGAATTCACCGGAGTACAACGCAGGAGTGTTTCGGAGGACGGGTTGCAGAATAAGGGTTTTCCACTTATGCATGTAATTTGACTTAGTAAACAATTATTTGCTTATTCCGTCTTAATTCCGTCTAACAACCGTTATTTTTATGTAAATATTCAATTTTTTGTTAATATTAATACTTGGTTAAGCGGGCGAATATGGCCGGTGAATTTTTAGATAGACATACGACAGCACTTTCAAAGTTTGGCGTTGTATAAAGTATCATATGACAACTCTTTACTTAGTAAGCGTTGTTGTATATGTTACTTATTACGGCACATATATATGACGCGCTGTATATTTGGTGACCTAAGACGGCTCTTAAACATCTAGCGATGTATTAAGTGTGACTTACAACAGCGCCTACCATTTAAACGTTGTATTTTGTTTACATTCAGACACCACCAACACCAAAAGCGCTGTTTTTGTGGTACTTTACACAACGCCTATAAATTAAGCGATGTATACTTATCAGTGTTTTAGACAATTACATAGCAAGAAACTTTACTAAATTCCCAGCCCTTTGCATTTACTTAAAACAGAAGTCATTATTACTAGTACAAATTGTTTTCCGATAAATAACATTAATTTATTTTATCGTTACAATTTTTTTGAACTGTAGATTTCTTGAATTTAACTTTAAAAAATTTCAACATCAAAATTATACAGTACGTTTACATAATTGTAATAAATTCATATAATTGTACGCATTCACGAGGATTCATCAGACTCTTCTTCGGTATCTGGATTATCAGTTACGTGGTCGTCGTTGCGGTCTTCTTCGGTGTACTCGTAAACCTCATCATCAGCGAGGTTCCCGTACGATCCAATTTCGTTGATCAATACAAGCAGCTCAGATCCCATTTGCCCCTTATCTTGGAACGGAGCATTTGCTACTTCCATGTCGATTGCGTTTGTTGGTTTCACAGGACAAATTGCAACCCAACCCAGATTATTTTGTCCAGCTAATCCCGGAAACGTCACATAGTAAACATACAACGCTTGATGGGCAAGAATGTAAGGGCCGTAATGGGGGTAGGGTCTATGAGTGTTCACGATGAAAATCCCGTTAGACGGGTATGACCTAACAAACTGAGGGTCGTACCAACGGCACTTGAACAAGACAACCTTTAGGCGATGGTTGGTTCTACATCTCATATGAATTATTTCTTCAATCACCCCGTAGTAGTGTGTACCTGACAACACTGCCTTGTCGCGAGGCAATGTGTACAAAATTAATTTAGAAGTCCGCTACTCGTTACTCTACTATTGGGTAGTAAAGCGGTAAGTAGGGGTCGAATCCAAGGGAATTAGTAGGAGCCGCCGGGCAAGGTTGCATGGCTCAAAAGCCACCGGCCACATGTCATCTCCACAAGGGAGCCGCCGGTGGTGAGGTGGAGGAGGGGAGTTTGAGTGGATTGAGATCTTTTCCCCAAAAGCCATCGGTTGGCATATGACTCCGGTTGGTCTTCGGTTGCCCTTTGGTTGCCTCTTTGGTTGCCTCTTAGTTGACATCAAAAGGTGAGGAACTTAGACTTGGCATTTCACTTGTGTTCTTGATCTTTGTTGGAATAAGTCATTGGGACTTAGTTGTGGCTTGATCGGAGTATTGTCGGAGTATGGCCAGTTCTGACTTGTAATCCACTTTCAGTGTTAAGAACTCCATTTTAGCTTGTTTCATCTTTACTCCTTGAAATGGCCTGTAGAACAAAAGTGAAGCTAACAAGTAAAAGTTGTCAAGACAAAGCGTCCAATTTGGTGGGATTAACTGTCTTAATGAATCATATAAATATGGTCCATCAGATCACCCCACACTTTTAGTTGTTCGTCCCGAACAATGCTATTTAAGAGATGCACACAATCCAAGTAAAAACCTCAAATAGGAAAGTGAGAATATGGAACTAGATTTATCTTATTCATGCATTACTTACTTATTACCAAACTAAACCGTGTAAATACTTAGAAGAAACTTGATACTTGTACCTTCGAGCTGAGATGCAATTTAATTTGGATGTTTCGGGAGATAGCCCTTTTCAGGCTCCTGGACTGCATTCTCTGGACCGACTCGCACTATATGGTTAACTTGTCGCTTTCTCTAGAACATGATTCGGTTCGGGTTTCACTGAGATGAGCATTTTTATTCCTTGTGGTGAGGGACACCTTTTGAATTGAATTGGCCTTCGGCCTTTGATTTTGAATTGGAGCTTCTTCACTTTTGTTTCGGTTAAAACCTTCACAATTTTGGCTTTTGGCCTTTGATTAGCTTCTTCGAGCTTTTGCTTCTTTGTGACTTGCTAGTCCATTTTCTCAACCTTTCTTTGGGAGGTCCAATCATTGCCCGAGAGCATATGGAAATATCCCCCCCGCTCTTTCTCATCCTCGCCGTTTCGCGCGAGTCAAGATGAGGGTCGCTCATCTATTTTCTCGGCTACTAGGACTAGAGATAGGACGGTTTGATTCCCGTCCCGCCTCTTTGCATAAACGCTGCACGGCGGAGATGACTCTGATCTTCTTTGAAACCCGAAGTGCAGCCTCCACAGACTTCGTAAACCATATAGTGAAATTCAGTCCTTTGATTGCTTGCCAAGCCTCTCTAGGGCACTTTATATCAACTCCACATCCCCTGTATATCTCAGCACAAAGGGACAAATTAGAAGTTACATCCTAAGTTTTTATACGGTTGAGATTTCACAAGGTAAATGCATGAATTTAGATCTATCTTTTTCACATTCTCAAGTTCATATGTTCAAAAAGATAATATTAAGGGAAAAGGAAAAGAAAAAACATGTTAACTAACTATGTACAAAGGCGGTTCTCACCCCACACTTTTGAACGAAGGCGTGCCTCACAGCACGACTTAGTTCAAAAGTTTGTGCAAGAAAATATATACAGGAAAGGTGAGAATTTTTTAAGGCAAAAAACTAAATGACTGAAATTAAATGACTGAAAGTAAGATAGATGTCGGGTTACCTCCCGACCAGTGCATTTGTTTAACGTCGTTAGCTCGACGATACCTCATTCTTGGATCATAAGGTGGGATCCCATGGGTGGCTCAGGTCGAATTTTGCCGCGGCTCCTGCGTTGATTCTAGCTTTGACTCTCCCCGAGTTCTTGTGGGATGATGTGCTCGGGTCCTATTCCCATTGTTCTGGTGGTTTTTCTTTCCAACGCCTCTGAGAAGGCGAGGGACCCTTAACTGCTGGTCTCTTGAGTCGGGCACTCTTATGTTTAGGGCTATCTTGTTTAGTTGTGGCGAAAAACTGCTCTATCAGGGAGTCGTTCTTATTAGACCCTTCTTCCATCATTCTCTCAGGCTCTCCATTGATCATATAGTTTTCTGCGATTTGCATATTGATCAGAGGGAAAAGTTGCGAGGCTTCCATTATACGCGCCGGATCCATATTGGCCAGATTGTCCGTGAGGAACTGGTCTTGATTGATTTCTTTGGCTGCTTCGGTGGTGAGGGTTGGGTATGTCGCGGGTTGCTCGCTAGTGGCGTTCTGGACTTCCTCTTCGGCCTGCTCAGGAGTGAATTCTAATGAAGACTTTTCTTCATCCTCCTCTAAATCGGCTTCCGGCTCTGGGTCTTCTGATGGCTCGGGGGTGATCTCCCATATAGGTTCTTCTTCGTTGCTCCCGGTGCTTTCTGCATCTGATTCGACCATTATGGCTTATGCATTGGCTTCTCCACTCTTGTCTATATTGGCTTCTACCATATGCGCTCTTCCATCAGCTTAAAGCATTGGCCTTTGTTTTGTGGTATCGGCCAAGTCATCTATAATATCCCACATTTGAGTCATAGTTAAGTGCAAGGTCGATCCTCCTACTGCGTCGTTAAACCTTGATTGGTCAACCGGCCTCATCCCACAAAGGAATTTTTGAAGAAGAACCACATTCGTGAATCCATGGTGCGGGTAGCGTGAGACGATGATGTCAAAGTACGTGTAGTATTCGTCCAAAGTCTCATCCCGGGATTGTTGAAGGCGGATGATCCTCTCTCGGGTGTCATGTCATAGAGATGGGGGGAGAATTCTTTCAGGAATCGAGCACGAAGGTTCTCAAAATAACCTGCACAACTAGCATTTGATGAGTAATACCATACTGTCGCAAAGTCAGTTAGAGAGAATTTAAAGCATTTCATTTTAAACTCTTCTAGATCCTCATTTTCAGGTTTCATGTAGCGGCATATATGGTGAAAATGTTGGCAGTGTATTACAGGGTCCTCTCCAACTGTACCTCCAAACTGAGGAAGATGTTGAGTCATCCAAGCATATATAGTGGACAGTGCAATGAAGAAATGAAAAGGGAAAGAAAAGAATAACTAATCGAAAGCTAATTCCCCGGCAACGGCGCCAATTTGACAACACTGCCTATTCGCGAGGCAATGTGTACAAAATTAATTTATAAGTCCGCTACTCGTTACTCTACTAATGGGTAGTAAAGCGGTAAGTAGGGGTCGAACCCAAGGGAATTAGTGGATATTTGTTCTTTCGAAAATGGAAAGTAAGACAGTTGGGGGTTGGTTGTGATTTTAGTACTGAAAAGTAAATGACTGGAAGTAAAGAAAGTAAATATGGGACTGAAAGTAAATACTTGAAAAGTAAAGTGCTTGAAGGACAAGACTTGCGGAAAGTAAATGCTTGAAGGACAAGTCTTGCGGAAAGTAAGTGCGTAAAAGTAAAGTGCTTGAAGGACAAGACTTGCGGAAAGTAAGCAGTTGATATGGTACTGAAAGTAAAGTGACAGGTGATGTTTTAATTAAAGGAAAGGATTCGGTTTTAGGGGCCTTGTATCATAGTCCGTTTATCATGGACCTCTACTGATCATACTAAGTGTTCAAAACTGTATCAAGGCTATTCCTAGCACATGACTTGCCACACCGTCTAGTCTTTTGCAAGACAAAGAACTCTTGTTCTAGTATGTGCATCCATTTGATCATCATTCCTGATAAACCAAATGGTGTTTAAAAGAGGTTGACTTCCACAGATAAGCTGTGCTCTTCCGAGCCTCCACTTATCCACGGAAGATCACGAACCCATGGCAGAGCTTTGCTCTTCCGAGCATCCACTCAACCAATGGAGTTCTAACCTAATATATGGCACCTAGAACAAGTTGAACACAAAGAGGCACTAAGAGAAGGGTCTAAAACATTTTATGATACAAGTACACCCCTTCAACCGAATGAAGGGTTTAGCTACGAATATCCATAGGGGTGGATATCATAGCTAAGTACTGAGTAAAGTAAAGGTTTTGAAAGACAGGAAAGTAAAGGTTTTTTGGAAATCAAGACAAGGAAAGTAAAGGGGAGAATACTCAAGAACCAACAGGAGTAAACTCAAGAACAACGAAAAGTAAAGGGAATGCTTGAGTACTTCAAGAACCGACAAGAGTACTCAAGAACAAACTTGGAGCTTTTGATTCAAAGTAAAGTGTTTACATGGATTGTGCCCAAACTCTAGAGAGATAAGTAACAAGTGACTATGGGATTGAGGATGTTGGGATTTGAGGACACTTTGCAAAGGAAGAGGAGTATGGTATTTATAGGCAAGGGGAGGAGAAGGATGTGGATGAGAGGAGAACACATGTCAAATGGGGAGGGGAGGAGCTCAAAGCCGTCGGGCAAGGTGGCATGGCTCAAAAGCCACCGGCCACATGTCATCTCCACAAGGGAGCCGCCGGCGGTGAGGTGGAGGAGGGGAGTTTGAGTGGATTGAGATCTTTTCCCCAAAAGCCATCGGTTGGCATATGACTCCGGTTGGTCTTCGGTTGCCCTTTGGTTGCCTCTTTGGTTGCTTCTTAGTTGACATCAAAAGGTGAGGAACTTAGACTT
Source organism: Rhodiola kirilowii (assembly GCA_033675215.1). Taxonomy (NCBI): domain Eukaryota; kingdom Viridiplantae; phylum Streptophyta; class Magnoliopsida; order Saxifragales; family Crassulaceae; genus Rhodiola; species Rhodiola kirilowii. The sequence goes on along the minus strand of CM066195.1, from coordinate 21,953,832 downwards.
GGCATTTCACTTGTGTTCTTGATCTTTGTTGGAATAAGTCATTGGGACTTAGTTGTGGCTTGATCGGAGTATTGTCGGAGTATGGCCAGTTCTGACTTGTAATCCACTTTCAGTGTTAAGAACTCCATTATAGCTCGTTTCATCTTTACTCCTTGAAATGGCCTATAGAACAAAAGTGAAGCTAACAAGTAAAAGTTGTCAAGACAAAGCGTCCAATTTGGTGGGTTTAACTGTCTTAATGAATCATATAAATATGGTCCATCAGATCACCCCACACTTTTAGTTGTTCGTCCCGAACAATGCTATTTAAGAGATGCACACAATCCAAGTAAAAACCTCAAATAGGAAAGTGAGAATATGGAACTAGATTTATCTTATTCATGCATTACTTACTTATTACCAAACTAAACCGTGTAAATACTTAGAAGAAACTTGATACTTGTACCTTCGAGCTGAGATGCAATTTAATTTGGATGTTTCGGGAGATAGCCCTTTTCAGGCTCCTGGACTGCATTCTCTGGACCGACACGCACTATATGGTTAACTTGTCGCTTTCTCTAGCACATGATTCGGTTCGGGTTTCACTGAGATGAGCATTTTTATTTCCTTGTGGTGAGGGACACCTTTTGAATTGAATTGGCCTTCGGCCTTTGATTTTGAATTGGAGCTTCTTCACTTTTGTTTCGGTTAAAACCTTCACAATTTTGGCTTTTGGCCTTTGATTAGCTTCTTCGAGCTTTTGCTTCTTTGTGACTTGCTAATCCATTTTCTCAACCTTTCTTTGGGAGGTCCAATCATTGCCCGAGAGCATATGGAAATATCCCCCCCCGCTCTTTCTCATCCTCGCCGTTTCGCGCGAGTCAAGATGAGGGTCGCTCATCTATTTTCTCGGCTACAAGGACTAGAGATAGGATGGTTTGATTCCCGTCCCGCCTCTTTGCATAAACGCTGCACGGCGGAGATGACTCTGATCTTCTTTGAAACCCGAAGTGCAGCCTCCACAGACTTCGTAAACCATATAGTGAAATTCAGTCCTTTGATTGCTTGCCAAGCCTCTCTAGGGCACTTTATATCAACTCCACATCCCCTGTATATCTCAGCACAAAGGGACAAATTAGAAGTTACGTCCTAAGTTTTTATACGGTTGAGATTTCACAAGGTAAATGCATGAATTTAGATCTATCTTTTTCACATTCTCAAGTTCATATGTTCAAAAAGATAATATTAAGGGAAAAGGAAAAGAAAAAACATGTTAACTAACTATGTACAAAGGCGGTTCTCACCCCACACTTTTGAACGAAGGCGTGCCTCACAGCACGACTTAGTTCAAAAGTTTGTGCAAGAAAATATATACAGGAAAGGTGAGAATGTTTTAAGGCAAAAAACTAAATGACTGAAATTAAATGACTGAAAGTAAGATAGATGTTGGGTTACCTCCCGACCAGTGCATTTGTTTAACGTCGTTAGCTCGACGATACCTCATTCCTGGATCATAAGGTGGGATCCCATGGGTGGCTCAGGTCGAATTTTGCCGCGGCTCCTGCGTTGATTCTAGCTTTGACTCTCCCCGAGTTCTTGTGGGATGATGTGCTCGGGTCCTATTCCCATTGTTCTGGTGGTTTTTCTTTCCAACGCCTCTGAGAAGGCGAGGGACCCTTAACTGCTGGTCTCTTGAGTCGGGCTCTCTTATGTTTAGGGCTATCTTGTTTAGTTGTGGCGAAAAACTGCTCTATCAGGGAGTCGTTCTTATTAGACCCTTCTTCCATCATTCTTTCAGGCTCTCCATTGATCATATAGTTTTCTGCGATTTGCATATTGATCAGAGGGAAAAGTTGCGAGGCTTCCATTATACGCGCCGGATCCATATTGGCCAGATTGTCCGTGAGGAACTGGTCTTGATTGATTTCTTTGGCTGCTTCGGTGGTGAGGGTTGGGTATGTCGCGGGTTTCTCGCTAGTGGCGTTCTGGACTTCCTCTTCGGCCTGCTCAGGAGTGAATTCTAATGAAGACTTTTCTTCATCCTCCTCTAAATCGGCTTCCGGCTCTGGGTCTTCTGATGGCTCGGGGGTGATCTCCCATATAGGTTCTTCTTCGTTGCTCCCGGTGCTTTCTGCATCTGATTCGACCATTATGGCTTATGCATTGGCTTCTCCACTCTTGTCTATATTGGCTTCTACCATATGCGCTCTTCCATCAGCTTAAAGCATTGGCCTTTGTTTTGTGGCTTCGGCAAAGTCATCTATAATATCCCACATTTGAGTCATAGTTAAGTGCAAGGTCGATCCTCCTACTGCGTCGTTAAACCTTGATTGGTCAACCGGCCTCATCCCACAAAGGAATTTTTGAAGAAGAACCACATTCGTGAATCCATGGTGCGGGTAGCGTGAGACGATGGTGTCAAAGTACGTGTAGTATTCGTCCAAAGTCTCATCCCGGGATTGTTGAAGGCGGATGATCCTCTCTCGGGTGTCATGTCATAGAGATGGGGGGAGAATTCTTTCAGGAATCGAGCACGAAGGTTCTCAAAATAACCTGCACAACTAGCATTTGATGAGTAATACCATACTGTCGCAAAGTCAGTTAGAGAGAATTTAAAGCATTTCATTTTAAACTCTTCTAGATCCTCATTTTCAGGTTTCATGTAGCGGCATATATGGTGAAAATGTTGGCAGTGTATTACAGGGTCCTCTCCAACTGTACCTCCAAACTGAGGAAGATGTTGAGTCATCCAAGCATATATAGTGGACAGTGCAATGAAGAAATGAAAAGGGAAAGAAAAGAACAACTAATCGAAAGCTAATTCCCCGGCAACGGCGCCAATTTGACAACACTGCCTATTCGCGAGGCAATGTGTACAAAATTAATTTATAAGTCCGCTACTCGTTACTCTACTAATGGGTAGTAAAGCGGTAAGTAGGGGTCGAACCCAAGGGAATTAGTGGATATTTGTTCTTTCGAAAATGGAAAGTAAGACAGTTGGGGGTTGGTTGTGATTTTAGTACTGAAAAGTAAATGACTGGAAGTAAAGAAAGTAAATATGGGACTGAAAGTAAATACTTGAAAAGTAAAGTGCTTGAAGGACAAGACTTGCGGAAAGTAAATGCTTGAAGGACAAGTCTTGCGGAAAGTAAGTGCGTAAAAGTAAAGTGCTTGAAGGACAAGACTTGCGGAAAGTAAGCAGTTGATATGGTACTGAAAGTAAAGTGACAGGTGATGTTTTAATTAAAAGAAAGGATTCTGTTTTAGGGGCCTTGTATCATAGTCCGTTTATCATGGACCTCTACTGATCATACTAAGTGTTCAAAACTGTATCAAGGCTATTCCTAGCACATGACTTGCCACACCGTCTAGTCTTTTGCAAGACAAAGAACTCTTGTTCTAGTATGTGCATCCATTTGATCATCATTCCTGATAAACCAAATGGTGTTTAAAAGAGGTTGACTTCCACAGATAAGCTGTGTTCTTCCGAGCCTCCACTTATCCACGGAAGATCACGAACCCATGGCAGAGCTTTGCTCTTCCGAGCATCCACTCAACCAATGGAGTTCTAACCTAATATATGGCACCTAGAACAAGTTGAACACAAAGAGGCACTAAGAGAAGGGTCTAAAACATTTTATGATACAAGTACACCCCTTCAACCGAATGAAGGGTTTAGCTACGAATATCCATAGGGGTGGATATCATAGCTAAGTACTGAGTAAAGTAAAGGTTTTGAAAGACAGGAAAGTAAAGGTTTTTTGGAAATCAAGACAAGGAAAGTAAAGGGGAGAATACTCAAGAACCAACAGGAGTAAACTCAAGAACAACGAAAAGTAAAGGGAATGCTTGAGTACTTCAAGAACCGACAAGAGTACTCAAGAACAAACTTGGAGCTTTTGATTCAAAGTAAAGTGTTTACATGGATTGTGCCCAAACTCTAGAGAGATAAGTAACAAGTGACTATGGGATTGAGGATGTTGGGATTTGAGGACACTTTGCAAAGGAAGAGGAGTATCGTATTTATAGGCAAGGGGAGGAGAAGGATGTGGATGAGAGGAGAACACATGTCAAATGGGGAGGGGAGGAGCTCAAAGCCGTCGGGCAAGGTGGCATGGCTCAAAAGCCACCGGCCACATGTCATCTCCACAAGGGAGCCGCCGGCGGTGAGGTGGAGGAGGGGAGTTTGAGTGGATTGAGATCTTTTCCCCAAAAGCCATCGGTTGGCATATGACTCCGGTTGGTCTTCGGTTGCCCTTTGGTTGCCTCTTTGGTTGCTTCTTAGTTGACATCAAAAGGTGAGGAACTTAGACTTGGCATTTCACTTGTGTTCTTGATCTTTGTTGGAATAAGTCATTGGGACTTAGTTGTGGCTTGATCGGAGTATTGTCGGAGTATGGCCAGTTCTGACTTGTAATCCACTTTCAGTGTTAAGAACTCCATTATAGCTCGTTTCATCTTTACTCCTTGAAATGGCCTATAGAACAAAAGTGAAGCTAACAAGTAAAAGTTGTCAAGACAAAGCGTCCAATTTGGTGGGTTTAACTGTCTTAATGAATCATATAAATATGGTCCATCAGATCACCCCACACTTTTAGTTGTTCGTCCCGAACAATGCTATTTAAGAGATGCACACAATCCAAGTAAAAACCTCAAATAGGAAAGTGAGAATATGGAACTAGATTTATCTTATTCATGCATTACTTACTTATTACCAAACTAAACCGTGTAAATACTTAGAAGAAACTTGATACTTGTACCTTCGAGCTGAGATGCAATTTAATTTGGATGTTTCGGGAGATAGCCCTTTTCAGGCTCCTGGACTGCATTCTCTGGACCGACACGCACTATATGGTTAACTTGTCGCTTTCTCTAGCACATGATTCGGTTCGGGTTTCACTGAGATGAGCATTTTTATTTCCTTGTGGTGAGGGACACCTTTTGAATTGAATTGGCCTTCGGCCTTTGATTTTGAATTGGAGCTTCTTCACTTTTGTTTCGGTTAAAACCTTCACAATTTTGGCTTTTGGCCTTTGATTAGCTTCTTCGAGCTTTTGCTTCTTTGTGACTTGCTAATCCATTTTCTCAACCTTTCTTTGGGAGGTCCAATCATTGCCCGAGAGCATATGGAAATATCCCCCCCCCCGCTCTTTCTCATCCTCGCCGTTTCGCGCGAGTCAAGATGAGGGTCGCTCATCTATTTTCTCGGCTACAAGGACTAGAGATAGGATGGTTTGATTCCCGTCCCGCCTCTTTGCATAAACGCTGCACGGCGGAGATGACTCTGATCTTCTTTGAAACCCGAAGTGCAGCCTCCACAGACTTCGTAAACCATATAGTGAAATTCAGTCCTTTGATTGCTTGCCAAGCCTCTCTAGGGCACTTTATATCAACTCCACATCCCCTGTATATCTCAGCACAAAGGGACAAATTAGAAGTTACGTCCTAAGTTTTTATACGGTTGAGATTTCACAAGGTAAATGCATGAATTTAGATCTATCTTTTTCACATTCTCAAGTTCATATGTTCAAAAAGATAATATTAAGGGAAAAGGAAAAGAAAAAACATGTTAACTAACTATGTACAAAGGCGGTTCTCACCCCACACTTTTGAACGAAGGCGTGCCTCACAGCACGACTTAGTTCAAAAGTTTGTGCAAGAAAATATATACAGGAAAGGTGAGAATGTTTTAAGGCAAAAAACTAAATGACTGAAATTAAATGACTGAAAGTAAGATAGATGTTGGGTTACCTCCCGACCAGTGCATTTGTTTAACGTCGTTAGCTCGACGATACCTCATTCCTGGATCATAAGGTGGGATCCCATGGGTGGCTCAGGTCGAATTTTGCCACGGCTCCTGCGTTGATTCTAGCTTTGACTCTCCCCGAGTTCTTGTGGGATGATGTGCTCGGGTCCTATTCCCATTGTTCTGGTGGTTTTTCTTTCCAACGCCTCTGAGAAGGCGAGGGACCCTTAACTGCTGGTCTCTTGAGTCGGGCTCTCTTATGTTTAGGGCTATCTTGTTTAGTTGTGGCGAAAAACTGCTCTATCAGGGAGTCGTTCTTATTAGACCCTTCTTCCATCATTCTTTCAGGCTCTCCATTGATCATATAGTTTTCTGCGATTTGCATATTGATCAGAGGGAAAAGTTGCGAGGCTTCCATTATACGCGCCGGATCCATATTGGCCAGATTGTCCGTGAGGAACTGGTCTTGATTGATTTCTTTGGCTGCTTCGGTGGTGAGGGTTGGGTATGTCGCGGGTTTCTCGCTAGTGGCGTTCTGGACTTCCTCTTCGGCCTGCTCAGGAGTGAATTCTAATGAAGACTTTTCTTCATCCTCCTCTAAATCGGCTTCCGGCTCTGGGTCTTCTGATGGCTCGGGGGTGATCTCCCATATAGGTTCTTCTTCGTTGCTCCCGGTGCTTTCTGCATCTGATTCGACCATTATGGCTTATGCATTGGCTTCTCCACTCTTGTCTATATTGGCTTCTACCATATGCGCTCTTCCATCAGCTTAAAGCATTGGCCTTTGTTTTGTGGCTTCGGCAAAGTCATCTATAATATCCCACATTTGAGTCATAGTTAAGTGCAAGGTCGATCCTCCTACTGCGTCGTTAAACCTTGATTGGTCAACCGGCCTCATCCCACAAAGGAATTTTTGAAGAAGAACCACATTCGTGAATCCATGGTGCGGGTAGCGTGAGACGATGGTGTCAAAGTACGTGTAGTATTCGTCCAAAGTCTCATCCCGGGATTGTTGAAGGCGGATGATCCTCTCTCGGGTGTCATGTCATAGAGATGGGGGGAGAATTCTTTCAGGAATCGAGCACGAAGGTTCTCAAAATAACCTGCACAACTAGCATTTGATGAGTAATACCATACTGTCGCAAAGTCAGTTAGAGAGAATTTAAAGCATTTCATTTTAAACTCTTCTAGATCCTCATTTTCAGGTTTCATGTAGCGGCATATATGGTGAAAATGTTGGCAGTGTATTACAGGGTCCTCTCCAACTGTACCTCCAAACTGAGGAAGATGTTGAGTCATCCAAGCATATATAGTGGACAGTGCAATGAAGAAATGAAAAGGGAAAGAAAAGAACAACTAATCGAAAGCTAATTCCCCGGCAACGGCGCCAATTTGACAACACTGCCTATTCGCGAGGCAATGTGTACAAAATTAATTTATAAGTCCGCTACTCGTTACTCTACTAATGGGTAGTAAAGCGGTAAGTAGGGGTCGAACCCAAGGGAATTAGTGGATATTTGTTCTTTCAAAAATGGAAAGTAAGACAGTTGGGGGTTGGTTGTGATTTTAGTACTGAAAAGTAAATGACTGGAAGTAAAGAAAGTAAATATGGGACTGAAAGTAAATACTTGAAAAGTAAAGTGCTTGAAGGACATGACTTGCGGAAAGTAAATGCTTGAAGGACAAGTCTTGCGGAAAGTAAGTGCGTAAAAGTAAAGTGCTTGAAGGACAAGACTTGCGGAAAGTAAGCAGTTGATATGGTACTGAAAGTAAAGTGACAGGTGATGTTTTAATTAAAGGAAAGGATTCGGTTTTAGGGGCCTTGTATCATAGTCCGTTTATCATGGACCTCTACTGATCATACTAAGTGTTCAAAACTGTATCAAGGCTATTCCTAGCACATGACTTGCCACACCGTCTAGTCTTTTGCAAGACAAAGAACTCTTGTTCTAGTATGTGCATCCATTTGATCATCATTCCTGATAAACCAAATGGTGTTTAAAAGAGGTTGACTTCCACAGATAAGCTGTGCTCTTCCGAGCCTCCACTTATCCACGGAAGATCACGAACCCATGGCAGAGCTTTGCTCTTCCGAGCATCCACTCAACCAATGGAGTTCTAACCTAATATATGGCACCTAGAACAAGTTGAACACAAAGAGGCACTAAGAGAAGGGTCTAAAACATTTTATGATACAAGTACACCCCTTCAACCGAATGAAGGGTTTAGCTACGAATATCCATAGGGGTGGATATCATAGCTAAGTACTGAGTAAAGTAAAGGTTTTGAAAGACAGGAAAGTAAAGGTTTTTTGGAAATCAAGACAAGGAAAGTAAAGGGGAGAATACTCAAGAACCAACAGGAGTAAACTCAAGAACAACGAAAAGTAAAGGGAATGCTTGAGTACTTCAAGAACCGACAAGAGTACTCAAGAACAAACTTGGAGCTTTTGATTCAAAGTAAAGTGTTTACATGGATTGTGCCCAAACTCTAGAGAGATAAGTAACAAGTGACTATGGGATTGAGGATGTTGGGATTTGAGGACACTTTGCAAAGGAAGAGGAGTATGGTATTTATAGGCAAGGGGAGGAGAGGGATGTGGATGAGAGGAGAACACATGTCAAATGGGGAGGGGAGGAGCTCAAAGCCGTCGGGCAAGGTGGCATGGCTCAAAAGCCACCGGCCACATGTCATCTCCACAAGGGAGCCGCCGGCGGTGAGGTGGAGGAGGGGAGTTTGAGTGGATTGAGATCTTTTCCCCAAAAGCCATCGGTTGGCATATGACTCCGGTTGGTCTTCGGTTGCCCTTTGGTTGCCTCTTTGGTTGCTTCTTAGTTGACATCAAAAGGTGAGGAACTTAGACTTGGCATTTCACTTGTGTTCTTGATCTTTGTTGGAATAAGTCATTGGGACTTAGTTGTGGCTTGATCGGAGTATTGTCGGAGTATGGCCAGTTCTGACTTGTAATCCACTTTCAGTGTTAAGAACTCCATTATAGCTCGTTTCATCTTTACTCCTTGAAATGGCCTATAGAACAAAAGTGAAGCTAACAAGTAAAAGTTGTCAAGATAAAGCGTCCAATTTGGTGGGTTTAACTGTCTTAATGAATCATATAAATATGGTCCATCAGATCACCCCACACTTTTAGTTGTTCGTCCCGAACAATGCTATTTAAGAGATGCACACAATCCAAGTAAAAACCTCAAATAGGAAAGTGAGAATATGGAACTAGATTTATCTTATTCATGCATTACTTACTTATTACCAAACTAAACCGTGTAAATACTTAGAAGAAACTTGATACTTGTACCTTCGAGCTGAGATGCAATTTAATTTGGATGTTTCGGGAGATAGCCCTTTTCAGGCTCCTGGACTGCATTCTCTGGACCGACACGCACTATATGGTTAACTTGTCGCTTTCTCTAGCACATGATTCGGTTCGGGTTTCACTGAGATGAGCATTTTTATTTCCTTGTGGTGAGGGACACCTTTTGAATTGAATTGGCCTTCGGCCTTTGATTTTGAATTGGAGCTTCTTCACTTTTGTTTCGGTTAAAACCTTCACAATTATGGCTTTTGGCCTTTGATTAGCTTCTTCGAGCTTTTGCTTCTTTGTGACTTGCTAGTCCATTTTCTCAACCTTTCTTTGGGAGGTCCAATCATTGCCCGAGAGCATATGGAAATATCCCCCCCCCCCCCGCTCTTTCTCATCCTCGCCGTTTCGCGCGAGTCAAGATGAGGGTCGCTCATCTATTTTCTCGGCTACAAGGACTAGAGATAGGACGGTTTGATTCCCGTCCCGCCTCTTTGCATAAACGCTACACGGTGGAGATGACTCTGATCTTCTTTGAAACCCGAAGTGCAGCCTCCACAGACTTCGTAAACCATATAGTGAAATTCAGTCCTTTGATTGCTTGCCAAGCCTCTCTAGGGCACTTTGTATCAACTCCACATCCCCTGTATATCTCAGCACAAAGGGACAAATTAGAAGTTACATCCTAAGTTTTTATACGGTTGAGATTTCACAAGGTAAATGCATGAATTTAGATCTATCTTTTTCACATTCTCAAGTTCATATGTTCAAAAAGATAATATTAAGGGAAAAGGAAAAGAAAAAACATGTTAACTAACTATGTACAAAGGCGGTTCTCACCCCACACTTTTGAACGAAGGCGTGCCTCACAGCATGACTTAGTTCAAAAGTTTGTGCAAGAAAATATATACAGGAAAGGTGAGAATGTTTTAAGGCAAAAAACTAAATGACTGAAATTAAATGACTGAAAGTAAGATAGATGTTGGGTTACCTCCCGACCAGTGCATTTGTTTAACGTCGTTAGCTCGACGATACCTCATTCCTGGATCATAAGGTGGGATCCCATGGGTGGCTCAGGTCGAATTTTGCCGCGGCTCCTGCGTTGATTCTAGCTTTGACTCTCCCCGAGTTCTTGTGGGATGATGTGCTCGGGTCCTATTCCCATTGTTCTGGTGGTTTTTCTTTCCAACGCCTCTGAGAAGGCGAGGGACCCTTAACTGCTGGTCTCTTGAGTCGGGCTCTCTTATGTTTAGGGCTATCTTGTTTAGTTGTGGCGAAAAACTGCTCTATCAGGGAGTCGTTCTTATTAGACCCTTCTTCCATCATTCTTTCAGGCTCTCCATTGATCATATAGTTTTCTGCGATTTGCATATTGATCAGAGGGAAAAGTTGCGAGGCTTCCATTATACGCGCCGGATCCATATTGGCCAGATTGTCCGTGAGGAACTGGTCTTGATTGATTTCTTTGGCTGCTTCGGTGGTGAGGGTTGGGTATGTCGCGGGTTTCTCGCTAGTGGCGTTCTGGACTTCCTCTTCGGCCTGCACAGGAGTGAATTCTAATGAAGACTTTTCTTCATCCTCCTCTAAATCGGCTTCCGGCTCTGGGTCTCCTGATGGCTCGGGGGTGATCTCCCATATAGGTTCTTCTTCGTTGCTCCCGGTGCTTTCTGCATCTGATTCGACCATTATGGCTTATGCATTGGCTTCTCCACTCTTGTCTATATTGGCTTCTACCATATGCGCTCTTCCATCAGCTTAAAGCATTGGCCTTTGTTTTGTGGCTTTGGCAAAGTCATCTATAATATCCCACATTTGAGTCATAGTAAAGTGCAAGGTCGATCCTCCTACTGCGTCGTTAAACCTTCATTGGTCAACCGGCCTCATCCCACAAAGGAATTTTTGAAGAAGAACCACATTCGTGAATCCATGGTGCGGGTAGCGTGAGACGATGGTGTCAAAGTACGTGTAGTATTCGTCCAAAGTCTCATCCCGGGATTGTTGAAGGCGGATGATCCTCTCTCGGGTGTCATGTCATAGAGATGGGGGGAGAATTCTTTCAGGAATCGAGCACGAAGGTTCTCAAAATAACCTGCACAACTAGCATTTGATGAGTAATACCATACTGTCGCAAAGTCAGTTAGAGAGAATTTAAAGCATTTCATTTTAAACTCTTCTAGATCCTCATTTTCAGGTTTCATGTAGCGGCATATATGGTGAAAATGTTGGCAGTGTATTACAGGGTCCTCTCCAACTGTACCTCCAAACTGAGGAAGATGTTGAGTCATCCAAGCATATATAGTGGACAGTGCAATGAAGAAATGAAAAGGGAAAGAAAAGAACAACTAATCGAAAGCTAATTCCCCGGCAACGGCGCCAATTTGACAACACTGCCTATTCGCGAGGCAATGTGTACAAAATTAATTTATAAGTCCGCTACTCGTTACTCTACTAATGGGTAGTAAAGCGGTAAGTAGGGGTCGAACCCAAGGGAATTAGTGGATATTTGTTCTTTCGAAAATGGAAAGTAAGACAGTTGGGGGTTGGTTGTGATTTTAGTACTGAAAAGTAAATGACTAGAAGTAAAGAAAGTAAATACGGGACTGAAAGTAAATACTTGAAAAGTAAAGTGCTTGAAGGACAAGACTTGCGGAAAGTAAATGCTTGAAGGACAAGTCTTGCGGAAAGTAAGTGCGTAAAAGTAAAGTGCTTGAAGGACAAGACTTGCGGAAAGTAAGCAGTTGATATGGTACTGAAAGTAAAGTGACAGGTGATGTTTTAATTAAAGGAAAGGATTCGGTTTTAGGGGCCTTGTATCATAGTCTGTTTATCATGGACCTCTACTGATCATACTAAGTGTTCAAAACTGTATCAAGGCTATTCCTAGCACATGACTTGCCACACCGTCTAGTCTTTTGCAAGACAAAGAACTCTTGTTCTAGTATGTGCATCCATTTGATCATCATTCCTGATAAACCAAATGGTGTTTAAAAGAGGTTGACTTCCACAGATAAGCTGTGCTCTTCCGAGCCTCCACTTATCCACGGAAGATCACGAACCCATGGCAGAGCTTTGCTCTTCCGAGCATCCACTCAACCAATGGAGTTCTAACCTAATATATGGCACCTAGAACAAGTTGAACACAAAGAGGCACTAAGTGAAGGGTCTAAAACATTTTATGATACAAGTACACCCCTTCAACCGAATGAAGGGTTTAGCTACGAATATCCATAGGGGTGGATATCATAGCTAAGTACTGAGTAAAGTAAAGGTTTTGAAAGACAGGAAAGTAAAGGTTTTTTGGAAATCAAGACAAGGAAAGTAAAGGGGAGAATACTCAAGAACCAACAGGAGTAAACTCAAGAACAACGAAAAGTAAAGGGAATGCTTGACTACTTCAAGAACCGACAAGAGTACTCAAGAACAAACTTGGAGCTTTTGATTCAAAGTAAAGTGTTTACATGGATTGTGCCCAAACTCTAGAGAGATAAGTAACAAGTGACTATGGGATTGAGGATGTTGGGATTTGAGGACACTTTGCAAAGGAAGAGGAGTATGGTATTTATAGGCAAGGGGAGGAGAGGGATGTGGATGAGAGGAGAACACATGTCAAATGGGGAGGGGAGGAGCTCAAAGCCGTCGGGCAAGGTGGCATGGCTCAAAAGCCACCGGCCACATGTCATCTCCACAAGGGAGCCGCCGGTGGTGAGGTGGAGGAGGGGAGTTTGAGTGGATTGAGATCTTTTCCCCAAAAGCCATCGGTTGGCATATGACTCCGGTTGGTCTTCGGTTGCCCTTTGGTTGCCTCTTTGGTTGCTTCTTAGTTGACATCAAAAGGTGAGGAACTTAGACTTGGCATTTCACTTGTGTTCTTGATCTTTGTTGGAATAAGTCATTGGGACTTAGTTGTGGCTTGATCGGAGTATTGTCGGAGTATGGCTAGTTCTGACTTGTAATCCACTTTCAGTGTTAAGAACTCCATTTTAGCTCGTTTCATCTTTACTCCTTGAAATGGCCTATAGAACAAAAGTGAAGCTAACAAGTAAAAGTTGTCAAGACAAAGCGTCCAATTTGGTGGGTTTAACTGTCTTAATGAATCATATAAATATGGTCCATCAGATCACCCCACACTTTTAGTTGTTCGTCCCGAACAATGCTATTTAAGAGATGCACACAATCCAAGTAAAAACCTCAAATAGGAAAGTGAGAATATGGAACTAGATTTATCTTATTCATGCATTACTTACTTATTACCAAACTAAACCGTGTAAATACTTAGAAGAAACTTGATACTTGTACCTTCGAGCTGAGATGCAATTTAATTTGGATGTTTTGGGAGATAGCCCTTTTCAGGCTCCTAGACTGCATTCTCTGGACCGACTCGCACTATATGGTTAACTTGTCGCTTTCTCTAGCACATGATTCGGTTCGGGTTTCACTGAGATGAGCATTTTTATTTCCTTGTGGTGAGGGACACCTTTTGAATTGAATTGGCCTTCGGCCTTTGATTTTGAATTGGAGCTTCTTCACTTTTGTTTCGGTTAAAACCTTCACAATTTTGGCTTTTGGCCTTTGATTAGCTTCTTCGAGCTTTTGCTTCTTTGTGACTTGCTAGTCCATTTTCTCAACCTTTCTTTGGGAGATCCAATCATTGCCCGAGAGCATATGGAAATATCCCCCCCCCCCCGCTCTTTCTCATCCTCGCCGTTTCGCGCGAGTCAAGATGAGGGTCGCTCATCTATTTTCTCGGCTACTAGGACTAGAGATAGGACGGTTTGATTCCCGTCCCGCCTCTTTGCATAAACGCTGCACGGCGGAGATGACTCTGATCTTCTTTGAAACCCGAAGTGCAGCCTCCACAGACTTCGTAAACCATATAGTGAAATTCAGTCCTTTGATTGCTTGTCAAGCCTCTCTAGGGCACTTTATATCAACTCCACATCCCCTGTATATCTCAGCACAAAGGGACAAATTAGAAGTTACATCCTAAGTTTTTATACGGTTGAGATTTCACAAGGTAAATGCATGAATTTAGATCTATCTTTTTCACATTCTCAAGTTCATATGTTCAAAAAGATAATATTAAGGGAAAAGGAAAAGAAAAAACATGTTAACTAACTATGTACAAAGGCGGTTCTCACCCACACTTTTGAACGAAGGCGTGCCTCACAGCACGACTTAGTTCAAATGTTTATGCAAGAAAATATATGCAGGAAAGGTGAGAATGTTTTAAGGCAAAAACCTAAATGACTGAAATTAAATGACTGAAAGTAAGATAGATGTCGGGTTACCTCCCGACCAGTGCACTTGTTTAACGTCGTTAGCTCGACGATACCTCATTCCTGGATCATAAGGTGGGATCCCATGGGTGGCTCAGGTCGAATTTTGCCGCGGCTCCTGCGTTGATTCTTGCTTTGACTCTCCCCGAGTTCTTGTGGGATGATGTGCTTGGGTCCTGTTCCCATTGTTCTGGTGGTTTTTCTTTCCAACGCCTCTGAGAAGGCGAGGGACCCTTAACTGCGGGTCTCTTGAGTCGGGCTCTCTTATGTTTAGGGCTATCTTGTTTAGTTGTGGCGAAAAACTGCTCTATCAGGGAGTCGTTCTTATTAGACCCTTCTTCCATCATTCTTTCAGGCTCTCCATTGATCATATAGTTTTCTGCGATTTGCATATTGATCAGAGGGAAAAGTTGCGAGGCTTCCATTATACGCGCCGGATCCATATTGGCCAGATTGTCCGTGAGGAACTGGTCTTGATTGATTTCTTCGGCTGCTTCGGTGGTGAGGGTTGGGTATGTCGCGGGTTGCTCGCTAGTGGCGTTCTGGACTTCCTCTTCGGCCTGCTCAGGAGTGAGTTCTAATGAAGACTTTTCTTCATCCTCCTCTAAATCGGCTTCCGGCTCTGGGTCTTCTGATGGCTCGGGGGTGATCTCCCATATAGGTTCTTCTTCATTGCTCCCGGTGCTTTCTGCATCTGATTTGACCATTATGGCTTATGCATTGCCTTCTCCACTCTTGTCTATATTAGCTTCTACCATATGCGCTCTTCCATCAGCTTAAAGCATTGGCCTTTGTTTTGTGGCTTCGGCCAAGTCATCTATAATATCCCACATTTGAGTCATAGTTAAGTGCAAGGTCGATCCTCCTACTACGTCGTTAAACCTTGATTGGTCAACCGGCCTCATCCCACAAAGGAATTTTTAAAGATGAACCACATTCGTGAATCCATGGTGCGGGTAGCGTGAGACGATGGTGTCAAAGTACGTGTAGTATTCGTCCAAAGTCTCATCCCGGGATTGTTGAAGGCGGATGATCCTCTCTCGGGTGTCATGTCATAGAGATGGGGGGGGAATTCTTTAAGGAATCGAGCACGAAGGTTCTCATAATAACCTGCACAACTAGCATTTGATGAGTAATACCATACTGTCGCAAAGTCAGTTAGAGAGAATTTAAAGCATTTCATTTTAAACTCTTCTAGATCCTCATTTTCAGGTTTCATGTAGCGGCATATATGGTGAAAATGTTGGCAGTGTATTACAGGGTCCTCTCCAACTGTACCTCCAAACTGAGGAAGATGTTGAGTCATCCAAGCATACATAGTGGACAGTGCAATGAAGAAATGAAAAGGGAAAGAAAAGAACAACTAATCGAAAGCTAATTCCCCGGCAACGGCGCCAATTTGACAACACTGCCTTGTCGCGAGGCAATGTGTACAAAATTAATTTATAAGTCCGTTACTCGTTACTCTACTAATGGGTAGTAAAGCGGTAAGTAGGGGTCGAACCCAAGGGAATTAGTGGATATTTGTTCTTTCGAAAATGGAAAGTAAGACAGTTGGGGGTTGGTTTTGATTTTAGTACTGAAAAGTAAATGACTGGAAGTAAAGAAAGTAAATACGGGACTGAAAGTAAATACTTGAAAAGTAAAGTGCTTGAAGGACAAGACGTGCGGAAAGTAAATGCTTGAAGGACAAGTCTTGCGGAAAGTAAGTGCGTAAAAGTAAAGTGCTTGAAGGACAAGACTTGCGGAAAGTAAGCAGTTGATATGGTACTGAAAGTAAAGTGACAGGTGATGTTTTAATTGAAGGAAAGGATTCGGTTTCAGGGGCCTTGTATCATAGTCCGTTTATCATGGACCTCTACTGATCATACTAAGTGTTCAAAACTGTATCAAGGCTATTCCTAGCACATGACTTGCCACACCGTCTAGTCTTTTGCAAGACAAAGAACTCTTGTTCTAGTATGTGCATCCATTTGATCATCATTCCTGATAAACCAAATGGTGTTTAAAAGAGGTTGACTTCCACAGATAAGCTGTGCTCTTCCGAGCCTCCACTTATCCACGGAAGATCACGAACCCATGGCAGAGCTTTGCTCTTCCGAGCATCCACTCAACCAATGGAGTTCTAACCTAATAAATGGCACCTAGAACAAGTTGAACACAAAGAGGCACTAAGAGAAGGGTCTAAAACATTTTATGATACAAGTACACCCCTTCAACCGAATGAAGGGTTTAGCTACGAATATCCATAGGGGTGGATATCATAGCTAAGTACTGAGTAAAGTAAAGGTTTTGAAAGACAGGAAAGTAAAGGTTTTTTGGAAATCAAGACAAGGAAAGTAAACGGGAGAATACTCAAGAACCAACAGGAGTAAACTCAAGAACAACGAAAAGTAAAGGGAATGCTTGAGTACTTCAAGAACCGACAAGAGTACTCAAGAACAAACTTGGAGCTTTTGATTCAAAGTAAAGTGTTTACACGGATTGTGCCCAAACTCTAGAGAGATAAGTAACAAGTGACTATGGGATTGAGGATGTTGGGATTTGAGGACACTTTGCAAAGGAAGAGGAGTATGGTATTTATAGGCAAGGGGAGGAGAGGGATGTGGATGAGAGGAGAACACATGTCAAATGGGGAGGGGAGGAGCTCAAAGCCGCCGGGCAAGGTTGCATGGCTCAAAAGCCTCCGGCCACATGTCATCTCCACAAGGGAGCCGCCGGTGGTGAGGTGGAGGAGGGTAGTTTGAGTGGATTGAGATCTTTTCCCCAAAAGCCATCGGTTGGCATATGACTCCGGTTGGTCTTCGGTTGCCATTTGGTTGCCTCTTTGGTTGCTTCTTAGTTGACATCCAAAGGTGAGGAACTTAGACTTGGCATTTCACTTGTGTTCTTGATCTTTGTTGGAATAAGTCATTGGGACTTAGTGGTGGCTTGATCGGAGTATTGTCGGAGTATGGCCAGTTCTGACTTGTAATCCACTTTCAGTGTTAAGAACTCCATTTTAGCTCGTTTCATCTTTACTCCTTGAAATGGCCTGTAGAACAAAAGTGAAGCTAACAAGTAAAAGTTGTGAAGACAAAGCGTCCAATTTGGTGGGTTTAACTGTCTTAATGAATCATATAAATATGGTCCATCAGTACCCTCTATTCCTTACACGTAAACACAACTGTTCACCGTGTTCTTCCCTTCTCCATGGCTTTCAATGTGAAATGTATAGTTGTTGACTTTGTATGTTACCGAACATGCAACGTCAGATTGAAATCCAGCAGACAAGTAGTGAACTCTCTGTGGTAGTGCTAATGTTTCTCCAAGCTTCCAAACCTGAACATAATATTTTGGATGAACATAAAAGTGCAAGTACAGTTTAATTTGCTACATAATGAAATGAAAGTTAAGTTGATTACACTTACATGGGAATGCAGCCATTTTGGAAAATCCGTTAATATACCATTGTAGATTTGCTGATCATTGAATTGCGGGTGTCTTTGTCTTAAGTCGGCCTCAAATAACGTCAAATATTGTTCAAATTCAGGCGTGTTGCTAAAGAGGTAATGAGTTTCTTTTTTAAATTCTCGGCTGTCTAATACCCTCCGTGTAATTGTGCTGCCACCAACTCTTGGGTAATTATAAATAGAAATCTGAGGATCTTCAAAATCTGATGTCGCTACTTTATTTCGTTTTAAGCGTATACCGGTCATTGTTAACTCCGGATCTAGGTAGTCGGATCCCAAATATAAAGTCTCCAGCTGTACGTATGCATTAACAATACTGGCTTCCACCTCAGCTCTGTTTCCCTTTTGGCCCAACTATTTAAGACGGTAGATGAAATGCTCAAATGGATACATCCAACGGTAGTGTACTGGTCCGCCAAGTAGCACCTCATCAGCCAAATGAATTGGTAGGTGTTCCATTGAGTCGAAAAATGAAGGGGGAAATATTGTCGCCAGCTTACACAGTGTGGCTGATATGTTGTTCTACCAATGTTCCATTCTCTCAATGTGAAGGGAAGATGCACAGATATCTCGGAAAAATGTACACAACTCGGATACGGTTTCCCAGATCTACCTTGGTAAAAAACCCTTGAAAGCTGATCGGTCAAGTTCTTGACCTGTTATTCACCTCATTCGATGATGGATTAGGTTTGTTTTCCGAACACTTTGTTATCATTTAATCTCTTTTCCTAGTGTTTCAGGTTTGAATTACACGATGACTCGATATGAGCCTGATTGCACGAAAAGATGGAGAAATCAGTCAAAATCCAGCATAAAGACCATAGGCCCGTGACGAACCTCCCGGTCACGGGCGTTACGGGCAGACGGAGTCAATTCAGGAGGTGCTGAAATCAAAGAATGTCTATTGCCCGTGACGGACCTCTCGGTCACGGGCGTTACGGGCTGACTGAGGCAGTTCAGGAGCGGCATGGATTTCTCCCGCCCGTGACGAGCCATTCCGCGCCGTGACGAAGTCGGGTCAAGGGCCCGTAACGAGACAACGACTGGTTTCCTAAATTTAACTTCTGGGCTTGTTTTGGAAATATCAAGTATTCTTCTATAAATTGAGGGCTTGACCAGATCAAAAGGGGTGTGCTATTTTGAAGAGAAGAAACCCTAACTTGGGAGAGAAGACAGAATTCATCGTGAGGATTAACGAGCTTCATCGTTTACGGTTTACTCGTCCCTTACTTTCATTATACACTGTTTTAGGTTTAATTACCATGAACAGTGAGTAGTCCTCTCTATTCCGGGATCCTACGGATCCCGTGCTATGTAACCCTAACTCTTCATGTGATCAATTAAAGTTTATGTTTATGCAATTCGATTATTCAATTTCAATGTGTGCTTCATATTATCGCTCTATGCATGTATTTACATCAAAGGGTATGTTTGCATTGGTAGAACGTATTTAGGTTATATGCCGAAAGGTGGATGGGCCCTAGGGATTAACCGGAATGCATGAAATTGATATTAGGTCATGTTACATGATTTGGTAGGAAAACCATTATTTTAATAAATTGAAATCGTTGATAATCCGTGGATGGGCGGCGTTCAACGATGGCGATTGATCTAGACAATGATCCGTGGATGGGCGGCTTGTCTAGTGTTATTTCGGTTTTATTCCATATTCGATAGCATAAATATTTAACTTGCCATGATCGCATGATTAGTGGGTTAGCACGGGTGAAGTAGGATTCTGGGATTCTTTCTCTGATAAAAACACAACATTTAATTTTCTGCAATTTAATTTCTGCAATTTACAAACAATCAAACCTTTGTCATTCGGAATAGCTAAATAGGTCACTTGTTACCTAGTACTCACACGCATTGCTCCTAGGATCGACCCTTGGCTTACCAAGGATTATAAATTTTGTTTGACTGCAATTGAACCCCTAAAACTCATTACTTTGACAACTATAAAGGGTTAAAAATACGCTTGTCAAAAGCAATTGGCATGAGTCGCTTGATGAATACGTGTGCGTCGTGTGACTTGTAACCTACTAGTTTTAGGGTACTCAAATCTACTTTATTCCCCAAGTTAGATGAAAATCCATCACGAAACTTCAGAGACTTCACCCAAATAAGCAAAAGCATCTGTTGTTCTCTTGTAAGCTGATACTTACCCTTGTTGGCTACCAAACGACCGCGGTAAGTTTTGAGT
Source organism: Rhodiola kirilowii (assembly GCA_033675215.1). Classification (NCBI taxonomy): domain Eukaryota; kingdom Viridiplantae; phylum Streptophyta; class Magnoliopsida; order Saxifragales; family Crassulaceae; genus Rhodiola; species Rhodiola kirilowii. The sequence goes on along the minus strand of CM066195.1, from coordinate 21,933,863 downwards.
TCCAATTCTGGTGTTCGACAGTACAGCCCGATATCTTTTCTGCACTTCACACCGTCATCCTTTGTTTTCCCCTTTACATCCATGATGGTGTTGAATAAATTCTCAAAAACATTTTTTTCAATGTGCATGACGTCTAGGTTATGTCTAAGCTTCACGTCCACCCAATAAGGTAGTTCCCAAAAAATGGATTTCTTTGTCCAGTTGTGTTCCACCCCAAACCCGTCGAAAACCTCATTGATACGTTGTTCCCATATATATTTTAAGTTTCTAACCCTGTCATAAACTTCATGACCTGATCGAAATTGGACTGGACCGTTGAAGTTGATTCGATCTCTGTAGAAATTCCTGGCATTACCCCGATATGGATGATTTTCTGATAAAAATCGTTTGTGGCGGCTAAAATATGACACTTTTCTTCCGTTATTCAACACGAATGTCTTTGTGTCATCCATACAGTAGGGGAAGCCAAGTTTTCCTTGAGTTGACCACCCCGATAACATTGCATACGCATGAAAATCAGATACAGTCCACATGAGAGCTGCCCTCAATGTAAAACTATGTTTGCGATTAGCATCGTATGTGTCGACCCCAACATTCCAAAGATGTACCAAGTCATCAATAAGAGGCCTTAGATATATGTCCAAATGCTTCTTTGGATTAGACGACCCAGGAATTAGTATAGTTAAAACCAAGTGAATCTCATTTTCATACACAACCACGGTGGTAAATTGTAGGGTGTTACCATCACAGGCCAAACGGAGTATTATTTAGTGGACATACCCCATGGATTAAATCCATCTGTGCATAATCCTAATCTTACATTACGTGACTCGGATGCACAGTTTGGATGGCACCGATCAAAATGCTTCCAAGATTCTACGTCCGAAGGGTGAACCATGGGATACACGTCGTCTCTGGTTTAAGCGTGCCAGCACATTTCTGATACCAGACTTTGAGATAAGAAAAGTCTCTGTAGTCACGGTATAATCGACAAGTAAAACATTTGGCTTCTCGCATAGCGTTGGTATGATGAAGAACTTTCTGCGCATCTTGGACGATGATATCTTGGTTTCGAGCAGAAATGACATACTTTCATCACAGCCATAGTAAATCATACACCCACCGATGCAAACGTCAATCCGTTGATACCCCATTTCGAGATCAGCTACGAGTTTCTTTGACTGTTTGAAAGAAGATGGGATCTTATTCTCCCCCCATTTAGATTTTTCATCGTTCCACATATGGCGTTAAACGCGCCTTCGGAGAATCCGTAGTTAGCTTTTGTTGCAAGCATTTTCATGTTAATCGAAAGCTCCATCTCTGTCGTGCAACCTTCGTAAGCTGGCTCGGAACTTGAATTTAGGAGATTGAAGAATCTATTTGCTTCGACATTCTCTATTTGCTGGTCACCAAAGTTAGACGACTCAGGAATATCATTAGGACTGGCACAATCCGGAACCATATCTGGGAAGGCATCATGACTCCAAATTTCATCTTGAGAATCAATAACTGGGTCAACGGTGCTCGGGTCAGGTATGGCTGGGCAAGAATTGACGTAATGGATTTCAACAAGATCTTTACCGTGTAGGGTCCAATTGAAGTAATTTGGTGTGAAACTGTATTTGTACAAATGCTCCTCCATCAATCTTATATTGATGAATCGCCGATTTTTGCATTTCGTACATGGACAACGCATTGTGTTGTCGCTGGCAAGAAAACCTTTTGACACGACTGTTTCAATAAAATTATTGACTCCGGCGATGAAAACATCATTGGTGTATGACTCCCCATGAGCACGAGCTTCGTACATCCATTTCCTTTCCTGATATAAATATGTCATGTATAATATTGGGTAAAATTGGAACACTTGATTGTGAGGGTGAATATAGAAAAATGGAGGGAATACATTTGTATGTTGCAAAGAATATTTATAGGTTGTATGTTTCTGTAATTCAGAAGTTCATAATTTTGTCAACATTACATGGCAATTCCGTCTATATTATAATAAATTCGTCCAACGGTAATCAATTAACGGTAACTATATTTGCAACGGATATACCAAAAAATATTTATTACAATTAAGTGACGGAATGGTGACGGATTAATGACGAAACAAATTCCGTCAATATTGAGTTCCAATTACGTCATTTGGTTCGGGAATTATACTAAAGTTAAAACTAATTGCCAACGGCTAAATTAAAATGGAGTCACGAAATGGTAACAGAATGGTGATAAAAAATATTCTGTCAACACATCAGCTCCATTCCGTCACTAAGTGACGGAAATACTACGAATTTTTGACGCAATTTTTACAATGGATAAATATTAACGGTAAATTTATTTCCTAACCTATACATTAGAATGAAGTGACGGTATGGTAAATTGTGATAAAAATATTTCCGTCATAATTGCCGTGCATTTCCGTTGTTGGTGACGGTAAATTGACGACATATAGACGTATAAAATAATGTTTTTTTATTTGTGTTCAATTAATTGATTTAGCAATATATATGTGTATTAACAATTAAGGTCAAATGAAGGAGACATGTTGATGTTATTCAATTAGAAGGAAGTATGTTGTAAATGAATGTTGTGGTTGAATAATTTAAAAGAGTTCTCATATATAGGGCAAAAATGAAATATGTGTGGATAAATTTTTCCGTCGCCATTCCCCCATGTTTCCGTCGCTTTTAACCGAAAAAACATGTCATATTGACGGAAAATTTGAAAATAAGCAACGATCAATAAATAACGGTAACTAAAAGTGACGAAAATAAGCAACGGTCACTAAATAACGCCAACTAAAAGTGTAACGCAATAATGACGAAAATGTGACGGTCATATGATAAAAATTTCAGCAAATAACGGTAGTGACGGAATTGTGCCGATAAATTGACGGATTATTTTTGAAACATATACTGGAAATGGGATGAAGATGATTCTAAAGAATTTCATGGTTCTTCACTGAGATGAATTTCTAACAAGACAACGTAAAATCTTATAAAAGGTGGCATGAACTCCACTGGTTGAATTGCAACCGAACTGATGTTGGGAATTCTCAGAACATTACCTTGGTTTGAATTCTCAACTCCAGTCTAGTTGCAATTCAACTAGGTGAGTTCATGGCACATGTTATAAAATTTAAGTTGTCTTGTAAGAATCCCATCTCAGCCAAGAGACATAAAATTTTTCAGAATCATCACCCATGTTGCAAAACTTGTGTGCTTGGAAATGAAAATTGTTGGAAATGAATGTTGTGTGTTGAATGATGTAAAGAGTTCTCTTATTTAGGGCAAAACTGAAATATGTTTTCCCATCAGTTTTCCCTCACATTTCCATCTACGGTAACGAAAAACTAATGTAATATTAAAGGAATTTTTTTAAATAGACAACGGTCACTAAATAACACTAAGTAAATCAGTAACGGAATACTGACGGAAATATTGAAATATTTTCAACCGACGGAATAATGACGGAATTTGAACGGAAGTAGGCGACGGTATACACCGACGGAAAGTCCATGGAATGTGAGTGAATAATATATGCGGACAGTTTCCGTCATATTTTCGTCACTTAAATTTGGTCAATAATCTGAGTACGCATTTGCGACGGAATAAGTATTGATGGAAATGTGACGGAATTACAACGAAGTTATTTTTGGTGATGGAATTGTGCCGAAGATGTGACGTTTTATTTTTCAGTCGACGTTATTGCGACGGAATTTGGACGGAAAATTTTCAAAAATTTGTAGTGTCTCTCACCTCCAAAACACATTCTTCATCATCTTGAAGAGGTTTCGGCCTAGAGCCCCATATCTTAAAGAAATCAAAAATCTTAGAAGCAAAGAACTTCAAAAGACATAAAGGAATGACACTCGATTACTACTACAGACGGGACATTATGCAACGGTTCAAAATTAGGCAACGGTTTTCAGAGAAATCGTTGCATAAGGTACACATTATGCAACGATTTTTCAGAACCATTGCGTAAAGTACACATTATGCAACGGTTTTTTGCAACGGTTTCTCTGAAAACCATTGCCTAATGTGTACATTACGCAACAGTTCTGAAAAACCGTTGCATAATCTTATAATATTAGGCATCGGTTATGCTTTTTTTGATATTAGCATAGGTTATGCTTAAAACCAAAGCTTATAGTAAACCCTAAAGTCTCTCTTCCCAGTCGTCCGCTCTTCGCTCTCATCCGCTCTCATCGGTTTGGGTTGAACTCGTCTGCTCACCGTCACCCCCATCCGCTCTTCCCCAGTCGCCCTCAGCCGCTCACCGTCGCTCTTGGCAAGTCAAACTCCGTCGCTCAAATTTTGCCAGTCGAACATCAGAATCGCATTTACAAACCTCCATCTTCATTGCTAGTTTTTACAAACAAGCACATCTCGCCAGTCCTCAGCTTTCGCCACTGAGCCGAAGCCGACTCGAGTAGAGCTGCATCCGAAGCTCGCTAATGGATCAGCGACATCTCCGCCGTCGAAGCCTCTCAAGTCTCAATGGGACTTTAACGGTATTGACTTCAGTGACTTTAGTTTGGGAGTTTTTTTAAAACTGACCCAAATGAGTTTCGGGATTTCAAAACTGACCCACGCGAGTTTCACATTTTAAAACTGACCAATTTTTAATGAAACCGGATCCTGGGGATTCGGTTTTCTTTGTTTTTCAAAAACCGGATCCCCAGGATCCGGTTTTCTGTGCAAACTCAACACGTGGAGTTCTCTCATTCGAACGCGCACATAACACCGGACCGGGTATTTTAAAAAATATAGAAAACCGGATCCTGAGAATCCGATTTCATTAAAATTATGTCAGTTTTGAAATGTGAAACTCGCGTGGATCAATTTTGAAATCCTGAAACTCATTTGGGTCAATTTAAAAAACTCTTAGTTTTGTTGTGAACAATGGTTTTGCTTTTTTCTTTATTTTGATTTTTATTGCAGAGAATTGGAGATGTTTCTCAGGAAATTAAACGAGTGAGAGCACATATGGAGGAGCATGAGGACTTGGCGATACTCATGAGAGGTCTTAGAGGTCAGAATTTGAGTGATTCCCAGTTTGTTGATGACAGTGTGCGACTTAATCTTGAGGTCATTGTTTTGATATGCTTCCACTCATTAGATCTGCTCTTTAATGGATGTGAAACTGGTGACCTTCGCCTTGTATTTGATTACAGGTAGGGATTCAATTTGGGGATAGTGTGGTTTTGGAAATTGAGGATTTGGTTACAGGTAGGGATAGCTAGGTTTGGAAATTTGGGATAGTATGGTTGAGGATGGGGGTGGGGATGAGTATTCTGATGATTCTACCTTTGGATGGTTTCAGAGGAGCGACTCGGATAAATGTAGTTGAGCTGTCAAACTGCTTAAGCCATTGCTGCTGGACACATATTTGATGAATATGATATTGATTTGACTACTAAATGCTCTGCAGGAAGGATCCAAGGTGCGGACAATGATTTGCATAAAAAGCCACAGTCGTGCTCACATCAAATGAAAGAAACAGCAAGCATGCCGGAAGGACCTCAACCTACCTTAAAAGAATCACAGCTGAATGCTGACTGTGCTATGACTGGTAAATTCAATATGATAATGATTATATGAGATTAACTAAGGACCGATACTTCAGTTACGAATTTATTATCAATGTGTGTTGAACTAGGATGAGATTTTGAAGCTGCAGATGATTTGCACCTTGATTGTTTGATAAAATGCCTCAATGAATTGCAGTGTTTAAATGAATTAGATACGATGATGCCATTGATTTAGAATTCATGTATATTTTTGTTGTTCGTGACATGTGATGCATCAGTCAATGGTGCTAATGTTCATATCTGTTACTTGATTAATTCAATATGCCTATTCACGGGCTTCAAGGTTTTTATACAAATCATCTTGAGCTTCACTTGCATATAATCATGACTTTGTGTCTACTTAGTTTTTGTACAAATCATCTTTAGCTTCAGTTACAACTTCAGTGAATCATTATCTGGATTATGTTATATTATTTACTCAAGATGACTTTTAGAATGTTCGGACTTGTGTGAGTAATTTTGAAGTTGCACGTCTAACAATTGTGTTGAATTTTGTGGCTGCAGGTTAGGGGAGACCTTGTGAAAGCTGAAGAGTACTGTGGAAGAGCAATTCTTGCCAACCCAACTGATTTGACTACTAAATGAAATGTATTCATTCTATGCCGATCGCATATGGAAAACTCAAAAGGAAGCGCCTCGTGCAGAAACTTACTTTGATCAAGCAGTTAAAGCTGCTGCTCCTGATGACTGGTAAGCACACTTTGCACTATAGTAACAAGCTCGCAACTGGTTTCCTAGTTATTGAAATGAAATGTAAACTGTGTCTCATGCTTGTGCAGCTACGTAATGGCATCCTATGCCAAGTTTTTGTGGGATGCTGAAGATGATGAAGTCAAAGAAGAAGAAGAAATAGAGTTGGACTCGAACAGTGTGTCAGCGACTACAGCTGCACCAGTCGTCTCCTCGGCCAATATGTGGAAAGGATTTCAAGCTCACCCTCCTTGTTTGAACATGATATTTTAGCAAGATAAATTATTGTTGTGTTTACATTTGGTTGTTATGTGAAGTTGTATGAATAATGTAATGAATGGTTGTATTTTAAGTGAAATAAAAGTATTTTGATGTTTGGAAAATGAGTAATAGGGAATTACATTTGTGTTTAATTTTTCAAGTGGATTTGAGCTATAAAACAACCAAAATCTGAAAGATTTTTTCCGTATGTTACGGTTCAATGAAAACCGTTGCGTTATGTCATGACATTACTCAACGGTTTTCTTTGAACCGTTTCATAATGTCATGACATTATGCAACGGATGAGGAACCGTTGCATAATGGTCCTCAGAACCGTTGCATAATGCCCTGTCTGTAGTAGTGGATACCTTAGAGATGCATGATTACCTGCATATAAGTTGAGACTCTCATGTAGAAGCGTGATTGGAACATTGCCAACATGAACCAAAAAAGATTCCCATACAAATAAAAATACACTTTCAAGGAGATGCATTTATAATACACAAATTAGTCTAAGAACATATTTAAAACATGCACAACCAAAAGCTTATGAATATACAAGTAGCTTGGTTCCTTCTATCATCTAAGTGTTGTTAAATTGGACTAAATAAGTTTCCATCATACACATTTTCATTCAGATACAATTAAGTTCTTCGGGCAAAATATACACTAGCGTATGATGTTGAAAATATTCTTTTAAGGTTCAACCCCCCAACACAAATCGTTCTAATGGTCGCATAAACATTGTTGTGACCGCCAGCACAAGCCACTTTCAAAATCTTTATTTCTTGTCATGACTTCCATATTGTGACATGCTTTTGTATCTCATGCTGCAGTCTAACAATTGCATAATAATAAGGAAATGTATCGCATTGATCTAAGAATAATGATTTGAGGGTAGGGATAAATCTGCTTAAACTCACAAAACCTGGATGATCAGAGGTCTTCATCAATGAAGCATCAGTGTCTGCAACCACGATATGAGTCATACACAGAAATTAGTTTTTGTACTAATATGATTGTTTTTACCATAGAAGCACTTTACTCTCATACAAAATATCTTCCAAATTTGAGCCCTTTCCCCCTACTTTTGTCTTAGGTCCATGAACGGAGAAGTCATGGCTACACAAATAAAATATGAAATACAAAAGCATGAGCTACTAAATGAGCATGAATAAAGTCAATGTGCACGGTCATAGGCACATACAATCAAATATAACATTATGGGAGCGCTCCGTTGAGGCAGGGCTGTTAGATTGAGGAAATGAGGCACGATGTGAGCCACTCATTTTGATGACATGAAGCTTTTTAGGTAGGCCCAGATTATTGGTGTTTTTATGCAAAAATGGAAAAATATATGTTGGAGGAAATTATTGAAGGGGTATTTTGGGGTTTTTTGCATTCCCTAATTTCCTCTCACCTGTGAATTAAACCTGCTACACTTATCTCTCCTACCAGATCCAGATGGAGTTCGATTTTGTTATTTCTGCGTTTTTGGATTTCTGAAGAACAATCCAAATATCAGTTTCGACATCAAAAACAACTAGATCCAGAGAGATTTCATCGATTTTTGATCATACCCACTCATTGTTGGTCTTTTCGATTTCGTTTTTGAAGAACAAATCCTCCGTCGTTTTTAATTTTGTGCATTTTGATACTCAGCTTCGTCAGTTTCTGTCGCTCGTTGATTGGTGTCCAGCTTTTGTGGTTGATTTGTGCATTGAGCAGTTGTTTTTGTACCGTATTGTATTTCGGAAGAGGGTATCCGGTTGGGGATGGGTTTAGGGTGGTGGTGCCATGCGGTTATGGATTTCGGAAGAGGGTATTCGGGGTCAGTTTGGGGGAGTTTGGGGTAGGTGGGTTGAGGGGTTTCAGTGGAGATTGCCCATAGTGTGGCCGTGTGGGGATGGTTTGGATTTTGAAATCGGTTGCTGCTGGCTGAGGGTTGGAGGCGGAACTAGATAGGGTTTGAGGAGTGGACGACTGGTTCAGTTGTGGCATATACATCAGTTGCCACAGTTGGTGTCCTTGTACTCTAATGCTAACTCCGTTTTATTGCTTGTTCTTAATTTGTAGTTCACAAGTTCAAAGGGGAAATGTGGGAGTTGCTGAAATTTCTCACATCTTGAAAGTGTGAGGACAACCCTTGAAAGAACTTTCATTAAACGAGTAAGGTAATCAGATTTTTCTGCTCCCAGTCAAATCTTCTTGTAACTGTTCACATGACCAAGAAATGAATTTGGACAGGTTGGCCCTTACACTGCCTTGGCACTTGCTACACAAGCAAAAGGTCTACTATATTTAGATATGTCATGGTGCCGAAAGTTAACAGATGCAGCTATTGGACTAGTTGTTTATCGTTGTAGTTGCTCAAACTTTTTGGGTGCACACAGGTACATGTGCTCAACATTTCTTTTCGTGAGACTCATAACGTACTTGCACTGTGTTATTTAAAATGAAATCTCAGTGATATTTTCTGCCTTGTATAATTCATGCTGCTCAACCATCGGCAGTTTAAAGCCTTAAGGTAGTCCTTATGTTCAAAAGTTAACTTATCCATTTCTATCTAAAAGTGTTGTTGTTTGCAAACATTACGTTGGGATTTCGTGGTAAAGAGCTCCGATGGAGATTTGGAGAATGTCTATTTGTGAATTCACTGGTAGTGTTCTGGCACGTGTTTTCATTTTCTTACCCTTCTTAGTTGTGTCATTGTCTTTATTTTCCAACTCATAAAATGTAAATTGGTAGACAGGCTTCTTTGAGGTTCACGGAACTGTTGTTTACCCATCTTTTCGTTCTTTTGAGTTTTGAGAAACCCAATTCTCATCTTCGATTTTGATTTCCCTTTTTCCCATTTGCGTAACAAACCCTATATCTGACTTTGTCTGGCTCATCAGCTTCACCTTGATTCTCTTCGCCTTTGTCTGGCTCATCAGCGTCCGTTTTTCACCGGATTTGTGCCGACGGTGCAGCAGTGAAGGGGTCGGGGCAGTTTCAAGGCGAGATATGGTGGAATATGGCAACGAAGAAGGAGATCAGAGGGACGAAGTAATTGAAGTGCAGGGAGTGGGGTTGTGTTTAATCTGTCCACGACGATTATTGTGTTTTATCTTAAAGGTTCGACCTTTTCCCAGAAAATCCTACGATTTTCCTTATTTACGTTTCATTTTTTATTTGTTGGCATACTGGTTGTTGGAAATTACTACTGATATAACAGGCGGATATCGATGAAGTTACTATTAATTAAACAGATATGCAATATTGATTCAAATAGCGTAACTGCAATCGTACAGTTTCAATTCAACAGAATAACAAAAACAATATGAAAGCGAATTGAAACAATTGCAAACCGAAGGGTGGATCGAGTCACGTTGGACGCTGTCCTTTAAGCAAGATTGCCGCCCTACTGTGCTTTGAGACTCTCTGGCAGTATGCTTCCCAAGATAAAACAATCCTCGGCAACAGACTTAGCACTAAGCTTTGCCGATCGAACCTTTCTGGCCTTTAGCTATCAACACCGACTGACTTTTACGAAAGAAAAAAAACTGCGGAGGAAAGCTGATTTCTTTTCTGTGTGTTTACAAGTGAAGCGCAGACCCTTCTTATATAGCAGTCCAATGACTTGCTCAGGAAGTCTAACCGAGTTCAATTTCCAAAGATATCGTGGAAGATAATTTTCAGTTTTCGAAAATAATGTATGTTGATTATTCAACCGATATTCGAAATTAACGGGAGTTGATAATTATAGAGTTTCCAAAAGATAAGTTCAGACTGTTATGGAAACTGTTTCCAAAAGATTATGGAAGACCAAATCGATTTTTGATTTGGTTTAATGCTCAAAAATTGAAATTGAATGTTGCAAAATCAAACCGCGCAACCCGCGGAGAAATTGATGCTACATTTGTGTCCGCATGATGCAGGTGCTGAAACGAATCAAGCCAAATCCGACATCATCGACTGGATGATTTCCCCCTTGGGCGCCCGCGTAGGCGTTTGGAGAGAGTTTCTTTTAACAACTTAATAAGCTTGTTATTGAAATCATATATGAACATACAATATTCCCATTTGGCTTCCAATGTGGGATATTAGCCTTCACTCAAGTGAAATAAATCCACCCATCCATTCCTACCAACATCATGTTTCCATAGATTTTGGTCCTACTTTGAGCATCGATTACTCATTCGATTCAACTTCGATTTTGGCACTTCCACCTTCAATTCCATACCTCTCATTGCAAGGTATTTTAATCCAATTTTTATCAACTCATTTTGAGGTGTTCTCCACACTCAAATTAGGTCACAAATTGAGGCGCACCTCAATTTTCGTCACACATTCTAAACACATATTGAAGATATCCAGCTTACGTCAGATATTGAACACATATTGAAGATATCCGAGAGTGAATACATATCCACTGGTGCCCTTTGAGTCTTGTATATCAGATATCCAGCTTGCGTTAGTGTACCCTTCAATAGCTTCAGGATATCCGGTATAGTGAAGACCATAATTTCGAGTAGCTCGTAAATACATTAGTATTCTTACGATAACATTCCGGTGTATCATTCCTGGATTGCTTGTATATCTGGCAAGTCTACTCAATGTAAAGGCAATATCAGGTCTTTTACGATTCATTAAGTACATTAGACTGGCTATCACTTTTGAGTAGTCAATTTGGGAGATGCTCTCTCCTTTGTTTTTAGACAAGTGTTGAGTCATTTCTATAGGAGTCCAACATTGTCCTTGACTGTCCTTTCCAAACTTGGCCAAGATTTTATCAACATAATGTGATGTTCCCTTGAGTGGCATGTATTTGGCAAAACGGCGTTAGGCAGTTCGAGCAGGAGTTCAGGGGGAGTTTGAACATATCCTGGCACTCATGTACAGCGTGGAACAGACGCAAGGATATTTCCCGGAAGGATTTCGACAACGAAGATCAGATATTCGCATGAATATCTACATTTAAGGCGGCGTGGCTGAATTGGGCAAGAAGTCTTCGTATATTCTTCCAACCGATTTGAGAAAGATATGCATCGAATATTTAGGAATATTTCCTAAATATTTGATGGGATTATCTTGAGCTGGTTTGGATATCGTCCAATCATATAAATACAATGCTAGGGCGTCCATAATCAGCATCACTTTCAATATCAAACATACACGAGCATATCCTATCGATTGGAGAAGAAAGAAGCGACGGCCGACTGTGTTTTCCCCACTGGAAACTCATCGATGCAAGAGCAGTCTTATCAAATGCAACTCAGACTACCTGGAAGCGATCAAACTGCTGCACACAACAAAGGTGAACAAGCTTTCGAGAGAAAGCATCTGAGCTTCAAGGGAAGGTCGAGCACGTTCGGACAGAAGGTTCGGACGAAGGGGATCGAGGGGAACTGCGGTAAACCTCGGTTGCAAATTGAGAGATGGAGTATTAGAGGCTAGGAAATTACAAGGTGTAAGCGTAAGTCCCTGTGTAAGCTCTAAACTCGTAATAAAGATTTGTGTCCCTTCTAGGGTGTGGGAAACCCCCCAGAGTAGGCGTAGCCGAATTGGGTTATCATTCTGTGCGTCCATCTACTTTTGATCTGTCTGCTGAACTGTTGTAAAGGAGTTCAAAGTCTGTCCCAACTATACCTTGAACACTAGCTTGAATAGGGGATAAAATTTCATTTGGTATCAGAGCAAACACTCGACACACTGAGTGGGATCCTGAACTGTTCAAGATGACTCTGAAGGAAGGACAAAGCATCACCATACCTCCGCTGCTTGAAGGGTCAAACTATGCCACCTGGAAGCCCGTAATGAGATCCTTTCTGAAATCTCTAGACGAAAGAGCTTGGAAGGCTGTCCTGAGGGGTTGGACTGAACCCATGATGAACAATCTCACTGGAGAACCGGTTCCGAAACCAGAAGCTCTGTGGACAGAAGAGGAGGACAAAGCTTCTATGGGAAACTCAAAGGCTATGAATGCGATCTTTTCTGCGGTAGATGAAAATGTCATGAAGCTAATCATCAACTATGAAGTGGCCAAGGAAGCGTGGGATATCCTCCAAACAGCCTTTGAAGGCACAGACAAAGTTCGCAACTCTCGCATGCAGGCTGTCATAACCAGGTTCAAAGAGATGAAGATAAAGGAAAGTGAAACCATCACTGAGTACAACACCATAGTCCTGAAACTAGCTAACGAGGCTTCTGCTCTAGGGAAACCCATCGATGAAGAAAGATTGGCCAGTAAAGTCTTAAGATCACTCCCTCCGAGATTTACCATGAAGGTCACGCCCATTGAGGAAATGCACGACATTGCCAAACTGAAGCTGGACGAGCTGATGGGTTCTCTCAGAACTTACGAGATCAATCATGATTTCCAATCCGGGGAGGTGAAGGGAATTGCCCTAAAAGCAGACCTGTCAGAAGACAAACTGGATGCTGGCTGCACCACTTAGCAACTGGCTATGATGGCTCAGAACTTTGGAAGAAGGGTGCGAAAAATCAACAACCGTGGTCCAGAACAAGGTCAGCCATCATCAACTAGTTTCTGAAACTGGAAAACCGGCAGGTCAAGGTCCAGAGATATGAGGCAAGACTCCTCTGACAAAGGAAAAGAAGAAATTCAGTGCCATGAATGCAGGGGTTTCGGTCATATTGCTTCACAATGTGCGAATACTCACATGAAGAAGAAGGTAATGGTCGCTAGCTTCAGCGATAGTGAGTCAGACGAAGAAAAAGGTGAAACCACTAATTTTGTGGCTTTTGTTACAACTCTGGGAGAATGCAGCAATACCAATGAAGGAGTACCATCTCAGTTGGAACTCCCGACTGAAGACCTCTCAGATAGTGACTGACGGAGCCCACCGCACTGTCGTTAAGGTGCGATGTTCTCTGTGCAAAAACAAATTTATATCTCCGCTACTCGTACTCTACTAGTGGGTAATAAAGGGTAAGTAGGGGTCGAACCCAAGGGAGTCAGGTGAATAGTTGTTCTTTAAGTAGGACAGTTGGGGGTTGGTTGTGATTTTAGTACTGAGAGTAGCGTGGGTTGGTTGTGATTTTAGTACTGAAAGGTAAAGTAACAGTTGATATTACAACTAAAGGAAAGCATTCAGTTTTAGGGGCTTTGTATCATAGTCTATTTATCATTGACCTCTAATGATCATACTAAGTGTTCAAAGATGAATCAAGGCTATTTCTAGCACAAGACTTGCAACATCGTTTAGAACACTTGTTCTATTTAGACTAATTCCTCCTTTCGAAGTATCTTAGCCTTATGTGCATCCATTTAATCTTCAGTTACGATCAACCAAATGGTTTTTTTAAAGGAGGTCGAACTCCTCAGATAAGCTTTGCCCGTTAAAGCATACACTTACCCGAGTATGTTCACGAACCCCACGGAAGAGCTTTGCCCGTTAAAGCATCCACTCAACCTTGGAAGTTCTAACCTAATATATGGCACATAGAACAAGTTTTGAACACATAGAGGCACTAAGAGTAGGGTCTAAAACATTGTATGGTACAAGTACACCCCTTCAACCGAATGAAGGGTTTAGCTACGAATACTCATGGAACTGGACATCATAACTAAGTGCTTGAAAAGTAAAGGTTTTGAAAGACAGAAAGTAAAGTTTTCGAAAGTAAAGACATGAAAGTAAAGTTGCTGAATTGAAAAGATAGTAAAGTAAAGACGAGAGTGCTTACAAAAACCGTTGAAAGTGCTAAAGCTTCGATTCCAAAGTAAAGTAATTACATGATTAGTGCCCAAACTCTAGAGAGAAGTGAGAGATTCTCTCACTAACTTGTGGTTTGTGGATGTGGGAATGAGATGGGATTATTTTACAAGTGAAGAGATGAGCTCTATTTATAGGCTGACGGAGCCCACCGCACTGTCGTTAAGGTGTGATGTTCTCTGTGCAAAAATAAATTTATATCTCCGCTACTCGTGACTTTACTACTGGGTAGCAAGTGGTAAGTAGGGGTCGAACCCAAGGGAATTAGGGGGATAAGTTGTTCTTTAAGGATTTGTACAGGAAGGGAGCGTGATTTTAGGTTGATTGAGGTCTTAGTGTTAACAAGTGCGTGTCTTTTTGGTTGGTTTTGGTTTTTAGTACGGAAAAGTAAATGACAGAAAAGTAAAGTACTGAAAATAAAAGGAGAAGACTTACAGCGATTGTTGCGTGAAGGGCAATTCTTGCGGAAAGTGAGCAATTGATATTGCAGTTGATATTGAGAGAGTAGGTTGCAGGTAAAGTTCTAAGTTAAGGAAAGATTCGGTTTCAGGGGCCTTGTATCATAATCCGTTTATCATTGACCGCTAATGACCATACTAAGTGTTCAAAAGTGAATCGAGGCTATTCCTAGCACAAGACTTGCCACACCGTCTAGTCTTTTGCAAGACGTAGTAATCTTGTCTAATATGTGCATCCATTTGACCATCATTCCTGATAAATCAAATGGTTTTTGGAAGAGGTTGATCTCCACAAATAAGCTGTGCTCTTCCGAGCCTCCACTTATCCACGGAGGTCGCGAGTTCATGATAGAGCTTTGCTCTTCCGAGCATCCACTCTACCAATGAAGTTCTGACCTAATATAAGGCACTTAGAACAAGTTGAACACAAAGAGGCATTAAGAAAAGGGTCTAAAACATTTTATGACATAAGTACACCCCTTCAACCGAATGAAGGGTTTAGCTACGATTATCCATGGAAGAGGACATCATAGCTAAGTACTTAAAAAGTAAAGGTTTTGAAAGGCAGGAATAGTAAATGTTTTGAAAGTAAAGACAAGGAAAGTAAAGTTGCAGTTTTGAAAGACAGGAAAGTAAAGGTTTCGAAAGTAAAAGACAGTAAAGGAAAGGGGTGAGTACTTCAAGAACCGACAAGAGTACTCAAGAACAGTGAAAAGTAAAGACAAGCTTGAGTACATCAAGAACCGACTAGAGTACTCAAGAACTACTAGAATACTCAAGAACCAACAGGAGTATTATAGATTTAAAACAAGTGTTTACAATAGTGCCCAAAATCTAGAGAGATAAGTGACTTGTGTTTGTGATGTTGGAATTGTGGATGATTTACAAAGGGAATAAGGCATGGTATTTATAGGCTAAGGGAGGTGAGTTTTGTGGAGGAGATGAGGCCACTTGTCACAAGGGAAGAGGAGGAGGAGAAAGCCATCGGATGACTCACCCCTTCCTTTAGCCGCCCCCCATGAGTCACCATGGAGAAGAAGCTTGTGGAAGCTTGTGGAGAAGGGAGGGGAAGGAACCAAAAGCCGCTGGTCACATGGCAAGAGAGAAGTGGTTTTGTGAGTTTTGTGATCTCATCCACAAAAGCCATCGGTCCATTTCAGCTCCGGACTGACTCTGGTTGCCCTTCGGTTGGACTTGTTTTGAGTGATTCCACGTCAGGATCATGAGATTTGTACAGTCGGCATCTGGTCGTGACCTTGGAATGACTCGTAATATATTTTCAGCTTAAAAACTCCTCCTTAGCCTGTATTCTCTCTAGACTCCAAAATACGCTGTAGATAAATATCGGAACTAACAAGCAAAAGTTAAATAGACAAAGAGTCTAATTTGGTGGGTTTAACTGTGTTTATGATTCATATAATTATGGCCCATCATAGGCCATGAAGAGGAGAAGATGTGGAGGAGGAGCATCCACTTGGCAAGAGATGGGAGGAAGAGCTCAAAAGCCATCGGGTGATGTCATCACTCCCAAAGCGGCCGGCCACATGTCCATGGAGGAGAGGAGAAGCCTTTAGCCGCCGCCCATGTGGAGGAAGGGGAGTGGTGGAGTGTGTTTTGTGAGCTTATCCCAAAAAGCCATCTGTCCTTTCAGCTCCGGACTGACTCTGGTTGCCCTTCGGTTGGATTTGTTTTGAGTGATTCCACGTCCGGTTCTTGAAAGTCAAAATTTGGTCGTGACCTGAAATGACTCGTAATTCATATTCAGCTTTAAAACTCCTCCTTAGCCTGTATTCTCTCTAGACTTCAAAATACCCTGTAGATAAATATCGGAACTAACAAGCAAAAGTTAAATAGACAAAGCGTCTAATTTAGTGGGTTTAACTGTGTTTATGATTCATACAATTATGGTCCATCAGATTACCCCACACTTTTAGTTGTTCGTCCCGAACAATGCTTTTTAAGGGCTGTGCACACAATCCAAGTAAAAACTTTTAAATATGAAAGTGAGACTGTGGGACTAGATTTATCCTAATTCATGCATAACTTACTAATAACCAAACTAAACCGTGTAAATACTTAGAAGAAACTTGATACTTGTACCTTCGTGCCGAGATGCAAATTAATTCGGATGTTTCGGGAGATAGCCCTTTTTAGGCTCCTGGACTGCATTCTCGGGATCGACTCGCACTATATGGTTTCCTTGTAGCTTTCTCTAGCACGTGATTCGGTTCGGGTTTTACTGAGTTGAGCACTTTGATTTCTTTTTGGCGAGGGACAGCTTCTGTAGTGAATCGGCCTTTGGCCTTTGGCCTTTGATATTGAGTTGGAGTTTCTTCACTTTTGTTCGGTTAAAACCTTCACAATTTTGGCCTTTGGCCTTTGATTAGCTTCTTTGAGCTTTTGCTTTTTTGTGACTTGCTAGTCCATTTTCTCAGCCTTTTTGGGATGTCCAATCGTCGCCCGCAAGCATATGGAAATACCTCCCCGCTCTTTCTCATCCTCGCCGTTTCGCGCGGGTCAAGACGAAGGTCGCTCATCTATTTTCCCGGCTACTAGGACTAGAGATAGGACGGTTTGATTCCCGTCCCGCCTCTTGCATAAACGCTGCATGGCGGAGATGACTTCAATCTTTACTGAAACCCGAAGTGCAGCCTCCACTGACTTCGAAAACCATATAGTTAGATTCGATCCTTCGATTGCTTGCCAAGCCTCTCTAGGGCAGTTTATATCAACTCCACATCCCCTGTTAATCTCAGCACAAAGGGACAAATGAGAAGTTAAATTCTAAGTTTTTAGACAGTTGAATTTTCACAAGGTAAATGCATGAATTTAGATCTATCTTTTTCACATTCTCAAGTTCATATTTTCAAAAAGATAATATTAAGGTAAAAGGAAAAGAAAAAACATGTTATGTACACAGACGGTTCTCACCCCACACTTTTCAACGAAGGCGTGCCTTTCAGCACGACTTAGTTCAAAAGTCATGCAAATATATACAAGAGAAGGAAATCACATTAAGGAAAATAGAAGAACTGCACTCCCTTTTACTGTGTCGTGTTGTGGAACGACATGTCTCGGGGCTGGATAATCGAGGGAGTTCGGCTGGGGCCTTGAACTCTCAGCGCAGGCCCGGTAATTTCTCGGAAGCTGCCTGGCTGATCTGATCTTGCTCCAAAAACCGATTCCTACATGTTAGACATTCCTTCTATACAAAAAGTGGGTGAGAGCGACTGTTAAGGTAAAAACTAAATGACAGAAAATAAATGACTGAAAGTAAGATAGGTGTCGGGTTACCTCCCGACCAGTGCCTTTGTTTAACTTCGTTGGCTCGACGCATGGGGATCACAGGTTTGGATCCCATGGGCAGCTCAGGTCATAGTGTTGTGGAGTGCCTATTTTCATTTTTGCCTTGCCTTCCCCCGAGTTTTTGTGGGATGATGGGTCAGGACTTCCTTGTTTCGGTGGTTTTTCTTTCCAACTCTTCCGATTCTTTTGGTTCTTCCAGGAAGGTGAGGTTCTTTCGATCGTAGCTGCTGGTTGAGTCACCCTCTCGGTTTCTTTTGGTAGGTCAGAAACTAGTGCGCTGAGATCAGCGGTATTTACAATGTCTGGCGGTGTCCATGTTCCTGGGCGGCCATCATAATCATCGATGTAGAAATCTGAATTTTTGCCATCAAATGTAAGTTATAACAAGCCTTTGCCCATGTCGATCCATGCCTTGGTGGCGTAGAGAAAAGGTCGTCCCAATATAAGCGTTGGAGGTCCGTCTTCGCTGGTCTCTTTTGTCTATATTACATAAAAGTCCACAGCAACTACGAGCTCTCCCACATCGAGTATTAGATCTTCAAGCATTCCAATCGGTTGGATACATGATTTGTCTCCCAACTCGATATTTGACCTTGGTGGTTTCAATGGGCCCAGTCCCAATAAGTAATATAAGGAGTAAGGCATGGCATTGACGGCAGCCCCAATATCGATTAAGCACTTGTGAATCCGGGCTTCTCCAATACCACAGGTGACCGTGAAGGCCCCTGGGTCCTTATCCCTTTCTGGTTGTGACTCATGATCTGAAGTGAAGGATCTTTCCATGATTGGGCCATTCTGCCGATCCTCTGGCTCTGGATTTGTATGATCGGGTCCTTTTAATTCTTTATCTTCCAGGTAAATATTTTGCTCCGACACGTAGATGTTAGTTGGGGAATCCCATTTGAGACCATTAGAGTCATTGTCATCCCAACCAGTTGCCGGTATATCGAAGTGTGCAATCGGTGGAGGTGTCATGCTAACCGTGAATGTATAACGTCCATTGTCAGCATGCGTGACCCATGTTCTGCCATCATTGGGTCGGTCTTCTTCTTGATTCCAATCAGGCTATTGCCTACGGGTGAAGTATTTGTTTGTAAGTTTGTAAGTTGTGGATCGTGCTGTTTCTTCCAGTGCTACCTTCATGTTTGACTTCCTTATCATGCTGACATTCGCCTTTGGGTTTTGGATGGTTTGTGAAGGAAGTCTGCCAGGTTCATTAATGAGTGCGGACATTGAGGTGGCGAGCTAGGACATTTGTTTGGTTAAATCTGAAATTGCCCCGTCAGTTTTTGCCTGATATTGGTGTAGCGAAGTCCCCAATTGATTTACGCTTCCTGCGAGCTCCTTCATTGTGTCTTCAAGCGACTTGCTTGGTCCTTGCTAATTATTTGAGCTGGATTGGTATTGATTCGTTCCCTTCTGCTGATATTGGCTCGTCGAGTATTGATTTGATCCTCTCTGCTGATATTGGCCTGCTGATGGAGCGTTCTGGTTGTACTGCCGGTGGGGAGGTTGGTAGAATGACTGAACTAACTGTGGTGCGGCTTGTTGTGTCTCCCTCGGAGGATGGTTGTCGTTTCGCCAGCTTGGATTGGTTGCTTGATTATACTGCCGGATTGGTCCTGCTCTATCGTTGCTGTTGTGGTTGTTGTATCCTTGGTATCCTACCACTGCATTCACTTCTTCCGGTTCCTCTATATTCAGTGTCGGGCATGCGTCAGTCTTGTGGTCCGTAGAACTACAAAACTCGCAAGGCTTTACTTGAACTGGCTGCCTTCGCAGGATTTGCATCATCATTTCTTTCATTTGTTTCATCTCTTCTGTCATGGAGTTTTCTGACGTCTCGGCTCGTGCTATGTTTTTTGTTCTGGAGAACTCATCTTGCCGAGTGGTCTGCTCTGTAAACCGAGCATTTTCAGCAACGTCAGAGATGAGTCGTCTTATGCCGCTCAATGATAGTCTCATCACGGATCCTCCAGCTGAAGCATTAAGGAGCTTTTTGTCTAAGGGAGTCAATCCATTGATCAGGTATTCGATGATGAGCTTCTCGGGTAGTCCAAGAGTGCAGCAGCTTCGCTCCAGGTTGTTGAATTTCTCCAGGCAGTCGTACATGGTCTCATTAGGTCCTTGCCTTATGTCCTGCAGTTGCCTTCTTACTTAAATCGCTCTTCCTGCTGGGTAGTATTTATCTAGGAACTTCTTTTGCATCTGAACCCATGTTCTGATGCTTCCCAAAGGCAATGAAAGGAACTAGTCGTTTGCCGAGTCAATGAGGGAAAAATAGAATGCTTTCAACTTGAAGTTGTCTATATTCACTCGATTGGGCTTTAGATTTTGGCAAATGCTATGTAAGCGTTGGAGATGAGTTGTCGCAGATTCTCCATGAGCTCCTGAGAATTTTGGCAAGCTGTGGGCCACTGATGCGTTGATGGTAATGTATTCTAGTTCAGGGCCCTCGTGAACGCACCATGGCTGTGTTTCAAAATCTGGGCATTGAGTTCTCCCATAGTAGGTTCACGGAAGTTGTTATCCCCATAGTAGTCGTCGAAGACAGGTTTTTGCCTTGGCATTTGTCGAGGTTGAGGGCGTAGGGGACGTAAAGGGGGTTGTACTGGACCAGCTTCATTTCGGTCCTCGGGTGGTTCTTGGTTTCTTCGGATGGCCTCCCTATCACGAGCTCTTCGGTTTCGGATGATTCGTTCCGGATCATCGACAAATTGTGGCGGCGCTTCATTGTTTCGATCGAACGGATTCATCTCGTCATCATCCTGATAGTCATGGTGGCTTCCTTCGCGAGACATGGTTGTGCAGAAGCGAGTTCGAAAGAGAAAAGAAAGAGAGAAGAATAGCTAATCAAAGGCTAACTCCCCGACAACGGCGCCAGTTTTGACGGAGCCCACCGCACTGTCGTTAAGGTGCGATGTTCTCTGTGCAAAAACAAATTTATATCTCCGCTACTCGTACTCTACTAGTGGGTAGTAAAGGGTAAGTAGGGGTCGAACCCAAGGGAGTGAGGTGAATAGTTGTTCTTTAAGTAGGACAGTTGGGGGTTGGTTGTGATATTAGTACTGAGAGTAGCGTGGGTTGGTTGTGATTTTAGTACTGAAAGGTAAAGTAACAGTTGATATTACAATTAAAGGAAAGCATTCGGTTTTAGGGGCCTTGTATCATAGTCTGTTTATCATTGACCTCTAATGATCATACTAAGTGTTCAAAGATGAATCAAGGCTATTTCTAGCACAAGACTTGCAACATCGTTTAGAACACTTATTCTATTTAGACTAATTCCTCCTTTCGAAGTATCTTAGCCTTATGTGCATCCATTTGATCTTCAGTTACGATCAACCAAATGGTTTTATTAAAGGAGGTCGAACTCCTCAAATAAGCTTTGCCCGTTAAAGCATCCACTTACCCGAGTATGTTCACGAACCCCACAGAAGAGCTTTGCCCGTTAAAGCATCCACTCAACCTTGGAAGTTCTAACCTAATATGTGGCACATAGAACAAGTTTTGAACACATAGAGGCACTACGAGTAGGGTCTAAAACATTGTATGGTACAAGTACACCCCTTCAACCGAATGAAGGGTTTAGCTACGAATACTCATGGAACAGGACATCATAACTAAGTGCTTGAAAAGTAAAGGTTTTGAAAGACAGAAAGTAAAGTTTTCGAAAGTAAAGACAGGAAAGTAAAGTTGCTGAATTGAAAAGACAGTAAAGTAAAGACGAGAGTGCTTACAAAAACCATTGAAAGTGCTAAAGCTTCGATTCCAAAGTAAAGTAATTACATGATTAGTGCCCAAACTCTAGAGAGAACTGAGAGCTTCTCTCACTAACTTGTGGTTTGTGGATGTTGGAATGAGATGGGATTATTTGACAAGTGAAGAGATGAGTGACGGAGCCCACCGCACTGTCGTTAAGGTGCGATGTTCTCTGTGCAAAAATAAATTTATATCTCCGCTACTCGCGACTTCACTACTGGGTAGCAAGTGGTAAGTAGGGGTCGAACCCAAGAGAGTCAGGTGAATAGTTGTTCTTTCGAAAAGGGGGGATTAAATTAAGCAGTTGGGGGGTTGGTTTTGGTTTTTAGTACTGAGAGTAGCGTGGGTTGGTTGTGATTTTAGTACTGAAAGGTAAAGTAATAGTTGATATTACAATTAAAGAAAAGCATTCGGTTTTAGGGGGCCTTGTATCATAGTCTGTTTATCATTGACCTCTAATGATCATACTATGTGTTCAAAAGTGTATCAAGGCCATTTCAAGCACTTGATTTGCCACACTGTCTAGCCCATTTCAAGGTCATAGAGCACTTGTTCTATTTAGACTAGCACCCCATTTCATGGTATACTAGCCTATGTGCATCCATTTGATCAATCATTTCCGATCAATCCAAATGGTGTTTTAAAGAGGTCGAACTCCTCAGATAAGCTTTGCCATTTCAAGCATCCACTTACCCGAGTATGTTCACGAACCCCACGGAAGAGTTTTGCCATTTCAAGCATCCACTCAACGTTGGAAGTTCTAACCTAATATGTGGCACATAAAACAAGTTTTGAACACAAAGAGGCACTAAGAAAAGGGTCTAAAACATTGTATGATACTAGTACATCCCTTCAACCGAATGAAGAGTTTAGCTACGAATGTTCATGGAACAGGACATCATAGCTAAGTGCGTTGAAAAGTAAAGGTTTTTGAAAGACAGTAAAGTAAAGTTTCCGAAAGTAAAGACAGGAAAGTAAAGTACTTTGAAAGACAGTAAAGTAAAGAAGAGAGTACTTACAAAAAACGTTGAGAGTGCTAAAGATCAAGCTTTGATTCCAAAGTAAAGTGATAACAAGATTGTGCCCACATAAGCTAGAGAGATAAGTCACTTGAGGACTTGTGATGTTGGAATGAGGATGGGATTATATTACAAAGGGAAGGAGATGTCTTATTTATAGGCTAAGGGAGAAGAGGAGATCACATCACTTGGCACAAGATGGGAGGAAGAGCTCAAAAGCCATCGGGTGATGTCATCATCTCATCTAGCCGCCCCCCATGTGGCATGCAAGGAGAGGAGGAGAGGAGGATGGGAGGAGGAAGCCGCCGGCTAGGTGGCATGAGGGGAGAAGATGTGAGTTTTGTGATCTCATCCCAAAAAGCCATCGGTCCTTTCAGCTCCGGACTGACTCTGGTTGCCCTTCGGTTGGATTTGTTTTGAGTGATTCTACGTCCGGTTCTTGAAAGTCAGAATTTGGTCATGACCTGGAATGATTCGTAATTCATATTCAGCTTTAAAACTCCTCCTTAGCCTGTATTCTCTCTACTTCAAAATACCCTGTAGATAAATATCGGAACTAACAAGCAAAAGTTAAATAGACAAAGCGTCTAATTTGGTGGGTTTAACTGTGTTTATGATTCATACAATTACGGTCCATCAATGAGCTCTATTTATAGGCCATGAAGAGGAGAAGATGTGGAGGAGGAGCATCCACTTGGCAAGAGATGGGAGGAAGAGCTCAAAAGCCATCGGGTGATGTCATCACTCCCAAAGCCGCCGGCCACATGTCCATGGAGGAGAGGAGAAGCCTTTTGCCGCCGCCCATGTGGAGGAAGGGGAGTGGTGAGGTGTGTTTTGTGAGCTTATCCCAAAAAGCCATCGGTCCTTTCAGCTCCGGACTGACTCTGGTTGCCCTTCGGTTGGATTTGTTTTGAGTGATTCCACGTCCGGTTCTTGAAAGTCAGAATTTGGTCGTGACCTGGAATGACTCGTAATTCATATTCAGCTTTAAAACTCCTCCTTAGCCTGTATTCTCTCTACTTCAAAATACCCTGTAGATAAATATCGGAACTAACAAGCAAAAGTTAAATAGACAAAGCGTCTAATTTGGTGGGTTTAACTGTGTTTATGATTCATACAATTATGGTCCATCAATGAGCTCTATTTATAGGCCATGAAGAGGAGAAGATGTGGAGGAGGAGCATCCACTTGGCAAGAGATGGGAGGAAGAGCTCAAAAGCCATCGGGTGATGTCATCACTCCCAAAGCCGCCGGCCACATGTCCATGGAGGAGAGGAGAAGCCTTTTGCCGCCGCCCATGTGGAGGAAGGGGAGTGGTGGAGTGTGTTTTGTGAGCTTATCCCAAAAAGCCATCGGTCCTTTCAGCTCCGGACTGACTCTGGTTGCCCTTCGGTTGGATTTGTTTTTAGTGATTCCACGTCCGGTTCTTGAAAGTCAGAATTTGGTCGTGACCTGGAATGACTCGTAATTCATATTCAGCTTTAAAACTCCTCCTTAGCCTGTATTCTCTCTACTTCAAAATACCCTGTAGATAAATATCGGAACTAACAAGCAAAAGTTAAATAGACAAAGCGTCTAATTTGGTGGGTTTAACTGTGTTTATGATTCATACAATTATGGTCCATCAATGAGCTCTATTTATAGGCCATGAAGAGGAGAAGATGTGGAGGAGGAGCATCCACTTGGCAAGAGATGGGAGGAAGAGCTCAAAAGCCATCGGGTGATGTCATCACTCCCAAAGCCGCCGGCCACATGTCCATGGAGGAGAGGAGAAGCCTTTTGCCGCCGCCCATGTGGAGGAAGGGGAGTGGTGGAGTGTGTTTTGTGAGCTTATCCCAAAAAGCCATCGGTCCTTTCAGCTCCGGACTGACTCTGGTTGCCCTTCGGTTGGATTTGTTTTTAGTGATTCCACGTCCGGTTCTTGAAAGTCAGAATTTGGTCATGACCTGGAATGACTCGTAATTCATATTCAGCTTTAAAACTCCTCCTTAGCCTGTATTCTCTCTACTTCAAAATACCCTGTAGATAAATATCGGAACTAACAAGCAAAAGTTAAATAGACCAAGCGTCTAATTTGGTGGGTTTAACTGTGTTTATGATTCATACAATTATGGTCCATCAATGAGCTCTATTTATAGGCCATGAAGAGGAGAAGATGTGGAGGAGGAGCCTCCACTTGGCAAGAGATGGGAGGAAGAGCTCAAAAGCCATCGGGTGATGTCATCACTCCCAAAGCCGCCGGCCACATGTCCATGGAGGAGAGGAGAAGCCTTTTGCCGCCGCCCATGTGGAGGAAGGGGAGTGGTGGAGTGTGTTTTGTGAGCTTATCCCAAAAAGCCATCGGTCCTTTCAGCTCCGGACTGACTCTGGTTGCCCTTCGGTTGGATTTATTTTGAGTGATTCCACGTCCGGTTCTTGAAAGTCAGAATTTGGTCGTGACCTGGAAAGACTCGTAATTCATATTCAGCTTTAAAACTCCTCCTTAGCCTGTATTCTCTCTACTTCAAAATACCTTGTAGATAAATATCGAAACTAACAAGCAAAAGTTAAATAGACAAAGCATCTAATTTGGTGGGTTTAACTGTGTTTATGATTCATACAATTATGGTCCATCAGTGACTATGAAGAACTCACGCAGGAGTCTCTTGCTGAGACATATAAAGATCTGTATGAGAAGTGGTTGCTACTGATCAAGGTCAACAAGAAGCTGAATGACACTATTGCAAGCATAACTGTAGATAGGACAATGTCTGGCAGGAGGTCGAGATACTACTTAAACAGAAAGTGGAGCTCGAGTGCACGGTAGACGCACTAAACACTCAACTGGCTGAGATGAAACAAGAAAGATTATGTCTGCTTGCTCAGAAAATAGAGCTCCTGGGTACTGTCTCCTCGCTGAAAGTCGATATGGAAAAAGATCGCGAGACTCATCCAGTCGGCATGGCAGGTCTGAGAAAAACCATCACAGATCTGAAACGTTAGGAGGTGTTCCAACTTCGGAGGGTAGAACAGCTGGAGCTTCAGCTTGAATCTGAGAGAATGGATCATTCAACCATCGAGAAGGAACTCAATCACCTCAAACAAACGGTAAGGATGCTAAACTCACGCACTAAAGACTTAAATGACATTCTCAGGTCTCAAAGGATGGAGTCTGGACATCGAGGCTTGGGGTTTACTGAAGAAGGCACCTCAAAAGGCACTACCTGTGTTAACACAAAATAAGTGATGGATCAGCTGCCTGAACAGAAGGTGAGACAGTCCAAAGGAAAGATCCTAGCTGATTCCACGAAGACTCGTTACATTCCAAGTGGTGGAAAGACCCGTTGACCACTCGTCCAAAGCCGCGATCACACTCCCATTATGTCAAAAGTGGATTTGCGCACTTGCTGGTACTGCCACCAGATGGGACACATCAAACTGAAGTGTCGACTGTACCTTGCTGAACGTCGGGAATACCAACAACAGACCAAACCTCGACAGAAACAGGTCTGGGTACCAAAGGCAGACCAAACCGTATGCATGGTGGCCTGCTGCTCCTCAAATTACACAGTGCAAGACAGTTGGTACTTTGACAGCTAATGCTCCGCCCACATGACAGGTAACTCGAATTTCCTCACACATATTAGATCTGTTGAGAAGATGTGGTATGTCACCTTCGGGGATGGTAGAAAGGGTCAGGTGATCGGCTGTGGGACATTGAAGGTTCCAGATCTCCCTGCACTCCATGACACCCTCCTTGTTGAAGGTCTGACAATGAACCTTATTAGCATCAGTCAACTGTGCAACGATGGACACTATGTGTCATTCTCTCGCGACTCATGTCTCGTCCTTGACAAGAATGGCGGTATTGTAATGAAAGGAAGAAGGGGTGTGAATAACCTCTATACCATAGTGATGGGTCTGATGCGTCCGATGGGTCTAGACTGTTGATGAGTCGTATTTATACGGCTCATCGAGTCATTAAATCCCACCAATTCCAGCACTTTATTATACGAACAGTTACTTTTTAGTGTTGTTTCATGTTTCAGGTGATTTGGAGGCTCTAGGAGGAATCGCGCTTAAAAGACGGCATTTTCATGCCAAAAACACCACAATGGCAGATCAGACCTTTGGACGCTCGACGGAGCCCTAGGAATGGACCTTTGATCAGAAAAATACGAACTACATGGCGTTGCGTAGCTGACTCAATTCCATACAACTCTCTAGTTCACACCGAGAGCATCCGAGGTCGTTTGGAAGGTCAAATCGAGAGCCGAAGTCAAAACAGATGCGCAGAATGGATGAACAGTGTCCGCGGATGAACAGTACTTCCGGCGTGAACAGTAACTTCCGGCCGTGAACAGTGTTTTCGGGCCATGAACAGTAACTCCGGCCGTGAACAGTAATTTCGGCCCAAATCAATGTGATATTAGGGCAAATTCAAAAGCTTGGGTTTTGGAATTATCTAGAAGATCAAGGTGGCTTTATCATCAAGCAAAGATTATTATGGAAATATTTCCATGATTATCTTTGGGGCTTATTTTGGGAAATTTAGGGTTTTCAAAACTCTATATAAGGAGGAGCATACAAAACCAAATAATGATCCCACAATACACACTAGACGTGTGCTCTCCTCATCTCAGTCGTGCCCTAGCTGCTCACCACCGTCGCGCCACCTTGCCTAGCCGTGCACCACCACTCCGCGGCCGTAGCTCCTCCACTCTCGGCCAGCCCTAATTCTCGGTTATTTAGTGAAGTATTATTGTTCTTTTATTTTCTGCATTATTTCCATGGCCATGTGTAACTAAACTCTCTATTCGGATTAGGGTTTAATATATTGTGACTGTGTTTTTGAGACTTGGTTCTTAATGCTATATTCTATGTTTTACTAAGTCTCGTGCATGAATTCCATGAAATATTGCTAGACTAGGCGTATACTTTGTCGTGAAACCTAGTTGCACAATATTTCTATATTAATCATCTATCTAATACTTTGTCATTTGGATAGGTAGCACGTCTAAGTTAAATAACATCTTTGTCGGGTTATTAAACTTAGGGGAATTAGGTTGTGGCGTAACACCTTTGTCGGGTTACTTGGGAAGTCACCTTTGTCGGGACAACCACACTTAAAACACGAATTAGATACTTAGAAAGTCTATGATAAAACAAGTCACAATAAAACCCTAATCTGAATATTTCTCTCTGATATTTACAACCTTGCAATTTTCGTGATTTACAGTTGTTTCACTAACCTTTACTCTCACCGAATTTTCTTGTCTTTCTCTCTTACAGAACAAAGTAGTAACCACTCTAGCTCCCTTGGGTTCGACCCTTACTTGCCATTGTTCTAATACACAGTCTGCAGCAAGGAAAATATAAATATCAAATTTGCAGGTCAAACGACGCCTGTCAAATTTTGGCGCCGTTGTCGGGGAGCTACGCACGGTGAAATATTTGTTCTGTTCTTTTTTTGTTTTTTTTCGATTTAGTGCTTTTTCACTGTTTTTGCAGTTTTGCGAAAAGTCTGCAGGATTCGAGCTACCGGTGTCCGATTTCAGCCCATAATACCTTATTCTGAGCGGAACGACGAGTAGATTTGAAATCAGGAGCATTTGCTCGTGACATACGCTGTTTTTCGGCCATCTGAGATCGTTTAGTATTTTATTTTGAATTTTTAGTGTTTTTAGAAATTTCCAAATTTTCGTTTATTTCCTTTTTATTTCTGTTATTTCGTTATTTCTTGCTATTTGGTGATTTCCTAGTTCGTTATTTTCAACTGCTTGTTTTCCGATTTCCAGTTATTCGATTTCCAATTTCTAGCTCTCAGAGGGTTCTGTCACCAAGACTTACGAGTCTAAGGAGATTGGGTTTTAAGTGAGACCATTGTGACTCCTCCAATCTCCTGGGGACCCTTTGTTGCTAGTCTGTTCTTGCTATTTCGGTGTATTGCTATTTCGGTGCTTGTTATTCTCGTAACATGTCTCACGCATGAAGTATAGTTGGTGACAACAGTCAGAATAATAAAGTCGAACATGTACAGAATGGAGAGATCCGGGGGGCTATCTCGGGACAATTTCAACATCAACAAAACCAACCTCAAGACCAACCCCAACCGCAATATCCACAGTACCCTCAGTATCCACCACCATATCAGCAGTATCCACCACCACCGTATCCACAGTACCCACAACCGCCATACCAACAATACCCGCCATTACCATATCACCCACACCAGCAATACCCACCACCTCAGAGACCTCCACGCCAGCCAGTAGTAAGAGACGATGAGGAGGACGAAAATGAAGGACCTACCATGGGCGAGCTCTCGGTTCCTAATTTCAAAGACCAGTCATGGCCCATCTATGAAGGACCAGACCTCGCAGCCATCTCAGTCAGCACCTCAGTCGTCCATCATCTGCCCAAGTTCTCAGGAATGAAGGGAGAGTCGGCCACGTCTCACCTAACACGCTTTCACGGAATATGCCTGAACCTCAAGACATTCGGAGTAGAAGTGGATGATTTCAAACTAAAGGCATTCTACTTCTCACTCGCTGATGCTGCTACAGATTGGTTTCTATCCTTACCCTCAGGCAGTATTTACACATGGGAGCAGATGCAGAGGCAATTCGTCAGCAAATACTATCCAGCTGGGCGTGCAGCGCAAGTCCGGAGACAATCGCAAGAGCTCAAGCAAGGCCCAAATGAGACCATGTACGAGTATGTGGAGAAGTTCCTAGCCTTGGAAAAGAGTTGCTGCAACCTTGAGCTCCCAGAGAAAGTCATCGTCGAATATATGCTAGATGGACTGCGCATACTAGAAAGGAAGTTATTGGAAGCCTCAGCTGGAGGTAATCTCATGAACCTGACGCCAGCCAGAGTAAAGCAAAAGATTATATCAGTGGCAGAAAGTGAGCGATTCCAGGATGAGACTACTAAAGAGGACGAGTATGCCCGAACAAAGAACGTGTCGAAGGTTGAGCCCTCAATCAGTGCTATAGCCGCAGAAATGAAGGAAATGAGGGAGCTGATGCAACATGTCATCCGAAGGCAACCAGTCCAGGTTAAGCCATGTGAGTTCTGTGCAGCTACAGATCACAAGACGAACGAGTGCCCTACCTTAGTAGCAGACAACCAGGCTGATGTGAATGCAGTGGGCAATTATCAGAGTTATGGCAATCAGCCAGGGCCAGTCAGACAGTATGGCGCAGCAGCGCCCAATCAAGGAACCAATGGACAGCCCTGGAGGAGCAACAACCAGCAGAATCAGGCCCAGCCAGCACGTCAGAATGCACCTCAGCAGACCCAGCAGCCTTACCAGCATCCACATCATCAGTTTCGGCAGAATGCACCTGGACAGTATCAGCAGAGAGGGCCGAACACTAATCAGGCAGGTCCGAGCAATCACGGTTCCAACAAGTCCCTTGAAGAGATGATGAAAGAACTGACAGTGACCGTGAATCAGCACATGGACAAGACCGACGGGGCAATAACCGACCTACAGACCAGATGTCCCAGATGGCCACAACAGTCTCAAGGCTCGAGGACAACACAGGCCGACTTCCCTCACAGATCGTTCAAAACCCGAGAGGGAACTTCAGCCAAGTAGAGGTAGTGGCTGTGGATGCCGCATTCGAGGAGCCCACAGAGGAACCCAGCTCTGGCACACACAGCACAGTTCGGCCAGACTCGACCATCACAGCTCAAGGGTCCGAAACCAACAGTTCTTCCTATGCTATGCAGGTAGTTGCTCCCGAGAACCATGAGACTGAGAAAGCTGAACCAGAGATGCGCTTGGTGGTAAGGCCTACACAGAACGACGAGATAATGAGGCATCCACCCACTGCGAGCCATGGTACACCTTCAGGAAAGAGTAAGGACCCAGGGGCCTTCACGGTCACCTGTGGTATCGGTAAGACCCAAATACCTCACTGCTTAATTGATTTGGGTGCTGCTATTAATGTTATGCCTTACTCTTTGTATTGCTCGCTGGGTCTTGGCACATTGAAACCGCCTAGGCTGTCTATAGAATTAGGAGATAAGTCTTGTGTACGCCCTACTGGATTGCTTGAAAATTTAACCCTCCGAGTAGGAGATCTTGCTGTTCCTGCAGATTTCTATGTCTTGCAGATGGAAAAATCCAGGAAAGGCGAACCACCAGGGCTGATTTTGGGACGGCCATTCCTCTACACCACCAAGACCCAAATCGACATGGGCATAGGCTTACTGTCATTATCATTCGGTGGTAAGGAAGCTGATTTTTATGTCTATGAGGATGCAAACCGTCCATGCACAAGGAAACCGCCAGACATTGTACACACATTAGAGTACGATACCCTAGTTCCAGACCCACCAGGGAAGGCTATACAGACTACTAGGACAGCAGCTATGGCCGAGACACCCTCATCCTCTCGAGGGCATGTGAAGAAGAAACGGTCTGAACACTGGAGAGCAGAGCCGAGTGAACAGCTAGAGGAGCACATTGGACGAACTGAAGGAGTTGCTGAGCAGAAGTATGGCCTCACACGCCCATGGGACCCTAACTTGTGATCCCTACAGAGGTACTGTCGAGCCAACGACGTTAAACAAAGGCGCTCGCAGGGAGGCAGCCCTGCACTATCTGCATCTTAGTCTTCATCATTTATTTTATTATGTCTTATCATCACATTGTACTTGGGAAAGAAGATGATCTTCATGCAGGGACACAGGCGAACGTATCAGAGATGTTAGCAAAAGACTGTATCCAGCGTGAGTAGTTCACACTTTGAATAAGTTGCGTCGAGAAACATGAGCGTTTAAAGATTCTGTCACAAAGACTTACGAGTCTAAGGAGGTTGGGTTTTAAGTGAGACCATTGTGACTCCTCCAACCTCCTGGGAATCTTTTATTCGTCTTAATGTCATCGACACGGACCTTTCATCGTGTGACGAACTCACGCTACGATACAAGCTCCAATGGTGCTCTTCGAGGACTCACAGGAGAATTATCAGTCGTCTCTGATTGTCACGCACACACGAGGGAAGTGTCTGTCCTTACTCTCTTCTTATTTCCCTTTGTTTTATTGCATGCATTGTGAGTCTAGACTTAAGTCGTGCCGTGAGGACACGGCTCATTTCAAAAGTGTGGGGTGGGAGAGTCAGTCATTGAGTCAGCACGTTTATTTACTGCACCCTGCACAGAGTCAGCACGTTTCCCATGATTTTTAGAATTTTTTGTACATGATACTTCACTACTTCCTAGACTTGCAGTAGTGGATAATGATATGGTGAAATAGATAGAGCCGATTACATGCATGTCTTTGGTGAAAATTGATTTTGTGCGACTAACATGTGATTTTAAAACTTTGCGTGCCTTTGTTAGTTGAGATAAACAGGGATGTGGAGTTGATAGAAATGCCCTAGAGAGACTTGACAGATCATTCAAAGGTCGAACTCAGGATATATGGTTATGTGGAGCTCGTGGAGGCTAGCACTTCGAGGCAACATAGTACGAGTCTGCTCCGCCACTGCGGTACCCTTTGCGGTTGGTCGAGACGGGAATACTTCACACCGTCCAAGCTCTAGTCCAAGTAGCCGGGAAAATAGGCAAGCGACCCTTGACTTGACCCGAGTCAAAAGGACGATGATGAGTGAGAGCAAGTAGGTTCGAGCAAGTCACAATCTGCACCACAAAGTAACAAATCCATCATCATTGTGAAAGTTTACACCGAAATCAAGTGAAGAGCTCAATTGATACATTAATCCGAGACACTATAGCTGGCCGAAAAGCACTCAACACTTTGAAGCTCGAATCAATCACGTGCAAGAAAAAGCGGCAAAGCATAACCATATAGCAGCGAGTTCGAGTCCGAGAATGCGGTTCATGGGTCTAGAAAGGGCTATCTCCCGATACATCCGAATTGATTTGCATCTCGGCCCAAAGGTAACACGTATCATTAACCCGTGTTTTCGCACAAGTTTAATTAGTAACAAGCATGCATAACAGGCGAGATCTATAGTAGCTAAATCACGTCCATGTAGCACGTCTAGGATGACCGAAGCATTGTGGTGTTTACATTAGTTCATTCCTCTTATGACCTAGTTCTTGTTCGGGACGAACAAGTTTAAGTGTGGGGTGGTTTGATGAGCCGTATTTATACGGCTCATCGAGTCATTAAATCCCACCAATTCCAGCACTTTATTATACGAACAGTTACTTCTTAGTGTTGTTTCGTGTTTCAGGTGATTTGGAAGCTCTAGGAGGAATCGCGCTTAAAAGACGGCATTTTCATGCCAAAAACACCACAATGGCAGATCAGCCCTTTGGACGCTCGACGGAGCACTGGGAATGGACCTTTGATCAGAAAAATACGAGCTACATGGCGTTGCGTAGCTGACTCAATTCCATACAACTCTCTAGTACACACCGAGAGCATCCGAGGTCGTTTGGAAGGTCAAATCGAGAGCCGAAGTCAAAACATATGCGCAGAATGGATGAACAGTGTCTGTGGATGAACAGTACTTCCGGCGTAAACAGTAACTCCCCCGGCCGTGAACAGTGTTTTTGGGCCATGAACAGTACTCCGGCCATGAACAGTAATTTCGGCCCCAATCAATGTGATATTAGGGCAAATTGAAAAGCTAGGGTTTTGGAATTATCTAGAAGATCAAGGTGGCTTTATCATCAAGCAAAGATTATTATGGAAATATTTCCATGATTATCTTTGGGGCTTATTTTGGGAACTTTAGGGTTTTCAAAACTCTATATAAGGAGGAGCATACAAGACCAAATAATGATCCCACAATACACACTAGACGTGTGCTCTCCTCATCTCAGCCGTGCCCTAGCTGCTCACCACCGTCGCGCCACCTTGCCTAGCCGTGCACCACCACTCCGCGGCCGTAGCTCCTCCACTCTCGGCCAGCCCTAATTCTCGGTTATTTAGTGAAGTATTATTGTTCTTTTATTTTCTGCATTATTTCCATGGCCATGTGTAACTAAACTCTCTATTCGGATTAGGGTTTAATATATTGTGACTATGTTTTTGAGACTTGGTTCTTAATGCTATATTCTATGTTTTACTAATTCTCGTGCATGAATTCCATGAAATATTGCTAGACTAGGCGTATACTTTGTCGTGAAACCTAGTTGCACAATATTTCTATATTAATCATCTTTCTAATACTTTGTCGTTTGGATAGGTAGCACGTCTAAGTTAAATAACACCTTTGTCGGGTTATTAAACTTAGGGGAATTAGGTTGTGGCGTAACACCTTTGTCGGGTTACTTTGGAAGTCACCTTTGTCGGGACTACCACACTTAAAACAC
Source organism: Rhodiola kirilowii (assembly GCA_033675215.1). NCBI lineage: Eukaryota > Viridiplantae > Streptophyta > Magnoliopsida > Saxifragales > Crassulaceae > Rhodiola > Rhodiola kirilowii. The sequence continues at coordinate 21,899,767 of CM066195.1, read as the reverse complement.
GAATTAGATACTTAGAAAGTCTATGATAAAACAAGTCACAATAAAACCCTAATCTGAATATTTCTCTCTGATATTTACAACCTTGCAATTTTCGTGATTTACAGTTGTTTCACTAACCTTTACTCTCACCGAATTTTCTTGTCTTTCTCTCTTACAGAACAAAGTAGTAACCACTCTAGCTCCCTTGGGTTTGACCCTTGCTTGCCATTGTTCTAATACACAGTCGACAACAAGGAAAATATAAATATCAAATTTGCAGGTCAAACGACGCCTGTCAACTGTGTAAAGCCAAACATCGATCTATGCGAGGGGGAGTGGATAAGACCCTGCACATGAGGTCTGATTGGAGTACCGCACAAATCTATGTTGACAATTGTACCAGGAAAATGATGGACCAAAAGGTGTTACAGTTGCAGAAAGAGTTCGGTCAGAAGGTAACACAGTTGCAGAGGGAGTTCATTCAGTATCCACAAAAATATGCTCGGAACCAAACAAGAAAACGTGAATACGGAGGGCAACAAAGGGCTATTACTCTGAAGCATATGACAACGGACGTGGAATTGACCAAGACCTTCATCGATTCACACGACATTTCACAGTTTGTAACACCCAGATCATTCTCGGGTCTTCGTGATGCCAAACACTGATTGCATCCAACGGTGGTCAGTCAAAGTCGAAACTCCAGCTAAACAATTGGACTGACCACCTAAGGAAGAAAGCTGGAACAGAAGACACAACAGCTTTGGGAATGAATATTTTTTGAAGATTTTTCATGCCATTTTTTTGAAAAACGGGAGTTGACGGTTTTGGAAAGTCGAAGCGTCAAATTACGATTTGAAAAAGATTTTGATTTGAAAATCTAATCAGTTGTTCTGCATCTCTTCTCTCTTCGGAAACCCTAGTTCGTCTGCCGAGTTCAAACTCTCTCCTTCTCAAATCATTCTTCCGTTCGATTACAATGGTGAACACCAGAAAGTCATCAAAATCAGGCGTCTCGTCCGCCAAGAAAATAAGCATGCAATCTTCGAAGGCACTGACGGCGAAACCCTGAATCCCAAAATCGAAAGTGCCGAAGGTGAAAAAGGTGTCTCCTTTACACTCAGACACTGAAGCGTTGGCCAAAGCCAAGAAGACTGGCGAAGGAACAGACCTTGAACTTCCTCAGTCGACCGCGGTGGACTTATTCGATGTTGGTTCGACACAAGTCCGTTCCCAATCTGAGGTATTTCCAACTGTTCTTTCAGATTCTGCAAATATTCCGATTGTTGAAATTTTTTTGCTGAAGGAAGATGTGAATGTGGGTGTTGAGAAGGATGGTAAGTCTGTTATCTAAGATGAAGCCAGTAAGGCTGTGATTGGGGGTGAAGCCAGTAGGGCTATTGTCTGTGAAGATGGTGCTGTTTCCATGAATGAAGGAGAGCCCATCATCTCTGTGTCTAAAGGCGCTGGTGGATCAGGAGTATGGAGGGAGAAAATCCATGCCTCTGGGTATATTCATCCGGGAGGTCTGCGGAGAATAAAGGGGACTGATGGACCGTATTTATACGACTCATCGAAGCAGTTAAACCCACCAAATTAGACACTTTGTCTTAACAACTTTTACTTGTTAGTTCCATTTTTGCTCTACAGGCTATTTTGAGGTTTAGAGAAGAAACAAGCTTAAAAGAGGAGTTTTGTGCTAAAAATGGATCACAAGTCATATCGGGCCAGTCGAGGATCGACAGAGCCTCAGCCGGGGCCGAGCATCATTGCCGAGCTACGCCGAGAAGGCCGGGCTTGCTCAGGAGCGTGCGCCGAGAAGTGCCGGGCCTGTCAAGTTTTGCATCTGGGCGCGGCAAGAACCAGAACCGGGGTCGTCCGAGACTAGCACCGAGAGGCCCCAGGCTGCGTCCGAGGATCCTAGTCGGGCGCACCGAGAACCATTACCGGGTCATCCGAGGCCAGCGCCAAGACCCGCGTCCGAGAGCGCCGAGGGCCGAGTCCGGGAAAACCAGCTCCGCGCCGAGACCAGCGCCCAAGCCCGGTCGACCAAGGGCCCGAGGAAAACTTCAACCCAGGTCATGACCATGCTCCGGCCAGAATCAGGCCTAACTTTCTTGATGAAATCATTTTAGTTTGGCCTTGTCGTTCAGAATCCATGGTCCTCAACTCAAGCACCTCCGGCCAAGATTCCGGCAAGCTCCGGCCAAGTTTCCGGCCAAGTTCCGGCGATCTCCGACCAAGCTCCGATCACTTGCAACCTAGCTCCGATCAGTCACAACCTAGCTCCGGCAGTTCTAACCTTGCTCCGGCCAAATTCCGGCGAAGTCCAACCAAAACCGAACCATTGCTTTTCTGGTTGGCCATTTTTATTCCGGTTGCCCCTTCTAGTCATGGCCGGCTGCCCCTTCTAGTCATCGCCGGTTGCCTTTGAAGCAAGCCATCTCAAGTAGTCCTAGTGGTTGCCCCTTGTCTCAACCAAGTCCTAGTGGTTGCTCTTTGGCTCCATCCAAGTTCAAGACGGTTACCCTTTGGCTCCATCCAAGTTCAAACCGGTGCACTTAAGGAGGGACTAGAGCCAAGTCGGTTGGTTCCATGCCAACCACAAACCGCCACTTTTGGCCTGTAAGTAGAGAGGCTTGGCCTTTGAAAAATCATCCATGTACATCTCTTTTACTTTTGGTTTTTGGTCACTTGGTCACTTATCTCTCTAGTTAGATCTTTGTTACTTTCACTCACAAGGCTTGTAAACACTTACACACATTTGGATATCAAAAGCTCCAACTTCTTTCTACTTGTTCTTGAGTTTGTTCTTGAGTTTACTTTCCAAAACCTTACTTGTTCTTGTCTTTGATTTCGAAAACCATTACTTTTTCCTTGTACTAACTATGGTATTCCGTTCAATGGATACTTGTAGCTAAACTCTTCATTCGGTTGAAGGGGTTGTTATATCATAAACCGTTCTAGACTCTTTACTAAATGCTACTTAGTGTTTTAACTAGTTCTTTGTGCCATCAATTCGGGTTAAACATGACAAGGTTGAGTGGATGCTTGAAAAAGCAAAGCTCTTCCAAGTAGTTCATCCCCTCTTTAACACCATTTGGTTGATCGGAAATGATTGATCAAGTGGATGCACTTAGGCTAATATACCTTGAAAAGGGGAATTAGTCTAGCTAGAACTAGTAAGCTATGTCTTGAAAAGGGCTAGCCGGTGAGGCATGTGCTTGAAAAAGCCTTGTTATGGGTTAAGTCTTGAAAAGGAACAACCCTCACCTTAGAACACTTAGTAAGATCATTAGAGGTCGATGATGAACGAAGCTATGATATAAAACACCTACACCGAATCGTTCTCTTGATCAAAACACCAACTTGTCATTTACTTACAGTCTTACTTTAAACAACTTCAATTCAGTACCTATACATTCAGCACCTTTACTTTCAAGTACCTAACTTTCAATTCAATCCCTAACTTTACTTTCAGTACCTTTACATTCAGAACCTAACTTTACTTTCAGTACGTTTACATTCAGCACCTAACTTTACTTTCAGTACCTTTACTTTCAGTACCTAACTTTACATTCAGCACCTAACTTTACTTTCAGTACCTAACTTTACATTCAACACCTTTATTTTCAGTACATTTACTTTCAGTACATTTACTTTCAGTATTTGCTTTCCGTTCAAAACCAAAAATCAAAACCCAACTGTCTTACTTTATTTTCCATTTTCAAAAGAACTACTCTATCCACTAATTCCCTTGGGTTCGACCCTACTTACCACTTTATCAATCCAATAGTAAGGCCAAAGTAGTGGACTTATAAATTATTAATTTGCAGCGCTGCGACGACCGGCGTGTGTCAAATTTTGGCGCCGTTGCCGGGGATTTAGTAATTGAATAGTGGTTCTTTCTTTTTTTCTTTCTTTTTCTTAGTTTTCGTACTTGTTTCTACATAACCATGTCTCGTGCAGGAAGTCACCATGATGAAGAGGTTGACGACGAGGTGAACCAGTTCGTTCGAAATGATGAAGGACCACAACCATTTTATGACGACCCGGAGCAACTCATCCGAGACCGAAACCAAATCGTTCGGGAGGCTGCCCCAAGAAACCAAGGAGCGCCCGGGGTCCGGATAGGAGCTGGCCCGAGGCAGCCCGCTAGACAGCCACCTCCTCCAAATCAGCAAGTGCCGAGGTAACAGCCCGTCTATGAGGAGTACTATGAGAATGACGTCCTTCGTGAACCGACTATGGGAGAACTTTCGGCCCCAAATTTCAGAAATCAGCCATGGCGCATATACGAGGGCCCTGAACTGGAGAACATATCTATCAACACATACCTCGTACACAATTTGCCCAAGTTCTCGGGAACTCAGGGAGAATCTGCAACTACTCATCTTCAACGTTTACATGGCATTTGCCAAAATTAAAAACCTTATGGAGTAGATGTAGAGGACTTCAAATTAAAGCTTTTTACTTCTCCCTTATCGATTTTGCAAATGATTGGTTCCTTTCGTTACCTTCAGGTAGCATTCAAACATGGGCCCAAATGCAAAAGAAATTCTTGGATAAGTACTATTCGGTGGGAAGGGCGATGCAAGTAAGGAGGCAACTGCAAGACATAAGGCAGGGGCTTAATGAAACCATGTACGACTACCTCTAGAAGTTCACCCGCTTGGAGCATAGTTGCTGCACTCTTGGACTGCCCGAGAAGCTCATCATCGAGTATCTTCTTGATGGATTGAGTCCCTTGGATAAAAGGCTCCTAGACGCCTCGGTTGGAGGGTCCATGATGAGCCTACCATTGAGCAGCATAAGGCAACTCATCACCGCTGTTGCTGAAAATGCTCGGTTTAGAGAGGAGACCACTCGGCAAGATGAGTTTTCCTGAACAAAGAACGTGGCGAGAGCTGAGACACCGGTAAACTCCATGCCCGAGGAGGTGAAAAAAATGAAAGATATGATGATCCAGATCCTACGAAGGCAGCCAGCTCAAACAAGACCTTGTGAATATTGTGGCACTACGTACCACAAGACTGATGCTTGCCCAACCTTGATAGAGGAGGACCCGGTGGAGGTCAATGCGGTAGAGGGATATCAAGGGTACAACAACAACAACAACAACCGCACCGGGCTAAACCGGCAATATGGGCAAGCAACCGGGCCGAACTGGCGGCAAGACTCACACCCAACTTGGCGGAACGACAGCCATCATCCAAGGGAAATGCAGCAAGCCACCCCTCAACCGGCTCAACAACCTTACTGACCGCCCCAACGGCAGTACAACCAGAATGTCCCACCGGTGGGCCAATATCAGCAAAAGGGACCAAGCCAATATCAGGCAGGCCCCAGCAATCATCAAGGACCGAACAAATCCCTTGATGATGTAGTGAAGGAACTCGTGGGTTCTATGCATCAATTCTGAGTTGAAACAAAGGGAGAGATTTCGGACATGAAGAAGCAAATGTCCCAACTCGCTACCTCAATGTCCGCGCTCAACAATGAACCCGGCCGACTTCCTTCACAAACCATTCAAAACCTGAAGGGAAACGTTAGTGCCGTGATCCTTAGTAGTGGGAGAAAGCTTGTCGTCCAACACATGGAGCCGGAGGAGGAAGAAGACCCAAAGTTGCCCGGAGAAGAACAAATGAGGCCCACGACTCTCGGTACTCTTGAGCAGAACGCGGCTGATAAAAGTGAAGACGCGGCCGAGAAAAGTGAGGACGCGCCGGAAGAAGAGCAGGACGCAGCCGAGGAATGCACGCCCAGCCCAGTACCAGCGTCCGAGGAGCACAGGCTGCGCCCGGTGCCCAGATTTGAGACCTCCAAGATTAGCGCCGCTCTTCCATTTCTAGTGCCAGCCCGAGTACCAAAACAACATGTCATGGATGAGGACGTGTTTGAATTGTTCAGCAAGGTCGAGATCAACATCCCCCTCTTAGAAGCCATCAAGCAAATTCCAAGATATACAAAGTTCTTGAAGGAGCTTTGCACTAACCGAAGGAGAGGTGCTCGGGTTGATCAAGAGCTAATGAGTAGGAATGTTTCATGCCGTCATCCAGCGACAAGTCCCCCCAAGTGTGGCGACCCGAGGACCTATACGATTCCTTGCACGATTGGGAACATCCGGATCGAGAACTGCATGTTGGACCTTGGGGCCTTAATCAACGTTCTCCCATTTTCAATCTACTCATGCCTTAGGATTGGGCCTCTCGAACCCACCGATCTCACTATCCAACTGGCGGACCGGTCGTGCAAACAACCCGAAGAGAAAATAGAAGACGTTTTGGTTCAAGTAGGCGAGCTAGTGATTCCAGCGGACTTCTACGTCCTAAAAATGGAGAATGGCAGGCCAACAGACCATGCTCCAATCCTTCTCGGCCGCCCATTTCTCAAAACCTTGAAAATGAAGATAGACTGTGGAAGTGGGATGCTCTCAATGGAGGTAGAAGGAGATGTGTTTAGCTTCGACATATTTCGAGAAATGAAGCACCCCATGGAGTTTGAGGCTGTCCATGCTCTTGATACCTTAGATGACCTTGTCCAAGAAGTCCAACCGGAGCTAAGGGAGGATCCTCTAGAACTCACACTCAATGGAGCCATTTACTCGCATGAGAACTCTTATGAGTTGACCGAAGGTGTTCATGTGGCGCTGTCCCACTTAATGATCTCGGAACCGCTTACAAAAAGGTATGAAGTAAACGAGGTACAATTGTTTAAATCTAATGTCTTTTTACCTTCAATTGTACAGGCCCCCATGGTAGAATTGAAACCACTGCCCGGACATTTGAAGTACGCATTTCTAGGGGAAAACAACACTCTCCCGGTGATCATCAAGAACGGCTTGGAGGCCACACAAGAGCGTCGTTTGGTGGAAGTGCTGAGCCAGCACAAGTTAGCCATTAGATGGACTCTAGCCGATTTGAGAGGAGTCAGCCCGGCGGTATGCATGCACCGTATTCTACTTGAGGATGGAGCAAAGCCATCAAGAGAGCCTCAACGACGACTCAACCCAATCATGATGGAGATCGTCCAAAAAGAAATTCAAAAGCTATTGGATGCGGACGTCATCTATCCCATCCTCGGATAGTCAGTGGGTGAGCCCGGTCCATGTGGTCCCGAAAAAAACTGGGATCACAATTGAGGAACATGCCGAAGGGAAGATGATAACGACAAGGGTCAAGAATGGCTGGAGGATGTGCATTGACTACAGAAAATTGAATGCCGTCACAAGGAAGGATCATTTTCCACTACCATTCATCGATCAGATGCTAGATCGACTGGCGGGCAAACCATACTTCTGTTTCTTGGATGGGTACTCAGGGTACAATCAGATTCCTATAGCACCCGAGAACCAAGAGGAGACGACATTCACCTGCCCATTAGGTACATTTGCCTTCCGGAGAATGTCGTTTGGTCTATGCAATGCTCCCAGTACTTTTCAAAGGGTGGTGACCAGCATCTTCTCAGACATGATTGGAGAATTCATTGAAGTCTTCATGGACGACTTCACCATCTATGGTGACACATTCGACGCTTGCCTAACCAACTTGAGCACGGTTTTGGCACGATGTGTGTCAATGAACTTAGTGCTCAATTATGAGAAGTGCCACTTCATGGTAACACACGGAGTAGTCTTGGGACATGTCGTCTCACAAGAAGGCATATAAGTGGACAAGGCAAAAATTGACCTAATCATGACTCTACCATACCCCTCCACGGTTCGAGACATCAAATCATTCCTTGGACATGCGGGATTCTACCGACGATTCATCAAGGACTTCTCCAAAAAAGCATTGCCTCTATCCACTCTTCTCCAAAAAGAAGTTCCTTTTTAATTCACTAAGACATGTGATGGACCATAATTATACGAATCAAATACATAGTAAAACCCACCAAATTAGACTGTTTGTCTATCTAACTTCTACTTGTTAGTCCCGATATATTTCTACAGGGTATTTTGGCGCTTAGAGAGAAAACACGCTAAGGAGAGGATTTTACGCTGAAAAGATATTACGAGTCATTCCAAGGTCAAGATCAGACGCTGAACGAAGAAATCTCAAGATCCTGACATTGAATTACTCAATTCAAATTTAACCGAGGAACAACCAAAGTCAGACCGGAGCAAAATTAGATTGATAGTTTTGTGAAAAGACTGCACAAAACTGTCAAAACTCATCCATGGACCAAGGTGACCGGCAACCTTGCTTGGAGGTGGCCAAGGAAGGAAGCCTCCCCTCCAAGGTGACCGGCCACCGGTGGCTTTCCACCCCCCCAACCGGTGGCTTTCTCCTCCCCCATGTGGCACCTCCTCCTTGCTCCTCCTCCTCCTCCCTTGGATCAAAACCACATGCCACCCATCTCCACCCTCCATTCCTCCTCCCTTAGCCTATAAAAGGAGAGCTCCTCCTCCTCATTTGTATCATCCAAAAAATCAATAAACACTTCTCTCTTTAAGTTTTGGTTACTTTGTAGGTTTGGTTTATGAAATAATACTCTTGTTGGTTCTTGAGTATTATAACGGTTTGAAATTATAATACTCCTGTCGGTTCTTGAGTATTAGAATACTGTAGAGAATACTCCTGTTGGTTCTTGAGTATTCCACCCCCTCTCCTCTTACTGTTTTCAAAAACCCTCGAGTATTTAGTTATGATGTCCTTTTCCATGGATATTCGTAGCTAAACTCTTTATTCGGTTAAAGGGGTGTACTTGTATTGTAAAATGTTTTGGACACTGCACCTAGTGCATCTTTGTGTTCAAAACTTGTTCTATGTGCCATATATAGTCAGAATTTCCAAGGTTGAGTGGAAGCTGTAACAAGCAAAGCTCTTCCGTGGGAATTCGTGAACATACTCGGTAAGTGGAAGCTGTAACAAGCAAAACTTATCTGAGGAGTTCGACTTATCTTAAAAACCATTTTGGGAAATCGTAACAGAAGATCAAATGGATGCACATAAGGCTAAGATACTTCGAAAGGAGGAATTAGTCTTAAGTAGAACAAGTGTTTTAAACGATGTTGCAAGTCTTGCGCTTAGAAATGGCCTCGATTCATCTTTGAACACTTAGTATGATCATTAGCAGTCAATGATAAACAACTATGATACAAGGCCCCTGAAATCGAATGTTTTTCTTGAATTACAAAACCCCCCCTGTATTTACTTTTAATATTAGTATAACTACAATCATCAACCGCTCATCTACTGGAGGACTTGCAAATCACGCATCACCCACTGTAAGTCTTTCATTTTACTTTTCTGTATTTACTTTTCTGTAATTTACTTTTCCGCACTCAAAACCCAAAAAACAACCAAAAAAGTCACTTAGTCATAACCGCTAAAATCTCAATCAACCTTAAAACACGCTCCCATCCTGTACAAATCCCTTAAAGAACAACGTATCCCTCTAATTCCCTTGGGTTCGACCCCTACTTACCACTTGCTACCCAGTAGTAAAGTCGCGAGTAGCGGAAAAATATAAATTTATTTGTACAGAGAACACTACACCTTAACGACAGTGCAGTGGGCTCCGTCAACATGCAAGGAAGCCTTTGATGAGCTCAAGAAGGCCCTCACTAGCACACCCATCATCCAGACTCCGGATTGGGAACAACCATTTGAAATCATGTGCGATGCAAGCGACTTTGCTGTGGGAGCAGTTCTTGGCCAAAGGTTTGACAAAAAGGCGGTCATAATCTATTACGCCTCAAGGACCCTAGATTCATCCCAACGGAACTACTCCACCACCGAGAAGGAACTCTTAGCCGTGGTGTTTGCTCTAGAGAAGTTCAGATCATACTTGCTTGGGGCAAAAGTGATAGTCTTCTCGGACCATGCTGCCATCCGGTACCTAATGAAGAAGAAGGAGGCCAACCCAAGGCTCATACGGTGGATCTTGCTACTGCAAGAATTCGATGTGGAGATACGGGACAACAAGGGGATTGAGAATACGGTGGCCGACCATCTAAGTCGGATTGTCCGAGAGGAAGAAGAAGGGCATATAACTGAGTCATTTCTGGATGAGCATCTTTATGCAGTCTCAACCAAGGTGACATGGTATGCTCAAATCGTCAACTACCTAGTAGGAGGTACATTTCCTCCCTCTTTTACTAAAGCACAATGCATGAAACTTAGGCATGATGCTAGACATTACTTATGGGATGATCCTTATTTGTGGAAAATAGGAGTAGATCAAATACTTAGGAGATGCATCCCCGATAATGAAATAGCTTCTGTTATTTGCTTCTGCCATGAGTTTGCATGTGGAGGACACTTTGGGCCTAATAGAACCGCTAGGAAAATCCTAGATAGCGGCTTCTTTTGGCCAAGTGTATTTAGAGATGCTTATGAGAAGTGTAAGAAGTGTGATAGGTGCCAAAGAGTAGGGAATGTATCAGCTAGGAATGAGATGTCTCAAGTACCCATCTTGGTCAATGATGTCTTTGACATTTGGGGCATTGATTTCATTGGGCCATTCCTAGTTTCATGTGGTTCTGCTTACATACTTGTTGCTGTAGATTATGTGTCGAAATGGGTAGAGGCAAAGGCCACGAGGTGCGACGATGCAAAGACTGTCATAGATTTTTTGCGCGCTAACCTGTTTTGTAGGTACGGAGTACCCAAGGCCATAATAAGCGACCAAGGAACTCATTTCTGCAACCGCATGATGGCTGCCACCTTGAAGCACTACCATGTCCACCACCGAACATCCACAGCATATTATCCCCAAACCAATGGTCAAGCGGAGATCTCCAACCGCGAAATCACAGGTATTTTAGAGAAGATGGTGAAACCGGTGAGGAAAGATTGGAGTCAAAGGCTAGATGAAGCTCTTAGGGCTTATCGGACGGCATACAAGACGCCAATTGGGACCTCCCCCTTTCAACTCGTTTATGGGAAGGCATGCCACCTTCCGGTGGAGTTGGAGCATAAAGTGTATTGGGCCCTCAAGCATTGCAATCCAGATTTGAAGGCTGCAGGACTGGATAGGAAGCTTAATCTATGCGAGCTTGAGGAGTTGCGACATGAAGCCTATGAAGGGCAAACGGACTACAAAGCACGGACCAAATTGTATCATGACAAATTCATCCTCCGGTGCTCATTTGAGGAAGGACAGCAAGTGCTACTCTTCTCCTCATGGTTGAAGTTGATGCCCGACAAACTGAAATCAAGATGGACCGGCCCTTATACCGTGACTAAGGTATACAACCATGGGATGCTTGAGTTGGAAAGCTTGAAGAATGGAAGCCGATTCAATGTGAATGGGCAGCGGGTCAAACACTACCATGGCGAGGTCAACTTGACAACTCAACACTATGACCTAGCAAAGCCACCCGACCCCTCATGAGTGAGGTATCGTCGAGCCAACGACGTTAAACAAAGGCACTTGCCGGGAGGTAACCCGGCATTTTCATTTTCATGCACATTTTCAGTTTTATGCATCTTTTATATTTTTCAGTCCATATTTATTTATGTCGTTTAGTTTTTGAGTCGTTCTCACCTTTCTTTTGATTGTATGCTTGCATGTGTGTTTTAAACTAAGTCGTGCCGTGAAGCACAGCTTTGTTCAAAAGTGTGGGGTGAGAATAGTCGTTGTATATAAGTCAGTTTGTTTTCCTTTTCCCTTAATATTAACTTTTTGAGAAAATGAACTTGAGAATGTAAAATAGATAGATCCGAATTCATGCATTTACCTTGTGAAATCTCGACTGTGTAAAAACTTGAGAATGTAACTTTCTGTTTGTCCCTTTGTGCTGAGATATATAAGGGATGTGGAGTTGACATAAATGCCTTAGAGAGGCTTGGCAAGCGCTCAAGGGACCGGATCTCACTATATGGTTTACGAAGTCAGTGGAGGCTAGCACTTCGGGTTTCATTGGATTCAGAGTCATCTCCGCCGTGCAGCGTTTATGCAAGAGGCGGGACGGGAATCGAACCGTCCTAACTCTAGTCCGAGTAGCCGAGAAAATAGATGAGCGACCCTCATCTTGACCCGCGCGAAACGGCGAGGATGAGAAAGAGCGGGGAGGCATTTCCATATGATCTCGGGCGATGATTGGACCTCCCAAAGGTAGAGAAAATGGACAAGCAAATCACAAAGGAGCAAGGCTCAAAGAAGCAAATCAAAGGCCGAAGGCCAAAATTGTGAAGATTTTAACCGAAATAAAAGTGAAGAACACCAGTTCCATATCGAAGGCCGAAGGCCAATTCACTTCAAAAGCTGTCCCTCATCAAAAGAAAATCAAAGAGCTCAACTCATTGAACCCCGAACCAAATCATATGCTAGAGGAAGCTACAAGAATAACCATATATAGCGAGTCAGATCAGAGAACGCAGTTCAAGAGCCTAAAAAGGGCTATCTCCCGAATCATCCGAATTAAGTTACATCTCGGCTCAAAGGTACAAGTATCAAGTTTCTTCTATGATTTTACACGTTTTAGTTTGGTAACAAGTAAGTAATGAATGGATAGGATAAATCTAGCCTCACATTCTAGCGTTCTTATTCAAAACTTTTTGGTATTTTAGTGTTCCTATTTGGACTAGCATTGTTTGGGACGAACAAGTATAAGTGTGGGGTGATTTGATGGATCGTATTTATACGACTCATCGAAGCAGTTAAACCCACCAAATTAGACACTTTGTATTAACAACTTTTACTTGTTAGTTCCATTTTTGCTCTACAGGCTATTTTGAGGTTTAGAGAAGAAACAAGCTTAAAAGAGGAGTTTTGTGCTAAAAATGGATCACAAGTCATATCGGGCCAGTCGGGGACCGAGAGAGCCTCAGCCGGGGCCGACCATCATTGCCGAGCTACGCCGAGAATGCCGGACATGCCCAGGAGCGTGCACCGAGAAGTGCCGGGCCTGTCAAGTTTTGCATCCGGGTGCGCCGAGAACCAGAACCGGGGCCGTCCGAGACCAGCGCCGAGATGCCCCAGGCTGCGTTCGAGGATCCCAGCCGGGCGCACCGGGAACCACTATCGGGCCATCCGAGGCCAGCGCCGAGACCCGTGTCCGAGAGCGCCGAGGGCCGAGTCCGGGAAAACCAGGTCCGCACCGAGAGTAGCGCCCGAGCCCGGTCGACCAAGGGCCCGAGGAAAACTTCAACCCAGGCCATGACCATGCTTCGGCCAGAATCAGGCCTAACTTCCTTGATGAAATCATTTTATTTTGGCCTTGTCGTTCAGAATCCATGGTCCTCAACTCAAGCACCTCGGGCCGAGATTCCGGCAAGCTCCGGCCAAGTTCCGGCGAGCTCCAATCAACCTCTGGCGATACTCCGACCAAGCTCCGATCACTTGCAACCTAGCTCCGATTAGTCACAACCTAGCTCTGGTAGTTCTAACCTTACTCCGGCCAAATTCCGGCAAAGTCCAACCAAAACCGAAACATTGTTTTTTTGGTTGGCCATTTCTATTCCGGTTACCTCTTTTAGTCATGGCCGGTTGCCCTTTGAAGCAAGCCATCTCAAGTAGTCTTAGTGGTTGCCCCTTGGCTCAACCAAGTCCTAGTGGTTGCCCTTTGGCTCCATCCAAGTTCAAGACGGTTACCCTTTGGCTCCATCCAAGTTCAAACCGGTGCACTTAAGGAGGGACTAGAGCCAAGTCGGTTGGTTCCATGCCAACCACAAACCGCCACTTTTGGCCTACAAGTAGAGAGGCTTGGCCTTCGAAAAATCATCCATGTACATCTCGTTTACTTTTGGTTTTTGGTCACTTGGTCACTTATCTCTTTAGTTAGATCTTTGTTACTTTCACTCACAAGGCTTGTAAACACTTGCACACATTTGGATATCAAAAGCTCCAACTTCTTTCTACTTGTTCTTGATTTGTTCTTCAGTTTACTTTCTAAAACCTTACTTGTTCTTGTCTTTGATTTCAAAACCATTACTTTTTCCTTGTACTAGCTATGGTATTCCCTTCAATGGATACTTGTAGCTAAACTCTGCATTCGGTTGAAGGGGTTGTTATATCATAAACCTTTCTAGACTCTTTACATAATGCTACTTAGTGTTTTAACTAGTTCTTTGTGCCATCAATTCGGGGTGAACATGACAAGGTTGAGTGGATGCTTGAAAAAGCAAAGCTCTTCCAAGTAGTTCATCCCCTCTTTAACACTATTTGGTTGATCGGAAATGATTGATCAAGTGGATGCACTTAGGCTAATATACCTTGAAAAGGGGAATTAGTCTAGCTAGAACTAGTAAGCTATGTCTTGAAAAGGGCTAGCCGGTGAGGCATGTGCTTGAAAAAGCCTTGTTATGGGTTAAGTCTTGAAAAGGAACAACCCTCACCTTAGAACACTTAGTAAGATTATTAGAGGTCGATGATGAATGAAGCTATGATATAAAACCCCTACACCGAATCTTTCTCTTGATCAAAACACCAACTTTTCATTTACTTACAGTCTTACTTTCAACAACTTCAATTCAGTACCTTTACATTCAGCACCTTTACTTTCAAGTACCTAACTTTCAATTCAGTCCCTAACTTTACTTTCAGTACCTTTACATTCAGCACCTAACTTTACTTTCAGTACCTTTACATTCAGCACCTAACTTTACTTTCAGTACCTTTACTTTCAGTACCTAACTTTACATTCAGCACCTTTATTTTCAGTACATTTACTTTTAGTACATTTACTTTTAGTATTTGCTTTTCGTTCAAAACCAAAAATCAAAACCCAACTGTCTTACTTTATTTTCCATTTTCAAAAGAACTACTCTATCGACTAATTCCTTGGGTTCGACCCCTACTTACCACTTTACTAATCCAATAGTAAGGCCAAAGTAGTGGACTTATAAATTATTAATTTGTAGTGCTGCGACGACCGGCGTCTGTCAGGGACTCGCCGAGTGGTCTCTCTAAGTCAGTGTCTGGCTAAGATCAGATCAATCAGAGGGAGACTCATTGCAATATCTGATGAGGAGACAGACAAGGTTCTTGAGGACTCGGGGAAGAGAAATTTGGTGATCAATGATGTTTCTGATGGTGAGACTACAAAAATTCTTGAAGGAATCATGGATGAACGTCCTGGTGAGCATGTTGAGACTGTGACAAAGGAGATTAATCTATCAGAGAATGCTGATGGGTTGAAGGAAGCCATAGTAGAAGAATCTGATCCTACAGAAAAGGATGAAGAGTTGGAAAGAATGTTCAAAGACATTGATGATGTCATGAAAGATTTGGAAAAGGAGAAGGATCTGCTAGTGGAAAGTTCAGAAAACTCACTTCGTGCCCAGGGTGTTCGGGTAGAGGTGTTTGATGCAGTGAAAGAGGGAAGTGTTCAGACTGAAGTTGAGTCAGTTAGTGTTCCAGTGGCAGTCGCTGTTGAGGAAACAGTGGTCGACCCAGTTATTGCTCAAAGTGTGCAGGAAGATGGTGCATCCGTTCGAGAGGATGCTACTGAACCAGTTTCAAAGAAGAATACTCTGTGAGATGATGACCAAGACCTTGTTCCACTTGTCAATCTCAAAAAGACAAAGAAGGACAAGGGAAAGAAGAAGGTGTCTTTTGATAAATCTACAAAGGGGCCAGTTTAGAATGATGCTGAGGTGGGCACCGTGGCAGGGGGAGCTGCTCTAGCCAAGAAAAGGAAGCGTGATGCTGCGATTCCTGTCTCTGAGGATGCTGGGAGATGCAAAGTCCCACCCTCTGAGTCTGATACTGTTCCAGTTGGTGTGGTCAAGAAAGGAGTTTGGTTTGTCAATCGCGATGCTGCTAAAAAATGGAGTTGTGTGCTGAAAAGGAAGATCATCCCAGAGAAGCTGCTGGAGGAGTCTAGTTATAAAGGGAAGGAGGTAATTAAAGTGCTGAAACAATCTGATCTGTTCTGGACGTTGGACAGATGCAAACCCTTCGACGAACAGCTGGTTCGTGAGGCTATGACAAACCTTCCCCCTCGGTTTGGGGTCATTGGAGAAGCAGAGTATGGTGTCTTCTTTGTCAGAGGAAAGCAGATAAAGCTTGACCCTGAGCTCATCAATGTTTACTTCTCCATGGATGACTCAGTTGCTGATGAAGAAGAATCAGACTTTGAAAGAGTGATAGAGACCATCACCGCAGGCTCTGTTCGGTGGAAGCCTGACACTGTGGTGCATACGGCTGATCTCTCCAGTTCTATTCCATGTTATTCTTCATTGCGGTGTTCAACTGGAGACCCTCAACTCACCGTTCAACGGTCAATCGGGATATGGCTCAGCTGATTTATCAGATAGGGAATAAGCTGAAGTTCAACCTGGGCAGAGTTATGTTCAAACAGATCGCTGATCATGCTACATCTATGAGAACTCTACACCAGATTTGCTTCCCTTCTCTGATATATGAGTTAATCATCCATCAAGCTCCAGATTTGAAGTCCTCGACTGTCCGTCTCTCAAAGGCACCCAGCAAGTTCATCGTCGATCATAAGCTGTATAAGGGTCGTCACGTGAACGATCTCAAGGAGACGAACCAGAAAGGTAAAGTTTTTGCGGAGTCATCAAGTCGAGGGGGAGCAAGAATGGGCCGGGATGAGAGGAGTAGGCTGCTCGCGGACCTTCATGCCATCATTGCTGCGGACAAAGAACAGCGTCGACGGATCAACAAGCTGGCTCGTGCTCTCAGCTACCCAAGCGAGGATGAATCTGAGGCAATATCTACTTGTGAGGATTCAAATGAGGAGTCGTCTGCATTAAGGTCCCCTGAAAAACTATCTCTCTGAACTCAGTATTATTAAAACTTTTGTATTTTTTGAGTGCTTGTTCTGGCACTGTTTGATTGGCTGTTCGAACTAGATCGGACCCCTTGCCAGTTTGTGGCAAAAAGGGGGAGTATTTTGGAGGAGACAATGTTTTGTTCCCTCAAGGTTGTCTACTGTCTAGATAGTTAGATAGTCTTAGTTATCTAGTAGATTTAGTTTTACCAAAATGCCAAGGGGGAGATTGATGTTCCCTTTAGTGGCATGTATTTGGCAAAACGGCGTTAGATAGTTCGAGCAGGAGTTCAGGGGTAGTTCGAACATATCCTGGCACTCATGTACATCGTGGAACAGACGTAAGGATATTTCCCGGAAGGATTTTGACAATGAAGATCTCATCGATTTGAAGTCGGTCAGCGACTTATTCAAACATCAGATATTCGCATGAATATCTACATTTAAGGCGGCGTGGCTGACTTGGGCAAGAAGTCTTCGTATATTCTTCCAACCGATTTGAGAAAGATATGCATCGAATATTTAGGAATATTTCCTAAATATTTGATGGGATTATCTTGAGCTGGTTTGGATATCGTCCGAGCATATAAATACAATGCTAGGGCGTCCATAATCAGCATCGCTTTCAATATCAAACATACACGAGCATATCCTATCGATTGGAGAAGAAGGAAGCAACGGCCAACTGTGTTTTCCCCACTGGAAACTCGTCGGTGCAAGAGCAGTCTTATCAAGTGCAACTCAGATTGCCTGGAAGCGATCAAACTGCTGCACATAACAAAGGTGAACAAGCTTTCGAGAGAAAGCATCTGAGCTTCAAGGGAAGGTCAAGCACGTTCGGACAGAAGGTTCGGACGAAGGGGATCGAGGGGAACTGCGGTAAACCTCGGTTGCAAATCTGAGAGACGGAGTATTACAGGCTAGGCAATTACAAGGTGTAAGTGTATGTCCCTGTGTAAGCTCTAAACTCGTAATAAAGATTTGTGTCCCTTCTAGGGTGTGGGAAACCCCTGATAGGAATTTGCCGACAGAGCCTTGGCAAATTCCCGAGTATTGCGCATCGGAGTAGAAAATAGCCAAAAGGCTCGAACGAAAGTGTGAATTTGGCAAAAGTGGCTCGACTAAATGATTTAAATGGGCAAGACACTATGATTTATGGAATGGGAAGTGATGGAAAAGCGCGGATGATGGTGGATGATTAAAAGTGGAAATGGACTGAAATATGAGGAGATGATGAGGTTTATTGTATTAAAGTGGATGAAGTGAAGAACAAGGGTGGAACTCGTCACAATCAGATTACAATGAGCGAAGTATCTCAAAAGCTAGTAAGGTCACCCTATTGCCGAAGGGTTGCAACCCTCGGCAATAAGGTAGGGACCAAAGAGGGGACTCTTGTCTATTCTTCTTTAATGTCGAATGCTCTGGCCTTGCTTCTCTTATAAAGTGATCCAAATGATGCATATTGAGGTGAAGAAGCAAACTAGCCGTTGGTGGGAGTCCAAGTGTAACCGATGGACATTTAATGATCTTTATGGCCTTTGACTTCCTTCCAACGGCTCTATTGTAGATGCAACTCTTCCCAACGTCTCTTTGGAGATCTTTGTCATTAAATGGCTTGATTATGTAGCCGTTGCCTGATGAGCCGTATTTATACGGCTCATCAAGTCAACAAAACCCACCAATTACGACATTTGATCATAAGAATAGTTACTTGTTAATGTCGTTTTGGTTTTCAGGCACTTTGCACGTCTAAAGAGGAATCGGGCTTAAAAAGGGCATTTTATGCCAAAATCACCACAAGGCATTATTGGGCCACACTTGGGTTCCAAGCCAAAACTAGCCCACTTGCAAAATCTTGATGATTCTAGAAGCATCTCATCATCTGGCTCCTGCCAATCCATTTTGACTACTTCCAGAGCAAGAGTGCCTTGATGATTCTAGAAGCATCTCATCATTGGCTCATGCCAATCCATTTTGACTACTTCCAGAGCAAGAGTGGTGCCCATGTTTGAGAAAACCCAAGCTCATTTCCTATAAATAGAACCTCTTGGTCTAGGAAAAGGTGTCACAACTTCGATTGAGGAGTCCCATCGTGTGCCCCATTTGTGTGCCTCATTGGGGACTTATCTCTCTACTCCTCTCATCTTTGGCAATAGAAAGCAATCCTTTAGTTTTCTTGTATTTACTTTCTTGTATTTACTTTCATGTATTTACTTTCCATGTGTTGCTATTGTATCCTTCCCATGGATATGAGTAGCTAAATCCCCCATTCGGTTTAGGGATTCATACATTGTGGCAAGGTTTTGAGACCCTTTACTTAATGCTATCTTGTGTTCTTTGTGGTGTAAGTGCTTGAAATGGCCTTAACTTGGGTTATATCTTGGAATGGAGTAACCACACTTATGGACACAAGATTAGATCATTAGAGGTCGATGATGAACAAGCCACAATAGTATTGTCAACACATTTTGAGATTCTTCCCTTAATGCTACTTTGTGTTTACTAGTTCTTGTGCCATTATTTCGGTTGGACAACAAGGCTAAGTGGATGCTTGAAATGGCAAAGCTTGGCCGAGTAGTTCAATCTCGATTAATCAATGAAACCAAGTGGAGGCTTGAAATGGCAAAGTTTGGTCGAATAGTTTAATCCTTCTATTAGCCGCTTGTTTGAATCTGAAACGTGAGATCAAGCGGTTGCACTTAGACTAATACATCTTGAAATGGAGTATTAGTCTTGCTAGAACTAGAAATCTATATCTTGAAATGGAATAGATTGTGGTGTAAGTGTTTGAAATGGCCTTACTTCGGGTTATGGCTTGAAATGGAATGACCACACTCATGAACACAAAGTAAGATCATTAGATATCCATGATGAATGTGTAACAACAAATCCCTAGACCGAATACTTCTTTTATTGTTTACCTTTCGCTCATTTAATTTTCGCACTTACTTTTGCATTTACTTTTTGCACTTACTTCCAATTACTTGTAGCCGAACTCCCATTTGTCCCTTGTGCATCCTTGCGTAGGACCTCGTCTAGGGCACTCTTAAGGACCCCCTGATAGCCTTGCCTTAACCGAATGATATAATCTGCCCTTCCATAGTTATTTGGCATTCTAAGGCTATCTGTCAAGGTAGAATTCCCAGATGATGCACTTCGGTCGAGGGTTTTGGTGTTGTGCCCCTTCTGTGCGCACAGAGCACTCGTCAACTGGGTTTGCCATGACATTGTGGGATTATTGCCTCGTCCCCTTATGTTGGCTATTCTAAGATCATTGGTCGAGGTGGAATCTCCAAATGGCCGGGTTTGTCCGAAGATTCCTTCAATGTTCCAATTCTGCGCACGCAAGGCCCTGTCGGGACCCTGGCCAGTTTCACCTCGCATTATCTCAACTCGAGCCCTTCCGGAGGACCTCAGGTAGTCTGCGGAATGGCCAAGGTCTTCGTCCTTGTGTCCTTGTGTCCTCGTGTCCTCGTCCAGGTTGGCTCGCTCGGGGCCTTCTTGGTCGTCGGGGCCATCGGCGTGGTCACTTCGCGCCCTTTTGCCAGGTCCTTGGCACAATTCCTCGACAGGGTCTCTCTCAGCTCAGGGCCTCCAGGTCCATTCCTATCATTCCTCCCCTCTTGAAATCCGACCTTGCCCTCAAGGTCAGGGCTAGGACCTCCTCTCTCTTTGCGCATTTTCTTGTTCTCCAACTTGTCTCCCGAATGTCTTTGTGTCGTCCATACAGTAGGGGAAGCCGAGTTTTCCTTGAGTTAACCACCCCGATAACATTGCATACGCAGGGAAATCAGATACAGTCCACATGAGATCTGCCCTCAATGTAAAACTATGTTTGCGATTAGCATCGTATGTGTCGACCCCAACATTCCAAGGATGTACCAAGTCATAAATTTTTCCGTCGCCATTCCCCCATGTTTCCGTCTCTTTGAACCGAAAAAACATGTTATATTGACGGAAAATTTGGAAATAAGCAACGATCAATAAATAATGGTAACTAAAAGTGACGAAAATAAGCAACGGTCACTAAATAACGGCAACTAAAAGTGTAACGCAATAATGACGGAAATGTGACGGTCATATGATAAAAATTTCAGCAAATAACGGTAGTGGCGGAATTGTGCCGATAAATTGATGGGTTATTTTTGAAACATATACTGGAAATGGGATGAAGATGATTCTAAAGAATTTCATGGTTCTTCACTGAGATGAATTTCTAACAAGACAACGTAAAATCTTATAAAAGGTGGCATGAACTCCACAGGTTGAATTGCAACCGAACTGATGTTGGGAATTCTCAGAACATTACTTTGGTTTGAATTCTCAACTCCAGTCTGGTTGCAATTCAACTAGGTGAGTTCATGGCACTTGTTATAAAATTTAAGTTGTCTTGTAAGAATCCCATCTCATCCAAGAGACATAAAATTTTTCAGAATCATCTTCACCCCATGTCTAGTATATGTTGCAAAACTCGTGTGCTTGGAAATGAAAATTGTTGGAAATGAATGTTGTGTGTTGAATGATGTAAATAGTTCTCTTATATAGGGCAAAACTGAACTATGTTTTTCCATCAGTTTTCCCTCACATTTCCATCTACGGTAACGGAAAACTAATGTAATATTAAAGGAATTTTTTTAAATACTAAATAACACTAAGTAAATCAGTAACGGAATACTGACGGAAATATTGAAATATTTTCAACCGACGGAATAATGACGGAATTTGAATGGAAGCAGGCGACGGTATACACCGACGGAAAGTCCATGGAATGTGAGCGAATAATATATGCGGACAGTTTCCGTCATATTTTCGTCACTTTAATTTTGTCGATAATCTGAGTACTCATTTGCGAGGGAATAAGTATTGACGGAAATGTGACGGAATTACAACGAAGTTATTTTTGGTGATGGAATTGTGCCGAAGATGTGACGTTTTATTTTTCCGTCGACGTTATTGCGACGGAATTTAGACGGAAAATTTTCAAAAATTTGTAGTGTCTCTCACCTCCAAAACACATTCTTCATCATCTTGAAGAGTTGTCGGCCTTGAGCTCCATATATTAAAGAAATCAAAAATCTTAGAAGCAAAGAACTCCAAAAGACATAAAGGGATGACACTCGATTACTACTACAGACGGGACATTATGCAACGGTTCAAAATTAGGCAATGGTTTTCAGAGAAATCGTTGCATAAGGTACACATTATGCAACGATTTTTCAGAACCGTTGCGTAAAGTACACATTATGCAACGGTTTTTTGCAACGGTTTCTCTGAAAACCATTGCCTAATGTGTACATTACGCAACAGTTCTGAAAAACCGTTGCATAATCTTATAATATTAGGCATCGGTTATGCTATTTTTTTATATTAGCATCGGTTATGCTTAAAACCAAAGCTTATAGTAAACCCTAAAGTCTCTCTTCCCAGTCGTCCGCTCTTCGCTCTCATCCGCTCTCATCGGTTTGGGTTGAACTCGTCTGCTCACCGTCACCCTCATCCGCTCTTCGCCAGTCGCCCTCAGCCGCTCACCGTCGCTCTTGGCAAGTCAAACTCCGTCGCTCAAATTTTGCTAGTCAAACATCAGAATCGCATTTACAAACCTCCATCTTCATTGCTAGTTTTTACAAACAAGCACATCTCGCCAGTCCTCAGCTTTCGCCACTGAGCCGAAGCCGACTCGAGTAGAGCCCCATCCGAAGCTCGCTAATGGATCAGCGACATCTCCGCCGTCGAAGCCTCTCAAGTCTCAATGGGACTTCAACGGTATTGACTTCAGTGACTTTAGTTTGGGAGTTTTTTTTAAAACTGACCCAAATGAGTTTCGGGATTTCAATACTGACCCACACGAGTTTCACATTTCAAAACTGACCCATTTTTAATAATACCGGATCCTGGGGATCCGATTTTCTTTATTTTTCAAAAATCGGATCCTGTGGATCCGGTTTTCTGTGCAAACTCAACACGTGGAGTTCTCTTATTCGAACGCGCACATAACACCGGACCGAGTATTTTAAAAAATATAGAAAATCGGATCCTGAGAAGAATCCCTAACTTTACAGTCATTTACTTACAGTCTTACTTTCAACAACTTCAATTCAGTACCTTTACATTCAGCACCTTTACTTTCAAGTACCTAACTTTCAATTCAATCCCTAACTTTACTTTCAGTACCTTTACATTCAGCACCTAACTTTACTTTCAGTACCTTTATATTCAGCACCTAACTTTACTTTCAGTACCTTTACTTTCAGTACCTAACTTTACATTCAGCACCTAACTTTACTTTCAGTACCTAACTTTATATTCAGCACCTTTATTTTCAGTACATTTACTTTCAGTACATTTACTTTCAGTATTTGCTTTCCGTTCAAAACCAAAAATCAAAACCCAACTGTCTTACTTTATTTTCCATTTTCATAAGAACTACTCTATCCACTAATTCCCTTGGGTTCAACCCCTACTTACCACTTTACTAATCCAATAGTAAGGCCAAAGTAGTGGACTTATAAATTATTAATTTGTAGCGCTGCGACGACCGGCGTGTGTCAAATTTTGGCGCCGTTGCCGGGGATTTAGTAATTGAATAGTGGTTCTTTCTTTTTTCTTTCTTTTTCTTAGTTTTCGTACTTGTTTCTACATAACCATGTCTCGTGCAGGAAGTCACCATGATGAAGAGGTTGACGACGAGGTGAACCAGTTTGGTCGAAATGATGAAGGACCACCACCATTTTATGACGACCCGGAGCAACTTATCCGAGACCGAAACCGAATCGTTCGGGAGGCTGCCCAAAGAAACCAAGGAGCGCCCGGGGTCTGGAATGGAGCTGGCCCAAGGCAGCCCGCTAGACAGACACCTCATCCAAATCAGCAAGTGCCGAGGTAACAGCCCGTCTATGAGGAGTACTATGAGAATGACGTCCTTCGTGAACCGACTATGGGAGAACTTTCGGCCCCAAATTTCAGAAATCAGTCGTGGTGCATATACGAGGGCCCTGAACTGGAGAACATATCTATCAACACATCCCTCGTACACAATTTGCCCAAGTTCTCGGGAACTCAGGGAGAATCTGCAACTACTCATCTTCAACGTTTACATGGCATTTGCCAAAATTTAAAACCTTATGGAGTAGATGTAGAGGACTTCAAATTAAAAGCTTTTTACTTCTCCCTTATCGATTCTGCTAATGATTGGTTCCTTTCATTACCTTCAGGTAGCATTCAAACATGGGCCCAAATGCAAAAGAAATTCCTGGATAAGTACTATCCGGCGGGAAGGGCGATGCAAGTAAGGAGGCAACTGCAAGACATAAGGCAGGGGCTTAATGAAACCATGTACGACTACCTTGAGAAGTTCACCCGCTTGGAGCAAAGTTGCTGCACTCTTGGACTGCCTAAGAAGCTCATCATCGAGTATCTTCTTGATGGATTGAGTCCCTTGGATAAAAGGCTCCTAGACGCCTCGGCTGGAGGGTCCATGATGAGCCTACCATTGAGCGGCATAAGGCAACTCATCACCGCTATTGCTGAAAATGCTCGGTTTAGAGAGGAGACCACTCGGCAAGATGAGTTTTCCCGAACAAAGAACGTGGAGAGAGCTGAGACACCGGTAAACTCCATGCCCGAGGAGGTGAAACAAATGAAAGATATGATGATCTAGATCCTACGAAGGCAGCCGGCTCAAACAAGACTGAATATTGTGGCACTACGGACAACAAGACTGATGCTTGCCCAACCTTGATAGAGGAGGACCCGGTGGAGGTCAATGCAGTAGAGGGATATCAAGGGTACAACAACAACAACAACCGCACTGGGCAAAACCAGCAATATGGGCAAGCAACCGAGACGAACTGGTGGAAAGACCCACACCCCACTTGGCGGAACGACAGCCATCATCTAAGGGAAATGCAGCAAGCCACCCCTCAACCGGTTCAACAACCTTACCGACCGCCCCAACGGCAGTACAACCAGAATGTCCCACCGGTGGGCCAATATCAGCAAAAGGGACCAAGCCAATATCAGACAAGCCCAAGCAATCATCAAGGACCGAAAAAATCCCTTGATGATGTAGTGAAGGAACTCGTGGGTTCTATGCATCAATTCCGAGTCGAAACAAAGGGAGAGATTTCGGACTTGAAGAAGCAATTGTCCCAACTCGCTACCTCAATGTCCGCGCTCAACAATGAACCCGGCCGACTTCCTTCACAAACCATTCAAAACCCGAAGGGAAACGTTAGTGCCGTGACCCTTAGGAGTGGGAGAAAGCTTGTCGTCCAACCCATGGAGCCTGAGGAGGAAGAAGACCCAAAGTTGCCCGGAGAAGAACAAATAAGGCCCACGGCTCTCGGTACTCTTGAGCAGAACGTGGCCGAGAAAAGTGAGGACGCGCCGGAAGAAGAGCAAGACGCAGCCGAGGAATGCACGCCCAGCCCGGTACCAGCGTCCGAGGAGCACAGGCTGCGCCCGGTGCCAAGAACTGAGACCTCCAAGATCAGCGCCGCTCTTCCATTTCCAGTGCCAGCATGAGTACCAAAACAACATGTCATGGATGAGGACGTGTTTGAATTGTTCAGCAAGGTCGAGATTAACATCCCCCTCTTAGAAGCCATCAAGCAAATTCTAAGATATGCAAAGTTCTTGAAGGAGCTTTGCACTAACAGAAGGAGAGGTGCTCGGGTTGATCAAGAGCTAATGAGTAGGAATGTTTCATGCCGTCATCCAGCGACAAGTCTTCCCCAAGTGTGGCGACCTGGGGACCTATACGATTCCTTGCACGATTGGGAACATCCGGATCGAGAACTGCATGTTGGACCTTGGGGCCTCAATCAACGTTCTCCCATTTTCAATCTACTCATGCCTTAGGATTGGGCCTCTCGAACCCACCGGTCTCACTATCCAACTGGCGGACCGGTCGTGCAAACAACCCGAAGAGAAAATAGAACACGTTTTGGTTCAAGTAGGCGAGCTAGTGTTTCCAGCGGACTTCTACGTCCTAAAATGGAGAATGGCATGCCAACAGACCATGCTCCAATCCTTCTCGGCCGCCCATTTCTCAAAACCTTGAAAATGAAGATAGACTGTGGAAGTGGGATGCACTCAATGGAGGTAGAAGAAGATGTGTTTAGCTTCGACATATTTCGAGCAATGAAGCACCCCATGGAGTTTGAGGCTATCCATGCTCTTGATACCTTATATGACCTTGTCAAGAAGTCCAACCAGAGCTAAGGGAGGATCCTCTAGAACTCACACTCAATGGAGCCATTTACTCGCATGAGAACTCTTATGAGTTGACCGAAGGTGTTCATGTGGCGCCGTCCCACTTAATGATCTCGGAACCACTTACACAAAAGTATGAAGTAAACGAGGTATAATTGTTTAAATCTAATGTCTTTTTACCTTCAATTGTACAGGCCCCCATGGTAGAATTGAAACCACTGCCTGGACATTTGAAGTACGCGTTTCTAGGGGAAAACAACACTCTCCCGGTGATCATCAAGAACGGCTTTGAGGTCACACAAGAGCGTCGTTTGGTGGAAGTGCTGAGCCAGCACAAGTTAGCCATTAGATGGACTCTAGCCGATTTGAGAGGAGTCAGCCAGGCGGTATGCATGCACTGTATTCTACTTGAGGATGGAGCAAAGACATCAATAGAGCCTCAACGACGACTCAACCCAATCATGATGGAGATTGTCCAAAAAGAAATTCAAAAGCTATTGGATGCGGACGTCATCTATCCCATCTCGGATAGTCAGTGGGTGAGCTCGGTCCATGTGGTCCCGAAAAAAACTGGGATCACAATTGAGGAAGATGCCAAAGGGAAGATGATAACGACAAGGGTCAAGAATGGCTGGAGGATGTGCATTGACTACAGAAAATTGAATGCCGTCACAAGGAAGGATCATTTCCCACTACCATTCATCGATCAGATGCTAGACCGACTGGCGGGCAAACCATACTTCTGTTTCTTGGATGGGTTCTTGGGGTACAATCAGATTCCTATAGCACCCGAGGACCAAAAGGAGATGACATTCACCTGCCCATTCGGTACATTTGCCTTCCGGAGGATGTCGTTTGGTCTATGCAATGCTCCCAGTACTTTTCAAAGGGTGGTGACCAGTATCTTCTCAGACATGATTGGAGAATTCATTGAAGTCTACATGGACGACGTCACCATCTATGGAGACACATTCGACGCTTGCCTAAACAACTTGAGCATGGTTTTGGCACGATGTGTGTCAATGAACTTTGTGCTCAATTATGAGAAGTGTCACTTCATGGTAACACACGGAGTAGTCTTGGGATATGTCGTCTCACAAGAAGGCATAGAAGTGGACAAGGTAAAAATCGACCTAATCATGACTCTACCATACCCCTCCACGGTTCGAGACATCAAATCATTCCTTGGACATGCGGGATTCTACCGACGATTCATCAAGGACTTCTCCAAAAAAGCATTGCCTCTATCCACTCTTCTCCAAAAAGAAGTTCCTTTTGAATTCACTAAGACATGCAAGGAAGCCTTTGATGAGCTCAAGAAGGCCCTCACTAGCACACCCATCATCCAGACTCCGGATTGGGAACAACCATTTGAAATCATGTGCGACGCAAGCGACTTTGCTGTGGGAGCAGTTCTTGGCCAAAGGTTTGACAAAAAGGCGGCCGTAATCTATTACGCCTCAAGGACCCTAGATTCAGCCCAACGGAACTACTCCACCACCGAGAAGGAACTTTTAGCCGTGGTGTTTGCTCTAGAGAAGTTCAGATCATACTTGCTTGGGGCAAAAGTGATAGTCTTCTCGGACCATGCTGCCATCCGGTACCTAATGAAGAAGAAGGAGGCCAAGCCAAGGCTCATACGGTGGATCTTGCTACTGCAAAAATTCGATGTGGAGATACGGGACAAAAAGGGGATTGAGAATACGGTGGCCGACCATCTAAGTCAGATTGTCCGAGAGGAAGAAGAAGGGCATATAACTGAGTCATTTCTGGATGAGCATCTTTATGCAGTCTCAACCAAGGTGCCATGGTATGCTCAAATCGTCAACTACCTAGTAGGAGGTACATTTCCTCCCTCTTTTACTAAAGCACAATGCATGAAACTTAGGCATGATGCTAGACATTACTTATGGGATGATCCTTATTTGTGGAAAATAGGAGTAGATCAAATACTTAGGAGATGCATCCCCGATAATGAAATAGCTTCTGTGATTAGCTTCTGCCATGAGTTTGCATGTGGAGGACACTTTGGGCCTAATAGAACCACTAGAAAAATCCTAGATAGCGGCTTCTTTTGGCCAAGTGTATTTAGAGATGCTTATGAGAAGTGTAAGAAGTGTGATAGGTGCCAAAGAGTAGGGAATGTATCAGCTAGGAATGAGATGTCTCAAGTACCCATCTTGGTCAATGATGTCTTTGACATTTGGGGCATTGATTTCATGGGGCCATTCCCAGTTTCATGTGGTTTTGCATACATACTTGTTGCTGTAGATTATGTGTCGAAATGGGTAGATGCAAATGCCACGAGGTGCGACGATGAAAAGACTGTCATAGATTTTTTGTGCGCTAACCTGTTTTGTAGGTACGGAGTACCCAAGGCCATAATCAGCGACCAAGGAACTCATTTCTGCAACCGCATGATGGCTGCCACCTTGAAGCACTACCATGTCCACCACCGAACATCCACAGCATATCATCCCCAAACCAATGGTCAAGCGGAGATCTCCAACCGTGAAATCACAGGTATTTTAGAGAAGATGGTGAACCGGCGAGGAAAGACTGGAGTCAAAGGCTAGATGAAGATCTTTGGGCTTATCAGACGGCATACAAGACGCCAATTGGGACCTCCCCCTTTCGACTCGTTTATGGGAAGGCATGCCACCTTCCGGTGGAGTTGGAGCATAAAGCGTATTGGACGCTCAAGCATTGCAATCCAGATTTGAAGGCTGCCGGACTGGATAGGAAGCTTAATCTATGCGAGCTTGAGGAGTTGCGACCTGAAGCCTATGAAGGGCAAACGGACTACAAAGCACGGACCAAATTGTATCATGACAAATTCATCCTCCGGCGCTCATTTGAGGAAGGACAGCAAGTGCTACTCTTCTCCTCACGGTTGAAGTTGATGCCCGGCAAACTAAAATCAAGATGGACCGGCCCTTATACCATGACTAAGGTATACAACCATGGGATGCTTGAGTTGGAAAGCTTGAAGAATGGAAGCCGATTCAATGTGAATGGGCAGCGGGTCAAACACTACCATGGCGAGGTCAACTTGACAACTCAACACTATGACCTAGCAAAGCCACCTGACCCCTCATGAGTGAGGTATCGTCAAGCCAACGACGTTAAACAAAGGCACTTGCCGGGAGGTAACCCGGCATTTTCATTTTCATGCACATTTTCAGTTTTATGCGTCTTTTATATTTTTCAGTCCATATTTACTTATGTCGTTTAGTTTTTGAGTCGTTCTCACCTTTCTTTTGATTGTATGCTTGCATGTGTGTTTTGAACTAAGTCGTGCCGTGAGGCACGGCTTTGTTCAAAAGTGTGGGGTGAGAATAGTCGTTGTATATAAGTCAGTTTGTTTTCCTTTTCCCTTAATATTAACTTTTTGAGAATATGAACTTGAGAATATAACTTTCTGTTTGTCCCTTTGTGCTGAGATATATAGGGGATGTGGAGTTGACATAAATGCCTTAGAGAGGCTTGGCAAGCGCTCAAGGGACCGGATCTCACTATATGGTTTACGAAGTCAGTGGAGTCTAGCACTTCGGGTTTCATTGGATTCAGAGTCATCTCCGCCGTGCAGCGTTTATGCAAGAGGTGGGACGGGAATCAAACCGTCCTAACTTTAGTCCGAGTAGCCGAGAAAATAGATGAGCGACCCTCATCTTGACCCGCGCGAAACGGCGAGGATGAGAAAGAGTGGGGAGGCATTTCCATATGATCTCGGGCGATGATTGGACCTCCCAAAGGTTGAGAAAATGGACAAGCAAATCACAAAGGAGCAAGGCTCAAAGAAGCAAATCAAAGGCCAAAGGCCAAAATTGTGAAGATTTTAATCGAAATAAAAGTGAAGAACACCACTTCCATATCGAAGGCCGAAGGCCAATTCACTTCAAAAGTTGTCCCTCATCAAAAGGAAATCAAAGAGCTCAACTCATTGGACCCCGAACAAAATCATGTGCTAGAGGAAGCTACAAGAATAACCATATATAGCGAGTCGGATCCGAGAGCGCAGTTCAAGAGCCTAAAAAGGGCTATCTCCCGAATCATCCGAATTAAGTTGCATCTCGGCTCAAAGGTACAAGTATCAAGTTTCTTCTATGATTTTACACGGTAAGTAATGCATGGATAGGATAAATCTAGCCTCACATTTTTTTTTATTGAAGCTGGTGCGGTGCCAGCAGTTTATTAAAAGGGTTCAAAAAGGCCTGAACCGTGGCAAGTTACAAGCTCTAGGTGACACTCACAAGTCCTGTTATAGCTGGGACCTACATGTGTACCAAAGTAGTAAAAGCCTAGGCCTTGGCACCTGACACAGGGCCTCATCGGCCTAAAGAATGAGAATAAGGCTCTCCCAGCGCACGCAGGCGAGGTTCTGGAGCCAATAAAGAATGGGTAACCAAACATGTAAAAATAAAAGAAAAGCCTAAATATATGGACATAAGTCAGTCTGTGAAGTCCTTGGGGCTTGCTGTCTGTCCGGGGAGCCTGACCGAGGGGCCCGAGGGTATTCCTTAGCTCGCTTCCTGGTGGTCTGCGTTCTGCACCATGTAGGAAGCTTCATATAGTCGCCAGTAATGGCAACCCGAACTGGGCGAGGAAGGATCCTGAGGTCATGAAAAATGTTACTCGAACCACCTAAGTAGGACATAGCAATAGCAGCATTATTCATTTCCACAGTAATATGATTAGAGATCACTCCCACCAACAGGCTTCTAACCTCCCTCCATCGGCAGTAATCAGTGTCTCCTCCACCATAGGCATTGCTGTTCAAATGCTTGCAAAGATAGTGAGAGCTTTGGATGCACCTAATGCTCAACCCAACTTCTTTCAGTAGTAACATAGCAGTAATGATGCCTTCCACAAAATCATCAAGTTCTAGCGCAATATAGAAACCAAAAATGAAGGTCCCCTTTTCATCCCTAACAATGCCACCACAATGACAGCAGTTCACCGCACAAGAGAGGGACATACCTGTGCAATTGGGTAACCAATGCTGCCAGCGCCCCTTTATGCTGGAGACGGGGGTTGGAATATGGAAAATGTCCAGAATGAGCTATTTTTCAAAGCTTGGTTGATAGTCAGCCTTAATCAACGGCCATAGAGAGGAGCCCCAGCTGGCGAGCTTGGGCTTGATTTCAGTCGTAGTCTTGTTCAGTAATTTGCAGTTTCTGTAAACCCAGATCTCCCACAGAGCACAGGCAGCAAGGATCAGCTGCACGCAAGACAGGAAATCTTTTTTGTTGTGGGCTAAGAACCACATGCGCTGGAGCTGCCTGAGATTCTGTGGCCTTAATGTTGAAAAGGTCTTAGCCAGGAACTCCCAAACCTGAGCAGCGTACTCTCCAAGAATGAACAGGTGCTCCACGGTTTCTGATTTTGGCTTGGAACAGAACCAACATTTGGAAGCTCCTGATATCCCAACCTTAGCCAAATTGTCATCAGTGGGGAGGGCCTGGTGCCAGAGTCTCCACAGGAAAATGCTTATCTTAGGAGGAATCCAGGATCGCCATGTATGCTTGAAGAGTTTCTCTTTAGGCCAATGGTCTCTAATCTTGTCATAGCAAACCTTGTTACTGAAATTACCGTCCTCAGTGTATTTCCACTTCAAAGTATCCGGAGTGTCATTCAGCTGGATTGAATCAATAAGAGTGCAGATCTCTGCGGACAAAAAACTGTTGCAGGAGGTTCTGATTTCCCCTTGAGTGATAACCTCTTTGATGGTCCACGAACTGGCCACCTTAGGAAGTTTGATATCTCCCCATTCACAGAAATGCGACAAAAGAATGTCCCCTCTTCCAATATTCCACCTGCTCTCTTCTTTGAGTTTGATGACATACGGCTTTATAGCAGTCCATATTGCCGAACTATAGGAGGTGTGCAGGTACTTTTTTCTAGCAAATTTGGCCCATATAGTCTGATTTTGAAGAAATCTCCAAGCCAGCTTGGTGAGAAGACATTTCTTAACATCCTCCAATCTTCTAATGCCCAAGCCACCTTCCTCTTTAGGTCTACATATTTTTTCCCAGCTCACCCAATGGTGCCTACTAGCACTGCCTCTGTCCCACAGGAAATTCCTCATCAGCCGCTCAATCCCCTGCAGAACAAGTTTAGGCACCGGGAGGATCGATAAGGTATGGACGGTCATGGATCCCAGCACTGTTGAAATGAGGGTTGCTCTCCCAGCCATGTTCAGGAAATTTTTTGCCCAACTAGCAATTTTAGTTTTCACCACCTCCTCCAAGTGTTTAAAATAGCTCAATTTGGCTCTACCGGGAAAAAGGGGGGCCCCAAGATAATCCACTGGGAAGATCCCTTCAGAGAACTTTGTAAGATCGAGGATATTCTTTCTTCTTTCCGAGGGAATGTTGTCGGCGAAATATATCATACTTTTCTCAGGGTTTAGGAGTTGACCCGAGAGCTTGCAGAAATTGTTGACCACCTCGAGGAGATTTGCCACCGAATTTTTGTGACCATTGGTAAAGATCAAAAGGTCATCAGCATATAGAAGATGATGTATTTGAGGCCTGCACCCTTTAGTTCTATAGGGTCTGATCTTCCCCATACTCACCGCCGAATTCAGGCTCTTGCTGAAAAATTCCATAGCCAGAATGAACAGGCTGGGGGATAGGGGATCCCCCTGGCGAACCCCTCTATTAGATTTAAAATGCCCATACATATTTCCATCCCAGCAGATAGAGTACCAACAGTTGGATATGTTCCTGTACACAAGATCACACCAGCGTTCCGAAAAACCATAAGCCCTCATCATTTTCAGGATAAATCTCCAAGACAGTCTATCATAGGCTTTTGACATGTCAAATTTTACCACCATATTACCCCCAAAGGTTTTATTGTTTATATCGTTAACAATATCATGAGCCAGGCCAATGGTCTCATGAATATTCCTACCCTCGATGAACCCAGCCTGCTCTTCACTAATTAAACTGGGAAGCACCACCTTCAATCTATCATTCAGGATCCTAGAGATAATTTTGTGAATAAAGTTGCACAAACTTATGGGTCTAACTTTGTCAAAGGAAACAGCATTTTTTACCTTGGGGAGGAGGATTATCTGAGCACCAGAAATTTGTTTGGGGAGTTGGAGACCATAGAAGAAACCTGCCACAGCCCTACTCAAGTCATGTTTGATAGTGGTCCAGCAAGCACAGAAGAATTTGCCCGAGAACCCGTCAGGGCCTGGGGAGCTAGCAGCATTCATCCCAAACACAGCATTTTTGATCTCATCCTCATCTGGGGGGGCTAGTAAGCCTGTCATTAACCTCTCTAGTAATTTTATTCTCAACCACAGAAGAAACCTCAATGTCCTCCACATCTGGGAAGGAGCTGAATAGACCTTCGAAATAATTTACCGCCTTTTCCCCAATAATATCAGCGTCTTCAGTATACGTCCCCCCTGGGAGCTCCAATTTCATATTGACGTGAACCCTTCTGGACTTAATTGAAGCATGAAAAAAGGACGTATTTCTATCACCCTCCGAAATCCATTTGTGTTTGCATTTTTCCTCCAGGATAAGAAATTGATACCTCAGGAACTTAGACAAGGCCGCCTTGTGCTCAGTCACTTCCTCCATAGACACCGTCCTAGCGCCCGTTTGGATATCAGCTTCCAGCCTGTCAATTTTGGTGGCGAGCTGTTTAGCTTTGGTGTGGACATCTCCAAACTTCGCCCAGATCCATTGACGAAGGGCATGTCGCAGTCTTTTAAGTTTTAGGGCAAAATTCAGCAAAGGATTTTTGTGGGCCTCGCCAGCCCAGCACTGTGTAACTATGTCAAAAAAGTCTTCATGTTCTAGCCAGGCCCCCAGGAAACGAAATGTCCCTTTTCTGCGTCTTTCTTTCCCCCTTAAGCTTAATCAATAACGGACAATGATCAGAGCACTGTCTCACCAAGTGTTGATTTTCCAGGCAGGGGAAGGTAGCCAAACCAAGCCCATTCACCAAACATCTATCTAAACGTTCCCATATTTGGCCATTCCCTTCTTGATTGTTGCACCATGTAAACTCATTGCCCTTAAAGCCAACATCGGTGACTCCAGCGTAGGCCATAAAGTCACTGAAATCTCTGATGCTCCGCCCACTTTTCGCCCTACCTCCCTGTTTTTCAGACCACGAAAGGATGGCATTGAAGTCACCACATATGATCCAAGGCTTATCACAGATATCGGCCATTTCACTTAGGGAGCCCCATAGTTTCCTCCTCTCGTTGACATCAATATGACCATAAACAAAACTGCACATCACGTGGAACTCCTCATGGGTAAGGAAAATATCAAGGGAAATCTGTTGGGAACAGGCGTTGATTTCCTGAACCTGAATATTGTCATTCCAGAGAACCCAGATTTGGTTGTTAGTAGGGCTGAATTGCATGTAGTTTCTGAAATTCAGATTGGAAGAAAGTTGATCAATATTCTCTGGCTTGGACATTGGCTCAATAATGACACACATGTCAATTCTGTGCTGCTGCATAATAGATTTAAGGTAGTCTTGGGTCGACTTATTCATGATACCCCTAGCATTCCAACATAGAATGTTTTCCATCATCATTGATCACTGGGAGCGAGGTAGTGGTTGCTACCTTTATTCTGCTGATTTTCCGGGTGGTTCTGAGCTTGAATAAACCTGTCCACGGCACCACTAATAGGATCATTTGGAACTCCACTTCGCACTTGCTTGACATGTTCGACAGTATCTGGGTCCACCCAAATATCGAGCTCCGCACAATACATCATATTTCCCCCACCAGAGGTATTTTTGTTGACCCTGTGGGATCTTCTTAATAAGGAAACTTTAGGGGCTGGATGAGTAGCTGCTGTATTGTTCTTCTCAGTGGTATTTTCTGTGGTGACCTGGACATCTTCTTTCCCCGGCTCAATAGGCTCTCTCCCCTCTTCCTGTTGGGCAACAGATTTGGGGTCATTTGCACCGTCAGCTAGTCCAGTATTCACACACTGACGCTGAGAGTTGGTGCACGGCACAAACTCTATTTCATGGTCACCTGCATTGACCTCCTTCCCTGTATTAGGGGTAGCACTTTCAAGGGCCAACAATGCCTCATCGTTTGTATTACTCTGATCATTTAGGATCTGACTAGCCTGTTCCTTGGGTAATTCCCCCTCCTCCAAGTCATTAATTATGTGGCTAGTACCCAAGGGCTCAACAACGGACGGCCTGGCCACCCCCTTAATGTGGTCATTTACTGTGGGAACAGTTTTAGCTTTG
Source organism: Rhodiola kirilowii (assembly GCA_033675215.1). Classification (NCBI taxonomy): domain Eukaryota; kingdom Viridiplantae; phylum Streptophyta; class Magnoliopsida; order Saxifragales; family Crassulaceae; genus Rhodiola; species Rhodiola kirilowii. The sequence continues at coordinate 21,864,642 of CM066195.1, read as the reverse complement.
TTACCTTTTTTCCTCCCCACCTGAATCCATTCCTCCTTGGTCTCATTGTTACTATATCTATGTCCATCTTTGCCTTGAGTGTACTTATTGGGCACCTGAGTGATATTTGTATTTTCTGTTGCTAGAGGCTTCCTCTTCCGACATTCAACCAATGTATGACCATGCACCTTGCAGAATCCGCAGTAGGATAAGTTTCCTTCCACCTCAATTTGTTGCCAGAAGACTCTACCATTCGAGAGGGTAATTCGCACCTCATCCGGGATTGGCTTTGTCACATCCACCTCCACACATGCCCTAACATACTTTAGTGAAGCACATGCTTGTGATCTCTCGTCCAAGTCCAGAAAATATCCAAAGGAGTTTGTGATCCCTGCAACATATTTTTGTGTGACAAAAGCCGGGTGTAGGCCTGGGAGTCTCACCCACTTTGTGGTAGTCGAGGATTCCTTTTTCGGGTTGTAATCTGGTGTATAACAGAATAACCGAAACATGGCGTGGCCAACCTTTCGCAAAGGCGAGGTGAGGGCTACCTTGGCGTCGTCCTCAGAATCAAGAATGATCATCAGGTGTCTGGGGTCCCAGATTTCGCACACTGTGGCTCTCCCTTTGATATGCCAGTTCGTCTTGAAGACTTTGCGAATCTCCTCAATCGTTGGCCGCCCCATCGTAAACTTGGCCACCAGAGAGTGTCAAAACAGAGTAGCGCCCGCTTCGAATTCTGCCGCAGTAAAGTGAACGGATGGTTTGCCTCAAAGGTGGAGTATTGTCTAGGGGGAAGATCGATTGGAGCGAAGCGGGGTGTGAGGCGAGGTCTCGATGCAGCGGAAGCATATGTCGGAGCGACTGCGCCCGGTGCTTGAGCGGGTGTAAGGCCGGGATCCGGAGGTCTATTCATGAGGCACTGTTGATCTGGGCTCACCGATGAGTTCATGGAAGGCGCGGACGCCAGCCAGCCGGCCGCCGACGTCGCCGAAAATCGCCGAAAACCCTAATCGCTGAAACTCGCCGAAAACATACGCGTGAAAGAGACCATAAATCTAGCCTCACATTCTAGCGTTCTTATTCAAAACTTTTTGGTATTTTAGTGTTCCTCTTTGGACTAGCATTGTTTGGGACGAACAAGTATAAGTGTGGGGTGACTTGATGAATCGTATTTATACGACTCATCGAAGCAGTTAAACCCACCAAATTAGACACTTTGTCTTAACAACTTTTACTTGTTAGTTCCATTTTTACTCTACAGGCTATTTTGAGGTTTAGAGAAGAAACAAGCTTAAAAGAGGAGTTTTGTGCTAAAAATGGATCACAAGTCATATCGGGCCAGTCGGGGACCGAGAGAGCCTCAGCCGGGGCCGAGCATCATTGACGAGTGACGGAGCCCACCGCACTGTCGTTAAGGTGCGATGTTCTCTGTGTAAAAATAAATTTATATCTCCATTACTCGCGACTTCACTACTGGGTAGCAAGTGGTAAGTAGGGGTCGAACCCAAGGGAGTCAGGTGAATAGTTGTTCTTTCAAAAATGGGGGATTAAATTAAGCAGTTGGGGGTTGGTTTTTGTTTTTAGTACTGAGAGTAGCGTGGGTTGGTTGTGATTTTAGTACTGAAAGGTAAACTAACAGTTGATATTACAATTAAAGAAAAGCATTTGGTTTTAGGGGTCCTTGTATCATAGTCTGTTTATCATTGACCTCTAATTATCATACTAAGTGTTCAAAACTGTATCAAGGCCATTTCAAGCACTTGATTTGCCACACTGTCTAGCCCATTTCAAGGTCATAGAACACTTGTTCTATTTAGACTAGCACCCCATTTCAAGGTATACTAGCCTATGTGCATCCATTTGATCAATTATTTCCAATCAATCCAAATGGTGTTTTAAAGAGATCGAACTCCTCAGATAAGCATTGCCATTTCAAGCATCCACTTACCCGAGTATGTTCACGAACCCCACGGAAGAGTTTTGCCATTTCAAGCATCCACTCAACCTTGGAAGTTCTAACCTAATATGTGGCACATAAAACAAGTTTTGAACACAAAGAGACACTAAGAAAGGGGTCTAAAACATTGTATGATACAAGTACATCCCTTCAACCGAATGAAGAGTTTAGCTACGAATGTTCATGGAACAGGACATCATAGCTAAGTGCGTTGAAAAGTAAAGGTTTTTGAAAGACAGTAAAGTAAAGTTTTCGAAAGTAAAGACAGGAAAGTAAAGTACTTTGAAAGACAGTAAAGTAAAGAAGAGAGTACTTACAAAAACCGTTGAGAGTGCTAAAGATCAAGCTTTGATTCCAAAGTAAAGTGATTACAAGATTGTGCCCACATAAGCTAGAGAGATAAGTCACTTGAGGACTTGTGATGTTGGAATGAGGATGGGATGATTTTACAAGGGCAAGGGAATGCTCTATTTATAGGCTAAGGGGAAGGGATGGATGTAGATGAGAGCAAGCCACTTGTCACAAGGGAAGAGGAGAGCCAAAAGCCATCGGAGGTGAGTCATCTCCTCTTCTAGCCGCCGGCCACATGGCAAGGAAGGAGAGGAAGAGTGACAGGTCGTCGTTGTACCTGCAAATTTGAATTTATAATCTCCACTTACTCTTAGCTAGAATAGCGGCAAGCAAGGGGTCGAACCCTAGAGAGCTAGATGGCTACTACTTGTTCTGGGAAAAAGGGAAGTAAAGACAATTGGGGTGAGTGTAAACAGTTTAGAAAATAAGCGAAAATAGGAAACAATGAAGATGTAATAATGATGAGAGATATTCAGGTTAGGGTTTCTAATTGTGACTTGCGTTTTATCATTGACTTTCTAATGATCTAATTCGTGTTTCTAAGTGTGGTTGACCCGATAAAAGTATCTACCCAAGTAACCCGACAAAGGTGTTACGCCACCACTTAACCCGACAAAGGTGCTAAGCTTCTAATTCCCCTAGGTTTAATAACCCGACAAAGGTGTTATTTAACCTAGACGTACTACCTATCTAAACGACAAAGTATTAGATAGATGATAAATATAGAAATATGCGCAACTAGGTTTCACGACAAAGTATACGTCTAGTCTAGCAATATTTCATGGAATTCATGCACGAGAATTAGTAAAACATGAATAGCATAATAAACCAAGTCTCAAAAACGTTTTGTCACAATATCAAAACCCTAACCCGAATAAGCGGATTAGTTACACATAGTCATGAGATGAAAACAAAATAAATAAAAGAACAATTGTACTTCACTAAAAACCGAGGGAAATTGAAAACTGGCCGTGAGGGCTGAGAATGAAACCGGGCAGAGGACTGATGGTGCCGAGACAAGATCGAATGCGGAATGATCGATCCGAGAATGGAGGAGCAGCCGAGAGCTTGTGCTTGTGGGAAGACAAGTCTCGGTTTTTTGAGAGATGATGGGACCGATTGTATGGCAGCATTGCTCTTCTATTTATAGAGTTGTGATGGGCCTTGCTCTCCCCAAAATTCGGCGGAACCCTTAGAGTTTTGAGGAAAAGTCGGACACGCCTAATGTAGATTTGGAAAGATTTCCAAATCTCCTTCCTTGCTTGATCTTTAAGCTATCATATTGCTTGGAGATGACGCAACCTGGAAGCTTCTGGAATCCTCTACGCCGCCTCAATAAACCGACGTGGAAGGAGAGGAAAAGACGAGCTGGACTTGGCTTGGGCTTTGGTCTCGCACAGCCGGTCGAACATGCACTCGGATGGCCGGGCGGATGGTTGGGTGCGCGCTTGGATGGCCGGGCGGATGGGAGGTCGGATGCTCGAGCTGCGCAAGGCATGGAGGTCGGACGCCCGAGCGGATGCTCGAGCTGCGCAAGGCATGGAGGTCGGACAGCCGCTCGGATGGCCTAGCGGATGGATGCTCGGATGCCCGGATGCGTCTGGCCTTCTCGGGTGCTGACTGTGCTCACATGTTGTTGCTCCGGTCGTTTCTTGCTCGTTGGTCGAAAACCAGTATGGTTTGGCCTGAGATGTAGCCTAACATGTGATCTATATCATGGTGTCAACCAATATTCCATTCGATCCTCCTATGTCGAACGACACGAGGGTAATCCCCTGAGTACGACCAGCCTTCTGGCGCATGGGCACATGGGACAATCCCCTCGGACGCCGCCTGGAATCCTCAGATGCCTGCTCGGACTCGCGCTCGGACGCCCGGTCGGGTACCCGGTCGCATGGCCGCTCGGACGCACGGGCGCATGGAACTCGGATGTCCGCTCGGCTGCCTGTCTTTTCTCGGACGCGGCTTGGTCCCTGCTCGGCCCTCCCTCAATTTCTTCGGGCAATCTTCATTTTTCCTCGGGCAATCTTCATCTCAAATGCATATAAACCGGTCATAAACTCCTTGTGATGTTTTTGGCTCCAAAAGCCGTCTTTTGAATGAGATTCCTCTTAGAGCGTCCAAATTACCTGAAATGCGAAACAACACTAAGAAGTAACTGTTTGCATATAAAAGTACTGGAATTGGTGGGATTTGATGACTCGATGAGTCGTATAAATACGGCTCATCAAACCACCCCACACTTAAACTTGTTCGTCCCGAACAAGAACTAGGTCATAAGAGGAAATAAATGAAGTACGAACATCACAAAGCTTCGGCATCCTAGACGTGCTACATGGACATGAATTGACTACTCTAGATCTCGCCTGTTATGCATGCTTGCTACTAATATCATTGTGCGAAAACATGGGTTAAAGATACGTGTTACCTTTGGGTCGAGATGCAAATCAATTTGGATGTATCTGGAGATAGCCCTGTTTAGACCCATGAACCCTCATTCTCGGACTCGAACTCGCTGCTATATGGTTATGCTTTGCCGCTTTTTCTTACACGTGATTGATTCGAGCTTCAAAGTGTTGAGTGTTTTTCGGTCAGCTATAGTGTCTAGTTTTGATGTATCAGTGGTACTCTTCACTTGTTTCGGTGTAAACCTTCACAATGATGATGGATTTGATGCTTTGTAGTGCGGATTGTGACTTGCTCGAACCGTGGTTCCTTCTCCTTTTGACGCGAGTCAAGCCGAGGGTCGCTCGTCTGTTTTCCCGGTTACTCGGATTAGAAACCTTCCTGCTCTCACTCATCCTCGTCCTTTTGACACGGGTCAAGTCAAGGGTCGCTTGCCTATTTTCTCGGCCACTTGGACTAGAGCTTGGACGGTGTGAAGTTTTCCCGTCCCGACCAACCGCAAGGGTGCCGCAGTGGCGGAGCAGACTCGTACTTATGTCGTCTCGAAGTGCTAGCCTCCACGAGCTCTACATAACCATACATCTTGAGTTCAGTCTTTGAATGATCTGTCAAGTCTCTCTAGGGCGTTTCTATCAACTCCACATCCCTGTTTATCTCAACTAACAAAGGCACGTAAAGATTTTAAGATCACATGTTAGTCGCACAAATCAAGGTTCGTCAAAGACATGCATGTAAAATCGGCTATATCTATTTCACCTAATCATTATCCACTACTGCAAGTCTAGGAAATAGTGAAGTATCATGTACAAAAATTTTAAAAATGACTCGAAACGTGCTGACTCTGTATGGTGGGCATGCTGACTCGATAACTGACTCATAACTGACTCTCCCACCCCACACTTTTGAAATGAGCCGTGTCCTCACGGCACGACTCAAATCTAGACACACAAATGCATGCGATAAATAGATAAGGAAAGGAAAAGGGTAGAACGAGACTCCCCTGGGATGTAGACGGTGGTCGGCTGAACTCGGATCTAAGGGCTCTCCCGGCGGACTAAAATGCGTAGCTCCGCAAGCAAAGTGCGTAACTCGCAAAGGGAATTTCCGGCCGACTAAGTCCAATCCCTACAAAATGAAACCAACTCCTTTCCAAGGTACAATGTGACAATTAAAGACTCATAAATAAACATAGTAAATAAATAAACTGAAAATAAATGCAAACCGTGCAGGGCTGCCTCCCTGTGAGCGCCTTTGTTTAACGTCGTTGGCTCGACAGTACCTCTTTAGGGATCACAAGTTAGGGTCCCATGGGCGTGTGAGGTCATACTTCTTCCCTGTCTCTCCTTCTGTTCGTCCATAGTGCTCCTCAAGCTGTCCACTCGGCACTGCCTTCCAATGATCAGGCGGATTTGCCTTCACATCCTTCCGAGCTGGCGAGGCCACCTTTATCATAGTCACTGGTCCATCGAGTCGGGCTCTAGTGCTTCTCCATCCTGGTTTCCATCCAAACGTGCCATGTCTCGGTCTCTTCCTCATGTATGGATGGTCAGAACCCCTGTCAACATGGTAGTTTGATTTCGTTCCAGCAAGCATAGGCGACAACCTTTTTGTTCCAACATAATTCTTGGTCCTTGTGTCCGAGATGACCGGTTGTCCCAGAATGAGTGTAAGAGGGCTGTGAGCACTGGCATCTCCCGTCTGCAAAATATAAGAATCAATATCGCGGGTGAGAATGCCTGGGTCCTTACCGGAGTCAATGCTTCCCGCGGACGTCTCCTGTTCAACCACCGCGGACGTCCCTTGATTTACTGGTAATTCTTCATACGTCCGTGCATAAATTGTAGAGGCGTCCGCGCCCTTTACTGAGGGAGAACCTTCAATGGATGTGACCTTGATTTCCTCGGTTGCCTTGACCGGTTCTGCCTCGGGTAGGTCTGTAATGAGGTCTGAGCATGTCTCGGGCAGCTTGATAATGAGGTCTGACTCGAGTGGCCCGGTCGGCTCTTCCTGAGGTGCCAGCGGGATGTCTTCTTCCAAACATTCGGGGTAGTCCCACTGGAGCTCTTCTTCCTTCAACCATTGGTCCTCATCTTCTGCCGGTTCTATGGGCTCCAAGATAGGTTCTATTAGAGCCTCTGCCATGTCCTCCTCTGTTTTTGTACCGACATCTTCTTCCTGCTTTCTCATCAACTCGGACACGATCTGATTCAAGTCGAACAATGTTCCTGATAACTCGGCCAAGTCTCTCTTGTTTTCGGCCCGAGATTGCTCCACTATGTTGGCCAACTGTTGGATGCTAGCTGTCAACTCCTTCTCTTTGTCCTCTAGTGCCTCGGTCTGATCTTGTATTGGTCTTGATCTCTCGGCCAAATCGTCTATCAAGTCCCAAATAGCACTTATGGTCATGTCATAGACCGAGCATCCTGCCTCCTCAGTGAGCCAACTCCACTCATGTGGTAACATCCCGGCGAGAAACACTTGAAGAAGAAATAAGTCTGTGAATCCATGGTGCGGGCAGCTTATCACAAGGGAATCAAAGTACCGTAAGTACTCATCCAAAGTTTCATCCCGGGATTGCTCAAGGTGCATGATCATTTCTCGGACTTCTTGTCGGGAGGGTGGTGGATAGTACTCCCCATAATTCCACGGCTCACTTCCGTAGTAGGAAGTCATGTCGAATCTGCAAGTGAATCAGAAAAACGTGCAAGCTAGCATGGCACCGAATAGCAAGTACATACTAGCAACAAAGGGTCCCCAGGAAATTGGAGGGGTCACAGCGGTCCCACTTAAAACCCAATTTCCTTAGACTCGTAAGTCTTGGTGACAGGACCCTCTGAGAGCTAGAAAACGAAATCAAAAGAAATTGGAAACAAAAATCGAACAGTTGGGGTTTTTAAATTATAGAAGTCACCGAATAGCAAATTTCGAAATAAGCAAGAAATAATAATAAACGAAAAAGAAAAGAAGAACAAATTTCACCGTGCGTAGCTCCCCGGCAACGGCGCCAAAATTTGACAGGTCGTCGTTGTACCTGCAAATTTGAATTTATAATCTCCACTTACTCTTAGCTAGAATAGCGGCAAGCAAGGGGTCGAACCCTAGAGAGCTAGATGGCTACTACTTGTTCTGGGAAAAAGGGAAGTAAAGACAATTGGGGTGAGTGTAAACAGTTTAGAAAATAAGCGAAAATAGGAAACAATGAAGATGTAATAATGATGAGAGATATTCAGGTTAGGGTTTCTAATTGTGACTTGCGTTTTATCATTGACTTTCTAATGATCTAATTCGTGTTTCTAAGTGTGGTTGACCCGATAAAAGTATCTACCCAAGTAACCCGACAAAGGTGTTACGCCACCACTTAACCCGACAAAGGTGCTAAGCTTCTAATTCCCCTAGGTTTAATAACCCGACAAAGGTGTTATTTAACCTAGACGTACTACCTATCTAAACGACAAAGTATTAGATAGATGATAAATATAGAAATATGCGCAACTAGGTTTCACGACAAAGTATACGTCTAGTCTAGCAATATTTCATGGAATTCATGCACGAGAATTAGTAAAACATGAATAGCATAATAAACCAAGTCTCAAAAACGTTTTGTCACAATATCAAAACCCTAACCCGAATAAGCGGATTAGTTACACATAGTCATGAGATGAAAACAAAATAAATAAAAGAACAATTGTACTTCACTAAAAACCGAGGGAAATTGAAAACTGGCCGTGAGGGCTGAGAATGAAACCGGGCAGAGGACTGATGGTGCCGAGACAAGATTGAATGCGGAATGATCGATCCGAGAATGGAGGAGCAGCCGAGAGCTTGTGCTTGTGGGAAGACAAGTCTCGGTTTTTTGAGAGATGATGGGACCGATTGTATGGCAGCATTGCTCTTCTATTTATAGAGTTGTGATGGGCCTTGCTCTCCCCAAAATTCGGCCGAACCCTTAGAGTTTTGAGGAAAAGTCGGACACGCCTAATGTAGATTTGGAAAGATTTCCAAATCTCCTTCCTTGCTTGATCTTTAAGCTATCATATTGCTTGGAGATGACGCAACCTGGAAGCTTCTGGAATCCTCTACGCCGCCTCAATAAACCGCCGTGGAAGGAGAGGAAAAGACGAGCTGGACTTGGCTTGGGCTTTGGTCTCGCACAGCCGGTCGAACATGCACTCGGATGGCCGGGCGGATGGTTGGGTGCGCGCTCAGATGGCCGGGCGGATGGGAGGTCGGATGCCCGAGCGGATGCTCGAGCTGCGCAAGGCATGGAGGTCGGACGCCCGAGCGGATGCTCGAGCTGCGCAAGGCATGGAGGTCGGACAGCCGCTCGGATGGCCTAGCGGATGGATGCTCGGATGCCCGGATGCGTCTGGCCTTCTCGGGTGCTGACTGTGCTCACATGTTGTTGCTCCGGTCGTTTCTTGCTCGTTGGTCGAAAACCAGTATGGTTTGGCCTGAGATGTAGCCTAACATGTGATCTATATCATGGTGTCAACCAATATTCCATTCGATCCTCCTGTGTCGAACGACACGAGGGTAATCCCCTGAGTACGACCAGCCTTCTGGCGCATGGGCACATGGGACAATCCCCTCGGACGCCGCCTGGAATCCTCGGATGCCTGCTCGGACTCGCGCTCGGACGCCCGATCGGGTACCCGGTCGCATGGCCGCTCGGACGCACGGGCGCATGGAACTCGGATGTCCGCTCGGCTGCCTGTCTTTTCTCGGACGCGGCTTGGTCCCTGCTCGGCCCTCCCTCAATTTCTTCGGGCAATCTTCATTTTTCCTCGGGCAATCTTCATCTCAAATGCATATAAACCGGTCATAAACTCCTTGTGATGTTTTTGGCTCCAAAAGCCGTCTTTTGAATGAGATTCCTCTTAGAGCGTCCAAATTACCTGAAATGCGAAACAACACTAAGAAGTAACTGTTTGCATATAAAAGTAATGGAATTGGTGGGATTTGATGACTCGATGAGTCGTATAAATACGGCTCATCAAAGAGCCCTTAGCCGCCACCCATGTGGCATGAGGGGAGAGGTGGATGTGAGTTTGTGATCTTTTCCCCAAAAGCCATCGGTCCTTTCAGCTCCGGGATTGACTCTGGTTGCCCTTCAGTTGGACTTGTTTTGAGTGATTCCACGTCCGGTTCTTGAAAGTCAGAATTTGGTCGTGACCTGGAATGACTCGTAATTCATTTTCAGCTTTAAAACTCCTCCTTAGCCTGTATTCTCTCTAGACTTCAAAATACCCTGTAGATAAATATCGGAACTAACAAGCAAAAGTTAAATAGACAAAGCGTCTAATTTGGTGGGTTTAACTGTGTTTATGATTCATACAATTATGGTCCATCAGATCACCCCACACTTTTAGTTGTTCGTCCTGAACAATGCTTTTTAAAGGGCGGCACACACAATCCAAGTAGACTTTTTAAATATGAAAGTAAGAATATTGAACTAGATTTATCCTAATTCATGCATTACTTACTTATTACCAAATTAAACCGTGTAAATACTTAGAAGAAACTTGATACTTGTACCTTCGTGCCGAGATGCAAATTAATTCGGATGTTTCGGGAGATAGCCCTTTTCAGGCTCCTGGACTGCATTCTCGGGATCGACTCGCACTATATGGTTTCCTTGTAGCTTTCTCTAGCACGTGATTCGGTTCGGATTTCACTGAGTTGAGCACTTTGATTTCTTTTTGGCGAGGGACAGCTTCTGTAGTGAATTGGCCTTTGGCCTTTGGCCTTTGGCCTTTGGCCTTTGATGTTGAATTGGAGTTTCTTCACTTTTTGTTTCGGTTAAAACCTTCACAATTTTGTCCTTTGGCCTTTGATTAGCTTCTTTGAGCTTTTGCTTCTTTGTGACTTGCTAGTCCATTTTCTCAGCCTTTTTGGGAGGTCCAATCATCGCCCGCAAGCATACGGAAATACCTCCCCGCTCTTTCTCATCCTCTCCATTTCGCGCGGGTCAAGATGAGGGTCGCTCATCTAATTTCCCGGCTACTAGAACTAGAGATAGGACGGTTTGATTCTCGTCCCGCCTCTTGCATAAACGCTGCACGGTGGAGATGACTTCAATCTTCACTGAAACCCGAAGTACAGCCTCCACTGACTTCGAAAACCATATAGTTAGATTCGATCCTTTGATTGCTTGCCAAGCCTCTCTAGGGCAGTTTATATCAACTCCACATCCCCTGTTTATCTCAGCACAAAGGGATAAATGAGAAGTTACATTCTAAGTTTTTAAACAGTTGAATTTTCACAAGGTAAATGCATGAATTTAGATTTATCTTTTTCACATTCTCAAGTTCATTTTTTTCAAAAAGATAATATTAAGGGAAAAGGAAAAGAAAAACATGTTATGGACACAGGCGGTTCTCACCCCACACTTTTGAACGAAGGCGTGCCTTTCAGCACGACTTAGTTCAAAAGTCATGCAAATATATACAAGAGAAGGAAATCACATTAAGGAAAAGAGAAGAACTGCACTCCCTTTTACTGTGTCGTGTCGTGGAACGACATGCCTCAGAGCTGGATAATGAGGGAGTTCGACTGGGGCCTTGAACTCTCAGCGCAGGCCCAGTAATTTCTCGGAAGCTACCTGGCTGATCTGATATTGCTCCAAAAATCGATTCCTACATGTTAGACATTCCTTCTATACAAAAAATGGGTGAGAGCGACTTGCGGTAAAAACTAAATGACAGAAAATAAATGACTGAAAGTAAGATAGGTGTCGGGTTACCTCCCGACCAGTGCCTTTGTTTAACGTTGTTGGCTCGACGCATGGGGATCACAGGTTTGGATCCCATGGGTGGCTCAGATCGAATTTTGCCGCGGCTCCTGCGTTGATTCTAGCTTTGACTCTCCCCGAGTTCTTGTGGGATGATGTGCTCGGGTCCGGTTTCCATTGTTCTGGTGGTTTTTCCTTTCTATTGTTCCAAGTTGGTACGGATCTTTCAACCATAGCTGCTGGTTTAATCACACTCTCGGTCTCTTTTGGTTGGTCAGAAACTAGCGCACTGAGATCAGCGGTGTTCACAATGTCTGGTGGTATGGCTAGGTCATAGTTTTGCGGAGTTAAGTCAACCTCGCCGTGATAGTGTTTGACTCGCTACCCATTCACCGTGAATCTGCTTCCATTGTCTGGGCTTTACAGCTCAACTGACCCATGATTGAACACCTTAGTTATTGTGAAGGGGCCGGTCCATCTAGATTTAAGCTTCCCTGGCATCAATTTCAATCGCGAGGAGTATACCAGCACTTGTTGTCCTTCCTCCAATGAGCGCCGGAGGATGAATTTGTCATGATACATTTTGGTCCGCGCTTTGTAGTCCGTTTGCCCTTCATAGGCCTCAAGCCGCAACTCCTCAAGTTCACACAGATTAAGTTTCCTATCCAGTCCGGCAGCCTTCAAATCCGGATTGCAATGCTTGAGCGCCCAATAGGCTTTATGTTCTAATTCCACCAGAAGGTGGCATGCCTTCCCATAAACAAGCCGAAAGGGGGAGGTTCCAATTGGTGTCTTGTATGCTGTCCGTTAAGCCCAAAGAGCTTAATCTAGCCTCTGACTCCAATCTTTTCTGCCCGGCTTCACCATTTTTTCTAGAATACCTTTGATTTCGCGGTTGGAGATCTCCGCTTGACCATTGGTTTGGGGATGATATGCCGTGGATGTCCGGTGGTGGACATGGTAGTGCTTCAAGGTGGCAGCCATCGTGCGGTTGCAAAAATGAGTTCCTTGGTCGCTTATTATGGCCTTGGGTACCCCGTACCTGCAAAACAAGTTAGTGCGCAAAAAATCTATGATAGTTTTTGCATCGTCGCACCTTGTGGCCTTAGCTTCTACCCATTTTGACACATAATCTACAGCAACTAAAATGTAAGTATAACCGCATGAAATTGGGAATGGTCCCATAAAATCAATACCCCAAATGTCGAAAACATCGTTGACTAATATGGGTACTTCAGGCATTTCATTTCTAGCTGACACATTTCCTACTCTTTGACACCTATCGCATTTTTTACACTTCTCATAGGCATCTCTAAATAAACTCGGCCAAAAGAAGCCGCTATCTAGGATTTTTCTAGCGGTTCTTTTCGGCCCGAAACGTCCTCCACATGCAAATTCATGGCAAAAGCTAATAACAGAAGCTATTTCATTATCGGGGATGCATCTCCTAAGTATTTAATCTGCTCCTATTTTCCATAAATAAGGATCATCCCATAAGTAATGTCTAGCATTATGCCTAAGTTTCATGCATTGTGCTTTAGTAAAAGAAGGAGGAAATGTACCTCCTACAAGGTAGTTGACGATTGAGGCATACCACGGTACCTTGGTTGAGACTGCATAGAGGTGCTCGTCTGGAAATGACTCGGTTATGTGCCTTTCTTCTTCCTCTCGGACAATCCTGCTTAGATGGTCGGCCACAGTATTCTCAATCCCTTTTTTGTCCCTTATCTCCACATCGAACTCTTGCAGTAGCAAGATCCACCGTATGAGCCTTGGCTTGGCCTCCTTCTTCTTCATTAAGTACCGGATAGCAGCATGGTCAGAGAAGACTATCACTTTTGCTCCAAGTAAATAGGATCTGAACTTCTCTAGAGCGAATACCATGGCTAGGAGCTCCTTTTCGGTGGTGGAGTAGTTTCGTTGGGCTGAATCTAGGGTCCTTGAGGCGTAGTAGATTACGACCGCCTTCTTATCAATTTTTTGGCCGAGTACTGCCCCCACAGCAAAATTGCTCGCGTCGCACATGATTTCAAATGGTTTTCCCCAATCCGGAGTTTGGATGATGGGTGTGCTAGTGAGGGCTTTCTTCAGTTTATCAAAGGCCTCCTTGCATGCATTAGTGAATTCAAAAGGGACTTCTTTTTGGAGAAGAGTGGTTAGAGGCAACGCCGTTTTGGAGAAGTCTTTGATGAATCGTTGATGAGCCGTATTTATACGACTCATCGAGTCATTAAAACCCATCAATTCCGATACTTTTGTATGCGAACAGTTACTTTTTAGTATGGTTTTGTATTTCAGGTGTTTCGGAAGCTCTAGGAGGAAACGTGCATAAAAGACGGCATTTTATGCCCAAAACATCACAATGGCAGATTGACCTTTGGAACTTCGCCGGAGGGCTGGGAATGCACCGATGATCAGAAAAATACGAACTACATGGCGTTGCGTAGCTGACTCAATTTCCTACAACTCTCTAATTCACACCGAGAGCATCCAAGGTCGTTTGGAAGGTCAAATCGAGAGCCGAAGTCAAAACAGATGCGCATAATGGATGAACAGTGTCCTCGGATGAACAGTACTTCCGGTATGAACAGTAACTTCCGGCCGTGAACAGTGTTTTTGGCCGTGAACAGTAACTCCGCCCGTGAACTGTAATTTCGGCCCAAATCAATGTGAAATTAGGGCAAACTACATCTAGGGTTTTGGAATCATCTAGAAGATCAAGGTGGCTTGAAGATAAAGCAAAGATTATTATGGAAATATTTCCATGATTATCTTTTGGCTTATTTTGGGAACTTTAGGGTTTCTCAAAACTCTATATAAGGAGGAGCATACAAGCCATAATACACATCCTACAAGTTCTATTCGAACTCTCCTCTCTATTCCACACGTCCGCCCATCACTCCTCCTTGCTCCGCCGCCTTGCTCCTCCGCGCACTACCACTCACAACCGTGACTCAGTGCATTCCATTCGGCTATTTTAGTGAAGTATTACTTGTTCTTTATTTTCTGCTTTATTTCCTTATGACGATGTGTAACTAAAACCCTTATTCGGGTTAGGGTTAAATAATTGTGACTTATGTTTTTGAGATTTGAATCTTAATGCTTGTTTCGTTATTCGATTAAACCTTTTGTGCTCATTATTTGGATTGAATTGTGAAGTTAAGTGGAGGCTTGGAATGGCAAAGCTTAACTGATCAATTCAACGCCCCTATTTACTATTTGTTGATACTAGAGAGCTATTAACAAGTAGTGCACTAATTCGATATATCTTGGAATGGAGTATTGAATTATTAGGTTTAAAAGAATTAGAAACATGATGTTTAGAAATCAATGATAAAACCAAGTCACAATTGAATAATACCCTAACCTGAATATTTCTCTCTGATATTTACACCTTAGCAATTTTCGTGATTTACAATTGTTTCACTAACAATTACTCTCACCTAGTTTCTTGTTTTTCTCCATTACAGAACAAAGTAGTAGCTATCTAGCTCCCTTGGGTTCGACCCTTGCTTGCCATTGTGCTAACCCACAGTCTACAGCCAGGAAATTATAAATTTAAATTTGCAGGTCAAACGACAGCCTGTCAATCGTCGGTAGAATCCTGCATGGCCAAGGAATGATTGGATGTCTCAGACTATGGATGGATATGGTAGGGTCATGATCAGGTCGATCTTTGCTTTGTCCACTTCCATGCCTTCTTGTGAGACGATATGTCCCAAGACTATTCCGTGTGTTACCATGAAGTGGCATTTCTCGTAATTAAGCACTAAGTTCATGGACACACATCGTGGCAAAACCGTGCTCAAGTTGCTTAGGCATGCGTCAAATGTGTCTCCATAGATGGTGAAATCGTCCATGAAGACCTCGATGAATTCTCCAATCATGTCTGAGAAAATGCTGGTTACCACCCTTTGAAAAGTCCCTGGGGCATTGCATAGGCCGAACGACATTCTTCTGAAGGCGAATGTGCCGAATGGGCAGGTGAATGTAGTCTTCTCTTGGTCTTCAGGCGCTATGGCGATCTGGTTGTAGCCTGAGAACCCATCCAGGAAGCAAAAATATGGTTTGCCTGCCAGTCGGTTGAACAGGCTGTCGTCGTACCTGTGCAAAAACAATTTATATTTTCCTCACTTCGAACTGTGGATTAGAACAGCGATAAGCAAGGGTCGAACCCAAGGGAGCTAGATAGCTACTACTTTGTTCTGTAATGGAGAAAGACAAGAAACTAGATGAGAGTAACGGTTAGTGAAATAATCGAAAATTGCAAGGTTGTAAGTATCAGAGAGAAGTATTCAGATTAGGGTTTGATTGTGACTTGTTTTATCATGGACTTCTAGATATCTAATTCAATGTTTTAAGTGTGGTTGTCCCGACAAAGGTGACTTCCCAAGTAACCCGAAAAAGGTGTTACGCCACGACCTAATTCCCCTAGGTTTAATTAACCCGACAAAGGTGTTAATTGCCCTAGTCGTACTACCTATCTAAACGACAAAGTATTAGATAGATGATTAATGTAGAAATATGCGCAACTAGATTTCACGGCAAAGTATACGTCTAGTCTAACAATATTTCATGGAATTCATATACGAGAATTAGTAAAACATAGAATATAGCATTAAAGATCCAAGTCTCAAAAACATAGTCACAATATAATAAACCCTAATCCGAATGTAGAGTTTAGTTACACAAGATCATAATGAAACGATGTAAATAATTAAAGGAAGAAACAAGTACTTCACTACAAAAACCGAATGGAGTAAGGTTGGCCGTGTATGGCTGATGTGCTGCCGTGACAAGGCTGAGAAGGGCGGCTGAAGTGGCGGAAAAATGAGGATAGCTAGGGCACACGGCTGAATGTGGAATGAGGGATGATTTTTGCCTTGTATTGCACCTCCTTATATAGGGACTTGAAAACCCTAAGGTTCCCAAAATAAGCACAAGATAATTATGGAAATATTTCCATAATTATCTTTGCTTGATGATAAAGCTACTTGATCTTCTTGGAACCTTCCGAAACCCTAATATCATATTTGCCCTAATATCACATGTAAATTGGGCCGGCTGCTGGACTTTGGATCGGAAGTGGCTCGGCGAGTTAGGGCACAAACTCGGATCAACTCGGGCTAGGGCACGGCGCAACTCGGCAGCATGGACTCGGACGGCCGGGCGCATGGCCGGGCGCATGGCCGGTTGGATGCTTGCGTTCGGACGCTGATGAAATCCTCGGACGCAGCCTAGAATAAACTCGGACGCAGCCTGGAATAAACTCGGACGTAGCCTGGAATGCTCGGACGCTCGCTCGGATGGCCGGGCGCATGCCCGCTCGGATGGCCGGGCACATGGGCTTTGGAATTCCCGCACTGACATCTCCTGAATTTCCTTCCCGCGGACGTCTCCTGAATTACTGAAATTTGTTCAGACGTCCGCGCCCGTTATAGTTGAGGCCTCCGCGGATTGCGCTGCTGAAAACTCCAAAGTCATTTCTTTCTGCGCCAAACTTCGTCAAATGTATATAAGCTGGTCAAGAACTCCTTGTGATGTTTTTGGCTCCAAAAGCCGTCTTTTGAATGTGATTCCTCTTAGAGCCTCCAAATTACCTGAAATGCGAAACAACACTAAGAAGTAACTGTTTGCATATAAAAGTACTGGAATTGGTGGGATTTGATGACTCGATGAGTCGTATAAATACGGCTCATCAAACCACCCCACACTTAAACTTGTTCGTCCCGAACAAGGACTAGGTCATAAGAGGAAATAAATGAAGTACGAACATCACAAAGCTTCGGCATCCTAGACATTCTACATGAATGTGATTTGGCTAATCTAGATTCTACCTTTCTATGCATGCTTGTTACTAATATCCCTGTGCGAAAACATGGGTTAAAGATACGTGTTACCTTTGGGTCGAGATACAAATCAATTCGGATGTATCTGGAGATAGCCCTGTTTAGACCCATGAACCCTCATTCTCGGACTCGAACTCGCTGCTATATGGTTATGCTTTGCCACTTTTTCTTGCACGTGATTGATTCGAGCTTCAAAGTGTTGAGTGTTTTTCGGCCAGCTATAGTGTCATCTGATTTGGGATTTCAATGATGCTTTCACATGAGAAACGTGTGGATTATCACAATGGTGGTGGATTTGTTGCCTTGAAGTGCGGATTGTGACTTGCTTGAACCGTGGTTCCTTCTCCTTTTGACGCGAGTCAAGCCGAGGGTCGCTCGTCTATTTTCCCGGTTACTCGGATTAGAAACCTTCCTGCTCTCACTCATCATCGTCCTTTTGACACGGGTCAAGTCAAGGGTCGCTTGCCTATTTTCTCGGCTACTTGGACTAGAGATTGGACAATGTGTGCCACCGTCCCGCCTAACCGCAAAAGTACCGCAGTGGCGGAGCAGACTCGTACTAAGTTGCCTCGAAGTGCTAGCCTCCACGAGCTCCACATAACCATACATCCTGAGTTCGGTCTTTGAATGATCTGTCAAGTCTCTCTAGGGCATTGCTATCAACTCCACATCCCTGTTTATCTCAACTAACAAAGGCACGCAAAGATTTTAAGATCACATGTTAGTCGCACAAATCAATTTTCACCAAAGACATGCATGTAATCGGCTCTACTTATTTCACCTAATCATTATCCAATACTGCAAGTCTAGGAAATAGTGAAGTAATCATGTACAAAAAATTTTAAAAATGACTCGAAACGTGCTGACTCTGAGTGGTGGGCATGCTGACTCGATAACTGGCTCATAACTGACTTTCCCACCCCACACTTTTGAAATGAGCCGTGTCCTCACGGCACGACTCAAATCTAGACATACAAATGCATGCGATAAATAGATAAGGAAAGGAAAGGGTAGAACAAAACTCCCCTGGGTCTAGAAGTGGTCGGCTGAACTCGGGCCAAGTGCTAAAATGCGTAGCATGGAATGCAAAATGCGTAGCTTGCAAGTGAAATTTCCGGCCGACTAAGTCCAATCCCTACAAAATGAAACCCAATCCTTTCCAAGGTACAATGTGACAAATAAGACTCATAAATAAATGCAGTAAGTAAATGGAATGCAGTGCATACCGTGCAGGGCTGCCTCCCTGCGAGCGCCTTTGTTTAACGTCGTTGGCTCGACAGTACCTCCTCTAAGTGTCAGGAGGCTCATCAATGGGAACCTCATCAGCGGGAACCTCAGCTGGCTCGGCTAGGTCAAAATCCTGGGCTGGTACCTCGATCTCTCCGTGGTAGTGCTTAACTCTCTGACCATTGACCTTGAACCGATGCCCATCCTTTGGGTTCTCCAACTCCAGCGCCCCATGATTGTAAATCTGAGCGATCGTGTAAGGTCCTGTCCATCTGGACCACAACTTCTCGGGCATGAGTCGTAACCGTGATGAGAACAAGAGCACCTGCTGTCTGACTTCAAACGTGCGCCTGAGAATGAATTTGTCGTGATAGAGCTTGGTGCGCGCCTTGTAGTCTGTTTGGCTCTCATAAGCCTCGAGGCGCAACTCCTCCAGCTCGCACAACTGTAATTTCCTATCTAACCCGGCTGCCTGTAAGTCTGGATTGCACCTCTTCAGTGCCCAATACGCCTTGTGCTCTAGCTCCACTGGCAAGTGGCACGCCTTCCCATAGACCAACCGAAAAGGCGATGTGCCTATCAGGGTCTTGTAAGCTGTCCTGTACGCCCACAATGCCTCATCTAACCGCTGGCTCCAATCCTTCTTAGTCGGTCCTACCATCTTCTCCAGAATTCCCTTAATTTCGCGGTTGGAGATCTCCGCTTGCCCATTCGTCTGGGGGTGATATGCTGTGGAAGTCCGGTGATGAACATGGTAGTGCTTCAATGTGGATGTCATGATACGGTTGCAGAAGTGCGTCCCCTGATCACTGATAATGGCCTTAGGTACTCCGTACCTACAAAAGATGTTAGTGCGCAAAAAGTCTACGACAGTTCTAGCATCAGCACATCTAGTGGCCTTGGCCTCTACCCACTTGGACACATAATCAACTGCAACTAAGATAAACTCAAAACCACATGAAGCGGGAAAAGGACCCATGAAATCTATCCCCCAAATGTCAAACACATCATTCACTAATATGGGGACCTGTGGCATCTCCTGTCTGGCCGAAATGTTACCTACTCTCTGGCATCTATCACATCTCTTACAATGATCGTAGGCATCTCTAAAAACATGTGGCCAAAAGAATCCACTATCTAATATCTTCCTAGCAGTCCTCCTAGGGCCGAAATAGCCTCCACACTCTAACTCATGGCAAAAACTGATAACTGAAGCAATATCATCATCAGGGATACACCGTCTAAGAATCTGGTCTACGCCTATTTTCCACAAGTACGGATCATCCCACACATAGTATTTAGCATCATGCTTCAGTTTCAAACACTGTGCCCTAGAATACGAGGGCGGGAACTTACCTCCTACCAGGTAGTTCACTAGAGGAGCGAACCATGGCATCTTACCCGAAATAGCATACAAGTGCTCATCTGGGAACATCTCGGTAATCTGCCCGGCATCCTCCTCTCTGACAAGACGGCTCAAGTGATCTGCAACTGTGTTCTCTATGCCCTTCTTGTCCCTAATCTCCACGTCAAACTCCTGTAGGAGCAGGATCCACCTAATGAGCCTCGGTTTTGCCTCCTTCTTCGTCATCAAGTACCTAATAGCTGCATGGTAAGAATAGACAACAACTTTAGTACATAACAGATATGATCTAAATTTCTCCAAGGCGAAAACCACGGCTAGCAGCTCCTTCTCTGTGGTCGAATAGTTCTTCTGGGCCACATCCAGTGTCCTCGAAGCGTAGTAGATCACCACGGGCTTCTTGTCCACCTTCTGACCAAGAACTGCTCCTACAGCATAATCACTCGCGTCACACATAATCTCAAATGGCTGAGTCCAGTCCGGAGCTCTAATGATGGGCGTGCTGGTGAGGGCCTCCTTTAGCTCGTCAAATGCTGCCCTGCACTGATCTGTAAACTCAAAAGGAACATCTTTCTGCAAGAGGTTAGATAAAGGCAGTGCCTTTTTCGAGAAATCCTTAATGAATCTACGATAGAAACCAGCATGCCCTAGAAATGACTTAATATCACGGACTGTAGAGGGATATGGCAGAGTAACAATCAAATCTATCTTAGCCTTGTCTACCTCTATCCCCTCATGTGAGACTATGTGACCGAGTACAACTCCATGAGTAACCATAAAATGACACTTTTCATAATTGAGCACCAAATTCATAGAAACACAACGTGCAAGTACCATGCTCAAATTATCTAGACATGCATCAAAAGTGTCACCATGCACAGTGAAGTCATCCATAAACACCTCAATAAACGAAGCTATCATGTCATAGAATATGCTAGTAACGACCCGCTGAAAAGTACCGGGTGCGTTACACAAGCCAAAAGACATCCGGCGAAAAGCAAACGTACCGAATGGACATGTAAAGGTCGTCTTCTCCTGATCCTCGGGTGCTATGGGAATCTGGTTGTAGCCTGAACAACCATCTAGAAAACAAAAATAGGGCTTACCTGCCAAGCGGTCGAGCATCTGGTCAATAAATGGAAGAGGAAAGTGATCCTTGCGCGTAACTGCATTCAGCTTCCTGTAGTCTATGCACATGCGCCATCCATTCTTGACTCGTGTAGTCACCATCTCGCCCTCGGCATTCTTCTCCACTGTGATTCCTGTCTTCTTTGGTACAACATGTACCGGACTTACCCACTGACTGTCTGAGATCGGGTAAATCACATCAGCATCCAGAAGCTTCTGAATCTCCTTCTGGACCACCTCCATCATGATAGGGTTCAATCTGCGCTGAGGTTCCCTCGAGGGCTTAGCTCCATCATCCAGCAAAATCCGATGCATACAGACAGTAGGGCTGATTCCCTTGATGTCGGCTAGTGTCCATCCAATCGCCTGTCTGTGCTCGGTCAGTACTCCAATCAACCTACCCTCCTGATCTGCCTCTAGGCCGCTCTTGATGATGACTGGCAGCGTGCTGTTCTCCCCTAAGAATGCATACTTCAAATGGCCAGGTAGAGGCTTCAATTCAACTGTAGGTGCCTGCACAACAGAAGGCAAACACACTTGTGATTTAAATAACCGAATTGCATTAACCTCATACCTCGGTGTGAGTGGTGGGGCGATCTCTAGCTGATCTAGGGCATCCATGATCGCCTTTGTATGCTCATAAGAATCCTCGGGCGAGTATACTGCCTCCTCAATGACTTCGTCTAGCGGGTCGGTTCGTCTCTCTGGATGTACCTCCTGGACAAGGTCGTCCAAGGTGTCTAAAGCATGGACCGTCTCATACTCTGTGGGATGCTTCATGGCCCCGAAGATGTCAAAACTGATCATTTCGTCCTCAACCTCCATAGTCAACGTCCCAGTGTCGCAGTCTATCTTCATCTTCGACGTTTTGAGGAATGGTCGGCCGAGTAGGATCGGTGCATGGTCTGTGGGGCTACTGCTCTCCATCTTGAGGACATAGAAGTCTGCTGGGAATACCAACTCTCCGACCTGTACGAGCACATCCTCAATCTTGCCCTCGGGCTGCTTGCATGACCTGTCCGCTAGCTGTATGGTAAGACCTGCAGGTTCTAAAGGACCGATGCGCAAAGAGGAGTATATAGAGTACGGTAAAACATTAATAGAGGCTCTAAGATCAAGCATGCAATTCTCTAGCCTAATGTTACCGATCATGCAGGGAATGGTATATGTGCCTGGATCACCGCATTTTGGTGGCACCTTGCGCTGAATTACCGCTGAAACATTCCTGCTCATAAGCTCCTCGTCTGGCTGGGTTCCCTTTCGTCTGTTTGTGCATAACTCCTTCAGAAACTTGGAGTACCTCGGGATCTGCTTGATGGCCTCAAGGAGTGGGATGTTGATTTCCACCTTGCTGAATAATTCCCACATTCCTTGTCCATCACATATTTCTTCGGAGCTCGAACCTGCACAGGAAAAGGTAAGGGAACCTGATCTGGCCGTGAGACCTCAACTGATGGGACTAGGTCGGGTCTGGGCTCGTCCTGGATGGGGGCACTAGGTTCGATTGTCTCATCCTCGGTCTCTGCTGGCCATGTTGCTCTTCCACTCCTCAATGTCACCGCATTGACGTTCCCCTTTGGATTTTGAACTGTCTGTGAGGGGAGTTGTCCAGCGTTGTTATCGAGCCTGGAGATTGCTGCGGTTACGTGGGACATCTGCTTCTGAAGGTCGGTTATTGCCCCGTCGGTCTTGGTCATGTACTGGGTCACGGTCATACTCAGCTCCTTCATTATTTCTTCCATGGACTTGTTAGAACCGTGATTGCTTGGACCAGCCTGATTATTGTTCGGCCCCTTCTGCTGATACTGTCCTGGTGCATTCTGTTGATATTGACTGTTAGGATGTCTGTAGGGCTGCTGAGTTTGATAATTCTACTGAGGTACATTCGGACGTGCTGGCTGAGTCTGGTTCTGCTGATAGTTGTTCTTCCAGGTTCCTTGATTTGGTGCTGCTGCGCCATGCTGCTTGACTGGGCCTGCCTGGTTGCCATAATTCTGATAATTGCCCACTGCATTTACATCGCCCTGGACGTCTGTCTGTAAGGTAGGGCACTCGTCTGTCTTGTGATCTGTACACGTACAGAACTCACATGGGTTGACCTGGACTGGCTGTCTTCGGACTACATGCTTCATCAATTCCCTCATTTCTTTGAGTTCGGCGAACACAGCACTGATAGAGGGCTCAACTGTTGACACGTTCTTTGTTCGGGCATACTCGTCCTCTGTTGCAGTCTCATCTTGGAATCGCTCGCCCTCTGCCACTGATATGATCTTCTGCTTTACTCTGGCTGGGGTCATGTTCATGAGTTGGCCTCCAGCTGAGGCCTCTAGTAACTTCCTCTCCATCTTGCGAAGTCCATCCAGCATATATTCTACGATTAACTTCTCCGGGAGCTCCAAATTGCAGCAACTCTTCTCCAAGGCTAGAAATTTTTTCCACGTACTGGTACATGGTCTCGTGTGGGCCTTGCTTTAGCTCTTGCAATTGTCTCCGGACTTGCGCTGCTCGCCCTGCTGGATAATACTTGCTGATGAAGTGCTTCTGCATCTGTTCCCATGTATGAACACTACCTGAGGGTAAAGCTAGGAACCAATCTGAAGCGGTATCTTGCAGTGAAAAGTAGAAGGCCTTTAGCTTGAAATCATCTACTTCGACTCCGTGTGGTCTGAGGTTCAAGCATATCCCGTGAAAACGCGTCAAGTGAGACGTGGCAGACTCTCCCTTCATTTCTGAGAACTTAGGTAAGTGGTGGACGACTGAGGTGTTGACCGTGATGGCTGCGATGTCTGGTCCTTCATAAATTAGCCATGACTGGTCTCTGAAACTAGGAACCGAGAGCTCACCCATAGTGGGTCCTTCATATTCGTCCTCATCATCCAGGACTACTGGTCTGCGTGGGGCCTGTGGTTGTGGTGGGTGTTGTAATGGTGGTTGTGGGAGGTATTGTAGTGGGGGGTACTGTGGTGGATACTGAGGGTATGGTGGTTGTGGATACTGTGGATATTGAGGCGGTGGGTACTGTTGATATGGTGGTGGATACTGGGGGTATTGGGGGTGTTGTTGGGGTTGGAATGGTTGTTGTTGAAATTGTTGAAACTGTCCAGGGATAGCCCCCCTGATTTCTCCATTTTGGACCATCGGTCCTTGAGGTAGTATTCCTTCTTCATTTCGAACATTCTGGTCTACTTCATCATTGTTGTCACCAACTCTACTTCCTGCGTGAGACATGTTGCAAAAAATAGCAAGCACCGAGTAGCAAACACCGAAATAACAAGAACAGACTAGCAACAAAGGATCCCCAGGAGAGTGGAGGAGTCACAACGGTCTCACTTAAAACCCACACTCCTTAGACTCGTAAGTCTTGGTGACAGGATCCTCTAAAAGCTAGAAATTGGAAATCGGGAAAGAATGGAAATCGGAAATCGAGACAGTTGAATAGGGAATCACCAAATAGCAAATTTCGAAATAAGCAAACAGAAAAATAAACGAAAAATTAAAAGAGAACAAATTTCACCTTTGCGTAGCTCCCCGGCAACGGCGCCATTTTGAACAGGCTGTCGTCGTACCTGTGCAAAAACAATTTATATTTTCCTCACTTCGAACTGTGGATTAGAACAGCGGTAAGCAAGGGTCGAACCCAAGGGAGCTAGATAGCTACTACTTTGTTCTGTAATGGAGAAAGACAAGAAACTAGATGAGAGTAACGGTTAGTGAAATAATCGAAAATTGCAAGGTTGTAAATATCAGAGATAAGTATTCAGATTAGGGTTTGATTGTGACTTGTTTTATCATGGAGATATCTAATTCAATGTTTTAAGTGTGGTTGTCCCGACAAAGGTGACTTCCCAAGTAACCCGACAAAGGTGTTACGCCACGACCTAATTCCCCTAGGTTTAATTAACCCGACAAAGGTGTTAAGTGCCCTAGTCGTACTACCTATATAAACGACAAAGTATTAGATAGATGATTAATGTAGAAATATGCGCAACTAGATTTCACGGCAAAGTATACGTCTAGTCTAACAATATTTCGTGGAATTCATATACGAGAATTAGTAAAACATAGAATATAGCATTAAAGATCCAAGTCTCAAAAACATAGTCACAATATAATAAACCCTAATCCGAATGTAGAGTTTAGTTACACATGATCATAATGAAACGATGTAAATAATTAAAGGAAGAAACAAGTACTTCACTACAAAAACCGAATGGAGTAAGGCTGGCCGTGTATGGCTGATGTGCTACCGTGACAAGGCTGAGAAGGGCGGCTGAAGTGGCGGAAAAATGAGGATAGCTAGGGCACACGGCTGAATGTGGAATGAGGGATGATTTTTGCCTTGTATTGCACCTCCTTATATAGGGACTTGAAAACCCTAAAGTTCCCAAAATAAGCACAAGATAATTATGGAAATATTTCCATAATTATCTTTGCTTGATGATAAAGCTACTTGATCTTCTTGGAACCTTCCAAAACCCTAATATCATATTTGCCCTAATATCACATGTAAATTGGGCCGGCTGCTGGACTTTGGATCGGACGTGGCTCGGCGAGTTAGGGCACAAACTCGGATCAACTCGGGCTAGGGCACGGCGCAACTCGGCAGCATGGACTCAGACGGCCGGGCGCATGGCCGGGTGCATGGCCGGTTGGATGCTTGCGTCCGGACGCTGATGAAATCCTCGGACGCAGCCTGGAATAAACTCGGACGCAGCCTGGAATGCTCGGACGCTCGCTCGGATGGCCGGGCGCATGCCCGCTCGGATGGCCGGGTGCATGGCCGGTCGGATGGGCTTTGGAATTCCCGCACGGACGTCTCCTGAATTTCCTTCCCGCGGACGTCTCCTGAATTACTGAAATTTGTTCAGACGTCCGCGCCCGTTATTGTTGAGGCCTCCGCGGATTGCGCTGCTGAAAACTCCAAAGTCATTTTTTCTGCGCCAAACTTCGTCAAATGTATATAAGCTGGTCAAGAACTCCTTGTGATGTTTTTGGCTCCAAAAGCCGTCTTTTGAATGTGATTCCTCTTAGAGCCTCCAAATTACCTGAAATGCGAAACAACACTAAGAAGTAACTGTTTGCATATAAAAGTACTGGAATTGGTGGGATTTGATGACTCGATGAGTCGTATAAATATGGCTCATCATCGGTCTAGCATTTGATCGATGAATGGCAGAGGGAAATGGTCTTTTCTTGTGATGGCGTTCAATTTTCTGTAGTCGATGCACATTCTCCATCCGTTCTTGACCCTTGTAGTTACCATTTTTCCTTCGGCATCTTCCTCGACCGTGATCCCACTTTTCTTTGGGACCATGTGGACAGGACTTACCCATTGGCTGTCTGATATAGGATAGATAATGTCCGCATCAAGTAGCTTCTGTATTTCTTTTTGGACGATTGATGGACCATAATTGTATGAAACATAAATGCAGTTAAACCCACCAAATTAGACTGTTTGTCTATTTAACTTCTACGTGTTAGTCCCGATATATTTTCACAGGGCATTTTAGAGACTGAAGTGAAAACACGCTAAGGAGAGGATTTTATGCTGAAAAGATAACAAGAGTCAATCCAAGGTCAAGATCATATGCCGACTGAAGAAATATCAAGGATCCTGACGTTGAATTGACCATAACAAATTAATCAGACGAATCAGGAGTGGAGTCAAGACATCCCAGGGAAGCAACACATTGACAGTTTTGTGAAAAGACTGCACAAAACTGTACAAAACTCACATTTGGGCAAGATGACCGACCACTTGGGCAAGAGGTGGCCAAAGCCACCCCTCCTCCTCCTTCCACCACCGGCAACCGGCGGCTCCTCCACCCATGGTGACCGGCGGCTTTTTGCTCCTCCACATGTCTCCTCCTCCTTCCTCCTCTTCTCCTCCCTTGGATCAAAAGACATGTGCATCCATCTCCACCACCCATCTCCTCCCATTTTGGCTATAAAAAGAGGAGCTCCTCCCCTAATTTCAACACACCTCAATCTCATTTCACTTCTCTCTCTAGAAGTTGTAATATTTGTAAAGTTGTAATCTTGGCTTTGGAAATAAAGGATAGCTCCCTTGGCGCTTCAACGGTTGTAAGTAATTCTTAGTATTTATTCAACTGTTTTATTTCCTTAGTTATAATGTTTAGCGCGATAAATAGTAGCTAAACTTGTAGTTCGGTCTAAGGGGCGCACTTGTATTATAAAATGTTTTAGACTATTAACTTAGTGTCTAGTCTAAGTATTCAAAACTTATTCTATGTGCCATATATTAAGTCAGAACGTCCAAGGTAGAGTGGATGCTTGGAATGGAAAAACTCTACAGCGGGGTTCGTAAACTTGTACGGATAAGTGGATGCTTGGAATGGCAAAGCTTATCTGAAAAGTTTGACTCATCTTAAACACCATTTGGTTGATCGGGAATGATTGATCAAATGGATGCACATAGGCTAATATAACCGGGAATGGAGTATTAGTCTAAATAGAATAAGTGTTCTACGTCCTTGGAATAGGCTAGACAGTGTACGCAAATCGAGTGCTTGGAATGGCATTGATACACCGTTTGAATACTTAGGAGAGTCACTAAAGGTCAATGATAAACAGGATATAATACAAGTCCCCTGAAACCGAACATTTCTCTTTAATTATAAACTGTAATTTACTTTCCAGTATTAAAATCAACCAACCAACCAATCAATCAATCAAAATAGCTGGTAGCTTTAAAACCAACCAACCGACCTTAAACACGCTCCCACGCTGCGTAATCCCCCCGAAGAACAATTATTCCCCTGGTTCCCTTGGGTTCGACCCCTACTTACCAAATACTACCCAGTAGTATAGTTGCGAGTAGCGGACTATTATAAATTTATTTGCACAAATCGCTTTGACGACAAGCGGTTCTGTCAAATTGGCGCCGTTGCCGGGGAATTAGCAAATGGATAGTTGTTCTTTTTTCTATTATACATAATTCGCCATGTCTTCATACTACGACATAGAACCTTGGAAAAATGGGGGTAGCAACCTTATGTTTGAAATGATTAGACGTCTCCCCCAATTCGGAGGTGCTCTTGGAGAAGATCCCGTAAGGCATACACAAACGTTCCACTCCATATGCAACCACATGAGGCCTCAAAATGAATCGCTAGAGGAATTTAAACTCACATGTTTTAAATTTTCTTTAACTGACTCGGCATTAAAATGGTATTACTCATGTGCTGAGTATGAAAGTGATTATGGGGGTCTACAAACCAAATTCCTTGAGAAGTTTTGCCCTCCATCTCTCCGACTTGAAACCCGCGAGAAGATTCTCAATCTTGAGCAATTCCGGGACGAGACATTGGATGAGTACTTGGCGTACTTTGACTCCCTTGTGGCGAGCTGCCCGCACCATGGATTCTCCAGAATCAATCTTATCCAAAGGTTTCTCGGTGGAATGATACCACTTGAGCGGAAAAGACTTAACGATGCAGCGGGAGGCTCGATCATGAAGTTAACCATGTTTCAAACCTGGCGACTCATAGACAATTTGGCAGAGAGCACAAAACAAGGGCCAATACACCAAACTGAAGATAAGGTACCGACGATGGAAGTGGACTCAGTACAAAACAAGCCTGACACCACACCCTTTACGAGCTTACCCGTAACAAAGTCAAGAGAAGACATCAGTACGAGGGTAGTAATGGACGTGGAGGCAGCTCTAAAGGAGCCAATATTGGAGCCCACGGAGCCAACTGAGGATGAAAACTCACAAATAACCGAAGAAGAACCGGCCAAATCAGGCCCAGTCCTCATTGCCAAACCAGCCGAGCCACTTGAACCAGTCCTCATCACCAATCTGCCCGAAGAAGTCCCGGCTCTACTTGACGAGCCAAGAGAAGTCCCAGACTTCACTGCCAAATCAGCCAAAACATGCCTGATCCTCACTATCGAAGCACCTGAGGCAGGCCTGGTCCTCATTACCAAAATGCCCGAGACAGACCTGGCCCTTGTGGTGGAAGTCCCCCAACTTGACCCCTTATTCTCTAAGCATATTACGGCCTCCGAAGATGATGTGGTCCATGATGATACGGTGCTAGGCGAGTTGGAGACAAAACATGAGCCAGAAGAGCCAAAGATGGAGCACTCTCTCGTCATGAGCCAAGAAAAGCCGGCTGAAAACTCACTCGTTCTAGGATGGCAATTCATCTCTGCCACAAAGAAGAGGGTTAGCAAGGGCGCATGCTTAAGGTCGCTTGGCAAAAGACTAAACCTCCAAAACTACAAAGATGCCAACCGGCCATACACTAAGAAGCGACAAAGACATGGCCCGGTGCAATGGAAGCCCGGAAGGAAAAACAAGAGAGCCCGGCTCATTGAACCAGCAGTTATGGTAAAAGGTCCCCAGCCTTCTCAGAAACTATGGAAAGAAAAAGCACCAAAACCATGGAGCTCTTACTCCAGTAAGACGTCAGGAAGAATCAAAGCAAGAAGCAACACAGGAACGGTGGCGAAGTTTGACTTGAGCCACCCATGGGACCCAAACCAGTAATCCACAACGAGGTACTGTCGAGCCAACGACGTTAAACAAGTGCACTGGTCGGGAGGTAACCCGACACTATCTTACTTTTCCGCACTTTAATTTCTGTCATTTAAATTCAGTAATTTAGTTTTAAGCTTGCATGACTTTTGAACTAAGGCACGCCTTCGTTCAAAAGTGGGGGGTGAGAACCACCTGTGTACATAAATAACATGCAGCTGTTTTTTCTTTTTTAGTAATAGTATCTTTTTGAAAATATGAACTTAAGAATGTGAAAAAGATAAATCATAATTCATGCATTAACCTTGTGAAAATTCAACTGTTTAAAAACTTAGAATGTAACTTTCCATTTGTCCCTTTGTGCTGAGATAAACTAGGGATGTGGAGTTGATATAAACTGCCCTAGAGAGGCTTGGCAAGCAATCAAAGGATCAGATCAAACTATATGGTTTTCGAAGTCAGTGGAGGCTGCACTTCGGGTTTTCAGTGAATAATTGAAGTCAACTCCGCCAAGAAGCATCTATGCAAAGGCGAGGATGGGAATCAGACCGTCCTCTCTCTAGTCAAAATAGCCGAGAAAATAGATGAGCGACCCTCATCTTGACCCGCGCAAAACGACAAAGACAAGAGGAGCGGGGAGGTATTTCCGTAGGTTTGCGGGCGATGATTGGACCTCCCAAAAAGGCTCGAGAAAATGGACTAGCAGTCACAAAAAGGCGAAAAGCTCAATGAAGCAAATCAAGAGGCCAAAGGCCCAAAATTGTGAAGGTTTTAACCGAGCAAAAGTGAAGCACTCAAAGCGACAAATCAAAGGCCAAAGGCCAATTCACTACAAAAAGCAGTCCCTCGCCAAAAGAAATCAAAGTACTCAAACCAGTGAAACCTGAACCGAATCACGTGCTAGAGAAAGCTACCAGAAAACCATATAGTAAGAGACGATCCCGAGGTTGCAGTCCAGGAGCCTAAAAAGGGCTATCTCCCGAGACATCCAATATAATTTGCATCTCAGCACGAAGGTACACGTATCAAGTTACTTCTATTTATTTACGCAGTTTAATTTGGTAATAAGTAAGCAATGCATGAATTAGGATAGATCGAGTACCACAGTCTAATTTTCATATTCCAAAGCCAAACTTAGAACTTACGCCCTTTAATAGCATTGTTCGGGACGAACAACTAAAAGTGTGGGGTAATCTGATGGACCATAATTGTCTGAAACATAAATGCAGTTAAACCCACCAAATTAGACTGTTTGTCTATTTAACTTCTACGTGTTAGTCCCGATATATTTTCACAGGGCATTTTAGAGACTGAAGTGAAAACACGCTAAGGAGAGGATTTTATGCTGAAAAGATAACAAGAGTCAATCCAAGGTCAAGATCATATGCCGACTGAAGAAATATCAAGGATCCTGACGTTGAATTGACCATAACAAATTAATCAAACGAATCAGGAGTGGAGTCAAGACAGCCCGGGGAAGCAACACATTGACAGTTTTGTGAAAAGACTGCACAAAACTGTACAAAACTCACATTTGGGCAAGATGACCGACCACTTGGGCAAGAGGTGGCCAAAGCCACCCCTCCTCCGCCTTCCACCACCGGCAACCGGCGGCTCCTCCACCCATGGTGACCGGTGGCTTTTTGCTCCTCCACATGTCTCCTCCTCCTTCCTCCTCTTCTCCTCCCTTGGATCAAAAGACATGTGCATCCATCTCCACCACCCATCTCCTCCCATTTTGGCTATAAAAGGAGGAGCTCCTCCCCTCATTTCAACACACCTCAATCTCATTTCACTTCTCTCTCTAGAAGTTGTAATATTTGTAAAGTTGTAATCTTGGCTTTGGAAATAAAGGATAGCTCCCTTGGCGCTTCAACGGTTGTAAGTAATTCTTAGTATTTATTCAACTGTTTCATTTCCTTAGTTATAATGTTTAGCGCGATAAATAGTAGCTAAACTTGTAGTTCGGTCTAAGGGGCGCACTTGTATTATAAAATGTTTTAGACTATTAACTTAGTGTCTAGTCTAAGTATTCAAAACTTATTCTATGTGCCATTTATTAAGTCAGAACGTCCAAGGTAGAGTGGATGCTTGGAATGGCAAAACTCTACAGCGGGGTTCGTAAACTTGTACGGATAAGTGGATGCTTGGAATGGCAAAGCTTATCTGAGAAGTTTGACTCATCTTAAACACCATTTGGTTGATCGGGAATGATTGATCAAATGGATGCACATAGGCTAATATAACCGGGAATGGAGTATTAGTCTAAATAGAATAAGTGTTCTACGTCCTTGGAATAGGCTAGACAGTGTACGCAAATCGAGTGCTTGGAATGGCCTTGATACACCGTTTGAATACTTAGGAGAGTCACTAAAGGTCAATGATAAACAGGATATAATACAAGTCCCCTGAAACCGAACATTTCTCTTTAATTATAAACTGTAATTTACTTTCCAGTATTAAAATCAACCAACCAACCAATCAATCAATCAAAATAGCTGGTAGCTTTAAAACCAACCAACCGACCTTAAACACGCTCCCACGCTGCGTAATCCCCCCGAAGAACAATTATTCCCTTGGTTCCCTTGGGTTCGACCCCTACTTACCAAGTACTACCCAGTAGTATAGTTGCGAGTAGCAGACTATTATAAATTTATTTGCACAAATCGCTTTGACAACAAGTGGTTCTGTCAACGATCTCCATCATGATTGGGTTGAGTCGTCGTTGAGGCTCTCTTGATGGCTTTGCCCCGTCCTCAAGTAGAATACGGTGCATACATACCGCTGGGCTAACTCCTCTCAAGTCGGCTAGAGTCCATCCAATAGCCAACTTGTGCTGTCTCAGTACTTTTATCAAACTACGTTCCTGGCCTGCTTCCAAGCCACTCTTGATGATTACCGGGAGTGTGTTATTATCCCCAAGGAAAGCGTACTTCAGATGTCCGGGCAGGGGCTTCAATTCTATTTTGGGAGCTTGAATCATTGAGGGTAAAAAGTATTTGATTTGAATAGTTTTACCTCGTTGACTTCATATCCTGGTGTGAGAGGCTCCGAGATTGTTAAGTGGGCCAGCGTTTCTTGTAAGCCTTCGGTTAATTCGTATGAGTGTTCGGCTCCATTGAGTATGGCTTCTAAGGGATCTGCTCTTGGTTCTAGTTGAACTTCTTGAACCAGGTCGTCCAAGGTATTGAGAGTGTGTACTTCCTCAAACTCCATGGGATGTTTCATTGCTCGGAATATGTCGAAGCTGAAGACCTCTCCTTCTACTTCCATTGAGAGCATCCCACTTCCGTAGTCTATTTTCATTTTTGATGTTTTGAGAAATGGACGGCCGAGAAGGATGGGTGCATGGTCTGTTGGCCCGCCATTCTCCATTTTTAAGATGTAGAAGTCTGCTGGAAACACCAATTTGCCTACTTGAACCAAGACGTCTTCTATTTTGCCCTCGGGCTGTTTGCACGATTGATCTGCCAGTTGAATAGTGAGGCCGGTGGGTTCGAGTGGTCCAATTCTGAGGCATGAGTAGATAGAGAAGGGAAGGACGTTGATTGATGCTCTAAGATCTAGCATGCAGTTCTCGATCCGGATGTTGCCAATTGTGCACGGAATGGTGTAAGTTCCCAGATCACCACATTTGGGGGGCACCTTTTGTTGTATGACAGCCGACACGTTTCTACTCATTAGCTCTTGAGCATATCTAGCACTCCTCCTCCGGTTGGTGCAAAGCTCTTTTAAAAACTTAGCATATCGAGGAATTTGCTTGATGGCTTCCAAGAGGGGGATGTTGATTTCGACTTTGCTGAACAACTCAAATACGTCCTCATCCATGACATGTTGTTTTGGTGCTCAGGTTGGCACTGGAAATGGAAGAGAGGCACTAATTTTGGAGGTCTCAGTTATGGGCACTAGGTTGGTCGCTGGTACCGGGCCTGGCCTGCGTTCCTCAGGCGCATTTTCTTCTTCCTCTGGTGCGTCCTTGCTTTCCTCGGGCAACTCCGGGCTTTCGTCTTCCTCTCATTCCATGGGTGCAACGACTAGCTTTTTTCCACTCCTAAGAGTCACGGCATTCACATTTCCCCTCGGGTTCTGGACGGTTTGGGAGGGGAGCCGTCCGGACTCCTTTTTAAGCTTGGATACCGCCGTGGTTAGTTGAGACAACTGCTTCTTAATTTCTGCCATTTCCCCTCTTGCCTCGGCCTGATATTGCTGTAAATTAGTGTCCGTTTGCACTTGGCCGGTGACTAGCTCTTTCATGATGTCCTCAAGCGACCGGCTTGTACTTGGCTGACTCGATCTGGGCTGGTTATTAATCAGCCTATTCTGATAGACTCCTAGTCCTTGGTGTTGGTACTGATTTGGTCCCTTCTGTTGATATTGGCCCGTCGGGTACTGGTTTGGTCCCCTTTGTTGGTATTGGCCAGCTGGTGGGGCGTTCTGGTTGTACTGCTGGTGGGGCGGTTTGTAGAATGACTGAGCTGGTTGAGGTGCGGCTTGTTGTGTCATCCTTGGAGGGTGGTTCTCGTTTTTCCAGCTTGGGTTGGTTGCTTGACCATACTGCCGGCTTGGACCGGCGTGGTTGTTGTTGTTATTCTACCCTTGATATCCCTCTACTGCATTGGCCTCCACCGGGTCCTCTTCGATCAAAGTTGGGCATGTATAAGTTTTGTGGTCCGTAGAGCCACAAAACTCGCAAGGTCTTACTTGAACTGTCTGTTTTTGTAGGATTTGCATCATCATTTCCTTCATCTGTTCCATTTGCTCGGTCATTGAGTTTACCAGTGTCTCGACCTTTGCCACGTTCTTGGTTTGGGTAAACTCATCCTGCCGAGTGGTCTCCTCTCTGAACCGGGCATTTTCAGCTAATTTCGTGACTAGTCGCCTTATGTCGCTTAATGGTAGGCTCGCCAATGACCCTCCAGCCGAGGCATCCAGAAGCATTTTGTCCGAGTGGTTCAATCCGTCAAGCATGTACTCGATGATGAGTTTCTCGGGTAATCCAAGATTGCAGCAGCTTTGCTCCAATCGGTTGAATTTCTCGAGGTAGTCGAACATCGACTCGTTGGGCCCTTGCTTTATGTCCTGCAGCGGCCTCCTTACTTGCATCGCTCTTCCTGCTAGGTAGTCTTTGTCTAGAAATTTCCTTTGCATCTGAGCCCATGTTCGGATGCTTTCCGAAGGCAATGAATGGAACCAGTCGTTTGCCGAGTCAATGAGGGAAAAATAGAACGCCTTCAACTTGAAGTCGTCTATATTCACTCGATTGGGCTTTAGATTTTGGCAAATGGCATGTAAGCGTTGGAGATGAGTTGTCGCAGATTCTCCATGAGCTCCTGAGAATTTTGGCAAATTGTGGACCACGGACATGTCGATGGCAATGTTTTCTAGTTCAGGGCCCTCGTGTATGCACCACGGCTGATTTCTAAAATCTGGAGCATTGAGTTCGTCCATAGTAGGCTCGCGGTAGTTGTTATCCCCATAGTAATCATCGAAGATGGGTTCTCGTCTTGGCTCATGTTGATATTGCGGGGGTGGTGGATATCTAGGGGGCTGTACTGGACCAGCTCCATTTCGGTCCTCAGGTGGTCCTTGGTTTCTTCGAATGGCCTCCGTATTACGAGCTCTATGGTTTCGTATGATTTGTTCCGGATCGTCTACAAATTGAGGCGGTGCTTCATTATTTCGATCGAACAAATTCATCTCGTCGTCATCCTGATAGTCATGGTGGCTTCCTTCATGAGACATGGTGGTGCAGAAGCGAGTTCGAAAGAGAAAAGAAAAAGAACAGGTAATCGAAGGCTAACTCCCCGGCAACGGCGCCAATTTTGACGGGGCCCACCGCACTATCGTTAAGGTGCGATGTTCTCTGTGCAAAAATAAATTTACATCTCCGCTACTCGCGACTTCACTACTGGGTAGCAAGTGGTAAGTAGGGGTCAACCCCAAGGGAGTCAGGTGAATAGTTATTCTTTCGAAAAGGGGGGATTAAATTAAGCAGTTGGGGGGTTGGTTTTGGTTTTTAGTACTGAGAGTAGCGTGGGTTGGTTGTGATTTTAGTACTGAAAGGTAAAGTAACAGTTGATATTACAATTAAAGAAAAGCATTCAGTTTTAGGGGGCCTTGTATCATAATCTGTTTATCATTGACCTCTAATGATCATACTAAGTGTTCAAAAGTGTATCAAGGCCATTTCAAGCACTTGATTTGCCACACTGTCTAGCCCATTTCAAGGTCATAGAGCACTTGTTCTATTTAGACTAGCACCCCATTTCAAGGTATACTAGCCTATGTGCATCCATTTGATCAATCATTTCCGATCAATCCAAATGGTGTTTTAAAGAGGTCGAACTCCTCAGATAAGCTTTGCCATTTCAAGCATCCACTTACCCGAGTATGTTCACGAACCCCACGGAAGAGTTTTGCCATTTCAAGCATCCACTCAACCTTGGAAGTTCTAACCTAATATGTGGCACATAAAACAAGTTTTGAACACAAAGAGGCACTAAGATGTGGGTCTAAAACATTGTATGATACAAGTACATCCCTTCAACCGAATGAAGAGTTTAGCTACGAATGTTCATGGAATAGGACATCATAGCTAAGTGCGTTGAAAAGTAAAGGTTTTTGAAAGACAGTAAACTAAAGTTTTCGAAAGTAAAGATAGGAAAGTAAAGTACTGAAGGTATTAAAGCAGCGAGATTTGGAGTTGAATAGTCTCGGACCTCCGAGTGGACCTCCGAGCTAGCACCCGAGCGGACCTCCGAGCTCCCAAGCCTTCCAGCCGATCGAGTGTCCGAGTGGACCTCCGGGCGCTTGGCTGAAGGCGCACGACCGAGTGGCCGATCGGAGGGCTGAAGGCAGCCGACCGGCTGGCCGAACGGCTGGAGGAAGTGGCCGAGCGGGTGGCCGACCGGGCGCCCGCTTGTGCGTCTGAGCGTTTGGTTGACGTTGCTATTTCTTCTCGTTGCTGTTGCTCCTGGAGTTCGTTGCTAAAGATCTAAAGGCCGTTGTTGATGAGCTGGAGTTCGTTTCAAGCCGTTGGCGATCAGCGAATGAAAGCGCGACACGTCAGCCCAATCCGTGGCGCGAGTTTGATTCGAAATGGACGGACAAGATTAGATGGAACAGACGGCTGTGATTGCATCTGGGCAGATTAGTATTTAAGTTGTGTTTCGATCAGTTAGGGTTAATCTTTGCGAAGAAACACAAATCAAGTTCAGTCGAAGTCCAGGAGAGATTCGTTCCAGAAATTGATTGAGGGCTTTCGTTCGCAAGAGGATTCCGCATCATTTGGCGTTCGATCAAGGCTGGTGAATCGGTCCACAGAGAGATTGCAGTTCGTAGCTTTGGTGTTCTCCATTGTAACCCAGATTTTGTATTCCGGCGACTTAAGGTCGATTCCGACGTTCTTCATAGTGAAACCGGCGGAGCTAGTGAGCTCAAGTGGAGTACCTTCTCACCTAGAGGGGAACCACTATAAATCTGGTGTGTCACTTTACTTTCCGCAAATTATCAATTCTCTAATTGAATTTAGGGTTCGATAATTGAACAACAACAATATAATTGGATTAAGATTTAGTCCTGAATTACAACAAGTACTTTGAAAGACAGTAAAGTAAAGAAGAGAGTACTTACAAAAACCGTTGAGAGTGCTAAAGATCAAGCTTTGATTCCAAAGTAAAGTGATTACAAGATTGTGCCCACATAAGCTAGAGAGATAAGTCACTTGAGGACTTGTGATGTTGGAATGAGGATGGGATGATTTTACAAGGGCAAGGGAATGCTCTATTTATAGGCTAAGGGGAAGGGATGGATGTGGATGAGAGCAAGCCACTTGTCACAAGGGAAGAGGAGAGCCAAAAGCCACGGAGGTGAGTCATCTCCTCTTCTAGCCACCGGCCACATGGCAAGGAAGGAGAGGAAGAGCCCTTAGCCGCCACTCATGTGGCATGAGGGGAGAGGTGGATGTGAGTTTGTGATCTTTTCCCCAAAAGCCATCGGTCCTTTCAGCTCCGGACTGACTCTGGTTGCCCTTCGGTTGGACTTGTTTTGAGTGATTCCACGTCCGGTTCTTGAAAGTCAGAATTTGGTCGTGACCTGGAATGACTCGTAATTCATTTTCAGCTTTAAAACTCCTCCTTAGCCTGTATTCTCTCTAGACTTCAAAATACCCTGTAGATAAATATCGGAACTAACAAGCAAAAGTTAAATAGACAAAGCGTCTAATTTGGTGGGTTTAACTGTGTTTATGATTCATACAATTATGGTCCATCACCGAGCTACGCCAAGAATGCCGAACGTGCCTAGGAGCGTGCGCCGAGAAGTGCCGGGCCTGTCGAGTTTTGCATCCGGGCACGCCGAGAACCAGAACCGGGGCTGTCCGAGACCAACGCCGAGAGGCCCCAGGCTGCGTCCGAGGATCCCAGCCGGGCGCACCGGGAACCACTACCGGGCCATCCAAGGCCAGCGCCGAGACCCGAGTCCGAGAGCGCCGAGGGCCGAGTCCGGGAAAACCAAGTCCGCACCGAGAGCAGCGCCCAAGCCCGGATGACCAAGGGCCCGAGGAAAACCTCAACCTAGGCCATGACCATGCTCCGGCCAGAATCAGGCCTAACTTCCTTGATGAAATCATTTTATTTTGGCCTTATCGTACAGAATCCATGGTCCTCAACTCAAGCACCTCCGGCCAAGATTCCGGCAAGCTCCGGCCAAGTTCCGGCGAGCTCCGATCAACCTCCGGCGATGCTCCGACCAAGCTCCAATCACTTGCAACCTAGCTCCGATCAGTCACAACCTAGCTCCGGCAGTTCTAACCTTGCTCCGGCTAAATTCTGGCAAAGTCCAACCAAAATCGAACCATTGCTTTTCAGGTTGGCCATTTCTATTCCGGTTGCCCCTTCTAGTCATGGCCGGTTGCCCTTTGAAGCAAGCCATCTCAAGTAGTCCTAGTGGTTGCCCCTTGGCTCAACCAAGTCCTAGTTGTTGCCCTTTGGCTCCATCCAAGTTCAAGACGGTTACCCTTTGGCTCCATCCAAGTTCAAACCGGTGCACTTAAGGAGGGACTAGAGCCAAGTCAGTTGGTTCCATGCCAACCACAAACTGCCACTTTTGGCCTATAAGTAGAGAGGCTTGGCCTTTGAAAAATCATCCATGTACATCTCTTTTAGTTTTGGTTTTTGGTCACTTGGTCACTTATCTCTCTAGTTAGATCTTTGTTACTTTCACTCACAAGGCTTGTAAACACTTGCACACATTCGGATATCAAAAGCTCCAACTTCTTTCTACTTGTTATTGATTTGTTCTTGAGTTTACTTTCTAAAACCTTACTTGTTCTTGTCTTTGATTTCGAAAACCATTACTTTTTCCGTGTACTAGCTATGGTATTCCCTTCAATGGATACTTGTAGCTAAACTCTTCATTCAGTTGAAGGGGTTGTTATATCATAAACCGTTCTAGACTCTTTACTTAATGCTACTTAGTGGTTTAACTAGTTCTTTGTGCCATCAATTCGGGTTGAACATGACAAGGTTGAGTGGATGCTTGAAAAAGCAAAGCTCTTCCAAGTAGTTCATCCCCTCTTTAACACCATTTGGTTGATCGGAAATGATTGATCAAGTGGATGCACTTAGGCTAATATACCTTGAAAAGGGGCTAGTCTAGCTAGAACTAGTAAGCTATGTCTTGAAAAGGGCTAGCCGGTGAGGCATGTGCTTGAAAAAGCCTTGTTATGGGTTAAGTCTTGAAAAGGAACAACCCTCACCTTAGAACACTTAGTAAGATCACTAGAGGTCGATGATGAATGAAGCTATGATATAAAACCCCTACACCGAATCTTTCTCTTGATCAAAACACCAACTTTTCATTTACTTACAGTCTTACTTTCAACAACTTTAATTCAGTACCTTTACATTCAGCACCTTTACTTTCAAGTACCTAACTTTCAATTCAGTCCCTAACTTTACTTTCAGTACCTTTACATTCAGCACCTAACTTTACTTTCAGTACCTTTACATTCAGCACCTAACTTTACTTTCAGTACCTTTACTTTCAGTACCTAACATTACATTCAGCACCTTTATTTTCAGTACATTTACTTTCAGTACATTTACTTTTAGTATTTGCTTTTCGTTCAAAACCAAAAATCAAAACCTAACTGTCTTACTTTATTTTCCATTTTCAAAAGAACTACTCTATCCACTAACTCCCTTGGGTTCGACCCCTACTTATCACTTTACTAATCCAATAGTAAGGCCAAAGTAGTGGACTTATAAATTATTAATTTGCAGTGCTGCGACGATCGGCGTCTGTCAGGGACTCGCCGAGTGGTCTCTCTAAGTCAGTGTCTGGCCTAGATCAGATCAATCAGAGGGAGACTCATTGCAATATCTGATGAGGAGAAAGACAAGGTTCTTGAGGACTCGAGGAAGAGAAATTTGGTGATCAATGATGTTTCTGATGGTGAGACTACAAAAATTCTTGAAGGAATCATGGATGAACGTCCCGGTGAGCATGTTGAGACTGTGACAAAGGAGATTAATCCATCAGAGAAGGCTGATGGGTTGAAGGAAGCCATAGTATAAGAATCTGATCCTACAGAAAAGGATGAAGAGTTGGAAAGAATGTTCAAAGACATTGATGATGTCATGAAAGATTTGGAAAAGGAGAAGGATCTGGTAGTGGAAAGTTCAGAAAACTCACTTCGTGCCCAGGGTGTTGGGGTAGAGGTGTTTGATGCAGTGAAAGAGGGAAGTGTTCAGACTGAAGTTGAGTCAGCTAGTGTTCCAGTGGCAGTCGCTGTTGAGGAAACAGTGGTCGACCCAGTTATTGCTCAAAGTGTGCAGGAAGATGGTGCATCCGTTCGAGAGGATGCTACTGAACCAGTTTCAAAGAAGAATACTCTGTGAGATGATGACCAAGACCTTGTTCCACTTGTCAATCTCAAAAAGACAAAGAAGGACAAGGGAAAGAAGAAGGTGTCTTTTGATAAATCTACAAAGGGGCCAGTTCAGAATGATGCTGAGGTGGGCACCGTGGCAGGGGGAGCTGCTCCAGCCAAGAAAATGAAGCGTGATGCTGTGATTCCTGTCTCTGAGGATGTTGGGAGATGCAAAGTCCCACCCTCTGAGTCTGATACTGTTCCAGTTGGTGTGGTCAAGAAAGGAGTTTGGTTTGTCAATCGTGATGCTGCTAAAAAAATGGAGTTGTGTGCTGAAAAGGAAGATCATCCCTGAGAAGCTGCTGGAGGAGTTTAGTTATAAAGGGAAGGAGGTAATTAAAGTGCTGAAACAATCTGATCTGTTTTGGACGTTGGACAGATGCAAACCCTTCGACGAACAGCTGGTTCGTGAGGCTATGACAAACCATCCCCCTCGGTTTGGGGTCATTGGAGAAGCAGAGTATGGTGTCTTCTTTGTCAGAGGAAAGCAGATCAAGCTAGACCCTGAGCTCATTAATGTTTACTTCTCCATGGATGACTCAGTTGCTGATGAAGAAGAATCAGACTTTGAAAGAGTGATAGAGACCATCACCGCAGGATCAGTTCGGTGGAAGCCTGACACTGTGGTGCATACGGCTGATCTCTCCACGTTCTATTCCATGTTATTCTTCATTGTGGTGTTCAACTGGAGACCCTCAACTCACCGTTCAACGGTCAATCGGGATATGGCTCAGCTGATTTATCAGATAGGGAATAAGCTGAAGTTCAACCTGGGCAGAGTTATGTTCAAACAGATCGCTGATCATGCTACATCTATGAGAATTCTACACCAGGTTTGCTTCCCGTCTCTGATATATGAGTTAATCATCCATCAAGCTCTAGATTTGAAGTCCTCGACTGTCCGTCTCTCAAAGGCACCCAGCAAGTTCATCGTCGATCATAAGATGTATAAGGGTAATCACGTGAACGATCTCAAGGAGACGAACCAGAAAGGTAAAGTTTTTGCGGAGTCATCAAGTCGAGGGGGAGCAAGAATGGGTCGGGATGAGAGGAGTAGGCTGCTCGCGGACCTTCATGCCATCATTGCTGTGGACAAAGAACAGCGCCGACGGATCAACAAGCTGGCTCGTGCTCTCAGCTACCCAAGCGAGGATGATTCTGAGGCCATATCTACTGGTGAGGATTCAAATGAGGAGTCGTCTGCATGAAGGTCCCCTGAAAAACTATCTCTCTGAACTCAATATTATTAAAACTTTTGTATTTTTTGAGTGCTTGTTCTGGCACTGTTTGATTGGATGTTCGAACTAGATCGGACCCCTTGCCAGTTTGTGGCAAAAAGGGGGAGTATTTTGGAGGAGACAATGTTTTGTTCCCTCAAGGTTGTCTACTGTCTAGATAGTTAGATAGTCTTAGTTATCTAGTAGATTTGGTTTTACCAAAATGCCAAGGGGGAGATTGATGTTCCCTTGAGTGGCATGTATTTGGCAAAACGGCGTTAGACAGTTCGAGCAGGAGTTCAGGGGTAGTTCGAACTTATCCTGGCACTCATGTACAGCGTGGAACAGACGCAAGGATATTTCCCGGAAGGATTTCGACAATGAAAATCTCGTCGATTTGAAGTCGGTCAGCGACTTATTCGAACATCAGATATTCGCATGAATATCTACATTTAAGGCGGCGTGGCTGACTTGGGCAAGAAGTCTTCGTATATTCTTCCAACCGATTTGAGAAAGATATGCATCGAATATTTAGGAATATTTCCTAAATATTTGATGGGATTATCTTGAGCTGGTTTGGATATCGTCCGAGCATATAAATACAATGCTAGGGCGTCCATAATCAGCATCGCTTTTAATATCAAACATACACGAGCATATCCTAT
Organism: Rhodiola kirilowii; assembly: GCA_033675215.1. Lineage (NCBI taxonomy): Eukaryota > Viridiplantae > Streptophyta > Magnoliopsida > Saxifragales > Crassulaceae > Rhodiola > Rhodiola kirilowii. The sequence goes on along the minus strand of CM066195.1, from coordinate 21,822,328 downwards.
CGATTGGAGAAGAAGGAAGCAACGGCCGATTGTGTTTTCCCCACTGGAAACTCATCGGTGCAAGAGCAGTCTTATCAAGTGCAACTCAGACTGCCTGTAAGCGATCAAACTGCTGCACATAACAAAGGTGAACAAGCTTTCGAGAGAAAGCATCCGAGCTTCAAGGGAAGGTCGAGCACGTTCGGACAGAAGGTTCGAACGAAGGGGATCAAGGGGAACTGCGGTAAACCTCGGTTGCAAATCTGAGAGACGGAGTATTAGAGGCTAGGCAATTACAAGGTGTAAGCGTAAGTCCCTGTGTAAGCTCTAAACTCGTAATAAAGATTTGTGTCTCTTCTAGGGTGTGGGAAACCCTTGATAGGAATTTGCCGGCAGAGCCTTGGCAAATTCCCGAGTATTGCGCATCGGAGTAGAAAATAGCCAAAAGGCTCGAACGAAAGTGTGAATTTGGCAAAAGTGGCTCGACCAAATGATTTAAATGAGCAAGACACTATGATTTATGGAATGGGAAGTGATGGAAAAGCGCGGATGATGGTGGATGATTAAAAGTGGAAATGGACTGAAATATGAGGAGATGATGAGGTTTATTGTATTAAAGTGGATGAAGTGAATAACAAGGGTGGAACTCGTCACAATCAGATTACAATGAGCGAAGTATCTCAAAAGCTAGTAAGGTCACCCTATTGCCGAAGGGTTGCAACCCTCGGCAATAAGGTAGGGACCAAAGAGGGGACTCTTGTCTATTCTTCTTTAATGTCGAATGCTCTGGCCTTGCTTCTCTTATATAGTGATCCAAATGATGCATATTGAGGTGAAGAAGCAAACTAGCCGTTGGTGGGAGTCCAAGTGTAACCGATGGACAATTAATGATCTTTATGGCCTTTGACTTCCTTCCAACGGCTCTATTGTAGATGCAACTCTTCCCAAAGTGTCTTTGGAGATCTTTGTCATTAAATGGCTTGATTATGTAGCCGTTGCCTGATGAGCCGTATTTACACGGCTCATCAAGTCAACAAAACCCACCAATTACGACATTTGATCATAAGAATAGTTACTTGTTAATGTCGTTTTGGATTTCAGTCACTTTGCACGTCTAAAGAGGAATCGGGCTTAAAAGGGCATTTTATGCCAAAATCACCACAAGGCATTATTGGGCCACACTTGAGTTCCAAGCCAAAACTAGCCCACTTGCAAAATCTTGATGATTCTAGAAGCATCTCATCATCTGGCTCCTGCCAATCCATTTTGACTACTTCTAGAGCAAGAGTGCCTTGATGATTCTAGAAGCATCTCATCATTGGCTCATGCCAATCCATTTTGACTACTTCCAGAGCAAGAGTGGTGCCCAAGTTTGAGAAAACCCTAGCTCATTTCATATAAATAGAACCTCTTGGTCTAGGAAAAGGTGTCACAACTTAGATTGAGGAGTCCCATCGTGTGCCCCATTTGTGTGCCTCATTGGGGGCTTCTCTCTACTCCTCTCATCTTTGGCAATAGAAAGCAATCCTTTACTTTTCTTGTATTTACTTTCTTGTATTTACTTTCATGTATTTACTTTCCATGTGTTGCTATTGTATCCTTCCCATGGATATGAGTAGCTAAATCCCACATTCGGTTTAGGGATTCATACATTGTAGCAAGGTTTTGAGACCCTTTACTTAATGCTATCTTGTGTTCTTTGTGGTGTAAGTGCTTGAAATGGCCTTACCTTGGGTTATATCTTGGAATGGAGTAACCACACCTATGGACACAAGATTAGATCATTAGAGGTCGATGATGAACAAGCCACAATAGTATTGTCAACACATTTTGAGATTCTTCCCTTAATGCTACTTTGTGTTTACTAGTTCTTGCCATTATTTCGGTTGGACAACAAGGCTAAGTGGATGCTTGAAATGGTAAAGCTTGGCCGAGTAGTTCAATCTCGATTAACCAATGAAACCAAGTGGAGGCTTGAAATGGCAAAGCTTGGTCGAATAGTTTAATCCTTCTATTTGCCGCTTGTTTGAATCTTAAACGTGAGATCAAGCTGTTGCACTTAGACTAATACATCTTGAAATGGAGTATTAGTCTTGCTAGAACTAGAAATCTATATCTTGAAATAGAATAGATTGTGGTGTAAGTGCTTGAAATGGCTTTACTTTGGGTTATGTCTTGAAATGGAATGACCACACTCATGAACACAAAGTAAGATCATTAGATATCCATGATGAATGTGTAACAACAAATCCCTAGACCGAATACTTCTTTTTTTGTTTACCTTTTGCTCATTTACTTTTCGCACTTACTTTTGCATTTACTTTTTGCACTTCCAATTACTTGCAACCCCCCCCCCTCCTCCAATTGTCTTTTCTTTCTTCATTGTTTTTGCAAGAACAACAAGTAACCATTACAACTCCTCTGGGTTCGACCCCTACTTGCTGCTCTACTAATCCATAGTGAGCCTATAGTAGTGGAGCTTATAAATTGTAAATTTGCGAGCACCCAACGACGTGCTCGTCAAATTTTGGCGCCGTTACCGGGGAGTTGTGCATTGGTGAAGTTGTTCTTAGTTTTGTTTACTGTTCATTTTCTTAGCACTTTATTGTGCTTGCTTCTTGTGGTTCGCTATGTCTACTTATTATAGTAGAGAGCCTTGGAACGATGAGGAGTTTTCTCCACCATCCTTCCAACTAGAAATCCGCGAGAAGATCATCAACCTTGAGCAATCCCGGGACGAAACATTGGACGAGTACTTATGGTACTTCGATTCCATTGTGACGAGCTGCCCGCACCATGGATTCACGAACTTTGATCTTCTTCAAAGGTTTCTCGGTGGAATGATGCCACATGAGTGGAGTAGGCTTAATGATGCGGCAGGAGGCTCGGTGAATAACTTAACCATGGATGATCTTTGGAATTTGATAGATAATTTGGCCGAGAGGTCAAGACCAAGACAAGGTCAGTCTGAGCCGCTAGAGGACGATGTGGAAGAGTTGGCAGCTAGCATCCAACAGTTAGCCGACATAATGCACGAAAATCAGGCCAGAACCGATGGAGCCTTGGCCGAGTTGTCCGAGATAATGTCCAACTTGGCCCGGACCATGTCTGAGCTAAGGAGAGACCCGGGGGAGTTACCATCCCAAACTGAGCCAAGGGTGAGTGAGGAAGAGCCTAGATCAGATTACTCCGAGCCGACAGAGGATGAGCGGATGATTGAAGAAGAACCGGCCGAAACAAGCCCGGTCCTCACTGCCGAAGCGACCGAGACCATCCCCTTCCTCACTACCGGGCTGTCCGAAGAAGGCCTTGTCCTCATTACCAAAGAACCCCAACTTGACCCTTCCCCTTCATTGTCTATGAAGATCACAGCCACTGAAACTTATGTAAACAAAGATGAGGTGCAAGGCAAGTTAGAGGTGAAGTTAAACATGGGGACAAGCTTGATGTCGCTTGTGAGTGATGGCAAGATTATGATCTTCCAAAATTGCAAGGATGCCAACCGTTCATACATAAAGAAGCGACCGAGGCATGTAATGTTTGCATGGAAACCGGGATGGAGAAACAAGAGAGCTCGGCTCAATGGACCAGCAGCTATGGTCAATGGGTCCTCACCTACTCGGAGGGATGTAAAGGCAAAACCACCCGACCAATGGAAAGGAGAACCAAGCCCGCTGCCACATAAGTTCTTTGGGCAGATTGAAAGAGCAGTTGTGGCAAAATTTGACCTCACACGCCCATGGGATCCTAACTTGTGATCCCCAATTGAGGTACCGTCGAGCCAACAACGTTAATAAAAGGCGCTCGCCGGGAGGCAGCCCGGCACATTTACTTTCTTCTTCATTTTCAGTTTTTACTTATGTCATTTCCCTTCCTTTGTTTGCATGCCTTATATGTCTTGAACTTAAGTTGTGCCGTGAGGACACGACTTTGTTCAAAAGTGTGGGGTGGGTTAGTCAGTTTGTTGTGTCAGCACGTTTAGTTCTTGCACATGCATAGAGTCAGCACGTTTCCCTTGAAATTTTAAATTTTTGAATAAGGATTGCCTTCTATTTTCCTAGATATGCGATATTGATCTTTGATGATGTGAAATAGATAGAGCCGATTACATGCATTCTCTTGTGAAATTTGAATTGTGTGATGACATGTGATCTTAACTTTCTATGTGTCCTTGTGAGTTGAGATAATAAGGGATGTGGAGTTGATAGAAATGTCCTAGAAAGGCTTGACAAAAGCACTCAAGGGACCGAATCTCAAACTATATGGTTATGTGGACTTAGTGGAGGCTAGCACTTCGAGGCTCATGGGTTTAGAGTGGACTCTGCCGCTGCAGTGTTTATGCAAGGGGCGGGACGGGAATCAAACCGTCCTATCTCTAGTCCAAGTAGCCGGGAAAAGAGGTGAGCGACCCTCAACTTGACCCGCGCCGAAATGACAAGGATGAGAAAGAGCGGGGAGGTATTTCCATATGCTTGTGGGCTATGATTGGACCTCCCAAAAGAGAAGGACAAGCAATTAACAACAAGGAGCAAAGCTCAAAGAAAAATCAACCCAAGTGTGAAAGTTATAGCCGAAACAAAAGTGAAGTTCATCACCGCCATATCAAAGGCCGAAGGCCAAATTCATTACAAAAGCTGTCCAAATAAAGCAACAAGAAAAACTCAACCCTTGAGCCCGAATAAATCAAGTGCAAGAGAAAGCAAAGAAGTATAACCATATAGTAAGAGATTGGAACCAAGAGTGTAGATCATGGGCCTAAAAAGGACTATCTCCCACTCATCCAAATTGGTTTGCATCTCGGCTCAAAGGTACATGTATCAAGTTACTTCCATGTTTGATGCATGATACTTTTAGTAGCAATTGAGTTATGCATGGAAAGGTGAAATCTAGACTAGCAACTCATATGCATATCTAGGGTGCCGAAGGCATTGTGGTGTTTTACTTATTTTCCTCTTGTGACATAAGGCCTTGTTCGGGACGAACAAGTTCAAGTGTGGGGTGATTTGATGAGCCGTATTTATACGGCTCATCAAGTCAACAAAACCCACCAATTACGACATTTGATCATAAGAATAGTTACTTGTTAATGTCGTTTGGATTTCAGGCACTTTGCACGTCTAAAGAGGAATCGGGCTTAAAAAGGGCATTTTATGCCAAAATCACCACAAGGCATTATTGGGCCACACTTGAGTTTCAAGCCAAAACTAGCCCACTTGCAAAATCTTGATGATTCTAGAAGCATCTCATCATCTGGCTCCTGCCAATCCATTTTGACTACTTCCAGAGCAAGAGTGCCTTGATGATTCTAGAAGCATCTCATCATTGGCTCATGCCAATCCATTTTGACTACTTCCAGAGCAAGAGTGGTGCCCAAGTTTGAGAAAACCCTAGCTCATTTCATATAAATAGAACCTCTTGGTCTAGGAAAAGGTGTCACAACTTAGATTGAGGAGTCCCATCGTGTGCCCCATTTGTGTGCCTCATTGGGGGCTTCTCTCTCTACTCCTCTCATCTTTGGCAATAGAAAGCAATCCTTTACTTTTCTTGTATTTACTTTTATGTATTTACTTTCCATGTGTTGCTATTGTATCCTTCCCATGGATATGAGTAGCTAAATCCCACATTCGGTTTAGAGATTCATACATTGTGGCAAGGTTTTGAGACCCTTTACTTAATGCTATCTTGTGTTCTTTGTGGTGTAAGTGCTTGAAATGGCCTTACCTTGGGTTATATCTTGGAATGGAGTAACTACACTTATGGACACAAGATTAGATCATTAGAGGTCGATGATGAACAAGCCACAATAGTATTGTCAACACATTTTGAGATTCTTCCCTTAATGCTACTTTGTGTTTACTAGTTCTTGTGCCATTATTTCGGTTGGACAACAAGGCTAAGTGGATGCTTGAAATGGCAAAGCTTGGCCGAGTAGTTCAATCTCGATTAACCAATGAAACCAAGTGGAGGCTTGAAATGGCAAAGCTTGGTCGAATAGTTTAATCCTTCTATTAGCCGCTTGTTTGAATCTGAAACGTTAGATCAAGCGGTTGCACTTAGACTAATACATCTTGAAATGGAGTATTAGTCTTGCTAGAACTAGAAATCTATATCTTGAAATGGAATAGATTGTGGTGTAAGTGCTTGATGGCCTTACTTCGGGTTATGTCTTGAAATGGAATGACCACACTCATGAACACAAAGTAAGATCATTAGATATTTATGATGAATGTGTAACAACAAATCCCTAGACCGAATACTTCTTTTTTTGTTTACCTTTCGCTCATTTAATTTTCGCACTTACTTTTGCATTTACTTTTTGCACTTACTTCCAATTACTTGCAGCCGAACTCCCATTTGTCCCTTGTGCATCCTTGCGTAGGACCTCGTCTAGGGCACTCTTAAGGACCCCTTGATAGCCTTGCCTTAACCCAATGATGTAATCTGCCCTTCCATAGTTATTTGGCATTCTAAGGCTATCTGTCGAGGTAGAATTCCCAGATGATGCATATCGGTCGAGGGTTCTGGTGGTGTGTCCCTTCTGTGCGCACAGGGCACTCGTCAACTGGGTTTGCCATGACACTGTGGGATTATTGCCTCGTCCCCATATGTTGGCTATTCTAAGATCATTGGTCGAGGTGGAATCTCCAAATGGCCGGGTTTGTCCGAAGATTCCTTCAATGTTCTGATTATGCGCACGCAGGGCCCTGTCGGGGCCCTGGCCAGTTTTGCCTCGCACTGTCTCGACTCGAGCCCTTCCGAAGGACCTCAGGTAGTCTGCGGAATGGCCAAGGTCTTCGTCCTTGTGTCCTCGTGTCCTCATCCAGGCTGGCTCGCTCGGGGCCTTCTTGGTCGTCGGGGCCATCGGCGTTGTCACTTCGCGCTCTTTGGCCAGGTCCTTGGCATAATTCCTCGACAGGGTCTCTCTCGGCTCGGGGCCTCCAGGTCCATTCCTATCATTCCTCCCCTCTTGAAATCCGACCTTGCCCTCAAGGTCGGGGCTAGGACCTCCTCTCTTTTTGCGCATTTCCTTGTTCTCCAACTTGTCTCCCTTATTATTGGGTTGTGCCTCGTCCTCCATCTTGGACAAGTATGGAAGTCCTCCGGGGTCAAAAGGAATGTTGGCATCTCGGTGCTTTCCCACGTCCAAGCACCTCTCCCCCAAGTCCCCGCAACTTTCCTCGATCAAAAGATATGACCCACAAGTGGTAGCGCGGGAAGACTTGGCTTCTCCTGAGAAACGACACAAGGAGGCTTAGGACGATCAAGCATGCATAAACTACGTCATACCTTGATCCATGGGATGCCTTGAAAGTCTTCCTAAGTTTGAGGATCTCGGTTGTGCTGTTCTCATCTAGGGCCTTTGGTGCCTTGCATCTAGGCTCATTCCGCTCCTTCTCTCCTAGTGGCTCTCCTTTCCCTCGGTCAAATGGTATAAGGCCTCGTTCATCCCAAGGCCAACCTTGGAGCTCTTTGCGCCTCGGCACCTTCTGGTCATCAAGGTCATAAGTCAATCTTGAACATTCTAGTAGTACATATTGACCTTGAGGAAATGACTTGGGTAGTAGCTCTCTTTTCTTCCCTCGTGCCAAGGGGTCCTCTACTTCCACGTCGGCTTGCGCCTTCTCGGAACCGTTCATATCCTTCAACAAGATCTGCTCGCTCATGACTTGCGGCAGATCTGAGATGTGCTGAGCCTTCATGTGTGGTTCTCGGATGTCTCTCAAGGGTGCCTTGATGGGTTGTTCCTCATCGCCTAGTTCCTCTTCACCGCGAGTCGTGACTAGGTTGGTGGTTGGCTCGATGTCCGCGTGTGCGATTGCGTCCATCGTTAAGCCTTCCCCTTGGTCGAGGGCCTTTGCCATGACTTGCTCCACGTACTCGGCAAGTATGTTTCTCAAGTCCTTGCGATGTTCACTTCTCGAGGTCCGCATATCTTGAATGTCGTGAAAGAGGGCGTCCACTTCGGCCTTCACCATGTCGATCTCTTCCTTGTGCACGTAGCGCGGCCTTGGCTGAATTCCTTCGTGCCATTCAGCGCCTCCTCCCCTTGGGTAGAGATATTCATCCCGCCCATAACCATTGGCATATCGGTGCTCCCACATATCTTGGCGGTTTGCCCAAGACTCATCGTCCTTGTTGTAAGGTTGATGATGATGGACTAACCTTCTTGGATATTGGCAGTGGGCATAGTCTGGAGATCTTGCTTCTTGCCGGTACGAAGGTCTTTGCGGATACTCATAGTGTCCCCATTGTTCCGTCGAGTAGTGGTCATGTGATGGGTAGGCGTTGTAGAAAGGAGATCTCCATTGGTCTCGTTGGTGAAAGTCACCTGGAATATCCTCTTCGTATCTCCACATCAGAATGTTGCAAGGGAAATGACTCCTAGGATCGTAAAGCTCTGAGGCCAATTGATAGGAATTTGCCGGCAGAGCCTTGGCAAATTCCCGAGTATTGCGCAGCGGAGTAGAAAATAGCCAAAAGGCTCGAACGAAAGTGTGAATTTGGCAAAAATGGCTCGACCAAATGATTTAAATGGGCAAGACACTATGATTTATGGAATGGGAAGTGATGGAAAAGCACGGATGATGGTGGATGATTAAAAGTGGAAATGGACTGAAATATGAGGAGATGATGAGGTTTATTGTATTAAAGTGGACGAAGTGAAGAACAATGGTGGAACTCGTCACAATCAGATTACAATGAGCGAAGTATCTCAAAAGTTAGTAAGGTCACCCTATTGTCGAAGGGTTGCAACCCTCGGCAATAAGGTAGGGACCAAAGAGGGGGACTCTTGTGTATTCTTCTTTGACGTCGAATGCTCTGGACTTGCTTCTCTTATATAGTGATCCAAATGATGCATATTGAGGTGAAGAAGAAAACTAGCCATTGGTGGGAGTCCAAGTGTAACCGATGGACATTTAATATCTTTATGGCCTTTGACTTCTTTCCAACGGCTCTATTGTAGATGCAACTCTTCCCAACGTCTCTTTGGAGATTTTTGTCATTAAATGGCTTGATTATGTAGCCGTTGCCCTTGGAGGCCGAACTCCCATTTGTCCCTTGTGCATCCTTGCGTAGGACCTCATCTAGGGCACTCTTAAGGACCCCCTGATAGCCTTGCCTTAACCCAATGATGTAATCTGCCCTTCCATAGTTATTTGGTATTCTAAGGCTATCTGTCGAGGTAGAATTCCCAGATGATGCACTTCGGTCGAGGGTTCTGGTGTTGTGCCCCTTCTGTGCGCACAGGGCACTCGTCAACTGGGTTTGCCATGACACTGTGGGATTATTGCCTCGTCCCCATATGTTGGCTATTCTAAGATCATTGGTCGAGGTGGAATCTCCAAATGGCCGGGTTTGTCCGAAGATTCCTTCAATGTTCTGATTCTGCGCACGCAGGGCCTTGTCGGGGCCCTAGCCAGTTTCGCCTCGCACTGTCTCGACTCGAGCCCTTCCGAAGGACCCCAGGTAGTCTGCGGAATGGCCAAGGTCTTCGTCCTTATGTCCTCGTGTCCTCGTCCAGGTTGGCTCGCTCGGGGCCTTCTTGGTCGTCGGGGCCATTGGCGTGGTCACTTCGCGCCCTTTGGCCAGGTCCTTGGCACAATTCCTCGACAGGGTCTCTCTCGGCTCGGGGCCTCCAGGTCCATTCCTATCAACCCCCCATAGTAGGCGTGGCCGAACTGGGTTATCATTCTGTGCGTCCATCTACTTTTGATCTGTCTGCTGAACTGTTGTGAAAGGAGTTCAAAGTCTGTCTCAACTATACCTTGAACACTAGCTTGAACAGGGGATAGAATTTCATAATGTGATTGGCTTAACACAAATCCATCTGCTGTTCTTGTAATTTTAATTCCTAATATTACATCAGCTCATCCCATATCTTTCATATCAAACTTCGAGTTTAATATTGCCTTAGTGGATTTGACCAAGTTTTCATCGCTTCCTACGATGAGTATGTAATGGACATATAAGCACAAAATCACATATCCGTGCTCAGTAACCTTGATGTATACATTTGTCACACTCGTTGATTTTGAATCCGTTTGACAATATTGCGTTGTCAAATTTCTCGTGCCACAGTTTTGGCGCTTGTTTCAGACCATAGAGACTTGACAAGTTTATAAACTTTTCTCCCTTCCTGACACTCTACAACTCTCAGGTTGTTCCATATATATTTCTTTCTCAAGGTCTGCATTTAAGAAAGCAGTCTTCACATACATTTGATAAATTTCTAAGTTGCGCAATGCTGCAATAACAATTATCATTCTAATGGATGTGATCCTTGTCACAGGGGAAAATACATCAAAGTAGTCTAGGCCTTCCTTTTGTCTATACAATTTGATCACAAGTCTTGCCTTGTACTTTTCAATAAGACCGTCTACTTTCAGTTTCTTAGTGAAAATCTACTTGGAGTTAAGTGATTTGCATCCTTGAGGAATATCAACTAACACCCACGTATGATTTTATATAATAGAGTCTAGTTCACTTTTTATGGCTTCACTTTTTATGGCTTCTTTCCATAGAGGACCTTCAACCGAGCTGATTGCTTCATTATATGTACTCTCCTGCCTCAACCATAAAAGTTAGAAAATCAGGTCCAAACGAATTTTCAACCCTAGCTCTTTTGCTTCGTCTAGGTTCCTCTAAACTTGTATTCTCCTCGAATACTTCTTCTTCTTGTTGAGACATTTCGGTGAGATCAGACATGAAACGAAGATGTAGGTTCCAGCATCAAATAATGAATGAAATAATGAATGAAGAGGTGGAAAGAGATAATGAAGCAGTACATGAGACAATAATCCCAGCATCAAATAATGAACGACGATGTATCAGACATGAAACGAAGATGTTTACTTCAAACGAAGGTGCATACGGCACAAAACCAAAACTCATGTTCAGATATAGTGGTATCTCTCATCTGCTTTAATATATCTTCGTGTATCTTCAAACACTCTTTTGTTCCAAACAAAGATGTAACCTGGGTTCTCTACAAAATGGAATGAAATATCATTAGTAGTCTCCTAGATGCATGTTAATTATTCGTAAACTGATGTCAGTTAATGTGCATTGCCTCAAACAAATAGACACTTGGGAGGCTTCAGTAGTAGCACTAAAAAGTAAAAACAACACTACAATCTAACAAAAAAAAATGTAGTTGGCCAGAACCAAAACCCAAACAAAAAACAGACAAAACAATTTAGTCCTGAAGCATAATCAAAACCCAAAAATTCATGCACCAGGCCCAGCCATTAACAAAATTCAAATGGAGAAACTCATGAAACCCCACAGTAACAAGATCTGAAACTGCATCAACTGGGATCAGCCGAAAAACATCATATTATTTACAAAGTGTCACCAGAAAGCCAACTAACAGGGAGCATGTGTATACACATGTTTGTACCATAACCATAAGCACAACAAACTGCTAGGAAATCACGTGAATACTTGCGACAACCCTACTTAAACATATCCAAATTCCTTTCACACACATTTTATCAAACACTATATGGACATCAAAGTGCTCAACGGCTGCAACAATCCTCTTTTCAATGTGGGAATGAGCCTCACACACCCAAACTAGATCCCCAACTCTCTAATGTCTAGCTGAGTCCTTCTACCCCAACACATTTCACATCACAGAATAAATCATACATACACCAAATACAAAATTAAACAGCATTCCACCACTTCAAATAATAAAGCATCACAGATAAAATGCTCTTGAACTTATAAAAGTACTTTTCTTGAAATTAAACTAAAGTTCAAATCAATGATCCAGTTAATGCTTGCTTACATTTTCCGATCTATAACACCCAAATCACTCATGAACCAGCGCACAGAAAGGCAAGCACTCCTCCTCGTCGGATCTAACAATTGGTGTAATTAATAAAAAAATACAAATCATCAACATCAAAACTCAATAACAGACATAACATTACACCAATTCAATATCAACATTTCCAATTACTTGAAAACATACATGTTGATAAATATTGAATGCCAACCAGGGGATTCTTTCATAGTCTTGAAGGCAAGGTAGATGGGTTTGCTCTGCCCCATCCTGAGCTGAAACTTCACCTTTTCTGGCTGCAAATAAAGGAAGTATAAATTATTCTCACAATCAGATAATGATTTTTTACTATAACACACCCAGCTGCATGTGAATATGAAATATCAATCAATAAAACCTGAATTTCTTCAATAGCCGCCCTCGGCTCCGGAGAGTCTTTGACAGCACTCAAATCCATCAAAGCAAAAACTGATCAAGCATTCAAACTCGAATGCGCAAGGCACCGCAAACATCCAAACAGGTCGAACATTAAAGTTCAAAACTTTCAATCACAAACAAAAATTCAGATCTGCGTTTCACACCAATCGCCAACGATTCCCAGCACCAACGCCGCAAATGAATCCCAAAATCGCAGCTCCGACTTCGAAACCCAAATCTCAGCCGCATCGCTCTTGCAACCCTAATTTCGACCTTCGGTGTTTTGTGCTCAACCAGTCGCGAACGGCAGGCTATCGTAGAAGACGTACTCATGCGAATGTGACCCTCCCAACCTCCGGCGCACAATGGTGGATCGATGCTATTTGGGAGATATGGATCTCGATCATTCTGGGTTTAGGAGATGAGAGGAACAAAAATCATAAGCAGGATCTGCGGAATAAGAAAATGAAAATATAAAATGTTTAATGTGTAGTGACATAACTGCCCTTTGATATTAGAGATTAATTGATATTAGGATTAAAAAATCAAAAAGTAAGTGGTGGGATCTGTCTCAATAAGATGAATTTGATAAGAAAATAAAGGGTGTAGACGGCTGTCTCATTTTAAGGAGGATTGTCTCATTTGAATGTTCTTTTAACATTCAGAAAAAATATTGTTCACAAGCAATTTAAAGAAATACTGCTCAAACTAAAAGCAAAAGGGGAATCTTGTCAGTGACAAGTGATACTTTTAATTGGTAAATAAACACACTTCAAATGGGCATTAGCTTCTTCAGTCGTCTGTCCACCGGACAGCATAAAAAGTGATTTTTATCAATACCAATTGCACACAATGGTTTTACTTAAGCATATCGATATATCATGCATTGTAAGTTTGTAGCTTCTAAATTGTTAAACAAATTGGTGAAGAATCGCTTTTACCATGCCATCCTTCTTTCTTCAAATATATATGAAACTGAAAAACAAAACCAGGACCATTGCAAGAGAACCAGTTCGTTACATCTAATTCCCCACCATTGATTTCAGCTAAATTAAGATGACTGATCCGAGGGCGACAATTTCAAGTGATACAACCAAATATATTTTTGTTCAAACTTCATCGGATATGGAAGTATAAACAGTGGCGACAGTCTCGAACTCTATAGGTGTAGCGGTTCTGTGTACGGAAGAGGGCAGTCGAAAATTCCCCATGGAACTGTTAAATGTCAATGACTGCAGTTTCATCCATTATGATTGGAGGCACACGAGCCAGAACAGGTACAGATAAGTAACTCTAGTTCACGAAACTGAGTGTCATGACAAATACAATGGAAGGTGTAATTCTTAAAAGCAGGCTAACATGCCAAAATGACAGAAAATCATTCAACATTGCTCAAGAGAATTGAGTGTTTATATTTACATAATAAATAATGATTGAAATACCACCCTTTTCACAATTAAGGAAAATATATAGCCACCAATGGAGGGTCAAATAAGTCTAATATAGAAACATTGAAACTGACAAAATAAACAAAGTCAATGAGTTTGTTACTTTTAAAAATCACAACTTTCATGATGTTTCTTGTATAAAGGTGGACATCACCTTCATCCATTCATGAACATCATATTCCACGCAGGAGCCAGATGGACCGAGTTACTTTAAAAATAAGGAAAAAGTACACATTGGTGCCTTGAACTATCAGTCTTTTCCAATCGAAGGTCCAAACTATCGATTTTTCCAATCAAGGGCAAAGTAAAAAATAAATTGACCAATTTTTTAACACCGAGCACCGTAACTTCACCGCGAATAAATTGCGAACTTAAACATGTGAACCATGTTGAAAATAACACGATGATCTCATCATGAACTCTTAACGTATTAAATCGATCTTTATTCTTTAACACCAATACACTTTTGTTATTGTGTCCCTTCTAACGGGATTCACATGATTGAGTTTGTAAGTTAATCGCGGTGAATCTACGATGCTCGGTGTTCAAAAATTAGTCAATATAATTTTTACTTTGCCCTTGATTGGAAAAATCGATAGTTTGGACCTTCAATTGAAAAATGGCGGTAGTTCGGGATACCAATTTGTACTTTCCCTAAAAATAATTACAACATCATATTCCACGGGAACAAGCCCTTAGACGCGTGAACACTAAAAATCCATAGAGAGATAATTCTTGAATATCCCCAACTTCCGTGAGGTGATTCGTGAATATCAACTTCTAGTGGATCCACCATCAGCCTGAGAGTAAAAGTCGGTGATTAAAGTAGTCAAATATAAGAGAGTTCAGCGAACATGAATGCACAAGTTGTAAGAAACTCAAACGCTCGATCCTGAAGTCAATACCTTCCACATTTGGCCGGAGCCAGACTTGATAAGTAGAGCTTTTCAATTAAGATTAGTAGTGTATACTTTCTTTGAATCTTTTCTCTTAGAAGATACTAGAGCACGCCTGAAATATAAAAGACCGTCTCTACTTGGATCAAATAACTTAATGCACCAACACCAACACTAACGGATAGCTAGTACCTTCCTAAATGCATAGATGCTATGGGACCTCCATAGCCAAGCATGTCACAGAAAGGCTGAAAAATCGGCGAGATCATTTTGAGATGCTAATAGTAATGTTAAAAACATATGACTAACCTTCTATAAAAAAAAAGTCCATTGTTCCCCGAAACATCATTTTCTTATCGAAACTTATAATGTTTTACAAACTAACTAGTTTTCAAAGATAAAGGAAAAAACAACTTGTAAGAAGAATTGACGGTATACATAACCTAACTTGTACTCCATTGACAAGAGCTTTTCAAGATTATAAGACAAAGAATTATGTCATATCCTCCAAGGAAAAGACAAAAACATCACCATCTGGTCGATTTGGGAGACAATCACCTGCAAGAGATTTTGGAAGACAATAAGCTACACTGAAATCTGATCGATTTGGGAGGAAAGAAAAAGGAGTAGTTTCAGAGACCGAAGGAGAACCGCGAAGGAAGCAGGAGAGCTGATAAAGATAAGAATTGCGTGGTGAATCAAATTCAGAAACAAAGGTAGCCTATACTCCATAGAAACGATTCAAGTGTGTATCGAAGAGGTCATACCTAATTCCTAGAGCAACAGAAGACATGGTAGAAACCTCCGACTAAGAGTGAACGACCAAAACAGACGCAAGCATCCATCCACAGTGCACACAGTATTGCAGAAACAAAGTGAACACTTCGGTAAGATGCAATGAAATC
Source organism: Rhodiola kirilowii (assembly GCA_033675215.1). Classification (NCBI taxonomy): domain Eukaryota; kingdom Viridiplantae; phylum Streptophyta; class Magnoliopsida; order Saxifragales; family Crassulaceae; genus Rhodiola; species Rhodiola kirilowii. The sequence goes on along the minus strand of CM066195.1, from coordinate 21,806,892 downwards.
TGAAGCGGCGTGGAGATCAAAAGTTTTTCTCCGATTAGGGTTCTATTTGATTTAATACAAATATAAATGCAGACTGAATTTTTAGAAGATATGACAAACCAAGGCGTGAATATGACCCAAATTTCCAAGAGAAAGAAATTGTATAGTTATGGTGAAGAACAAAAGAGAATCTACCAGGATATGACACCCCAACTAAAAGCTTAGCAGCTTCCTTATGCCTAATTATGAAACATATGCAAATACATGAAATGCACAACAGATTATAACTTGGCAGAACAGAATGAGTAAAATTGTAAATCAAATACAAAGACACTTTTGAAAATTGATTTTTAAAAATGATGTTATGTTTATGTGCGTTTGGAGACATGTATGGAACAGATCAGAGAGAGAAGCGATTCATCCTTTACCTGAATTCACATAGCTCTGCTTCAGTTAGCTTTAGCATATCAAAATTTAAATAGATACATGTCATCTTCTATTGCGTCTATGAGAGAATCGAAAATCATCAGCATCATTTTCAACACATCCCCATTTGCGTGCTATACCTAAACCATTTTCTTGAATTATAACCGAGGATGAAATATCTACCTCAACTCATCCAATTTCTTTTGCTCCCTTTTCTTCAAATTTTTTTGCCTAGAGGTATCACATCATAATGGACATCATATATGCAGTGTCAACCAATGTTTTGCATACACGTGCATAATTATAAAATGCGACACAAAAAGTGAAATCGAAATGGCATTTCCTATGTCAACTAGATGTCCCCAACAAAAGAATGCTTTAGATCTTTGAAAACTGGTAATAGATGCGCCAAAAGAATTAAGACTCCTATGTCAACTAGATGCCCCTAACAAAAACTCATACATTTCCATAGCTTACATCGAATTGGCAAACCTCAAGGCATTTGTTGAATCTTCTTCTAAAGCTTTGGATCTTTGAATAGCTTCTTCTGCAAAGCAAAATGCACCGGGCATCACAATCTAAAATAAAAACAAAATGCAAGTCAAAGCAGAAAAAGTATATTTAGGTTCAGATAGCAATACCTTCCTCCCTTCTTAAGAACAATGTTACAAGCAAACATGAGCATGCGGGAACATATTCAAAGCACATAATGATAATATTGGAATCATACAATTTAAACATAACCCTTAAAAAACTCCCTATCTGCATGGAAAATGCAGTAATGTTCCCATCAGGGGAGAAGTCCAATAAAGGAATAAAAAACATAACAACTTATACTGATGTTAGAAATTATTGGCAGCTGAATAAAGCCCAAAAACAACTTCAAAAATTGCAATGCTCCTCGAACAGAAAGCAATATATTTTAATGGCACTAGAAGCGCCGAGCTCCTAAATAAAGCAGAACATGGAAAAGGGATTGGATCTTAGTAAAGTTTCAGTCTTCTGAATAAAGTTTCCCACTGTCTGAAGCTATTCACTAACTGTTCTCTCTCCATTCTGACACGCCTTATTTCTTCATCCGACTGCTCTCCATGGGCCTTACTAGTCGAAGAGCACTCGTCCTAAGTACGGTCAAATCTAAGAGGATAATACAAAAAGAGGGTGAACAGTGTCATGCATGTAATGCTGGATTATACTAGAGCACATGTTTTGAATCTAAATGATTTATATTGGAGTGACCAAGAGACTCTTGACAGCAAATTCGGGAGAAGAGAATCCAAAATGAGGATGATCCAAAATGACGAAGAGACACTTGACAACAAATCCGAGAGAAGAGTGACATGCATGTAATGATGGATGATACTAGACCACGTGATCTGAATCTAGATGATTTGTATTGGAGTGACGAAGAGACACTAGATCACAAGTTCCGAATCTGGATAATTTGTATTAGAGTGCAAATATAAGAGAATAGAATCCAAACTGAGGAGGATGAGTACCATGCATGCAGTGATGGATGATACTAGATCACAAGTTCCGGATCTAGATGATTAAAATTGGATTGACGATGGGGCATTTGAAAAATTCTAAGAGAAGAGAATCCAAAATGCAGTGATGGATGATATTAAATTTAATGAAGATAGCCACAATCATGACGAGACACTTGGGAACAATGATAAAGGAGATGAGGATGATAATGAAAAAAGACCTCAACTCATAGCAGAATGTTATGTGAAGAATAAGTGGAAGATGATTCACACAAGAAACTCATTTCTGGAGAAGGCTCTTAACTTTGATGAGAAAACTCCATTTGATGATGAAGAGACATTGGAAAATTGGTTGGATGACTTGTGGAAGGAGTGGGGATTGGCAATAGAAAATAACATGGAAACTACTTATTTTGACAACTCTGAATATAACAACTCAAGTAAAGAACCAACTGAAGACTTTGAGCATTCACATTCTAAGAGATGATATTGGGTATGTATGTCATATATGCAAAATAATTCAAAAGGACATTCATAACATATTTGAACTTCAATATGAGATTGCAGATCCTATACGAACCTACAATTATGAGTCGCGATCTAAAGGAAACAAGGAACTTTTAGAGTTCATTACAAATTCTATAGAGTTCTTTGGAAATAAAGTTTTACATGGTTTCTTTGATCATTCTCGGCATGCAAAACAAATAAGATTATACCAAGTTAAGGGTTTTAATTTCTTAGCTAGGAATCTGATTTCGGATAAATAAAGTGGGTGCATATTAACTTATATCAAAAAAAAGTGGGTGCATATTAACTCATGCACCAGCATCAATAAAAATCTTTATGATAATCAGTTTCATCCAGAGTTTCATGGCAACGTATCCTAATGCGAGGGTTCTTATTGTTCTCCCAAAGGATATCTCGGCTACCTGAAAAAAAAAGAGTTTTTAAAATAGAAAATTGAAGATATTACTCTTTACAATGATAGGGTGAATGTATGAGTCAGCAATTGGAAGTGTTAAGAAAATGGGTGAAGCGAAGGCCTATCCTCTTTTGGGATACATGCAATTCTCTTTTATTGTGAGTGGAGATGGAAACAATGAAGTTATTACTTTATGTCAAGATATTTGTCCAAAGCACCTTCACTACTTATACTCGATGAATGGCATACTCCCAGCAACAAGTGCACAGAAGTTGTTAACTCTATGTCAAGAGTACAAACTCCCGGAAAGGTTGTTCTTTCACAGACTCGTTATCAAAACCATGTACAGGAGGTGTCTAACATCTTGGACCATGTCCATCCAAAGTTCCTTCAATTAGATACTCCCAAAACAATAGCTACGCAAATTATGAGCAGAGTCACGATGAGAAGTGTGAATAGAATTAATGATACGTTGCTTCCCTTTACAATTTGGTTGAGCAAACCCTGAAGAGTATAGATTTGAATATTAAACTCCATGTGATCAATAAATTACGAAAGATAAAGATGACAAATAACATCCAACGTTATTACAAGGTCGATTTCCTGAATGATTTGCCAGCACTCGAAGATTTTACTGTGAAACTTAATCTAATTGTGAAGTAGAAGATTGAGATCAAAATGCTGAAAAAGATATGGTTTAGTTTTAAAGAGAACTTCAGTAGAGAGTCTAATCTATGTACATCCAGACTTGAAACAATATTTGGATCACGATCAAGGTAATGGAAAGAAACAAACAAATCATAACTTTGTAGATGAGTTGGTAGAGCATAAAACATGAGATTGCAAGGAGGCCGGGGTTCGAATCTCTCCCACTTTGAGGATTTTTTACGAAAATCAAGAGGGGTCCTGGCCCCCCCAGGCACCCCTTGGAACCTCCACTGATTGAAGCTGTAGCCTATTGCAGGGGAGCGTCGCTAAAGATGCAAGGGAGTCGTTGCTGTTTCGAGCTTATCTGTTGGTAATGGCACGTTAAGTGGAGCGACGTCGTTTTGTGGAAGACCGAATCTCGTGCTCTTGTCTCGTCGTTGATCTGTGGCTAAAGGTCGGATCAGCCAATCAGATTCAAGCGTTCTTTGCGCGCAGATCAGCCACCATCCAACGGCTCGAGATCAATCCATCTCAAAGGATCCAACGGTGCCTGTTGTTCATCTTCAAACAGACTTAAACTCGAACTGTATCAGATTAAGGTTTATCCTGCGTTCATGCTTCTCTCACAAATTAGTTCCTCTGGTTTTCTCTCAGATCCAGATAGCATATGGCTTATGCTCGAGTGGTATTGTCGACTATATCAGTGAGTTCAATTGTGAGGATAGTGTACTCGGCTGTGAGTGACACTGTTGCGAAGAGTGTGTAATCGAAGTGACCTTTCGGTGCGTTTTGGCCATTCCTACGACAAGTGATAGTGCATACCGAGCCTGGGTGTTCAACGTGGATTAGGCTACGGCTGAACCACGGGCTTTATATTGGTGTGTCGTTTTTCTTTAAGTTCAATTTCAATTTCTAGGGTTCTTGATATTGATTTGGGAATTTGGTTGATAATCCAATTGAATTGAGACTGTTAACTGTAATCAAAATCCTACAGTGGTATCTAGAGCTAGGCTTTAACAGTCCAGTTTGCACTACTTTGCCCTTTTGATTTGGTTCTTGGACTTTATTGTCTTGTAAGGAACCATGGTGAATGGAAGACTGGAGATCACTACCTATGATGGAAAAGGTGACTTCAAAGTTTGGGGCATGAAGATGAGAGCACTGCTGTCTCACCACAAGTGTCTCATTGGACTCCAAGAGAAGGCTGACTTGTGGAGTGAAGATCAAAAGAAAAGAAAAGGTGAAATAGATGAAGAGGCATTTAATCTGATTATACTTAGTCTTTCTGACAGTATAATCAGGAAGGTTAGTGATTGCAAAACTCCTACTGAATTGTGGAAGAAATTAGAGAAATTGTTTGCTAATCAAATGGCACCTAACCTTGCATATCTAAGAGCCACATTGTATGCCTTTAAAATGGATGCCTCTAAATCTATTGATGAAAACCTTGATGAGTTCCTGAAAATTATCATTTTGCTAAACAACCCTAAAGAAACCATTGATGGAACTAGTAAGGTATGATCCTAATGAACTCTCTTCCGGAGAGTTATCAATTTGTTAAAGATGCATTCCAATACTCTAGTATTGTCCCTCCCTTTGATAAATTCTGTAATGCCTTGAGGACTAGGGAAAATGAACTGAAGAATGATAAATCTAAAGCTGGACATAATCTGTTTTTTAAAGGAAGGTTTCAGTCTGATCAGGCAAATAAAAGAACTAACATTTTCAACAATAATAAGCCTAAGACTGAAAGGAAAGATAATGGTAAAGGTCAACAACGAAAGGAAACAAGGAAATGTTTTTTCTGTGGTAAAACTGGTCACTTAAGGAAAGATTGTACTAAGTTCATTGCTAGAAACCAGAACAATAATGCAAATGAAACACATGTTGCAACTGCTTTAAATCAAAAATGTGATATGCCTGAGGTATTGACTGTTTCTGACAGATCCATTGAGAATCAATGGATTCTTGATTCTGATTGTTCCTTTCTTATGTGCCCTGTTATTTCCTGGTTTGTTGATCTTGTTGATACACCTGCTGAAAATGTGTTGATGGGTAATAATAATATTTGTAAAGTGATAGGCATTGGAACTATTAAGCTAAAGCTTGAAAATAGCAAAGAAATTCTGTTAACTCATGTTAGATGTGTACCAGGCCTTAGAAGGAATCTGATTTCCCTAGGCACCTTAGATGATAATGGCTGTGAATATAATGCTTCTAATGGTGTGTTAACAGTTAGCAAAAATGGCAGACCTGTTTTAACTGCATCTAAGCATAACAGCTTGTGTGTTCTTAATGGTACCCATGTATTACCTGAGGTAAATACTGCTAACAAAGAAATGCAGGTCAAGAATGAGACCATTAAATGGCATCTAAGGCTGGGACACATCAGTCAAAAAGGCTTGAATGCTTTAAGCAATCAAGGCATGCTTGGACAAGGTAAAGTCACTGACTTGGACTTCTGTGAAATGTGCATTTTAGCTAAGCAACATAGACTAAAATTCACTGCTGGTACTCATTGTTCTAAGAGCATTCTAGACTATATACATGCTGATTTATGGGGGCCAGAATTGCATGAAACTCATGGGGGAAATAAATATTTTCTGAGCATAATTGATGATTATTCTAGGAGGGTTTGGACTTATTTGTTGAAATCCAAAGATGAAGTATTCTTAAGGTTTAAAGACTGGAAAACTTTAGAGGAAAACCAGACTAGTAAAACTGTTAAGGTGCTTAAAACTAATAATGGCCTGGAATTCTGTAATCAAGTGTTTGATTCTTATTATAATGAACATGGCATATTAAGGCATAGAACTGTAAAACATACTCCACAACAAAATGGGGTGGCTGAGAGGATGAACAGGACAATGTTGGACAAGTTGAGAGGGCTGCTGCTCACCTGAGGCCTCCCAAAGTCATTCTGGGGTGAGGCCTTGAGCACTTCAGCATACCTCATCAACAAATGTCCCAGCAGAGTCCTTAACCTCAAATCCCCATGGAATTGTGGTCTAATAAGAAACCAAATTTGAGTAATCTTAGAGTGTTTGGTTGTGCTGCATATGCCCATGTTAAGGATGGTAAACTTGATGATAGACCTGTTAAATGTATTTTTCTTGGTTACCAGCAGCAGCAGGGGACTAAAGGGTATAGGTTGTGGGAGTTAGGGGTGAGAGAAGTGAAAATTCTGATTTCTAGAGATGTTACCTTTGATGAGAATGGTTTCCCATATAAGGAGAAACATCCCAGACCTGATAGAGCCATCCCTGAGCCTGCCACACCTAATAACACCATTGAGGTGGAGGTACATGATCCCATAGAGCATGTTGTTCCTCCTGAACCTGACCATGAGGATGAACCAGCCCCTGCCCATGATGCCCATGTAGATGAGCCTATAGAACACCCCAAGAATAAGGGAGAGGTGGAGCATTATGAGCAGACTGAACAAGAGACCTTGAGTAATTACATGTTGGCTAGAGATAGGAAAGGAGAGAGCCTAGACCTACTACTAGATATGGATATGTTGATTTAGTGTACATTGCCCTAGTAGCAGCTAGAGAGGTGTCCCACCCTGAGCCAGAAACTTACCAAGAAGCCATGAGATCCAAGGATAGAATAAAATGGTTGGAAGCCATGAAGGATGAAATTAGTTCCCTAGAAACCAATAAGACCTGAACCTTAGTTAAGAAGCCTGAGGGTAAGAAAATAGTGAAGTGTAAGTGGATTTTGAGAATTAAGGAAGGTCAGCATGAGAGAGATCCACCTAGATATAAGGCAAGACTAGTTGTCAAAGGGTTCACTCAAAAGGAGGGAGTGGATTACACTGAGATTTTCTCACCTGTTGTTAAGTTCAAAACTATCAGAATAATGCTTTCTATGGTTGCAGTGTATGATCTTGAACTTGAGCAGATGGATGTGAAGACAGCCTTCCTCCATGGTGAGCTAGATGAGGAGATATACATGGAGCAGCCAACTAGTTTTGAAGACAAAAGGTACCCTGATCACATTTGCTACTTAAACAAATCTTTGTATGGTCTTTAACAAAGTCCTAGACTTTGGTATATTAGGTTTGATACTTATGTTTTGAGCCTTGGATTTGTGAGAAGTGAATTTGATGCATGCTTCTATTTTACTCAGCTTGAGTGTGACCCTGTTTAATTACTCCTTTATGTTGATGATATCTTGCTGATTTCTAAGTCTGTTAGTAAGATACAAAAGCTGAAAAAGGACCTAAGTAGGGAATTTGAAATGAAAGAATTAGAAAAGGCTAGGAAAATTCTTGGCATGATAATTGAAAGGAATAGAAATGATTGTTTCTTAAAAATACATCAAAACCCATATCCGGAAAAAGTAATAGCTAAGTATGGAAACCTGAACAGTAAATCTGTGAAAGTGCCTCTAGCTCCTCACTTTCTTTTAAGTAAGAGTCAGTCCTCAAAGATTGATTCTGAAATTGTGAGAATGGAAACAGTGCCATATGCAAATGTGATTGGTTCATTGATGTATGCCATGATTAGTACTAGGCCAGATTTGTCTTATGCCATTTCATTGTTGAGTAGATTCATGTCAAATCCTGGCATGGATCATTGGTTAGCTTTAAAGCATGTTGTAGCTTATGTGAAGTCTACTATTGGCACTGGTTTGTGCTACTCTAAGAGAAAAGATGTTCTGGAACTTTTTGGGTATGTTGATGCAGATTTTGGTGGAGATAGGGATTGTAGAAAGTCTACTACTGCTTTCTATTTTACATTTGGCATGAACTGTATTAGTTGGAAGTCTCAAATGCAGTCCATTGTTGCTATGTCCACAACTGAATCTGAGTATATTGCATTAAGTGAGTTAGTTAAAGAGGCAATGTGGTTAAAAGGATTGTTGGCTGATGTAAATTGTGTGACAGCAGTCCTATTGTTTTCTCTGATTCACAATATGCTCTATGTCTTGCTAAAAACCCTGTGTATCACGAACGTTCTAAGCACATAGATATCAAGTATCATTTCCTTAGACAGCATGTTGAAACTGGTGTTATAAAATTGCTGAAAGTTGGGACTGAAGATAACCCTGCAGACATGGGAACTAAAGTGATCTCAAGCATCAAGTTCAAGCATTGCTTGGACCTGTTGTTTGTAGGTTAGTGTGCTTGTTTGTGTTTTGCAGGTGGAGAGTTATAGCCCTAGTTCGGTATGCACTGGTCCCCGGTGAGAAGGTGGCGGCGGAAGCAGCTGGTCTGACATGGGGAAGATGCCAGTCTGCACAAGCAAAAACTTCAGGTGGAGAATTAAAGGGATTGAAGCTGTAGCCTGTTGCAGGGGAGCGTCGCTAAAGATGCAAGGGAGTCGTTGTTGTTTCGAGCTTGTCCGTTGGTAATTGTACGTTAAGTGGAGCGACGCCAATTTGGGGAAAACCGAATCTCACGCGCTTCGTCTCGTCGCTGATCCGTGGCTAAAGGTCGAATCAGCCAATCAGATTCAAGCGTTCTTCACGCGCAGATCAGCCAGCATCCGACGGCTCGAGATCAATCCGTCTCAAAGGATCCAACGGTGCCTGATGTTCGTCTTCAAACAGATTAAAGGTCGAACTGCATCATATTAGGGTCTATCCTGCGTTCATGCTTCTCTCGCAAATTCGTTCCTCTGGCTTTCTCTCCGATCAAGATAGCATAAGGCTTCTGTTCGAGTTGTATTGTCGACTATATTAGTGAGTTCAATTGTGAGGATAGTGTACTCGGCTGTGAGTGACATTGGTGCGAAGAGTGTGTAACCGAAGTGACCTTCCGGCGCGTTTTGGCAATTATGACGACAAGTGATCGTGCATACCGAGCCTGGGTGCTCAACGTGGATTAGGCTACGGCTGAACTACGGGCTTTATATTGGTGTGTTATTTTCCTTTAAGTTCAATTTCAATTTCTAAGGTTCTTGATATTGATTTGGGAATTTGGTTGATAATCCAGTTGAATTGAGACTGTTAACTGTAATCAAAACCCTACACCCTTGTTTTCAGTTGGGGATAGAAAAGCTGCTGAACTTAACAAATACACTAAGGATGATGTTCGCAAGGCCTTCCTGCTAGCGAAGTCAAAGAGAAAAGCTCAAATGGCTCTAGATGATGAAAGCATGTTGGATGTGATTGCACTGGATAATGATAGTGAAGCAGATTAAATCCCTTGAACTTGATTATTCGAACTTTTCTATTCCTTGTTTTTTTTTTCTATTCCTTGTTGATCTTGCATTTTTGGTTGAGTAAATAAATCCGTAAGCAAGTATCAATTGAGGGACCAGTTGATTTTTTGTAATGTGGAAATGGAAGCAAATTATTTCAACATAACCAATTTTATGCTGCTCTTGTTCACTTCTCTTCTTACAAAACAAAGAGTTAGAAAAGACTGTCACTGCAAGCCAGCCAGTTTGAGGTACACCTTCAGCCAGTTTCAAGTACCTCTGTTTGCAAAACTTTCATCTCCTTTCATGCTTGCATAGGAATGTTTGTTATGCGGCTGCGCACGTAAGTATTAAGGGAAGTTCTGTTAGGGGAAAGGCACTCTTGTTATGAGTTTACTCAGTTCCAAATATCAAACATCATTAACAGTCTTTAAAGCTCGTCAGATCAAGCAGTCCAAGAGACTATTAATTTTTTGACAACAGATAAATGGTCCTGATAGCGGCTGGTAGCCAATTCATCTTACAGATATTATTATGACAACTGACACTGTAAAGAAGGCTCACCGGAAAGCTATGTTCATCCTCACAAGCTGCAGCAACGGGTGCCACCATAAAGCACAAGTACATTTGTGAAAAAAGTGTTTGATCTTCTACTGCTTTCTTTTTGAGAGTATTGCGTTATAGATGATAAAATAATCCGTTAAACAAGTTCTCATTAAGTTTGAGATTGCGTCATTTTATCTTTGAGTCGTAGAAAATAGTACAGAAATGTAATTTAACCCGCTGCTGTATTTTACACGGACGCTTGGAACAGGTTTGATCGAGCTGCTCTCATCTGTGAACATATAATAAAGGTAAACTTATGTACATGATAGGAAAAGAATTTATAGTTGAGCCAGGAAGTTAATACATGATAAATTACGCACATGAACATCATCAATCAATTCGGCGTTACTGGATTCAAGATTCAACTGTTACTGTTATTTCTTGCTTGAAGGCATAGCTATATCTTATAGAGCTCTCAGTCATAAATTATTCACAAGGATGATGCATAACTTATGCTAAAAAAAAAAAGAAGATAAAACTTATGCGCAAAGCAAAGCAAGCAACTGTTACAGTTACTGTTCTCTCGTTTTACTGTTTTAGTACAAAAAATAAAATTTCCAACTTTATATACAATCTCAATCTCTACCCTTTGAGAATTATATATATAAGATTCACACCTGTCCTAATTTACTAATGGGCTGATTAATCCAAAACAGGAACATCCAATAAAATTATAATGGAATGCATATTTGACGGTAGCTGATTTATTGACATAAATGGCTAGCTAGATTCAAAAGAAAAAAAACATATCTTACATATTTAATCCATTAATTTAAGGAAATTCGAGATTTGTTACTAACAAATATAAACCTACAAAATGTTGCTCAACTAAAGCCCAACCCCTTTGTTTTTAAAACGGACCACAACACAACACCACACAAATTAGCCATAAAAGATGAAGATGCATCATGGACCTGGCCGCCAATGGATGTTTTGTATCATGGTCTTATGTGTTGTCCAACTGAACAAAGCACAAAAAGGCGATGGCTTCATCAGAGTTGATGGAGTGAAGTTCACACTGAATGGAGTCCCTTATTATGCAAATGGGTTCAATTCATATTGGCTCATGACACTGGCCTCTGATCCTAACCAGAGATCCAAAGTCATCGAAGCCTTTGCACAAGCTCAGCAATACGGGCTCACACTCGCTAGAACTATGGCGTATAGCGATGGTCCAGGAGCATTTTCCCTTCAACCAAACCCGGGTCAATACAATGAGAATGTGTTTCAGGTATTCGATCTTTTCTTCTAAAAAAAGTCTTGTCGTGTTTATTGTTATGCCATTTTCTGAATGCTGATCGATCAGTTATTTTTGAAATATTGAAGGGATTGGATTTTGTTGTGGCCAAGGCAAGAGAATATGGAATTCGGCTTGTGATGAGTCTGGTGGACAATTATGCTGATCTTGGTGGGAAGCCGCAATATGTGGTTTGGGCAAGGACTAATGGGGCTGCTGTTTCGTCCGATGATGATTTCTTTAGGAATGATATTTGCAAGCAACTCTACAAAAATCATGTTAAGGTAATTATTAAAAATAATTGAAGAAACAAAATCCATAATTATTTCCTGTTTAATTAGTACAGCTTATTGAAACTAAATTTATTTGCTTTCCCGAATCAAATATGTGCAGACTATGCTGACAAGATCAAATAATGAACGACGATGTATCAGACATGAAACGAAGATGTTTACTTCAAACGAAGGTGCATACGGCACAAAACCAAAACTCATGTTCAGATATAGTGGTATCTCTCATCTGCTTTAATATATCTTCGTGTATCTTCAAACACTCTTTTGTTCCAAACAAAGATGTAACCTGGGTTCTCTACAAAATGGAATGAAATATCATTAGTAGTCTCCTAGATGCATGTTAATTATTCGTAAACTGATGTCAGTTAATGTGCATTGCCTCAAACAAATAGAAACTTGGGAGGCTTCAGTAGCAGCATTAAAAAGTAAAAACAACACTACAATCTAACAAAAAAAATGTAGTTGGCCAGAACCAAAACCCAAACAAAAAAACAGACAAAACAATTTAGTCCTGAAGCATTATCAAAACCCAAAAATTCATGCACCAGGCCCAGCCATTAACAAAATTCAAATGGAGAAACTCATGAAACCCCACAGTAACAAGATCTGAAACTGCATCAACTGGGGTTCAGCCGAAAAACATCATATTATTTACAAAGTGTCACCAGAAAGCCAACTAACAGGGAGCATGTGTATACATATGTTTGTACCATAACCATAAGCACAACAAACTGCTAGGAAATCACGTGAATACTTGCGACAACCCTACTTATACATATCCAAATTCCTTTCACACACATTTTATCAAACACTATATGGACATCAAAGTGCTCAACGGCTGCAACAATCCTCTTTTCAATGTGGGAATGACCCTCACACATCCAAACTAGATCCCCAACTCTCTAATGTCTAGCTGAGTCCTTCTACCCCAACACATTTCACATCACAGAATAAATCATACATACACCAAATACAAAATTAAACAGCATTCCACCACTTCAAATAATAAAGCATCACAGATAAAATGCTCTTGAACTTATAAAAGTACTTTTCTTGAAATTAAACTAAAGTTCAAATCAATGATCCAGTTAATGCTTGCTTACATTTTCCGATCTATAACACCCAAATCACTCATGAACCAGCGCACAGAAAGGCAAGCACTCCTCCTCGTCGGATCTAACAATTGGTGTAATTAATAAAAAAATACAAATCATCAACATCAAAACTCAATAACAGACATAACATTACACCAATTCAATATCAACATTTCCAATTACTTGAAAACATACATGTTGATAAATATTGAATGCCAACCAGGGGATTCTTTCATAGTCTTGAAGGCAAGGTAGATGGGTTTGCTCTGCCCCATCCTGAGCTGAAACTTCACCTTTTCTGGCTGCAAATAAAAGAAGTATAAATTATTCTCACAATCAGATAATGATTTTTTACTATAACACACCCAGCTGCATGTGAATATGAAATATCAATCAATAAAACCTGAATTTCTTCAATAGCCGCCCTCGGCTCCGGAGAGTCTTTGAGAGCACTCAAATCCATCAAAGCAAAAACTGATCAAGCATTCAAACTCGAATGCGCAAGGCACCGTAAACATCCAAACAGGTCGAACATTAAAGTTCAAAACTTTCAATCACAAACAAAAATTCAGATCTGCGTTTCACACCAATCGCCAACGATTCCCAGCACCAACGCCGCAAATGAATCCCAAAATCGCAGCTCCGACTTCGAAACCCAAATCTCAGCCGCATCGCTCTTGCAACCCTAATTTCGACCTTCGGTGTTTTGTGCTCAACCAGTCGCGAACGGCAGGCTATCGTAGAAGACGTACTCATGCGAATGTGACCCTCCCAACCTCCGGCGCATGATCGGTCAAGTTCTTGACCCATTATTCACCTCATTCGATGATGGATTAGGTTTGTTTTCCGAACACTTTGTTATCATTTAATCTCTTTTCCTAGTGTTTCAGGTTTGAATTACACGATGACTCGATATGGGCCTGAATGCACGAAAAGATGAAGAAAATCAGTCAAAATACAGCATAAAGGCCACAGGCCCGTGACGAACCTCTCAGTCATGGGCGTTACGGGCAGATCGAGCAAGCTCAGGAGACGCTGAAATCAAAGTCCATCAACCGCACGTGACGAACCTCCTGGTCACGGGCGTTACGGGCAGCTCGAGCAAACTCAGGAGAGGCGAGGATTTTGACCGCCCGTGACGAGACGTTTTGGCCCGTGACGAAGCCGGGTCACGGGACCGTCAATGAATCTCGACTGATTTCCAAATTCGACTTTTGGGCTTATTTTGGAAATACTGAGTATTTTTCTATAAATAGAGGGCTCGACCAGATCTAACGAGGTTGTTGATACTTTGGAGAAAAACCCTAACTTGGGAGAGAAGACAAGCTTTCAATCGTGAGGATCAACGAGGATAATCTCTACGGTTTATTCGTTTCTTCCTTTCATATTACACTGTTTTTGGTTAATCGCCATGAATAGCGAGTAGTCTTCTCTATTCCGGGATCCTACGGATCCCGTGCTATGTAACCCTAACTCTCGTGTGATCAATTAAAGTTTTTGTTTATGCGAATCGATTATTCAATTTCAATGTGTGCTTAATATTATCGTTCTATGCATGTATTTACATCAAAGGGTATGTTTGCATCGGTAGAACGTATTTAGGTTATATGCCGAAAGGTGGATGGGCCTTAGGGATTAACCGGAATGCATGAAATTGATATTAGGTCATGTTTACATGATTTAATAGGAAAACCATTAATTTAATAAATCGAAATCGTTGATAATCCGTGGATGGGCGGCGTTCAACGATGGAGATTAATCTAGACAATGATCCGTGGATGGGCGGCTTGTCTAGTGTTATTTCGGTTATATTCCATATTCGATAGCATAAATATTTAACTTGCCATGATTGCATGATTAGTGGGGTTAGCACGGGTGAAGTACGGATTCTGGGATTCCTTCTCTGAATTAACCACAATAATTTATTTTCTGCTATTTGATTTCTGTTAGTTTCATGACACCAAAACTGTTTTACAAACCTTTTTAATTGGAATAGCTAAATAGGTCACTTGTCACCTAGTACTCACATGCATTGCTCCTAGGATCGACCCTTGGCTTACCAAGGATTATAAATTTTGTTTGACTGAAATTTGACCCCTAAAACTCACACTTTGACAACTATAAAGGGTTAAAAATACGCATGTCAAAATGGCGCCGTTGTCGGGGAGCAGCGTTTAGTGTGATATTAGATCTAACTCGTGTAGTTTAGACTATTCCACCCTACTTGATTTCTGATTTTTCTGTTGCGATATCTTCGCTCACAATTTTTCTTGGTTTTTACAGGTTCTACCTAGTTCATGCCAAGGAAAGCGCTCAAACAGAAAAAGCAGATTCAGATTTCAGACGACGAAACACCGGTCCAACGAAGGTTTAATCGTCAGGCCCAGAACGAAGCTCGACGGCTACGAGCACTGAACCGCAACTTCGCAGCTATAGATATGAATCAGAACAACCCAGCTCTGCTGAATGGAGTAGTTGGGGATGACTCGCGATAGCCACCGCGAGTGCAGCAACCAGTGCGCAGAACTCTTGGGGATTACACTACTCCACGTGTCACTGGATTTCAGTCCGCTATTGCACCGCCTGGAATAGAAGCAAATACTTTGGAGCTGAAAACCGGCCTCATTCAGATGGTGCAGAATAATCAATTCTCAGGAAGGGTCAATGAAGACCCTCACCAACATCTCAAGCGTTTCGTTCAGATGTGCAATACAGTGAAGACCAATGGGGTCCCTTCAGAGTCTTACTACCTCAGGCTATTCCCGTTCTCACTGTCCGACAAAGCCAGCAGATGGCTAGATAGCCATGTAGAGGGCACGTTTACTACATGGAATAGGCTGGCCGAAGCTTTCCTTCAGCAATACTTCCCACCATCAAAGACAGCTCATTTCAGGAATAAGATTATATCGTTTCGGTCTATTGATGGTGAGACTCTGTACGACGCTTGGGAGAGGTACAAAGAACTGACGAGGATGTGCCCACACCACAATCTAGAGCAGTGGCAGATTATTGACACCTTCTATCAGGGGATCGATCAAGGGATGCACACCTTAATCAATCAAGAAGCAGGTGGGGGACTGAACCAAGTCCCGCTAGAAGACACCTATGAGATTATAGAGAGGGCAGCCCAAGATTACCATCTCTGGACGAGTGACCGCGGCAATCCTAGGGACAGAAAAGGTGTGCAGGACCTCTGCCAAGCCGAGAGCACTAATGACATAGCTCGGTTGGCTGATACAATGAAAATACTTGCCACCGAGATTCAGAGTTTGAAGCTAGCAAACACCATGAAGTCATCAGACGTTGCTCACATTGGCGTATACTGTCAGATTTGTGGCTCCCCTTCACACTATGCAGATGGTTGTCCAGTGATCGGATCAGATGATAATAGCGGAAACCAAGAGGATGCAAACTACGTCGGGCAGAATAATCAAGGGGCTGGTCCCGGCTATGGACCACCCACGAACAGATGGGACAATCCAAACAGAAACAATCCTAACCTGTCTTACAAGCCTCAGAATCCGGCGCCTCAAAGCTTTCCATACAAACAGCAGCAAGGCAGTGCACCGTATCAGCCACGAGGGCAATACAACAACCAGGCTCCGCAATCGCAGAATAGCAACTCCTACCAGCCAAGGACTCAGTACAATAATCAGTATCAAAATCAGTCGCAAGGGCAGCAAAATCAGAACTCGGGGAATTATTCGTACCAGCCGCAGCAGCCCAAGCAGCAAGAGTCCGACAACTCATCTAGCATGGAAGCCATGATGGCTAAGTTTATGGCAGATCAGGACAAGAAAGTGCAAGACCTCCAGAAGACGATCGACCAGCTAGTCACTCAGAACAGAATGCTGGAAACTCAGGTGGCTCAGCAAGCGAATTCAGCAACAAGGGAGCACGGAAAACTCCCCTCGAAGCCAGAGCACAATCCTAGGGAGTCTGTTAATGCTATCACACTCCGAAGTGGGAAACATCTTGAGATGATATCTGCACAGGACACTCGAGCAGGAGCAGAGAAATCAGCACTGAATTCTGCACTTGACGAAGGAGAAACATCGAAAGAAGCTGAAAACCGAGAAGAAAATTCTGCCCAGACAGTGGAGCCGGCTCCTTACAAGCCTCCAGTACCATACCCTCAGCGTCTCAAAGGTGCTAGGAGAGACAAAGAGTTCATGAAATTCGTGGACAAGATTCGTACCCTGTACATCACTATGCCCTTCACAGATGCAATCACGCAGATTCCAACATATGCCAAATTCATGAAAGAGATTATGACTGGGAAATGGAAGATGGACGGGACCGAGACAGTAGCTCTAAGTGAGGAGTGCAGCACTGCCATGCATGTGCCCATGCCGCCTAAGCTTAAGGATTCAGGGAGTTTTTCTATCCCTTGCGATATTGGTGGTCTTACTATTCGTCGTGCATTGTGTGATTTAGGTGCTAGTGTGTTTATCATGCCATATTCTCTGTATTCTAAACTGAACTTGGGTGATATCTGTCCTACTAACATCTCCATTCGCCTTGCAGATCGTTCTTGTAGACTCCCGAAAGGGATTCTGAAGGACGTACCCGTTAAGGTGAAGAACATTTATATCCCTGCTGATTTTATCGTGCTAGAGATTTCAGAGGACACGGATATCCCAATCATTCTTGGTAGACCATTCCTTTACACAGCTAGGGTTGTTATTGATATGGATAGGGGTTCTATCGCTTTGCGAGTAGGCAGCGAACGTGTTGTCTTTTATCTACCTGACATGTGCAGAACTCCTAGTCTTCTTGCTGATTGTGATGTGTTAGACTCTGCTGATGTTGATCAGCCAATTTCACTGACTTCTATTGAGTCTTACAAGGTTGTACCAGGCTGCCCTATACCGATGGATGTCTACGCCATGAGCATAGAGGGCGCGGACGCAGCTGATGCCGCATGAGACACAGGTAAGGAATCTTGCAAGGTAGAGCTGAAACCTCTACCTGCAAGTCTCAGGTATGAATTTCTGGGCCCTAACTCAACCTACCCGGTGATTGTTAATGCATCCTTGACTGATGTAGAGACCCAGAAATTGCTTGATGTCTTGCGAAAACATAGACCAGCAGCCCTAGGATATTTTATAGACGACCTCAAGGGGATTAGCCCCGATTTGTGCATGCATAGAATTAACCTTGAGGACGATGCTAGGACTAGTAAGGATGCCTTGAGACGTTTGAACCCCAAATTGAATGATGTGGTTAAGAAAGAAATTCTGAAATTACTAGATGCTGGCATCATTTATTTTGTTGCGGATAGTAAGTGGGTTAGTCCTGTGCACGTAGTCCCTAAGAAGGGAGGTTTAACTGTTGTACGAAATGAGCAAAATGAATTAATTCCTACTCGTACTGTGACTGGTTGGCGTATGTGCATTGATTATAGGAAATTGAATAAGGCAACTCTTAAGGATCACTTTCCTTTGCCTTTTATTGATCAAATGTTAGAACGTCTTGCAAAGCATAAATTTTTCTGCTACCTCGACGGTTATAGTGGATTTTTCCAGATCCCTATACACCCCGAGGACTAGGAGAAAACTACATTTACATGCCCCTTTGGCACATTTGCTTATAGACGTATGCCTTTCGGTCTTTGCAATGCACCAGCCACATTTCAACGTTGCATGATGGCAATTTTTTCTGATTTTCTAGAACGCACCATGGAAGTATTTATGGATGATTTTTCGGTGTATGGTTCCTCATTTGATTCGTGTCTCTCTAACCTTGCTGATGTTCTTAGTCGTTGTGTTGACACTAACCTGGTTTTGAACTGGGAGAAGTGTCACTTTATGGTGTAGGAAGGTATAGTTCTTGGACACATGGTCTCTCACAGGGGAATCGAGGTTGACCGCGCGAAGGTAGAGGTGATTGAAAAACTGCCACCACTAAAGGATGTGAAGGGGATCAGGAGCTTTCTCGGGCACGCTGGATTTTATAGACGTTTTATCAAGGACTTTTCGAAGACAGCAAAGCCACTCACTGATCTACTTTGTCAGAAAGCTGAATTTAATTTTTCTGATTCATGTTTAATTGCTTTCAATAATCTGAAAACTGCTCTTACTTGCGCTCCAATAGTGCAGCCTCCCAATTGGGAGCTGCCCTTTGAACTAATGTGTGATGCGAGTGATTTTGTAGTAGGAGCAGTCCTGGGGCAGCGCATCGACAAGAAGCTGCATGTAGTTTACTATGCCAGCAAGGTCCTCGCCAGAGCAGCAGTCAATTACACTACCACCGAGAAAGAAATGCTGGTCGTTGTCTATGCTTTCGAGAAATTCAGGCAGTACCTATTGTGTTCAAAGACCATAGTATACACCGATCACGCTGCTATCAAGTATCTGCTGTCGAAGAAGGACTCCAAACCTCGTCTTATCCAATGGGTCCTCCTCCTCCAGGAATTCGACATTGACATTAGAGATAAGAAGGGTGCAGAAAATCTGGTTGCAGACCACTTGTCACGCCTCGAGTTAGGAGATCTCGACCGCGAAGATGACAAGCTCCCGATTAATGACTCTCTAGCAGACAAGCAGCTGATGCACATTGATGTGGACAACGTCCCATGGTACGCAGATTTCGTCAACTTCTTGGCCTGTGGGATCCTCCCTCCCGACCTCTCGCACAACCAGAAGAGGAAATTTCTTTCCGATGTTAAAAGGTACTTCTGGGATGATCCGTTCTTATATTGATTATGTGCTGACGGTCTCTACAGGACCTGTGTCGACGAGGATCAAATCCCGTTTATCTTGGAACGCTGCCACTCTTCGCAATACGGTGGGCATGGGGCTGGTTCGAAAACAGCTACAAAGGTTTTACAGTCCGGCTTCTTCTGGCCCTCACTATTCAAGGACGCGCACGAATTTGTCAAAGCGTGTGATCAGTGCCAGCGGACTGGTAATATTTCGAAGCAGCAGGAGATGCCCCAGCAGAGTATTCTCGCAGTCGATCTTTTCGATGTATGGGGGATTGACTTCATGGGACCATTCCCACCTTCTTACGGAAATCAGTATATCTTGGTAGCAGTCGACTATGTTTCTAAGTGGGCTGAAGCAGTTGCTACTCCTACTTGCGACGCCAAGGTAGTCATCAAAATGTTTCAGAAGGTGATTTTCCCTCGGTTCGGAGTACCCAGAACAGTCATCAGCGATGGTGGATCTCATTGTAAAGAAAGAAACTTCGAGACGTTGCTGAAAAAGTATGGAGTGTATCATAAAATTGGCACCCCTTATCATCCTCAGACCAGTGGACAGGTAGAGATCTCTAACAGGGAGATCAAGAGCATATTGGGAAAGACTGTTTCGAGCCACAGGAAAGACTGGGCGTCCAAGCTAGATGACGCGCTGTGGGCATACAGGACTGCATACAAAACACCTATCGGTATGAGTCCGTTCAGACTCGTCTATGGAAAAACCTGCCACTTGCCGGTTGAACTCGAGTACAAGGCGTTATGGGCTATTCGAGAGCTAAATATGGACATGAAAGCAGCAGGAGAAAAGCGAATACTGCAGCTCCACGAGCTTGATGAGATTCGGCTAGATTCATATGAGAACGCTCGGATTTACAATGAGAGAACGAAGAAATGGCATGACAAGAGGATCGTGCGCAGAGAATTCAATGAGGGCGAGCGAGTTCTTCTCTACAACTCCCGTCTTAGATTATTTCCTGGGAAATTGCGCACAAAATGGAGTGGCCCTTATACAGTAGAACGAGCACACCCAGACGGGCATGTAGAAATCAGTGTGGAAGGAGGTAAATCAATGGTAGTCAATGGGCAGCGCCTCAAGCACTACCACGTTCTGAAGCATTTAGCACCTTCTGACGGGATTGACGACAACCTACTTCTCGGGAAGGGATCTCAGCAAGGGACTTCCCGAGAATGCTTCTAGTTCCGCCACCTTTGCTATGTCTCGCCAAGATGTTAAACTAGGTCTCTCCGGGGAGTAACCCGCACTGTAAGTTTTCTTTCGTTGCTTTTGCATTGTATGTTATGAGTGTGACCATTGCAGGACTATTCAAAAAGATCTTCATCGCCGAAGGCAATCGCGAACCGGGGTTTGAAAAGTCAGGTTTTATCTGAAATAGCCCGTTCAGCCAGTGACCAAAGGACTCGTCACGGGCATTACGGGGTTTCGTGCCAAGACAGAAGGTTTGCTTATTTTGGACAGCCCGTTCAGCCCGTGACCAAAGGACTCGTCACGGGCGTTACGGGGTTTCGTGCCAAGACAGAAGGTTTGCTTATTTTGGATAGCCCGTTCAGCCCGTGACCAAAGGACTCGTCGCGGGCGTTACGGGTCTTCGTGCACATTCAGAAGTTTTGCTCGTTTTGGTAGCCCGTTCACCCCGTGACCAAAAGGCTCGTCACGGGCGTAACGGGCATCTGCTCCTTATTTTAGTTCGAAGAGAAACAAAAAAAAGTTTTTTTTTCAGTTCCGCCGTTTCGTCGTTCCGCCGTTCTACACACTCGATCCGAAACAGCCACGCCGCTCGTTCGCCCTCTGACCACCTGCCAACCCTACCACCTCCTCCTCTCATCCGCCAGCCTCCGCCAATCCCACAACCAATTTAGGGTTTAGAGAAAACCCTAAATCCACAAATCCCCCAAATCCACCAAACCCTAAATCCAGAAATTCCTATCCTCCTATGGCTCCAACGAAAGGCAGGCGGGCCACCAGGACATCAACCGCTGCTTCCGATCCCCCTGCTCTTCCAGCACCTCCGGCGGCCCCTGCTCGTCGGATTTTTGACCACGAAAGCAGTCCCACCTTTGCTGATACTGAGATGAAGCAGGTATACGACAAACTGTGGACTTTCAAATTTTGTAGACCCACGTTAGTTCCACATTTTAAGTCGTTAAGAGATCTTCGTGTCTTGGACCCAGTACCGGATATATTTATTGCCTCTGGATTGGATATTATATTTTCTCGTCAGGCTGCTACGCATCCAGTCGCTTTATATGAATTTGTAGCTTCTTTTGATCCCGTGCGGGATGACTCGGGTGTTACCGGATGGAATTTTCAGTTGAATGGCACCCCATTCTCATTAGATAAAGCTGAGGTGTGTCGTATATTGGGTCCCTATGGATGGCCACAATGAACATTATTCTGAGGCCGAGCACAATGATTTCTGGCAGTTTATCTCAGGGTTTGACGACCCGTACTTGGCCACGCATCCAGCAGCCTCCATTCAGCATGGAGAGTGGAAAGTGGTCCACCGTTTGGTTACCATGGCAATCAATGTCCGAAAAGAGGGGGGCACGGTGTGTAATGAAAAGGACATCAACATTATGATCGCTATGAGCTCTAGCCTCCCCGTTGATTGGTTTGCTATCCTGTCCGATCGTTTTCTGGATTGGCGCAGGCTCACTGGAGTTAATGTCAATGGAGCGGTTAGCGGTGGCCACTTTGTCACTATATTGGGCGAAGAGTTGGGTTTTGATTTTGGCTCCCCTGAGAGCGGTCGTGTCTGGGAATTAGACACCAAGAAGATGCTTAACTGTCAGATGCTTAAAAAGGATTTGACATGGGATCACAAACCCATTCCAACCACCGGTGTCAAGGGCAAGCGGCTTGAGAAGAAGCGACAGCGCATGAAGCAAGGACCGAGCAATGCTCCCTTTCCAGAGCCTGATTTCGAGGAACCTGCCGGGAATGAGCCCGAGGTCGCAGCCCAGCCTTCACTTGAGGATGCTTTCATGGACGGGGCGCGCTCACCTCCAGCAGCTAACCACATCCCTCCCCCTCGTCAGCCCTTTCCTGCTGCCGATCAGTTGCCTTTCTCGCTCGAAGAGCGTTTCACACGCTTGGAGACCTCTCATTAGCAGATCATCGCCACACAGCATGAGTTTCGAGATGAGCTGAGGGCTATGATGGCCTATCAGCGCCAGATTTTGGCTAACCAGGCCCCCATGATTTCCACTCAGAGCCGGCTTTCCGTCTCCCATAATCAGCTCAGAGATGAGTTCGCAGCACTCCGTATGCAGGCAGCGCAGCATTGGTCACAGAACCCCGGGGCTGGCCCTTCTGCTCCTGCTCCTCCTGCAGACTCAGACAGCATTGAGAGGTTTTTTGGCCCCACTGGGGATATTTTTGACGATGGGGCTAGCTAGTTCCCCTTTCGGATTTTATTATGCTGATTTTCTTTTTGCCATATTGTCAGTATTTGCTGCATTTCACATCGTTGTACACTGACTTTTGGATATTATTCACTGCTTTCTTCTTATTCGATGTTTGAGTTATTCCATTATTGTTGTTCATCTTTACTCACATCGTTCATTTTTCTATTCATCTCGCGATTATCGATGCTAACTTATACCTTGTGCAGATCTATATTTTATTCGCACTCTACCAGCTCGCAGGTCGTATTTCACTCACTAGTCATCGTTTAATCTCTCTGACTTTCGCGCCACTACGCACGAGTGAAGTTCCTATGCACTTTCTCTTATTTTATATATTTTTCGCTTAGGGACTAAGCTCGATTTTAAGTGTGGAGTGGGTAGCGCATAGTCACATGCATTTCATATCATATTCACTAATTGTACATGCTCAACTGTCTATGTATTGCGATTGAAATCCTCGTTTTCTACGATACTCCTTGACTGATTGACATTCTTTTGGATTCAAAAATCTAGGACTTGAAATAGTTTTACTCGTACGTGCATTCTCTTGAGTCAGTATCATTGCTAACCCTCGCCTATCACATGTTCTGCGTATTTCTTGAAGCATGTTTAAGACTTGATACTAGTAGGCACCGTTTCAAAATTTTCAAAAAGCTTAAAATTGCATATCTTTTTCTAGGTGACCTTAGTACTAGTATATGATTCTCTACCCTTGTCGTGATTTGCATGCACCCGCCTTTATTCATACACTATGTCGAGTTTTAAGTGTGGAGTTAGACAATTGACCTTCAAGTTTTCCCCTCAAAAGCAAAGCTCTAAATTCTGGAAAATGGGTGCAACATTGGCCCCGAGCATAGTTGTTTATGAAAGATAAAGCTAGTTTGAAAAAAAAATCGATCTATGCTTTTGTTGATTCTGCGAAAGCAGAAAATACGAAGGACCCGGTGAGAAAAGTCACCCCTGGTATCTGGAAAACACTCTTGAAACAATTTCTGCTCCCTTCTGCTTAGCGTAGTGTAAATCCACCTTTTCATTACGTGCAAATCATAGCATATCTTGAGAATTCATATACTATAGTCTAAGGGACGATCCTCGTGCTTGCACTGAAATTTCCTATGCAATTTTTCGCACTATTTTTCAGAAAAATTCTTAAGCCAAGCTCCTCTTCTCTTACGGGTCATTGCCTAGTCCTTGGCACTTGAGAATGAGCTTTGCGCCAAGAGCCCGTGGACTATCCCTAGATAGCATAGGTGAATGGCGAGCATGTTTTGTGCAACTATTCTCGTTCTTATCTCGTTGCTATAGAACTATTTAGAGCTTGTGATGAGGCGTTTGTTAGTCGTGCGTACTGACCGTTTGAATGCATAACTCGTTTAATCTATGACTGTCTGAAACTTTGATGAAGATGTTTGTCTTGAAGTTGAGGTAACACGATGAATCCGAGGTATGACATGACTTTACTATGACTCATTGAGCATCATTTCATGCATACACGTTAGTTAGTTGTATAGGGGATTTGTAGGTTGTCCCATTCCTGAAAACCTTCACGAGACTATACTCGTCCTACTAGGGCAGCCTATAGGTTTAAAGGCTTGATGCATATGCTAAATGCATTCGTGTCCTCTACGACAGTGAGTTATCTTTTTATTTCTGTTCTATGTAGGATTGATCACATGTCACTTGAGTAGGTAGTTCAAACCCTCAAAGTCTGGCTGAGCCCCATGTTGACTTGCATTTTTCTGCCTCTTGTTCTAACTTTGTTCGGGACGAACAAATCCTAAGTGTGGAGTGTTTTGATCGGTCAAGTTCTTGACCCATTATTCACCTCATTCGATGATGGATTAGGTTTGTTTTCCGAACACTTTGTTATCATTTAATCTCTTTTCCTAGTGTTTCAGGTTTGAATTACACGATGACTCGATATGGGCCTGAATGCACGAAAAGATGAAGAAAATCAGTCAAAATACAGCATAAAGGCCACAGGCCCGTGATGAACCTCTCAGTCACGGGCGTTACGGGCAGATCGAGCAAGCTCAGGAGACGCTGAAATCAAAGTCCATCAACCGCCCGTGACGAATTTCGCGGTCACGGGCGTTACGGGCAGCTCGAGCAAACTCAGGAGAGGCGAGGATTTTGACCGCCCGTGACGAGACGTTTTGGCCCGTGACGAAGCCGGGTCACGGGACCGTCAATGAATCTCGACTGATTTCCAAATTCGACTTTTGGGCTTATTTTGGAAATACTGAGTATTTTTCTATAAATAGAGGGCTCGACCAGATCTAACGAGGTTGTTGATACTTTGGAGAAAAACCCTAACTTGGGAGAGAAGACAAGCTTTCAATCGTGAGGATCAACGAGGATAATCTCTACGGTTTATTCGTTTCTTCCTTTCATATTACACTGTTTTTGGTTAATCGCCATGAATAGCGAGTAGTCTTCTCTATTCCGGGATCCTACGGATCCCGTGCTATGTAACCCTAACTCTCATGTGATCAATTAAAGTTTTTGTTTATGCGAATCGATTATTCAATTTCAATGTGTGCTTAATATTATCGTTCTATGCATGTATTTACATCAAAGGGTATGTTTGCATTGGTAGAACGTATTTAGGTTATATGCCGAAAGGTGGATGGGCCTTAGGGATTAACCGGAATGCATGAAATTGATATTAGGTCATGTTTACATGATTTAATAGGAAAACCATTAATTTAATAAATCGAAATCGTTGATAATCCGTGGATGGGCGGCGTTCAACGATGGAGATTAATCTAGACAATGATCCGTGGATGGGCGGCTTGTCTAGTGTTATTTCGGTTATATTCCATATTCGATAGCATAAATATTTAACTTGCCATGATTGCATGATTAGTGGGGTTAGCACGGGTGAAGTACGGATTCTGGGATTCCTTCTCTGAATTAACCACAACAATTTATTTTCTGCTATTTGATTTCTGTTATTTTCGTGACACCAAAACTGTTTTACAAACCTTTTTAATTGGAATAGTTAAATAGGTCACTTGTTACCTAGTACTCACATGCATTGCTCCTAGGATCGACCCTTGGCTTACCAAGGATTATAAATTTTGTTTGACTGCAATTTAACCCCTAAAACTCACACTTTGACAATTATAAAGGGTTAAAAATACACGTATCAGCGCACAATGGTGGATCGATGCTATTTGGGAGATACGGATCTCGATGATTCTGGGTTTAGGATATGAGAGGAACAAAAATCATAAGCAGGATCTGCGGAATAAGAAAATGAAAATATAAAATGTTTAATGTGTAGTGACATAACTGCCCTTTGATATTAGAGATTAATTGATATTAGGATTAAAAAATCAAAAAGTAAGTGGTGGGATGTGTCTCAATAAGATGAATTTGATAAGAAAATAAAGGGTGTAGACGGCTGTCTCATTCTAAAGAGGATTGTATCGATTAACATTCAGAAAAATTATTGTTCACAAGCAATTTAAAGAAATACTGCTCAAACTAAAAGCAAAAGGGGAATCTTGTCAGTGACAAGTGATACTTTTAATTGGTAAATAAACACACTTCAAATGGGCATTAGCTTCTTCAGTCGTCTGTCCACCTGACAGCATAAAAAGTGATTTTTATCAATACCAATTGCACACAATGGTTTTACTTATGCATATCGATATATCATGCATTGTAAGTTTGTAGCTTCTAAATTGTTAAACAAATTGGTGAAGAATCGCTTTTACCATGCCATCATTCTTTCTTCAAATATATATGAAACTGAAAAACAAAACCAGGACCATTGCAAGAGAACCAG
The DNA here is from genome assembly GCA_033675215.1 of Rhodiola kirilowii. Lineage (NCBI taxonomy): Eukaryota > Viridiplantae > Streptophyta > Magnoliopsida > Saxifragales > Crassulaceae > Rhodiola > Rhodiola kirilowii. Next base: position 21,780,123 of record CM066195.1, on the reverse strand, counting down.
TTCGTTACATCTAATTCCCCACCATTGATTTCAGCTAAATTAAGACGACTGATCCGAGGGCGACAATTTCAAGTGATACAACCAAATATATTTTTGTTCAAACTTCATCGGATATGGAAGTATAAACAGTGGCGACAGTCTCGAACTCTATAGGTGTAGCGGTTCTGTGTACGGAAGAGGAGTCGAAAATTCCCCATGGAACTGTTAAATGTCAATGACTGCAGTTTCATCCATTATGATTGGAGGCACACGAGCCAGAACAGGTACAGATAAGCAACTCTAGTTCACGAAACTGAATGTCATGACAAATACAATGAAAGGTGTAATTCTTGAAAGCAGGTTAACATGCCAAAATGACAGAAAATCATTCAACATTGCTCAAGAGAATTGAGCGTTTATATGTACATAATAAATAATGATTGAAATACCACCCTTTTCACAATTAAGGAAAATATATATCCACCAATAGAGGGCCAAATAAGTCTAATATAGAAACATTGAAACTGACAAAATAAACGAAGTCAATGAGTTTGTTACTTTTAAAAATCACAACTTTCATGATGTTTCTTGTATAAAGGTGGACATCACCTTCATCCATTCATGAACATCATATTCCACGTTGGAGCTAAATGGACCGAGTTACTTTAAAAATAAGGAAAAAGTACACATTGATACTTTGAACTATCAATCTTTTCCAATTGAAGGTCCAAACTATCGATTTTTCCAATCAAGGGCAAAGTAAAAAATAAATTGACCAATTTTTAACACCGAGCACCGTAACTTCACCGCGAATAAATTGCGAACTTAAACATGTGAACCGTGTTGAAAATAACACGATGATCTCATCATGAACTCTTAACGTATTAAATCGATCTTTATTCTTTAACACCAATACACTTTTGTTATTGTGTCCCTTCTAACGGGATTCACATGATTGAGTTTGTAAGTTAATCACGGTGAATCTACGATGCTCGGTGTTCGAAAATTAGTCAATTTATTTTTTACTTTGCCCTTGATTGGAAAAATCGATAGTTTGGACCTTCAATTGAAAAATGGCGGTAGTTCGGGATACCAATTTGTACCTTCCCTAAAAATAATTACAACATCATATTCCACGGGAACAAGCCCTTAGACGCGTGAACACTAAAAATCTATAGAGAGGTAATTCTTGAATATCCCCAACTTCCGTGAGGTGATTCGTGAATATCAACTTCTAGTGGATCCACCATCAGCCTGAGAGTAAAAGTCGGTGATTAAAGTAGTCAAATATAAGAGAGTTCAGCGAACATGAATGCACAAGTTGTAAGAAACTTAAACGCTCCATCCTGAAGTCAATACCTTCCACATTTGGCCGGAGCCAGACTTGATAAGTAGAGCTTTTCAATCAAGATTAGTAGTGTATACTTTCTTTGAATCTTTTCTCTTAGAAGATACTAGAGCACGCCTGAAATATAAAAGACCGTCTCTACTTGGATCAAATAACTTAATGCACCAACACCAACACTAACGGACAGCTAGTACCTTCCTAAATGCATAGATGCTATGGGACCTCCATAGCCAAGCATGTCACAGAAAGGCTGAAAAATCGGCGAGATCATTTTGAGATGCTAATAGTAATGTTAAAAACATATGACTAACCTTCTATAAAAAAATCCATTGTTCCCCGAAACATCATTTTCTTATCGAAACTTATAATGTTTACAAACTAACTAGTTTTCAAAAGTAAAAGAAAAAACAACCTGTAAGAAGAATTGACGGTATACATAACCTAACTTGTACTCCATTGACAAGAGCTTTTCTAGATTATAAGACGAAGAATTATGTCATATCCTCCAAGGAAAAGACAAAAACATCACCATCTGGTCGATTTGGGAGACAATCACCTGCAAGAGATTTTGGAAGACAATAAGCTACACTGAAATCTTATCGATTTGGGAGGAAAGAAATAGGAGTAGTTTCAGAGACCGAAGGAGAACCGCGAAGGAAGCAGGAGAGCTGATAAAGATAAGAATTGCGTGGTGAATCAAATTCAGAAACAAAGGTAGCCTATACTCCATAGAAACGATTCAGGTGTGTATCAAAGAGGTCATACCTAATTCCTAGAGCAACAGAAGACATGGTAGAAACCTCCGACTAAGAGTGAACGACCAAAATAGACGCAAGCATCCATCCACAGTGCACACAGTATTGCAGAAACAAAGTGAACACTTCGGTAAGATGCAATGAAATCTGAAGCGGCGTGGAGACCAAAAGTTTTTCTCCGATTAGGGTTCTATTTGATTTAATACAAATATAAATGCAGACTGAATTTTAAGAAGATATGACAAACCAAGGCGTGAATATGACCCAAATTTCCAAGAGAAAGAAATTGTATAGTTATGGTGAAGAACAAAAGAGAATCTACCAGGATATGACACCCCAACTAAAAGCTTAGCAGCTTCCTTATGCCTAATTATGAAACATATGCAAATACATGAAATGCACAACAGATTATAACTTGGCAGAACAGAATGAGTAAAATTTTAAATCAAATACAAAGTCACTTTTGAAAATTGATTTTTAAAATGATGTTATGTTTATGTGCGTTTGGAGACATGTATGGAACAGATCAGAGAGAGAAGCGATTCATCCTTTACCTGAATTCACATAGCTCTGCTTCAGTTAGCTTTAGCATATCAAAATTTTAATAGATACATGTCATCTTCTATTGCGTTTGTGAGAGAATCGGAAATCATCAGCATCATTTTCAACACATCCCCATTTGCGTGCTATACCTAAACCATTTTCTTGAATTATAACCGAGGATGAAATATCTACCTCAACTCATCCAATTTCTTTTGCTCCCTTTTCTTCAGATTTTTTGGCCTAGAGGTATCACATCATAATGGACATCCTATATGCAGTGTCAACCAATGTGTTGCATACACGTGCATAATTATAAAATGCGACACAAAAAGTGAAATCGAAACGGCATTTCCTATGTCAACTAGATGTCCCCAACAAAAGAATGCTTTAGATCTTTGAAAACTGGTAATAGATGCGCCAAAAGAATTAAGACTCCTATGTCAACTAGATGCCCCTAACAAAACTCATACATTTCCATAGCTTACATCGAAATGGCAAACCTCAAGGCATTTGTTGAATCTTCTTCTAAAGCTTTGGATCTTTGAATAGCTTCTTCAGCAAAGCAAAATGCACCGGGCATCACAATCTAAAATAAAAACAAAATGCAAGTCAAAGCAGAAAAAGTATATTTAGGTTCAGATTGCAATACCTTCCTCCCTTCTTAAGAACAATGTTACAAGCAAACATGAGCATGCGGGAACATATTCAAAGCACATAATGATAATATTGGAATCATACAATTTAAACATAACCCTTAAAAAACTCCCTATCTGCATGGAAAATGCAGTAATGTTCCCATCAGGGGAGAAGTCCAATAAAGGAATAAAAAACATAACAACTTATACTGATGTTAGAAATTATTGGCAGCTGAATAAAGCCCAAAAACAACTTCAAAAATTGCAATGCTCCTCGAACAGAAAGCAATATATTTTAATGGCACTAGAAGCGCCGAGCTCCTAAATAAAGCAGAACATGGAAAAGGGATTGGATCTTAGTAAAGTTTCAGTCTTCTGAATAAAGTTTCCCACTGTCTGAAGCTATTCACTAACTGTTCTCTCTCCATTCTGACACGCCTTATTTCTTCATCCGACTGCTCTCCATGGGCCTTACTAGTCGAAGAGCACTCGTCCTAAGTACGGTCAAATCTAAGAGGATAATACAAAAAGAGGGTGAACAGTGTCATGCATGTAATGCTGGATTATACTAGAGCACAAGTTTTGAATCTAAATGATTTATATTGGAGTGACCAAGAGACTCTTGACAGCAAATCCGGGAGAAGAGAATCCAAAATGAGGATGATCCAAAATGACGAAGAGACACTTGACAACAAATCCGAGAGAAGAGTGACATGCATGTAATGATGGATGATACTAGACCACCTGATCTGAATCTAGATGATTTGTATTGGAGTGACGAAGAGACACTAGATCACAAGTTCCGAATCTGGATAATTTGTATTGGAGTGCAAATATAAGAGAATAGAATCCAAACGGAGGAGGATGAGTACCATGCATGCAGTGATGGATGATACTAGATCACAAGTTCCGGATCTAGATGATTTAAATTGGATTGACGATGGGGCATTTGAAAAATTATAAGAGAAGAGAATCCAAAATGCAGTGATGGATGATATTAAATGTAATAAAAATAGCCACAATCACGACGAGACACTTGGGAACACTGATAAAGGAGATGACGATGATAATGAAAAAAGACCTCAACTCATAGCAGAATGTTATGTGAAGAATAAGTGGAAGATGAGAAACTCATTTCTGGAGAAGGCTCTTAACTTTGATGAGAAAATTCCATTTGATGATGAAGATACATTGGAAAATTGGTTGGATGACTTGTGGAAGGAGTGGGGATTGGCAATAGAAAACAACATGGAAACTACTGATTTTGACAACTCTGAATATAACAACTCAAGTAAAGAACCAACTGAAGACTTTGAGCATTCACATTCTAAGATATATGCAAAATAATTCAAAAAGACATTTATAACATATTTGAACTTCAATATGAGATTGCAGATCCTACATGAACCTACAATTATGAGTCGCGATCTAAAGGAAACAAGGAACTTTTAGAATTCATTACAAATTCTATAGAGTTCTTTGGATATAAAGTTTTACATGGTTTCTTTGCTCATTCTCGGCATGCAAAACAAATGAGATTATACCAAGTTAATGGTTTTAATTTCTTAGCTAGGAATCCGATTTCTGATAAATAAAGTGGGTGCATATTAACTTATATCAAAAAAAAAGTGGGTGCATATTAACTCATGCACCAGCATCAATAAAAATCTTTATGATAATCAGTTTCATCCAGAGTTTCATGGCAACGTATCCTAATGCGAGGGTTCTCATTGTTCTCCCAAAGGATATCTCGGCTACCTGAAAAAAAGAGTTTTAAAATAGAAAATTGAAGATATTACTCTTTATAATGATAGGGTGAATGTATGAGTCAGCAATTGGAAGTGTTAAGAAAATGGGTGAAGCGAAGGCCTATTCTCTTTTAGGATACATGCAATTCTCTTTTATTGTGAGTGGAGATGGAAACAATGAAGTTATTACTTTATGTCAAGATATTTTGTCCAAAGCACCTTCACTACTTATACTCGATGAAGGGCATACTCCCAGCAACAAGTGCACAGAAGTTGTTAACTCTATGTCAAGAGTACAAACTCCCGGAAAGGTTGTTCTTTCACAGACTCGTTATCAAAACCATGTACAGGAGGTGTCTAACATCTTGGACCATGTCCATCCAAAGTTTCTTCAATTAGATACTCCCAAAACAATAGCTACGCAAATTATGAGCAGAGTCACAATGAGAAGTGTGAATAGAATTAACGATAGGTTGCTTCCCTTTACAATTTGGTTGAGCAAACCCTGAAGAGTATAGATTTGAATATCAAACTCCATGTGATCAATAACTTACGAAAGATAAAGATGACAAATAACATCCAACGTTATTATAAGGTCGATTTCCTGAATGATTTGCCAGCACTCGAAGATTTTACTGTGTAACTTAATCTAATTGTGAAGTAGAAGATTGAGATCAAAATGCTGAAAAAGATATGGTTCAGTTTTAAAGAGAAGTTCAGTAGAGAGTCTAATCTATGTACATCCAGACTTGAAACAATATTTGGATCACGATCAAGGTAATGGAAAGAAATAAACAAAACATAACTTTGTAGATGAGTTGGTAGAGCATGAAACATGAGATTGCAAGGAGGCTGGGGTTCGAATCTCTCCCACTTTGAGGATTTTTTACGAAAATCAAGAGGGGTCCTGGCCCCCAGGCACCCCTTAGAACCTCCACTGATTGAAGCTGTAGCCTATTGCAGGGGAGCGTCGCTAAATATGCAAGGGAGTCGTTGCTGTTTCGAGCTTGTCCGTTGGTAATGGTACGTTAAGTGGAGCGACGTCGTTTTGTGGAAGACTGAATCTCGTGCACTTTGTCTCGTCGTTGATCCGTGGCTAAAGGTCGGATTAGCCAATCAAATTCAAGCGTTCTTCGCGCGCAGATCAGCCACCATCCAACGACCCGAGATCAATCCATCTCAAAGGATCCAACGGTGCCTGCTGTTCGTCTTCAAACAGACTTAAGCTCGAACTGCATCAGATTAGGGTTTATCCTGTGTTCATGCTTCTCTCGCAAATTCGTTCCTCTGGTTTTCTCTCCGATCCAGATAGCATATGGCTTCTGCTCGAGTGGTATTGTCGACTATATCAGTGAGTTCAATTGTGAGGATAGTGTACTCGGCTGTGAGTGACACTGTTGCGAAGAGTGTGTAATCGAAGTGACCTTCCGGTGCGTTTTGGCGATTCCTACGACAAGTGATAGTGCATACCGAGCCTAGGTGCTCAACGTGGATTAGGCTACCGCTGAACCACGAGCTTTATATTGGTGTGTCATTTTCCTTTAAGTTCAATTTCAATTTCTAGGGTTCTTGATATTGATTTGGGAATTTGGTTGATAATCCAATTGAATTGAGACTGTTAACTGTAATCAAAATCCTAACAGTGGTATCTAGAGCTAGGCTTTAACAGTCCAGTTTGCACTACTTTGCCCTTTTGATTTGGTTCTTGGACTTTATTGTCTTGTAAGGAACCATGGTGAATGGAAGACTGGAGATCACTACCTATGATGGCAAAGGTGACATCAAGGTTTGGGGCATGAAGATGAGAGCCCTGCTGTCTCACCACAAGTGTCTCATTGGACTCCAAGAGAAGGCTGACTTGTGGAGTGAAGATCAAAAGAAAAGAAAAGGTGAAATAGATGAAGAGGTATTTAATCTGATTATACTTAGTCTTTCTGACAGTATAATTAGGAAGGTTAGTGATTGCAAAACTCCTACTGAATTGTGGAAGAAATTAGAGAAATTGTTTGCTAATCAAATGGCACCTAACCTTGCATATCTAAGAGCCACATTGTATGCCTTTAAAATGGATGCCTCTAAATCTATTGATGAAACATTGATGAGTTCCTGAAAATTATCGTTTTGCTAAACAACCCTAAAGAAACCATTGATGAAACTAGCAAGGTTATGATCCTAATGAACTCTCTTCCGGAGAGTTATCAAGTTGTTAAAGATGCATTCCAATACTCTAGTATTGTCCCTCCCTTTGATCAATTCTGTAATGCCTTGAGGACTAGGGAAAATGAACTGAAGAATGCTAAATCTAAAGCTGGACATAATCTGTTTGTTAAAGGAAGGTTTCAGTCTGATCAAGCAAATAAAAGAACTAACATTTTCAACAATAATAAGCCTAAGACTGAAAGGAAAGATAATGGTAAAGGTCAACAACAAAAGGAAATCAGGAAATGTTTTTTCTGTGGTAAAACTGGTCACTTAAGGAAAGATTGTACTAAGTTCATTGCTAGAAACCAAAACAATAATGCAAATGAAACACATGTTGCAACTGCTGTAAATCAAAAATGTGATATGCCTGAGGTGTTGACTGTTTCTGACAGATCCATTGAGAATCAATGGATTCTTGATTCTGATTGTTCTTTTCATACTCGCCCTGTTATTTCCTGGTTTGTTGATCTTGTTGATACACCTGCTGAAAATGTGTTGATGGGTAATAATAATATTTGTAAAGTGATAGGCATTGGAACTGTTAAGCTACAGCTTGAAAATGGCAAAGAAATTCTGTTAACTCATGTTAGATGTGTACCAGGCCTTAGAAGGAATCTGATTTCCCTAGGCACCTTAGATGATAATGGGTGTGAATATAATGCTTCTAATGGTGTGTTAACAGTTAGCAAAAATGGCAGACCTGTTTTAACTGCATCTAAGCATAACAGCTTGTGTGTTCTTAATGGTACCCATGTATTACCTGAGGTAAATACTGCTAACAAAGAAATGCAGGTCAAGAATGAGACCATTAAATGGCATCTAAGGCTGGGACACATCAGTCAAAAAGGCCTGAATGCTTTAAGCAATCAAGGCATGCTTGGACAAGGTAAAGTCACTGACTTGGACTTCTGTGAAATGTGCATTTTAGCTAAGCAACATAGACTAAAATTCACTGCTGGTACTCATTGTTCTATGAGCATTCTAGACTATATACATGCTGATTTATGGGGGCCAGAATTGCCTGAAACTCGTGGGGGAAATAAATATTTTCTGAGCATAATTGATGATTATTCTAGGAGGGTTTGGACTTATTTGTTGAAATCCAAAGATGAAGTATTCTTAAGGTTTAAAGACTGTAAAACTTTAGAGGAAAACCAGACTAGTAAAACTGTTAAGGTGCTTAAAACAGATAATGGCCTGGAATTCTGTAATCAAGTGTTTGATTCTTATTATAATGAACATGACATATTAAGGCATAGAACTGTAAAACATACTCCACAAAAATGGGGTGGCTGAGAGGATGAACAGGACACTGCTGGACAAGTTGAGAGGGCTGCTGCTCACCTGAGGCCTCCCAAAGTGATTCTGGGGTGAGGCCTTGAGCACTTCAGCATACCTCATCAACAAATGTCCCAACAGAGTCCTTAACCTCAAATACCCATGGAATTGTGGTCTAATAAGAAACCAAATTTGAGTAATCTTAGAGTGTTTGGTTGTGCTGCATATGCCCATGTTAAGGATGGTAAACTTGATGATAGAGCTGTTAAATGTATTTTTCTTGGTTACCAACAGCAGCAGGGGACTAAAGGGTATATGTTGTGAGAGTTAGGGGTGAGAGGAGTGAAAATTCTGATTTCTAGAGATGTTACCTTTGATGAGAATGGTTTCCCATATAAGGAGAAACATCCCAGTCCTGATAGAGCCATCCCTGAGCCTGCCACACCTAATAACACCATTGAGGTGGAGGTACATGATCCTATAGAGCCTGTTGTTCCTCCTGAACCTGACCATAAGGATAAACCAGCCCCTGCCCATGATGCCCATGTAGATGAGCCTATAGAACACCCTAAGAATAAGGGAGAGGTGGAGCATTATGAGCAGAATGAACAAGAGACCTTGAGTAATTACATGTTGGCTAGAGATAGGGAAAGGAGAGAGCCTAGACCTACTACTAGATATGGATATGTTGATTTAGTGTACATTGCCCTAGTAGCAGCTAGAGAGGTGTCCCACCCTGAGCCAGAAACTTACCAAGAAGCCATGAGATCCAAGGATAGAATAAAATGGTTGGAAGCCATGAAGGATGAAATTAGTTCCCTAGAAACCAATAAGACCTGGACCTTAGTTAAGAAGCCTGAGGGTAAGAAAATAGTGAAGTGTAAGTGGATTTTGAGAATTAAGGAAGGTCAGAATGAGAGAGATCCACCTAGATATAAGGCAAGACTAGTTGTCAAAGGGTTCACTCAAAAGGAGGGAGTGGATTACACTGAGATTTTCTCACCTGTTGTTAAGTTCAAAACTATCAGAATAATGCTTTCTATGGTTGCAGTGTATGATCTTGAACTTGAGCAGATGGATGTGAAGACACCCTTCCTCCATGGTGAGCTAGATGTGGAGATATACATAGAGCAGCCAACTGGTTTTGAAGACAAAAGGTACCCTGATCACATTTGCTACTTAAACAAATCTTTGTATGGTCTTAAACAAAGTCCTAGACTTTGGTATATTAGGTTTGATACTTATGTTTTGAGCCTTGGATTTGTGAGAAGTGAATTTGATGCATGCTTCTATTTTACTCAGCTTGAGTGTGACCCTGTTTAATTACTCCTTTATGTTTATGATATCTTGCTGATTTCTAAGTCTGTTAGTAAGTTACAAAAGCTGAAAAAGGACCTAAGTAGAGAATTTGAAATGAAAGACTTAGGAAAGGCTAGGAAAATTCTTGGCATGATAATTGAAAGGAATAGAAATGATTGTTTCTTAAAAATACATCAAAATCCATATCCAGAAAAAGTAATAGCTAAGTATGGAAACCTGAACAATAAATCTGTGAAAGTGCCTCTAGCTCCTCATTTTCTTTTAAGTAAGAGTCAGTCCCCAAAGATTGATTCTGAAATTGTGAGAATGGAAACAGTGCTATATGCAAATGTGATTGGTTCATTGATGTATGCCATGATTAGTACTAGGCCAGATTTGTCTTATGCCATTTCATTGTTGAGTAGATTCATGTCAAATCCTGGCATGGATCATTGGTTAGCTTTAAAGCATGTTGTAGCTTATGTGAAGTCTACTATTGACACTGGTTTGTGCTACTCTAAGAGAAAAGATGTGCTGGAACTTGTTGGGTATGTTGATGCAGATTTTGGTGGAGATAGTGATTGTAGAAAGTCTACTACTGCTTTCTATTTTACATTTGGCATGAACTGTATTAGTTGGAAGTCTCAAATGCAGACCATTGTTGCTATGTCCACAACTGAATCTGAGTATATTGCATTAAGTGAGTTAGTTAAAGAGGCAATGTGGTTAAAAGGATTGTTGGCTGATGTAAATTGTGTGACAGCAGTCCTATTGTTTTCTCTGATTCACAATATGCTCTATGTCTTGCTAAAAACCCTGTGTATCACGAACGTTCTAAGCACATAGATATCAAGTATCATTTCCTTAGACAGCATGTTGAAACTGGTGTTATAAAATTGCTGAAAGTTGGGACTGAAGATAACCCTGCAGACATGGGAACTAAAGTGATCTCAAGCATCAAGTTCAAGCATTGCTTGGACCTGTTGTTTGTAGGTTAGTGTGCTTGTTTGTGTTTTGCAGGTGGAGAGTTATAACCCTAGTTCGGTATGCACTGGTCCCCGGTGAGAAGGTGGCGGCGGAAGCAGCTGGTCTGACCTGGGAAAGATGGCAGTCTGCACAAGCCAAAACTTCAGGTGGAGAATTAAAGGGATTGAAGCTGTAGCCTGTTGCAGGGGAGCGTCGCTAAAGATGCAAGGGAGTCGTTGTTGTTTCGAGCTTGTCCGTTGGTAATGGTACGTTAAGTGGAGCGACGCCGTTTTGTGGAAAACCGAATCTCACGCGCTTCGTCTTGTCGCTGATCCGTGGCTAAGTCGAATCAGCCAATCAGATTCAAGTATTCTTCGTGCACAGATCAGCCAGCATCCGACGGCTCGAGATCAATCCATCTCAAAGGATCCAACGGTGCCTGATGTTCGTCTTCAAACAGATTTAAGGTCGAACTGCATCAGATTAGGGTCTATCCTGCGCTCATGCTTCTCTCGCAAATTCGTTCCTCTGGTTTTCTCTCCGATCAAGATAGCATAAGGCTTCTGTTCGAGTTGTATTGTCGACTATATCAGTGAGTTCAATTGTGAGGATAGTGTACTCGGTTGTGAGTGACATTGGTGCGAAGAGTGTGTAACCGAAGTGACCTTCCGGCGCGTTTTGGCAATTATGACGACAAGTGATAGTGCATACCGAGCCTGGGTGCTCAACGTGGATTAGGCTACGGCTGAACTACGGGCTTTATATTGGTGTGTTATTTTCCTTTAAGTTCAATTTCAATTTCTAAGGTTCTTGATATTGATTTGGGAATTTGGTTGATAATCCAGTTGAATTGAGACTGTTACCTGTAATCAAAACCCTACACCCTTGTTTTCAGTTGGGGATAGAAAAGCTGCTGAACTTAACAAATACACTAAGGATGATGTTCGCAAGGCCTTCCTTCTAGCGAAGTCAAAGAGAAAAGCTCAAACGGCTCTAGATGATGAAAGCCTGTTGGATGTGATTGCACTGGATATAATGATAGTGAAGCAGATTAAATCCCTTGAACTTGATTATTCGAACTTTTCTATTCCTTGCTTTTTTTTTTCTATTCCTTGTTGATCTTGCATTTTTGGTTGAGTAAATAAATCCGTAAGCAAGTATCAATTGAGGGACCAGTTGATTTTTTGTAATGTTGAAATGGAAGCAAATTATTTCAACACAACCAATTTTATGCTGCTCTTGATCACTTCTCTTCTTACAAAACAAAGAGTTAGAAAAGACTGTCACTGCAAGCCAGCCAGTTTGAGGTACACCTTCAGCCAGTTTCAAGTACCTCTGTTTGCAAAACTTTCATCTCCTTTCATGCTTGCATAGGAATGTTTGTTATGCGGCTGCGCACGTAAGTATTAAGGGAAGTTCTGTTAGGGGAAAGGCACTCTTGTTATGAGTTTACTCAGTTCCAAATATCAAACATCATTAACAGTCTTTAAAGCTCGTCAGATCAAGCAGTCCAAGAGACTATTAATTTTTTGACAACAGATAAATGGTCCTGATAGCGGCTGGTAGCCAATTCATCTTACAGATATTATTATGTGATGGATCGTTAAGTTAGTCAACTATGTGAGGGAGATCCCAGAGTGGTATCCCTCAGACAGATGGCAGCGGAAATTTACTTTCGTACAAGAAATATAAGACGGAATGTAAATGCTCTCGATTTAAAGTGGAAACCTTACTGCAACCTTTGCAGCAGGATAAAAACCACTTGCCTTCTGGACAGTTCCAGAAGGGCTTCAAGATCCGTATTATTGACAAAGGAATATGCTTGCAGTTTGTTACACTTGTCTCACACAGTGACAACTAACAAAACTACTCAATTCGAAGAGTCAACTAATACGATCGCCTTGCCCGCACACAGCAGCACCTTGTCAGCTCCGGATTTGAACACTCTTCAATCTCCGATCGCTATATCCAAAAGCCGAACTTTTCTTTGAAGACTTCTCTTCCTTTTATAGTGTCTTGAAGTCGGCAGTGCATATCTCCATCAGAGATCCGATTGATATCTCGCAGATGTGATATGGTTAAGATATTTCCATATCTTAACCCTGTCACATATATACTTGCTAAAACTGGCGTCAATATTCTCTTCGCATATACTTGACATCTCCTCGTGTATATATTTGCATTAATGGTCTTAATCAAATATTGCACGCATATACGCTTGTATCTTCGATATATATCTCCGTGTATCTTTTCCCAGATCCGATCTGGTTCGTATGTCGGTGTACCTCTCACACAGAGCGCATCTCTCTCGCAGTTTTGCTCTCTCTCAGAGATGCCCAGTGAGCTTACCTGTCAGACAGTGATTTCTGCACACTCAAGTGGATTATTAGTTAAGTGTTTGTTATCATCAAAACACAAGAGTCCAACAAATTCCCCCTTTTTGATGATGACAAACACTTCTTCACAGACAAGAAATCACACACAGCGGTGGTACGAAACTCGTATCTATATATATCCTTAGTACAGTTAGCAACTTCAGAGTTTATATTCTCTAGATATTTATTTAAAGTCTAGCTAGCATAGTTCCCCCTCAAATAGACATCCGCTTAAATTTTGGTACTGATTTTCCCCCTTAGTGTATGCACATATAGTTCTTCCCCCTTTTGGCATCATCAAAAAGATATGCAAATAAGAACACATAGTAATGGAAAGAAAAACATTTCATTCATGCTCGCAAGTAATAGGCGTGTCATGCTGACACCATACATGCAGCAGAGAGTTCAAAAGGCATAAAGAATTTAAACATGAAATTAAGAAAAAAAACAAGTTCAAAAAGAGGGGGGGCTAATGTGGGTGGGGATAGCAAGGAGGGGGGGAACCATGAGACAGTGCAGACTAGGGCACAATCGTGAACGAGTCCTTCATCTGGTTCACAATTTCTGTGGCAAGGTCCTTCATTTGCCCGGAGAAATCTTGGACAGCCACGGACATTGCCCCCGAGTCAACAGTTATTGCAAGCTCCAGGTCAACCACCTTCTGCTTCACGAGCTGCAATTCAGACTTCACCTCTACCAGCTCAGTCTTTGCCTCTACCACCTCAGATTTGACCTCCTTCAGCTCACCCCTGAGCTCCTTCATCTCTGCACGAAGCACCGTCAGCAGTGCCAGCACTTCACTTACGCCCTAAGAGGGGGTTGCCGCAGTACCACTGACGGGAGCAGCAACATTTATAGGAGTCACATCCTTGACCTCCTCATCCTCATCTTCCTCTGCCACAGCTTCCTCTGCCACAGCAGGAACTGTCCAACTGACTCCTGCAGAAAACTCCAAACCCAGTTTTGTAATGTGATCCTCACACAGTGCAAACGAAAGCACTTTCTCCGACTCCGGTTCATAAACCTCCCAATACTTCAGTATCTCCTTCACAAATCCCGGAAAGGGTAGCCCATTAGACGGGTGATGGACCATAATTGTATGAAACATAAATGCAGTTAAACCCACCAAATTAGACTGTTTGTCTATCTAACTTCTACGTGTTAGTCCCGATATATTTCCACAGGGCATTTTAGAGACTGAAGTGAAAACACGCTAAGCAGAGGATTTTATGCTGAAAAGATAACAAGAGTCAATCCAAGGTCAAGATCATATGCCGACTGAAGAAATATCAAGGATCCTGACGTTGAATTGACCATAACAAATTAATCAGAAGAATCAGGAGTGGAGTCAAGACAGCCCGGGGAAGAAACACATTTACAGTTTTGTGAAAAGACTGCACAAAACTGTACAAACTCACACATTGGGCAAGGATGACCGGCCACTTGATGAAGTGGTGGCCAAGGGAGGAGCTCCTCCCCCTTGGGCCACCGCCTACCGGCGGCTTTGATGGGTGGTGACCGGCGGCTTTTGGAGCTCCTCCACATGTCACCACCACCTTCCTCCTCCTCCACCACTCCTCTTCCTCCACATGTGGCCATCTCCTCCCTCCATTTTCTCCTCCAATCAAAATGCAACACTTACCACCCATCTCCACCACCCATCTCCTCCCCTTTGGGCTATAAAAGGAGGAGCTCCTCCTCCTCCAAAACACACTTCAATCTCATTTCACTTCTCTCTCTAGAAATTGTAATATTTGTAATGTTGTAATCTTGCTTTGGAAATAAAGGATAGCTCCCTTGGCGCTTCAACGGTTGTAAGTAATTCTTAGTATTTATTCAACTGTTTTATTTCCTTAGTTATAATGTTTAGCGCGATGAATAGTAGCTAAACTTGTAGTTCGGTCTAAGGGGCGCACTTGTATTATAAAATGTTTTAGACTATTAACTTAGTGTCTAGTCTAAGTATTCAAAACTTATTCTATGTGCCATATATTAAGTCAGAACGTCCAAGGTAGAGTGGATGCTTGGAATGGCAAAACTCTACAGCGGGGTTCGTAAACTTGTACGGATAAGTGGATGCTTGGAATGGCAAAGCTTATCTGAGAAGTTTGACTCATCTTAAACACCATTTGGTTGATCGGGAATGATTGATCGAATGGATGCACATAGGCTAATATAACCGGGAATGGAGTATTAGTCTAAATAGAATAAGTGTTCTACGTCCTTGGAATAGGCTAGACAGTGTACGCAAATCGAGTGCTTGGAATGGCCTTGATACACCGTTTGAATACTTAGGAGAGTCACTAAAGGTCAATGATAAACAGGATATAATACAAGTCCCCTGAAACCGAACATTTCTCTTTAATTATAAACTGTAATTTACTTTCCAGTATTAAAATCAACCAACCAACCAATCAATCAATCAAAATAGCTGGTAGCTTTAAAACCAACCAACCGACCTTAAACACGCTCCCACGCTGCGTAATCCCCCCGAAGAACAATTATTCCCCTAGTTCCCTTGGGTTCGACCCCTACTTACCAAGTACTACCCAGTAGTATAGTTGCGAGTAGCGGACTATTATAAATTTATTTTCACAAATCGCTTTGACGACGAGCGGTTCTGTCAAATTGGCGCCGTTACCGGGGAACTAGTCATCGGATAAAGTTCTTTGAATCGTTACGCGCTTCAAAACAACCATGTCTCGCGAAGAAAGTCACCATGACTACCAGGATGACGAAGAAATAAACCTGTACGATCAGAATGATGAGGTACCGTCTCCATTCGTTGACGATCCGGAACAACTCATCAGAAACAGAAGAGCTCGTGATAGGGAAGCAGTCAGAAGAAACCAAGAATTACCCGAGGACCGAAATGCAGCTGGTCCAGTACAACCTCCTATCCATCCCCCACGACCACAACCTCAACCTCGATACATGCCAAGAAGAGAACCCGCTTTCGACGACTACTACGGGGACAACTACTACCGTGAACCAACTATGGGCGAGTTAAATGCCCCTAATTTCGAGACACAGCCGTGGTGCATCTATGAGAGCCCTGAATTAGAAAATATAACCATCAACGCATCAGTGGCACACAGCCTGCCAAAATTCTCAGGATCTCAAGGAGAATCTGCCGCAACTCACCTTCAACGCCTACATGGCATTTGCCAGAATCTAAAGCCCAATCGAGTGAATATGGACGACTTCAAGTTAAAGGCATTCTATTTTTCCCTCATAGACTCGGCAAGCGACTGGTTTCTTTCATTGCCTTCCGGAAGCATTAGAACATGGGCTCAGATGCAGAAGAAATTCTTAGACAAATACTATCCGGCTGGAAAAGCAATGCAAGTAAGGAAGCAACTACAGGAAATCAAACAAGGTCCCAATGAAACCATGTACGATTACCTGGAAAAGTTCAATCACCTAGAAAGGAGCTGCTGTACCCTTGGACTGCCCGAGAAACTCGTCATCGAGTACCTCATTGATGGATTAAGACCACTAGACAAAATGCTCTTGGATGCCTCAGCGGGAGGGTCCATGATGAATCTATCATTAAGTGGCATCAGAAATCTCATCGCCAACGTTGCTGAAAATGCTCGATTTAGAGAAGAGACCACTCGCCAAGATGAATTCTCTCGATCAAAAAGGGTAGCACAAACCGAGGCATCAGTAAACTCCATAACTGAAGAGATGAAACAGTTAAAGGAGATGATGACTAAGATCATACGTAGACAGCCAGTTACGGTAAAACCTTGCGAGTTCTGTGGTTCTACAGACTACAAAACGGACGCATGCCCAACATTGATAGAAGAAGAACCGGCTGATGTAAATACAGTGGGAGGATATCAAGGATACAACAACGACAGAGCTGGACAAAATAGACAGTACGGTCAAACATCCAACCCAGGCTGGCGTAACAACAACAGCTATCTTCAGACGGAGACACAACCAGCTGTCTCTCAACTAGCGCAGTCATTTTACCAACCACCCCACCGACAATATCACCAGAACACTCCATCGGCAGGCCAATATCACCAAAAAGGGCCAAATCAGTACCAAACCAGACCGAGCAATCAGCAGGAACCAAGCAAGTCGCTCAATGACACGATGAAGGAGCTCACGGGAAACATTAATCAATTAGGTACTTCACTACACCAGTACCAGGCAAAAACTGACGGTGCAATTTCAGAATTGACCAAACAAATGTCCCAGCTCGCCACCGCAATGTCAACACTCACTACTGAACCTGGCAGACTTCCTTCACAAACCATCCAAAATCCTAAGGCGAACATAAGCATGATAAGGAGGTCAAACATGAAGGTTACTCTAGGAGAAGTAGCACGGTCCCCAACCTACAGACTTACAAACAATCATTTCAACCGTAGGAGTCGACCTGATTGGAATCAAGAAGAAGACCGACCCAATGATGGCAAAACATGGGTTACGCATGCTGACAATGGACGGTATGCGTTTACTGTTTGCATAACATCGCCGCCGATCACACACTTTGACATACCAGCATCTGGTTGGGACTCCCCAAATAATATTATTGCTTCGAAGCAAAATATTAAAGGGTCCGAGTACGCAAATTCTAAGCCAAGGAGTGGGAAAAATAGTCCGACAATAGAAAGAGCCCTCACTTCAGATCATGAGCCACAACCGGAAAGAAATAAAGACCCCGGGGCCTTTACAATCACCTGTGGTATTGGTGAAACCCAGATCCATAAATGCTTAGTCGATCTTGGGGCTGCTGTCAACGCCATGCCTTCCTCCTTGTATTACCTACTAGGACTTGGTCCGTTGAAACCACCTCGATCAAATATCGAGCTGGGAGATAAATCATGCATCCGCCCGGTTGGAGAACTGGAAGATGTAATACTCCATGTGGGAGAACTTGTCGTTGCTGCAGACTTCTATGTAATACCAACAGAAGAAACCTGCGAAGACGACCCACCAACAATAATATTGGGACGACCATTCCTCTACGCCACTAAAGCAAGAATCGATGTGGGCAAGGGGTCATTATCACTTAAGTTCGGCGGCAAAATTGCACACTTCTACATTAATAAGAGCCGCCCGGACACGAAGAAACCACCAGACATAACACCTATCTCAGATCACGGTGCACAGTTTTCTGACCTGTCATTAGGGACCAAAAAAGTATCAAGACCAGCAGCTATGGTCAAAGGTCTCCCGCCTTCTCAGAAACAATGGAAAGAGAAAACACCAAAACCATGGAGCTCTTACTCCAGCAAGAAGTCAGGAAGAAGCAACACTAGAACGGTGGCAAAGTTTGACCTCAGCCACCCATGGGACCCAAACCAATGAACCACAAACGAGGTATCGTCGAGCCAACGACGTTAAACAAGTGCACTGGTCGGGAGGTAACCCGACACTATCTTACTTTTCCGCACTTTAATTTCTATCTTTTAAATTCAGTATTTAGTTTTAAGCTTGCATGACTTTTGAACTAAGGCACGCCTTCGTTCAAAAGTGTGGGGTGAGATCCACCTCTGTACATAAATAACATGCGGCTGTTTTTCTTTTTTTAGTAATAGTATCTTTTTGAAAATATGAACTTAAGAATGTGAAAAAGATAAATCATAATTCATGCATTAACCTTGTGAAAATTCAAACTGTTTAAAAACATAGAATGTAACTTTCCATTTGTCCTTTGTGCTGAGATAACTAGGGATGTGGAGTTGATATAAATTGCCCTAGAGAGGCTTGGCAAGCAATCAAAGGATCAGATCAAACTATATGGTTTTCGAAGTCAGTGGAGGCTGCACTTCGGGTTTCAGTGAAAATTGAAGTCATCTCCGCCATGCAATGCAAAAGGCGAGGATGGGAATCAGACCGTCCTATCTCCGGTCAAAGTAGCCGAGAAAATAGATGAGCGACCCTCATCTTGACCCGCGCAAAAACGACAGTCAAAGTAGCCGAGAAAATAGATGAGCGACCCTCACCTTGACCCGCGCGAAAACGGCAAAAAAGAGAGGAGCGGGGAGGTATTTCCATAGGCTTGCGGGCGATGATTGGACCTCCCAAAAAGGCTCGAGAAAATGGACAAGCAGTCACAAAAAGGTGAAAAGCTCAATGAAGCAAATTAAGAGGCCAAAGGCCCAAAATTGTGAAGGTTTTAACCGAACAAAAAGTGAAGAACTCAAAAAGTCAAATCAAAGGCCAAATGCCGACTCACTACAAAAGCAGTCCCTCGCCAAAAGAAAATCAAAGTACTCAAACCACTGAAACCTGAACCGAATCACGTGCTAGAGAAAGCTACCAGAAAACCATATAGTGCGAGACGATCCCAAGATTGCAGTCCAGGAGCCTAAAAAGGGCTATCTCCCGAGACATCCAATATAATTTGCATCTCAGCACGAAGGTACACGTATCAAGTTACTTCTATTTATTTACACAGTTCAATTTGGTAATAAGTAAGCAATGCATGAATTAGGATAGATCGAGTCCCACAGTCTAATTTTCATATTCCAAAGCCAAACTTAGAACTTACGCCCTTTAATAGCATTGTTCGGGACGAACAACTAAAAGTGTGGGGTAATCTGATGGACCATAATTGTATGAAACATAAATGCAGTTAAACCCACCAAATTAGACTGTTTGTCTATCTAACTTCTACGTGTTAGTCCCGATATATTTCCACAGGGCATTTCAGAGACTGAAGTGAAAACACGCTAAGGAGAGGATTTTATGCTGAAAAGATAACAAGAGTCAATCCAAGGTCAAGATCATATGCCGACTGAAGAAATATCAAGGAGCCTGACGTTGAATTGACCATAACAAATTAATCAGAAGAATCAGGAGTGGAGTCAAGACAGCCCGGGGAAGAAACACATTTACAGTTTTGTGAAAAGACTGCACAAAACTGTACAAACTCACACATTGGGCAAGGATGACCGGCCACTTGATGAAGTGGTGGCCAAGGGAGGAGCTCCTCCCCCTTGGGCCACCGCCT
Source organism: Rhodiola kirilowii (assembly GCA_033675215.1). Lineage (NCBI taxonomy): Eukaryota > Viridiplantae > Streptophyta > Magnoliopsida > Saxifragales > Crassulaceae > Rhodiola > Rhodiola kirilowii. The sequence goes on along the minus strand of CM066195.1, from coordinate 21,760,019 downwards.
ACCAGCGGCTTTGAGGGGTGGTGACCGGCGGCTTTTGGAGCTCCTCCACATGTCACCACCACCTTCCTCCTCCTCCACCACTCCTCTTCCTCCACATGTGGCCATCTCCTCCCTCCATTTTCTCCTCCAATCAAAATGCAACACTTACCACCCATCTCCACCACCCATCTCCTCCCCTTTGGGCTATAAAAGGAGGAGCTCCTCCTCCTCCAAAACACACTTCAATCTCATTTCACTTCTCTCTCTAGAAATTGTAATATTTGTAATGTTGTAATCTTGCTTTGGAAATAAAGGATAGCTCCCTTGGCGCTTCAACGGTTGTAAGTAATTCTTAGTATTTATTCAACTGTTTTATTTCCTTAGTTATAATGTTTAGCGCGATGAATAGTAGCTAAACTTGTAGTTCGGTCTAAGGGGCGCACTTGTATTATAAAATGTTTTAGACTATTAACTTAGTGTCTAGTCTAAGTATTCAAAACTTATTCTATGTGCCATATATTAAGTCAGAACGTCCAAGGTAGAGTGGATGCTTGGAATGACAAAACTCTACAGCGGGGTTCGTAAACTTGTACGGATAAGTGGATGCTTGGAATGGCAAAGCTTATCTGAGAAGTTTGACTCATCTTAAACACCATTTGGTTGATCGGGAATGATTGATCAAATGGATGCACATAGGCTAATATAACCGGGAATGGAGTATTAGTCTAAATAGAATAAGTGTTCTACGTCCTTGGAATAGGCTAGACAGTGTACGCAAATCGAGTGCTTGGAATGGCCTTGATACACCGTTTGAATACTTAGGAGAGTCACTAAAGGTCAATGATAAACAGGATATAATACAAGTCCCCTGAAACCGAACATTTCTCTTTAATTATAAACTGTAATTTACTTTCCAGTATTAAAATCAACCAACCAACCAATCAATCAATCAAAATAGCTGGTAGCTTTAAAACCAACCAACCGACCTTAAACATGCTCCCACGCTGCGTAATCCCCCCGAAGAACAATTATTCCCCTAGTTCCCTTGGGTTCGACCCCTACTTACCAAGTACTACCCAGTAGTATAGTTTCGAGTAGCGGACTATTATAAATTTATTTGCACAAATTGCTTTGATGACGAGCGGTTCTGTCAACGGGTTATCCCTGTTGTTCTCCATATGCTTCATAACTTGAAAGGGCAAGCTCACTGACTGCTTCTGCAAGATTTGGTCGATCAACAGCATGTCCTGGAATGTAACCGTAGAGTGTTTGTGCTTCCTCGGGGAGATATTTGACACTAGGATTCTATGCAGAATCCTAGGGAGCACATCCATGTGGGTGTTCTCCCTCTGTCCCTTTACTGTGGGATCTAGCCCGAGACGCTCAAACACTTCTGCCTTTGCCACAGAGCTGGGCCACGTTCCTTTGGAGTAGGTGGCATATTTGCCCTTGGGTACACCTAGAACATTGGCCAATTCTCTCAGACTCACAGAGTGCGACTCACCTCCGACAACAGCCGAGAGCTCCCAGTTACCTTTTCCTTCTTCCTTTTCAGCCAGCTTCATTTTTGAATAAAACTCCCTCACCAACCTCACATCTGCTACTACAGTTTTCTTAAACAAGCCGCCCCATCCCTGGGCCTCCATCAGTTCCACAATTTCTCCCAACCCATTCGCCATCATCCACTCGGTATTCAGCACCAACTCCTGTGCAAACCCTTTCACTGCCTCCTCGGATTCTTCCCCACTATCATCCGTCTCAGCCACGTCTTCAGTATGCGGAGCAGAGGACCGACCTGATCTCTGACTCTTCCTGGCGGATGTGGGAGCAGGTTTCCTTGCTCGTTTGCCTGCCGATCTGGCACCCACTGAGATCTCCTTTTTGACCTGGCGCTGAGAGGAGGAGTCTGCTCGCAGAGCTTCGAGTCGCTCCTCAAAACGGACCACTTCTTTGGCCACAGTAGAGCCTGTCGGACCAGAATCAGCCGGCGTGACCGACTGCAGAATAGACTCCAGGTCGAAAGGTTTAACACCGCTTGCTATCAACTGAGCGACCATGGCGGCGGCTTCAGCGGAAGAGAGATCTGACTTAGGGTTTGAAGACGCCATGGGAAAAATCTGAACTTCTGAATTTTTGAGAGAGGAATTGTTGTTTGAGAGTGAGAGATGCGACAGAACGCTTAGTCTGCTCGCTTTAAATATGCTCTGCAAACCCTAGAGATTATGAGACAACAGAAACCCCAAACGTTGCCTCCTTTCAATAAATAAACCGCCTTCAATTTTTAGCAATTTCTATCTTTTCTTCCCTTCCAAAAGTGGTTCCGCATTAACCTCTTTGTAATTCTATCCCCTGTTCAAGCAAGTGTTCAAGGTCGAGTTCGGACTGACCTTGAACTCTCTCTATAACAGTTCAACACACGGTACGAGCAGAACAATAAAGACACGAGTACGCACAGATTGATAACCCAGTTCGGCTACGCCTACTCTGGGGGGTTTCCCACACCCGGAAAAGGGACAACAAATCTTTATTACAAGTTTAGGGCACAGGAGGTCTTACACTTACACAACACCTTTGCTTGTAATGGCCTCACCACTAACACTCCGTCTCTCAGATTTGCAACCGAGGTTCGTCGCAACTCTCCTCGATCCCCTTCGTCCAGATCGTCTATCTGAACGTTCTCGAACCTCTCCTGAAGCTCGGTCGCTTTCTCTTGAAAGCAAGTTGTTCTCCTTCGTTGTGTGCACAGTATGATCACTTTCAGGCAGTCTGAGATGCACTTGCTAAGACTGCTCTTACACCGATGAGTTTCTGGTAGGAAGAACTCAATCGGCTGTCGCTCCTTCTCCAATCAGTAAAGATTTCCTCGTGTTTATTTTATCAGTGGGAGCGATCGGAATTAGGGTTGCCCTTGCATTGTATTTATATGCTTGGACGAAACCCTAACTCACACAAGATAAACCCCATCAAATATTTCTCAAATATTCTGATGCGTATCTTTCAAATCGGAACTCTTTATGCAAATATTTGACGCTCGAAAAACTTGCTGGCCAACTTCAGATCGGAACAAAAGATCCTCGATCTTTTTAGGATCTTCCAAGAGATAATCGGAATATTTACTTGAAGCCTTCCTTGCCAAGTCAGACGCCGGTTTAGGATAAATATTCATTCGAATATCTGGGGATCGAATGCATCGCTGGCCGATTTAAAACCGAAAAGATATTGGATCCAGATCCTTCCGGAGAATATCTTCTGCGTCTGTTCTACGCTGTACAGAAGTTCCAGAATGTGTTCGTACTCCTCCTGAACATTAGCTCGAACAGTTCTAAAGCCGTTTTGCCAAACAGTATGCCATTCATGGGAACATCAATCTCCCTTTTGGCATTTTTGGCAAAACCGAATCCGCGATCTGACTAGGCTTTAGACATACTAGCTAGAGCCATCCAAACTTCTCCCCCTTTTTGCCACAAACTGGCAAGGGTCAAATCCTCCAATCTGGTCCTCTCGATAAGAGGAATCTTATCTCCTCCCCCTCAACCAAGGCCTGATTATCTCTTCGATCAACTGATGTTCTGCTCCTTCAGTCTAAACTCCTTTTTGGAACAGTTCCAATTCGTGTAGTCAACGCACCTATATCTTCCATTTAGTCATGCACTTTCGTGTAGTATCCTTGAGAGCAATCTAAACACCTTTCTGAATAGAGACGACTGAGGGATCTTCAACAGGAGTAGCAAGGATCCTATGATTGCTTTTCATGTCGCGGACGACTCCCCCTGCAGACTTGCTCTCCAGAGAACGCCTTCAGCATTCTTCTTGACAGCTCTTGCAATGAACTCCTTTTTCCTCCTCTTGTCTTTATGAGTTCATCTAAAGAGACGGAGTCCTGATTAATGCTTGATTGGCTTCTAATAGGGAGTCAACGAGGAAGGCAACTTTTAACTCAAAAACAAAAGGATCTAAGCGTATCCTTTAAACAGTCTTCATGGAAACCCTCTTAAACAGCATCTGGTGTAACAACTGACATACCACCAACAATCCCAACAGATCCCTCTTCAACTGCTACGATCTGGGACAGTTCAATTCTTGACAAGGCACGGACAAAAGCATCCTCCTATTGCAGGTCCTCAATGACATTAATCAGTGTCTTTGTATAGATCTTCCATCCCATCATCTTTCTTGTCTGAACATGATTTAATACTCATAGTACCCGTTCGCTGCTCGTCAGGACCCCAATCTTAGCCCAACTGGCTTTACCTGGATACTATCCACCTTCCGCAATCCAGAGCAAACAGGACACTTCCTATTTCCGAGACACGTTCTTCCATTGATTATCCATAGGCAGAGAATCTTTCCTTATCATCCCAGCAATTTTTTGAAGTAAGACAGGATATATATCAAAAACACATACTAATTGTTCCAGCTCCTTGCATGAGTGATCAGTCCAACTGTTTAGCTGGAGTTTCGCATCTGACTGACCACTGGCTGGAACACTTAGTCCTTGACAACACACAGACCCAAGGAGGATCTGAGTGTTTCAAACTGAGCAGCATCAAGCGGTTTGGTGAAGATGTCAGCTAATTGCTTGTCCGTTGTGACATGCTGCAGAGTGACAACCTTCTGTTCAACCAGTTCTCTGATGAAGTGATGCCTGATGTCAATGTGCTTCGTCCTGGAATGTTGAACCGGGTTTTTGGAAATACTGATCGCGCTCATATTGTCACAGTACAGTGTCATCTCTTTCTGCTCAACTCCGTATTCAGATAGCATCTGTTTCATCCATAGGAGCTGAGTGCAGCAGCTTCCTGCTGCGATGTATTCTGCTTCGGCCGTAGAGAGCGAGATGCTGTTTTGTTTTTTGCTAAACCATGAAACCAAATTGTTTCCCAAGAAGAAACATCCTCCAGACGTGCTCTTCTGATCTTCAGCGTTCCTTGCCCAATCAGCGTCACAGAAACCAACCAGGTGTGGATTGGTGTCTTTGGTGTACCAGATCCCGAAATTCAACAGTTCCGCATACATACTTTATAATTCTTTTAACTTGCAGAAGGTGACTTTCCTTTGGTTCTGACTGGTACCTTGCACAGACTCCGACTGCATAAGATATATCCGGTCTACTGGCGGTTAAGTACAGGAGACTTCCAATCATGCTTCTATATAGAGTCTGATCAACATTGACTCCAGCATCATCTTTAGTGATCTGTAAATGAGTTGCAGCAGGTGTTCGTTTGTGACTTGCCTTCGCTAGATCAAATTTCTTTATCATGGTCTTGGCATACTTACTTTGTGAAATGAATATCCCATCCTTTTTCTGTGTCACCTGCAATCCCAGAAAGTAGCTCATCTCTCCTACCATGCTCATCTTGAACTCTTTCTGCATCTGTTCCACGAACTGATCTACCATCGTCTGGGTGTTTGATCCGAACACAATATCATCAACATAGATTTGTGCGATAATAAAATCTGACCTTGTGTGTTTGACGAACAAAGTCTTGTCCACTCCCCCTCGCACATATCCATGATTGATGAGAAACACAGTGAGTCGCTCATACCAGGCTCTGGGCGCCTGCTTGAGTCCGTACAGGGCCTTCTTCAGGCGATACACATGAGCAGGGTGATGCGGATCCTCAAATCCTTTTGGCTGAGACACAAAAACTTCTTCATGTAGAAGTCCATTTAGGAACGCACTTTTGACATCCATCTGAAACAAACGAAACTTCAGGTGACATGCTAGAGCAAGTAGCAGGCGAATGGCTTCAAGCCGTGCGACAGGGGCGAAGGTTTCATCAAAATCGATCCCCTCTATCTGGGAATATCCCTGAGCCACAAGTCGAGCTTTATTTCTGGTGATATTTCCTGATGTATCTGATTTGTTCTTAAAAATCCATTTAGTGCCGATGACGTTAACACCATCAGGTTTCGGAACTAAGTCCCATACGTCATTGCGGGCAAATTCCTCCAGTTCTTCCTGCATGGCGAGAACCCAATACTCATCAACGAGTGCTTCCTTTACGTTCTTTGGTTCAATTGAAGACAGAAAGCATGAGTAGGCAGCGAGTCCTCTGTAATTGATCCTTTTTCCACGAGTTTGAATTCCATCACTAGGTGCACCAATGATCTCAGAGATTGGGTGATCTCTGGAGATTCGACGAGAGGGTTGTAGTGCAGCACGATCCTCTTGAGTACTAACCTCTTCACCCTCATCAGAGGAAGAGTTCCCAATGACATTATCAGGAAGTCGAGCACCTTCTGTCGAGTCAGTCACAGTCTGAATGGGCAGTGTCACAGTTTCAGGTGCTGTTTCAACTGGTTCAATGGCTGTTGTGACATCCCCAGTCAAGTCAGTCTTAGTAGAATGAGAAGGTGGAACATTACCAGATGCTGTTCCGGCTGCATCGTCAGCATCGGCTGGGGCGGTAAGATCAACAACGTCATCCTTGATCTTGACATTGATAGACTCCATAACTGTTCCTGTGCGTTTGTTAAACACCCTGTATGCTCGACTGTTCGAGGAGTATCCTAGGAAGAATCCCTCATCACTTTTAGGATCAAGCTTCTGTCGGTACTCGCGGTCATTCAAAATGTAGCACTCACTCCCAAAGATGTGAAAGTACTTGACCGTGGGCTTCTTCCCTTTCCAGAGTTCATAGCAGGTCATCTCCGTACCTGTGCGTATTGTTACCCGGTTTATAATGTGGCACGCCATGTTCATCGCTTCTGACCAGAACTTCTAGGGAATCTTCTTGGCATGGATCATTACGCGAGCCATTTCCTGAATTGTACGATTTTTCCTTTTAACAACGCCATTTTGGTGAGGAGTGATTGCAGAAGAAAACTGATGGGCAATCCCGTGTTTGGTACAGTACGAGGTCATAGTGGCATTCTTGAACTCAGTGTCGTTGTCACTCCTGATACTCACCAGGTGCTCTCCGCTGGCTTCTCTCTCTCTCTGGAGAAGGGTTGCAAGTTCAATGAATTGAGGTGCAGCAGCAGACTTGTCTCGAAGGAATTGGGTCCATGAAAACCTGGTGAAGTCGTCCACGCATACCAGGACATACTTGTTGCCACCGCAGCTCTCAACCTGCATCGGCCCCATAAGATCCATATGAATCAGTTCAAGCGGTCTGCTCGTACTGATCTGGGTGGTGTTCGAATGCGATGCTTTGGTCTGTTTACCGATCTGGCATTCTCCACATAGGACATCTATGTCACCTTTAACATTGGGCATTCCTCGGATGAGACCAGACGAGCTGAGCTTCTTCAGAGTTTTGAGGTTCAGATGACCCAGTCTCCTGTGCCAGAGTGACATCTCATCTGCTTGAGTAGACATGCACGTAGCTGTTCTGGCAGAACCTATGAGATAACAGTCGTTGTCTGCTCTACATCCTTTCATCAGCGTCCCTCCTTCCTTGTTCAGAACATGACAAGAGTCATGAGTGAATTGAACGTGAAATCCTCCATCACAAATTTGGCTGATACTGATGAGATTCACCTTTAGTCCTTCAACAAGAAGGATGTCATAGAGTACAGGAAGATCCGGAACCTTCAATGTCCCACAGCCGATCACCTGACCCTTTCCTCCATCACCGAATGTAACGAACTGCCTCTTAGTGACAGGTCGAATATGTGTGAGAAACTTGGAGTTACCTGTCATATGTGCAGAGCATCCGCTGTCGAAGTACCAGCGATCTTTTTCCATATGACTTGAAGAGCTGAAGGCAACGGTGCAGACGATGTTCTTTCTGCAGATCTTAGCGTCTGTCTCCCAGTTATGAGGCATGCTAGATTGGGGAATGTCTTGCTCAGATCTGCGTTTATCGAGTTTTCGGACCATTCTGCCAAACCTCCGAGTCAGCGTATTTAGTTGAAAAAGAGTGCTGTCAGTCTCAGACACCTCCTCAGACACCTCTGCTCTCCATGAAAGTTCTTTGTCATCTTTGGTTGTGTATTGACCTCCCTTTGGAGTCATCTTGAACAGTTCCAGGATCCCACTCAGTGTGTCGAGTGTTTGCTCTGATACCATTTGTAATTCTATCCCCTGTTCAAGCAAGTGTTCAAGGTCGAGTTCGGACTGACCTTGAACTCTCTCTAAACAGTTCAACACACGGTACGAGCAGAACAATAAAGACACGAGTACGCACAGATTGATAACCCAGTTCGGATACGCCTACTCTGGGGGGTTTCCCACACCCGGAAAAGGGACAACAAATCTTTATTACGAGTTTAGGGCACATGAGGTCTTACACTTACACAACACCTTTGCTTGTAATGGCCTCACCACTAACACTCCGTCTCTCAGATTTGCAACCGAGGTTCGTCGCAACTCTCCTCGATCCCCTTCGTCCAGATCGTCTATCTGAACGTTCTCGAACCTCTCCTGAAGCTCGGTCGCTTTCTCTTGAAAGCAAGTTGTTCTCCTTCGTTGTGTGCACAGTATGATCACTTCCAGGCAGTCTGAGATGCACATGCTAAGACTGCTCTTACACCGATGAGTTTCTGGTAGGAAGAACTCAATCGGCTGTCGCTCCTTCTCCAATCAGTAAAGATTTCCGCGTGTTTATTTTATCAGTGGGAGTGATGGACCAAAGTTATACGAGTTAGAAACACAGTAAAACCCCCTTAATTAGACTGTTTGTCTATCTAACGTCTACGTGTTAGTCCCGATATATTTTCACAGGGCATTTTAGAGACTGAAGTGAAAACACGCTAAGGAGAGGATTTTAAGCTGAAAAGATAACAAGAGTCAATCCAAGGTCAAGATCAAATGCCGACTGAAGAAATATCAAGGATCCTGACGTTGAATTGACTAGAACAAATTAATCAGAAGAATCAGGAGTGGAGTCAAGACAGCCCGGAGAAGAAACACATTGACAGTTTTGTGAAAAGACTGCACAAAACTGTACAAATCTCACATTGGACGAGGATGACCGGCCACTTGAAGAAGTGGTGGCCAAGGGAGGAGCTCCTCCTCCTTGGCCACCGCCTACCGGCGGCTTGGGGTGGTTGTGACCGGCGGCTTTTGCCCCTCCTCCACATGTCACCACCACCTTCCTCCTCCTCTCCTTCCTCCACATGTGGCCATCTCCTCCCTTGATTTCTTCCTCCAATCAAAATGCAACACTTGTAGCCATCTCCTCCTCCTCCCATGGCTATATAAGGAGGCCTCCTTCTCCTCATTTCACACACCAAAATCCAAATTCACTTCTCTCTCTAGAAGTTGTAATATTTGTAATATTGTAATTTTGCTTTGGAAATAAAGGAAAGCTCCCTTGGCGCTTCAACGGTTGTAAGTTTCTCTTAGTATTTATTTATTTAACTGTTGCCTTTAATTTCCTTAGTATAATGTTTAGCGCGATGAATAGTAGCTAAACTAGTAGTTCGGTCTAAGGGGCACACTTGTATTATAAAATGTTTTAAGACTATTAACTTAGTGTATAGTCTTAGTATTCAAAACTTGTTCTATGTGCCATATATAGTCAGAGTTTCCAAGGTTGAGTGGATGCTGTAACAAGCAAAGCTCTTCTGTGGGAATTCGTGATCATACTCAGGTAGTGGAAGCTGTAACAAGCAAAGCTATCTGAGGAGTTCGACTCATCCTAAATCCCATCTGGTCGAGCGTAACTGTGAGATCAGGTGGATGCACCCAGGCTAGCATACCTTAGGGTATTGGCGCTAGACTGAAATAGAACAGGAGTTGCTTTAAACCGGTGTTGCAAGTCTTGAGCTGTAACTAGCCTCGATTCACCGTTTGAATACTTAGATGATTCACTAATGGTCAATGATAAACAGGATATAATACAAGTCCCCTGAAACCAAACATTTCTCTTAATCATTAAAATAGTAATTTACTTTCCAGTATTAAAATCAACCAACCAACCAATCAATCAATCAAAATAGCTGGTAGCTTTAAAACCAACCAACCGACCTTAAACACGTTCCCACGCTGCGTAATTCCCCCCGAAGAACAATTATTCCCCTAGTTCCCTTGGGTTCGACCCCTACTTACCAAGTACTACCCAGTAGTATAGTTGCAAGTAGCGGACTATAAATTTATTTGCACAATCGCTTTGACGACGAGCGGTTCTGTCAAATTGGCGCCGTTGCCGGGGAACTAGTCATCGGATAACTGTTCTTCCCTCCCCTTTTTCTTTTCTGTTCATCTCTCTATGTCATCACCTGTCACGCATGCATGGACAACGCGATTTCTGCCCCTGTTCGGAGGAACGGAGGGAGAAGACCCTGTACAGCACTGCCGAAACTTCCACCAAGTCTGCCACAACATCAAACCTGAAAACGAAGTGTTAGAGGAATTTAAGCTGAAATGCTTTAAATTCTCTCTAACCGACTTCACTACGATATGGTACTACACATCCACCGCTTGCAGTGCAGAACGTTTCGTAGACCTCTGCCTTCCGTTCCTGAAAGAATTCTCCCCACCATCTTTACGCCAAGAAACCCGCGAGAAGATCCTGAACCTTCAACAATCCCGGGATGAGACTTTGGACGAATACTACATAAAATTCGATGCCATCGTCTCAAGCTGCCCGCACCATGGATTTACGAAGAAAATTCTTCTCCAAAAATTTCTTCGTGGGATGAGGTCCGAAGAGCTAGGAAGAGTCAACGAAGCTATGAGAAGGTCTGCCGCAAACCTCACCATTGCAGACATGTGGTACCTGATAACTGGCCTAGCCGCTGCCACAAGACGAGTTCCCCACACTGACGAGGAAATGCAGACAGAAGAAGCTGACCCTGAGGCTGACAAAGAAGAAACCACCGAGCCGTCAGAAGAGACTCCCGAACCATCCGAGGAATCAGACATGGAAAGCACCGGAAGCAACGAAGTAGAAGTCCAGAATACCACCAACGAACTGCCTATTCCATACCTGACTATCATTACCCAGGCAGCTGAGACTATCTACGATCAGTTCTTCACGAACCAACATTACGAGGCAGAACCGAGCCTCATGAGGCCTTCCCGACTTTTCCCCTTAATTAATGAGCAAGTCGCCGCGAACTATGCGATCCAAGAAGAAGCTCAAGGGAGAATGGGAAAAGGGCCCGAGCAGAATGACTCCTACATGGAGCACGCTTTCGCCATGACTGGACAAGGCAGCCCTAAACAGGAGAACACCCAGTTCAAGAAGCTGATAGTGAAAGGTCCCTCGCCTTCTCAGAGACGTTGGAAGGAGATACCATCAGAACTGGACCCAAACCCGTCATCTGCTAAAAAATCAGGAAGACTCACCGCAAGAATCAAAGTCGGTGGAATCAAGAAGTTCGACCTCAGCCACCCATTGGACCCAAACAAATGAACCACAAACGAGATATCGTCGAGCCAACGACGTTAAACAAGTGCACTGGTCGGGAGGTAACCCGACACTATCTTACTTTTCCGCACTTTAATTTCTGTCATTTAAATTCAGTATTTAGTTTTAAGCTTGCATGACTTTTGAACTAAGGCACGCCTTCGTTCAAAAGTGGGGGGGTGAGAACCACCTGGGTACATAAATAACATGCAGTTGTCTTTTCTTTTTTAATAAGTACCTTTTTGAAAATATGAACTTAAGAATGTGAAAAAGATAAATCATAATTCATGCATTAACCTTGTGAAAATTCAACTGTTTAAAAACTTAGAATGTAACTTTCCATTTGTCCTTTGTGCTGAGATAACTAGGGATGTGGAGTTGATATAAACTGCCCTAGAGAGGCTTGGAAAGCAATCAAAGGATCAGATCAAACTATATGGTTGTCGAAGTCAGTGGAGGCTGCACTTCGGGTTTTCAGTGAATAATTGAAGTCAACTCCGCCATGAAGCATCTATGCAAAGGCGAGGAAGGGAATCAGACCGTCCTCTCTCTAGTCAAAATAGCCGAGAAAATAGATGGGCGACCCTCATCTTGACCCGCGCAAAACGACAAAGACGAGAGGAGCGGGGAGGTATTTCCATAGGCTTGCGGGCGATGATTGGACCTCCCAAAAAAGGCTCGAGAAAATGGACTAGCAATCACAAAAAGACGAAAAGCTAAATGAAGCAAATCAAAAGAGGCCAAAGGCCCAAAATTGTGAAGGTTTTAATCGAGCAAAAGTGAAGCACTCAAAAAAGTCAAATCAAAGGCCAAAGGCCGATTCACTACAACAAAAAAAGCAGTCCCTCGCCAAAGAAGAAAATCAAAAAAGCTCAACTCACTGAAACCCGAATCGAATCACGTGCTAGAGAAAGCTACCAGAAAACCATATAGTAAGAGACGATCCCGAGGTTGCAGTCCAGGAGCCTAAAAAGGGCTATCTCCCGAGACATCCAATATAATTTGCATCTCAGCACGGAGGTACAAGTATTAAGTTTCTTCTATTTATTTACGCAGTTTAATTTGGTAATAAGTAAGCAATGCATGAATTAGGATAGATCGAGTACCACAGTCTAATTTTCATATTCCAAAGCCAAAATTAGAACTTACGCCCTTTAATAGCATTGTTCGGGATGAACAACTAAAAGTGGGGGGTAATCTGATGGACCAAAGTTATACGAGTCAGAAACACAGTAAAACCCCCTTAATTAGACTGTTTGTCTATCTAACGTCTACGTGTTAGTCCCGATATATTTTCACAGGGCATTTTAGAGACTGAAGTGAAAACACGCTAAGGAGAGGATTTTAAGCTGAAAAGATAACAAGAGTCAATCCAAGGTCAAGATCATATGCCGACTGAAGAAATATCAAGGATCCTGACGTTGAATTGACCAGAACAAATTAATCAGAAGAATCAGGAGTGGAGTCAAGATAGCCCGGAGAAGAAACACATTGACAGTTTTGTGAAAAGACTGCACAAAACTGTACAAATCTCACATTGGACAAGGATGACCGGCCACTTGAAGAAGTGGTGGCCAAGGGAGGAGCTCCTCCTCCTTGGCCACCGCCTACCGGCGGCTTGGGGTGGTGGTGACCGGCGGCTTTTGCCCCTCCTCCACATGTCACCACCACCTTCCTCCTCCTCTCCTTCCTCCACATGTGGCCATCTCCTCCCTTGATTTCTTCCTCCAATCAAAATGCAACACTTGTAGCCATCTCCTCCTCCTCCCATGGCTATATAAGGAGGCCTCCTCCTCCTCATTTCACACACCAAAATCCAAATTCACTTCTCTCTCTAGAAGTTGTAATATTTGTAATGTTGTAATTTTGCTTTGGAAATAAAGGAAAGCTCCCTTGGCGCTTCAACGGTTGTAAGTTTCTCTTAGTATTTATTTATTTAACTGTTGCCTTTAATTTCCTTAGTATAATGTTTAGCGCGATGAATAGTAGCTAAACTAGTAGTTCGGTCTAAGGGGCGCACTTGTATTATAAAATGTTTTAAGACTATTAACTTAGTGTATAGTCTTAGTATTCAAAACTTGTTCTATGTGCCATATATAGTCAGAGTTTCCAAGGTTGAGTGGATGCTGTAACAAGCAAAGCTCTTCTGTGGGAATTCGTGATCATACTCAGGTAGTGGAAGCTGTAACAAGCAAAGCTATCTGAGGAGTTCGACTCATCCTAAATCCCATCTGGTCGAGCGTAACTGTGAGATCAGGTGGATACACCCAGGCTAGCATACCTTAGGGTATTGGCGCTAGACTGAAAACAGGAGTTGCTTTAAACCGGTGTTGCAAGTCTTGAGCTGTAACTAGCCTCGATTCACCGTTTGAATACTTAGATGATTCACTAATGGTCAATGATAAACAGGATATAATACAAGTCCCCTGAAACCAAACATTTCTCTTAATCATTAAAATAGTAATTTACTTTCCAGTATTAAAATCAACCAACCAACCAATCAATCAATCAAAATAGCTGGTAGCTTTAAAACCAACCAACCGACCTTAAACACGTTCCCACGCTGCGTAATTCCCCCCGAAGAACAATTATTCCCCTAGTTCCCTTGGGTTCGACCCCTACTTACCAAGTACTACCCAGTAGTATAGTTGCAAGTAGCGGACTATAAATTTATTTGCACAATCGCTTTGACGACGAGCGGTTCTGTCAGGGAGCGACCAGAATTAGGGTTGCCCTTGCATTGTATTTATATGCTTGGACGAAACCCTAACTCACACAAGATAAACCCCATCAAATATTTCTCAAATATTCTGATGCGTATCTTTCAAATCGGAACTCTTTATGCAAATATTTGACGCTCGAAAAACTTGCTGGCCAACTTCAGATCGGAACAAAAGATCCTCGATCTTTTTAGGATCTTCCAAGAGATAATCAGAATATTTACTTGAAGCCTTCCTTGCCAAGTCAGACGCCGGTTTAGGATAAATATTCATTCAAATATCTGGGGATCGAATGCATCGCTGGCCGATTTAAAACCGAAAAGATATTGGATCCAGATCCTTCCGGAGAATATCTTCTGCGTCTGTTCTACGCTGTACAGAAGTTCCAGAATGTGTTCGTACTCCTCCTGAACATTAGCTCGAACAGTTCTAAAGCCGTTTTGCCAAACAGTATGCCATTCATGGGAACATCACTCTTGCCAAAACCGAATCAAACTGAAAGGGCATGCACCAACAGGCAGGGGAGCGACATGTATCATCTGTAATTTAAGCGTGATGCCTCATAAAAGCAGCCGACGCGACAACTCCCCACTGCAGAAAAAACTGTTCACCTTTCAAGTCACTTTTACCTTTTCCCAACGCTTAGTCATCTTTACTAGAGGATGTAATTGCTTATCTTCACAACTGTCACGCAGATGATTTCCCAACCACAAGAATCCGTCCACAGTGATAGCTCAGTCTTACTGTCTCATGGGTACACAAGGTTTTGGTATGAAGTGCTAATTTTACCCAAATGGTACAAATAACATCACACCCAATCAAGAAGAAAATGAAATCATCCAAACAAATCATATTGGTTTCATACCTCATGTGGAGTAACTCCAGAGAAGGAACATTTCGACGGGCTCATAGGAGCGTTCCACACGAGGATAGGCTAAGGTTGGTCTAGAGTACCTCCTTGGTTTATAGTGTGGGATCAAAAATGGAGGTCTCTTTTGGGCAGAAAGAAATCATAATTTCATGCTTTTCGGTCCCTAATGCAGTCATCAATCTCATAGCAAGCATGCATGAATACATTATGAACACAACCTACTTTTTCACTAGCACAGAACATCCATGTTGGACTCTCCGTCAGACGTGACTCATATGCATCTAGTCTAGCCAATCACTTAGGGAGTAACAGTTGAGCATAGCTTTAAGGGAGAGAAATCATACCTAGTTCCATCCTCATCTTCTCGTAGGGTTCTCTGTGCAAAGCTTTTGTGAATATGTCTGCAATCTGTTCCTCAGTTTCGCAATATTCCATCTCAATTGTTCCCTTTTCTACACAGTCACGCAGAAAGTGATACTGAATTTCTATATGTTTGGTACGAGAGAACTGCACTGAGTTTTTTGAGATGTTAATAGCACTAGTGTTATCACACAGAATTTTAGCACAATTAGTAATAACACCATAGTCACTTAGCTGTTGCCTGATCCACAGCAGCTGCGCACAGCATGCAGCAGCGGCGATGTATTCTGCCTCAGAGGTGGACAGCGCAATTGAGGACTGCTTCTTTGAAGCCCAGGAGATGAGACATGGTCCAAGATATTGAGCCATTCCTGACGTGGACTTCCTGTCTACCTTACATCCAGCATAGTCTTCATCGGTATATGCTTCCAGACGTAATTCACCTCCCTTTGGATAGAACAGGCATAAGTCATCTGTTCCCTTCAGATATCTCAATATCCTCTTTACTGCTTTCACGTGGGTTTCCCTGGGATCAGCCTGAAACCTTGCACACAGACAAACGCTGAATAAGATATCAGGTCTACTAGCAGTGAGATATAGCAGTGAACCAATCATTCCCCTGTAGAGAGTTGGATCCACCCGAGGTGAGGACTCATCCTTTGTCAGGGTGTCATTTGGGGACATCGGTGTGGCACACGTCTTGGCAGATTCCATCCCAAACTTCTTCAGAATCTCCTTTACATACTTCTGCTGATGGATTTGGGTACCATCCTCTCCTTGAGCAACTTGAAGTCCAAGAAAGTACTTGAGCTCCCCTACCATGCTCATCTCGAATTCACTCGACATCAAATCTGTAAACTTTTTGACTAGTTTAGGATTAGTTGAACCGAAAATGATATCATCCACATATACCTGAACAACCAGAGTGTCTTTTCCTTCCTTCAGAAGGAAAAGTGTTTTGTCCACTTCTCCTCAGACGTATCTGTGGGATAGTGACAGGCGTCGTTTGACCTGCAAATTTAATATTTATAATTTCCTTGCGAGAAACTAGTGTAGTGGCAAGCAAGGGTCGAACCCTAGGGAGCTAGATAGCTACTACTTTGTTCTGTGAAAGAAAACAAATGACGATTGGTTGTGAGAAAACGATTTAGGGAATAAAAGAAAGTAGGAAATAAGCGAAGATGTAATAATCAGAGTGAAATATTCAGGTTAGGGTTTCTTAATTGTGACTAGTTTTATCATCGACTTATAATCATCATGTTTCTAAATTCCTAAGTGTGGTTACTCCCATTCCAAGTTATAACCTAAAATAGGGTCTTTCCGTACGCCTATACCACAATCTAAACCTAGCAATTTAACATTCCATTCCAAGACATATTAAATTCGTGCCCTACTTGTTCTCAACGGTCTAGTATCAAACAAATAGTAAATATAGGGTTTATATTGCTCGGCTTAGTCTAACCTTTCCGGGTATCAACTTAGCTTCGTAATATAAACCGGGATAAAATAGCACAAGGTTTAATGGAATAACGAAACAAGCATTAAGAACCAAGTCTCAAAAACATCGTCACAGTATTAAAACCCTAACCCGAATAAGCGGATTAGTTACACATAGCCATAGAATAAAAACAGTGCATAAAAAGTAAAGACTTCTCTATAATGCCGAGAGTAATAAACTGAGAACTGGCTAGAAGGACTGATGGATGATGAAGATCGAGGAACGCCGAGATGAAGCCTTGGATGATTCTGGGACTTTCGGACAACTTGAAAGGCTCGACTTTGGCTTGTATTTATAGAGTAGAATGACGCCCCAGAAGTCGGTTTCTCCTTAGGAATCCTAGTATCTTTCGGTTTAGGTCCAAATATAGATTAGGAAATATTCCCAAATCTTCTTCCTGAATTATCTTTAGGCAATATCTTTGCTTGGAGATCACGTCATCTAGGGGCTTCTAGACTCTTCTAAGCCGCCTCATAAACCGCCACAGAATGGAGGGAAAAGATGAGTCGAAAGAAGGCTTGGGCTTTGGTCGGATGGCCTTTGGTGTCGGACGCACGGATGGGTACACGGTCGGATGGCCTGGGATGGCCGCTCGGACATGCGGTCGGATGCCCTGGCGCTGGAGGTCGGATGCCCGGGCGCATGGTGGAACGCATGGGCGCTGGGCGCTGGGACGCGAGGACCTCGGATGCTCGAACGGAGGGCCGCTCGGATGCGCGAACGGAGGGCCGCTCGGATGCGCGAACGGAGGGCCGCTCGGCCATGCGATCGCATGGCATTGGAATTTCCGCACGGACGTCTCCTGAATTTCCTTTCCGCGGACGTCTCTTGATTTACTGAAATTCGTTCAGACGTCCGCGCCCCTTATTGTTGAGGCCTCCGCGGAATGCGCTGTTGAAAACTCCAAAGTCATTTCTTTCCGCGCCAAACTTCGTCAAATGTAAATAAGCTGGTCAAGAACTCCTTGTGATGTTTTTGGCTCCAAAAGCCATCTTTTGAATGTGATTCCTCTCAGAGCCTCCAAATTACCTGAAATGCGAAACAACACTAAGAAGTTACTGTTTGCATATCAAAGTACTCGAATTGGTGGGATTTGATGACTCGATGAGTCGTATAAATACGGCTCATCAAACCACCCCACACTTAAACTTGTTCGTCCCGAACAAGGACTAGGTCATAAGAGGAAATAAATGAAGTACGAACATCACAAAGCTTCGGCATCATAGACATGCTACATGAATGTGATTTGGCTAATCTAGATTCTACCTTTCTATGCATGCTTGTTACTAATATCCTTGTGCGAAAACATGGGTTAAAGATACGTGTTACCTTTGGGACGAGATGCAAATCAATTCGGATGTATCGGGAGATAGCCCTTTTTAGACCCATGAACCTCAATCTCGGACTCGAACTCGCTGCTATATGGTTATGCTTTGTTGCTTTTTCTTGCACATGATTGATTCGAGCTTCAAAGTGTTGAGTGCTTTTCGGTCAGCTATAGTGTCTCGGTTTAGATGTATCAGTGGTACTCTTCACTTGTTTCGGTGTAAACCTTCACAATGATGGTGGATTTGAACTTTTGTGGTGCGGATTGTGACTGCTCGAACCGTGATTTCTTCTCCTTTTGACGCGAGTCAAGTCGAGGGTCGCTCGCCTATTTTCCCGGTTTACTCGGATTAGAAACCTTCCTGCTCTCACTCATCCTCGTCCTTTTGACACGGGTCAAGTCAAGGGTCGCTTGCCTATTTTCTCGGCTACTTGGACTAGAGCTTGGACGGTGTGAAGTATTCCCATCCCGACCAACCGCAAAGGGTACCGCAGTGGCGGAGCAGACTCGTACTATGTTGCCTCGAAGTGCTAGCCTCCACGAGCTCCACATAACCATATACCCTGAGTTCGGTCTTTGAATGATATGTCAAGTCTCTCTAGGGCATTTCTATCAACTCCACATCCCTGTTTATCTCAACTAACAAAGGCACGCAAAGATTTTAAGATCACATGTTAGTCGCACAAGTCAATTTTCACCAAAGACATGCATGTAATTGGCTCTATCTATTTCACCATATCATTATCCAATACCGCAAGTCTAGGAAATAGTGAAGTATCATGTACAAAATTTTAAAAAAATCATGGGAAACGTGCTGACTCTGTGCAGGGTGCAGTAAATAAACGTGCTGACTCAATGACTGACTCTCCCACCCCACACTTTTGAAATGAGCCGTGTCCTCACGGCACGACTCAAATCTAGACTCACAATGCATGCAATAAATAGATAAGGAAGGGAAAGGGTAGACGAGACTCCCCTGATGGTGTCGTGGCATGGGGCTGTCCTCAGCGAGCGTGCGCTCGCACGATGTGCTTGTGCGCTCGCACAAGATTGTCCAGAGGCACGAAATAGTTGTGCGCTCTGACCTGTTCCCTGCACACAAAAATGTCTCCCTTTCCAAGTACAATGTGACAATAATGACTCAAAACACAGATAAACATAATAAGTAAATAAACTGAAAAGCAAAAAGTGCAGGGCTGCCTCCCTACGAGCGCCTTTGTTTTACGTCGTTGGCTCGACGGTACCTCCTCTAAGTGGCAGGAGGTTCAGAAAGAGGAATCTCATCAGCGGTGGTGTCAAGGGGCTCGGCTAGGTCAAACTCCTGGGCTGGTATCTCGATCTCTCCGTGGTAGTGCTTCACCCTCTGCCCATTGACCTTAAAGCGCATGCCATCTGTAGGGCACTCTAGCTAGAGCGCTCCATGGTTATAAACGCGAGTCACTGAATATGGGCCTGTCCATCTAGATCGCAACTTCCCTGGCATCAATCGTAGGCGTGATGAAAAGACCAGGACCTGTTGCCCAATTTCAAACGTGCGCCTCAGGATAAACTTGTCGTGGTAGAGCTTGGTCCGCGCCTTGTAGTCTGTTTGGCTCTCATAAGCCTCGAGGCGCAACTCCTCCAACTCGCGCAACTGTAGTTTCATGTCCAGCCCGGCTGCCTGTAAATCTGGATTGCACTTCTTCAGTGCCCAATACGCCTTATGCTCGAGCTCGACTGGTAAGTGGCACGCCTTCCCATAGACCAACCGAAAAGGTGAGGTGCCTATCGGGGTCTTGTAGGCTGTCCTGTATGCCCATAGTGCCTCATCTAACCGCTGGCTCCAGTCCTTCCTGGTCGGTCCTACCATCTTCTCCAGAATTCCCTTAATTTCGCGGTTGGAGATCTCCGCTTGCCCATTCGTCTGGGGTGATATGCTGTGGAAGTCCGGTGGTGAACATGGTAGTGCTTCAGTGTGGATGCCATCATTCGGTTGCAGAAGTGTGTCCCCTGATCACTGATAATGGCCTTAGGTACTCCGTACCTGCAAAAAATGTTAGTGCGCAAAAAGTCTACGACGGTTTTAGCATCATCACACCTAGTGGCCTTGGCCTCTACCCACTTGGAAACATAGTCAACTGCAACTAAGATGTAAGAAAATCCACATGAAGGAGGAAAAGGACCCATAAAATCTATCCCCCAAATGTCAAACACATCATTCACTAGTATGGGGACCTGTGGCATCTCCTGTCTGGCCGAATTATTACCTACTCTCTGGCATCTATCACATCTCTTACAATGATCGTAGGCATCTCTAAAAACATGCGGCCAAAAGAAACCACTATCTAAAATCTTCATAGCCGTCCTCCTAGGGCCGAAATGGCCACCACATGCAAACTCATGGCAGAAACTAATAACTGAAGCAATCTCATCATCGGGGATGCACCGTCTAAGAATCTGATCTACACCTATTTTCCATAAGTACGGATCATCCCACTCATAGAATTTAGCATCATGCTTCAATTTCAAACACTGTGCCCTAGAATATGAGGGCGGGAACTTACCTCCGACCAGGTAGTTCATTAGAGGAGCGAACCATGGCATCTTACCCGAAATAGCATACAAGTGCTCATCTGGAAACATCTCGGTAATCTGCCCGGCATCCTCCTCTCGGACAAGTCAGCTCAAGTGGTCGGCCACCGTGTTCTCTATGCCCTTCTTGTCCCGAATCTCCACGTCAAACTCTTGTAGGAGCAGGATCCACCTAATGAGCCTCGGCTTTGCCTCCTTCTTCGTCATCAAGTACCTAATAGCTGCATGGTCAGAATAGACAACAACTTTAGTACATAGCAAATAAGACCTGAATTTCTCCAAGGCAAAGACCACGGCTAGTAGCTCCTTCTCTGTGGTCGAATAGTTCTTCTGGGCCATGTCTAGTGTCCTCGAAGCGTAGTAGATCACCACGGGCTTCTTGTCCACCTTCTGACCGAGAACTGCTCCTACAGCATAATCACTCGCGTCACACATAATCTCAAAGGGCTGTGTCCAGTCCAGAGCTCTAATGATGGGTGTGCTGGTGAGGGCCTCCTTCAGCTCGTCAAATGCCACCCTGCACTGATCTGTAAACTCAAAAGGAACTTCTTTCTGCAAGAGGTTAGATAAAGGCAGTGCCTTTTTAGAGAAATCCTTTATGAACCTACGATAGAAACCAGCATGCCCCAAAAACGACTTAATATCACGGACTGTGGAGGGATATGGCAGAGTAACAATCAAATCTATCTTAGCTTTGTCTACCTCTATACCCTCATGTGAGACTATGTGACCGAGTACTACTCCATGGGTAACCATAAAATGACACTTTTCATAGTTGAGTACCAAAATCATCGAAACACATCGTGCTAAAACTGTACTCAAATGATCTAAGCATGCATCAAAAGTGTCACCGTGCACAGTAAAATCATCCATGAACACCTCAATAAATGAACCTATCATGTCAGAAAAGATACTAGTAACGACCCGCTGAAAAGTGCCGGGTGCGTTACACAAGCCAAAGGACATCCGGCGAAAAGCAAACGTACCGAATGGACATGTGAAGGTCGTCTTCTCCTGATCCTCGGGTGCTATGGGAATCTGATTATAGCCTGAAAAACCATCTAGAAAGCAAAAATAAGGCTTACCTGCCAAGCGGTCGAGCATCTGATCAATGAATGGAAGAGGAAAGTGATCCTTGCGCGTAACCGCGTTCAGCTTCCTGTAATCTATGCACATGCGCCATCCATTCTTGACTCGAGTCGTGACCATCTCGCCCTCGGCGTTCTTCTCCACTGTGATCCCTGTCTTCTTCGGTACAACATGTACCGGACTCACCCACTGACTATCTGAGATCGGGTAGATCACATCTGCATCCAACAATTTCTGAATCTCCTTCTGGACTACCTCCATCATAATCGGGTTCAATCTGCGCTGAGGCTCCCTCAAAGGTCTAGCTCCATCCTCCAACAATATCCGATGCATACAAACTGCCGGGCTGATTCCCTTGATGTCGGCTAGCGTCCATCCAATGGCCAGTTTGTGCTTGGTGAGCACTCCAATCAACCTGCGCTCCTGATCTGCCTCAAGCCCACTCTTAATGATGACTGGCAGCGTGCTATCCTCCCCTAAGAATGCATACTTCAAGTGACTAGGTAGAGGCTTCAATTCTACTGTAGGTGCATGCACAACAGAAGGCAAACACACTTGTGATTTGAATAAACGAACTGCATTAACCTCGTACCTCGGGGTGAGTGGCTGGGCAATCTCGAGCTGGTCTAGTACGTCTAAGATGGCCTCTGTATGCTCATATGAGTCCTCTGGTGAGTACACTGCCTCCTCAATTACCTGCTCTAGTGGGTCGGTCCCTCTCTCTGGATGTACCTCCTGGACGAGATCGTCCAAGGTGTCTAAGCCATGGACCGCCTCGTACTCTGTGGGATGCTTCATGGCCCTGAAGATGTCAAAACTGAATACCTCCCCCTCAACTTCCATGGAAAGTGTCCCGCTGTCGCAATCTATCTTCATCTTCGAAGTCTTGAGGAACGGCCGGCCAAGTAGGATCGGTGCATGGTCTGTCGGACCGCAGTTCTCCATCTTCAGTACGTAGAAATCGGCTGGGAATACTAGCTCTCCCACCTGTACGAGCACATCCTCAATCTTGCCCTCGGGCTGTTTGCATGACCTGTCTGCCAACTGTATAGTAAGACCTGCAGGCTCAAGAGGTCCAATGCGCAAACAGGAGTATATGGAATAAGGTAAAACATTGATAGATGTACCGAGATCAAGCATGCAATTCTCTATCCTAATGTTACCGATCGTGCAGGGGATGGTGTAGGTGCCTGGATCACCGCATTTTGGTGGCACCTTGCGCTGAATCACCGCTGAAACATTCCTGCTCATGAGCTCCTGGTCGGGCTGGGTTCCTCTTTGTCTGTTTGTGCACAGCTCCTTTAGAAACTTGGAGTATCTCGGGATCTGCTTGATGGCCTCAAGGAGTGGGATGTTGATTTCCACCTTACTGAATAGTTCCCACACTTCCCTGTCCATCACATACTTCTTCGGAGCTCGAACCTGCACAGGAAAAGGCAAAGGTACCTGAACGTTAGAATTCTCGGTCACTGGGACCGGGCCTGGCCGAGAGGCTGGAGTCTCGTCCTCTGGATCCTGCCCGGCCAAGTCCTGGCTGTAGGTGTCGGGCTCGGCCACTGCTCCTTCGGGTTCTGGAGGGCTTTCTTCCTCGGATGGCCTAGCTGCCCCTCGTCCACTCCTCAACGTGACTGCATTGACATTCCCCTTTGGATTCGGAATGGTCTGCGAGGGTAGTCATCCAGCGTTCAGATTGCTTGTGAGGTCTGAGACTGTCGCATTGAGCTGGGACATCTGTTTCTTCAATTCGGCAATGTCTCCTTTGGTCGTGGCTCGATCCTGGATCACGGCTGACGCCAGATCCTTTATCATGTCCTCGAGAGCCATGTTTGAGCTTTTATTGTTCGGGCCCTGCTGGTTGTTGATCGGTCCTCGGTGCTGGTACTGACTAGGTCCATTTTGCTGATACTGACGATGAGGAGGCTGGTAGGGCTGCTGATTCTGCTGGGGTGCTCCCTGCTGTGCTGGCTGCTTCTGGGCATAATGCTGATGATTGTCGTTCCCCCATGGTTGCCCGTTCGGTCCTTGTCCGCTCCCGGCTAGTCCATACTGTCGGACTGGCCCTGCCCGATTGCCATGAGCCTGATAGTCACCTAGTGCATTTACCTCACCCTGGTCATCCTCCACTATGGTCGGGCATTCATCTGTCTTATGGTCCGTGGCTGCACAAAAGCCGCATGGCATGACTGGAACTGGTGTCCTCCTGATGACTTGTTGCATCATCTCTTTGAGCTGTCTGATCTCTTCGGCCATTGCACTAGATGGGGGCTTGACTTTAGACACGTTCCTGGTCCGGGTGTACTCATCCTCCTTGGTAGTCTCATCCTGGAACCGCTCACTTTCTGCCACTTCTTGTATCTTCTGTCGGACTCTGGCAGGGGTTAGGTTCATAAGATTGCCTCCAGCTGAGGCCTCCAGGAGTTTTCTATCTAGTCTGCGAAGTCCATCCAGCAGATACTCGACGACTAGTTTCTCTGGGAGCTCGAGGTTGCAGCAGCTCTTCTCCAAGGCATTGAACTTTTCTACGTACTCATACATATTCTCGTTTGGTCCTTGTTTGAGCTCTTGCAACTGTCTCCGGAATTGCATTGCGCGGGCTGCTGGATAGTACTTGCTGATAAATTGCCTCTGCATCTGTTCCCATGTGTAGACACTACCTGAGGGTAAGGATAAGAACCAATCTGAAGCGGTATCAGTAAGCGAGAAATAGAATGCCTTCAGTTTGAAGTCATCAATTGGGGCTCTGTATGGCTTTAGGTTCAAGCATATCCCATGATATCGTGTCAAGTGAGACGTGGCTGACTCTCCTTTGGTTCCTGAGAACTTAGGCAGATGGTGGACTACGGAGGTGCTGACTATTATGGCTACGATGTCTGGTCCTTCATAGATGGGCCATGACTGGTCTCTGAATGTAGGAACCGAGAGCTCACCCATAGTAGGTCCTTCATTCTCGTCCTCCTCATCGTCCCTTACTACTGGTAGGCGCGGAGGTCTCTGAGGTGGTGGGTATGGATGTTGTGGATGGTATGGCAGTGGTGGATACTGTGGGTATGGCGGTTGTGGGTATTGTGGATACTTTGGTGGTGGATACTGCTGATATGGTGGTGGATACTAAGGGTACTGATGTTGAGGTTGGATTGGTTGTTGTTGTTGTTGTTGTTGAAATTGCCCAGGGATAGCCCCCCTGATTTCTCCATTCTGGACCATCGGTCCCTGAGGTAGTACTCCTTCTCCGTTTCTGACACCCTGTTCGACTTCATCATTGTGGCTATTGCCACCAACTACACTTCCTGCGTGAGACATGGTGCAAGAATAGCAAGCACCGAGATAGCAAACACCGAAATAACAAGAACAGACTAGCAACAAAGGGTCCTCAGGAGATTGGAGGAGTCACAGCGGTCTCACTTAAAACCCAATCTCCTTAGACTCGTAAGTCTTGGTGACAGGACCCTCTAAAAGCTAGAAATTAGAAATCGAGAGAATCGGAAAACGAAATCGAGACAGTTGAAAATAATGATTTAGGAAATCACCGAATAGCAAATTTCGAAATAAGCAAACAGAAAAACAAATGAAAAATTAAAAGAGAACAAATTTCACCTTTGCGTAGCTCCCCGGCAACGGCGCCAAAATTTGACAGGCGTCGTTTGACCTGCAAATTTAATATTTATAATTTCCTTGCGAGAAACTAGTGTAGTGGCAAGCAAGGGTCGAACCCTAGGGAGCTAGATAGCTACTACTTTGTTCTGTGAAAGAAAACAAATGACGATTGGTTGTGAGAAAACGATTTAGGGAATAAAAGAAAGTAGGAAATAAGCGAAGATGTAATAATCAGAGAGAAATATTCAGGTTAGGGTTTCTTAATTGTGACTAGTTTTATCATCGACTTATAATCATCATGTTTCTAAATTCCTAAGTGTGGTTACTCCCATTCCAAGTTATAACCTAAAATAGGGTCTTTCCGGACGCCTATACCACAATCTAAACCTAGCAATTTAACATTCCATTCCAAGACATATTAAATTCGTGCCCCACTTTTTCTCAACGGTCTAGTATCAAACAAATAGTAAATATAGGGTTTATATTGCTCGGCTAAGTCTAACCTTTCCGGGTATCAACTTAGCTTCGTAATATAAACCGGGATAAAATAGCACAAGGTTTAATGGAATAACGAAACAAGCATTAAGAACCAAGTCTCAAAAACATCGTCACAATATTAAAACCCTAACCCGAATAAGCGGATTAGTTACACATAGCCATAGAATAAAAACAGTGCATAAAAAGTAAAGACTTCTCTATAATGCCGAGAGTAATAAACTGAGAACTGGCTAGAAGGACTGATGGATGATGAAGATCGAGGAACGCCGAGATGAAGCCTTGGATGATTCTGGGACTTTCGGACAACTTGAAAGGCTCGACTTTGGCTTGTATTTATAGAGTAGAATGACGCCCCAGAAGTCGGTTTCTCCTTAGGAATCCTAGTATCTTTCGGTTTAGGTCCAAATATAGATTAGGAAATATTCCCAAATCTTCTTCCTGAATTATCTTTAGGCAATATCTTTGCTTGGAGATCACGTCATCTAGGGGCTTCTAGACTCTTCTAAGCCGCCTCATAAACCGCCACGGAATGGAGGGAAAAGATGAGTCGAAAGAAGGCTTGGGCTTTGGTCGGATGGCCTTTGGTGTCGGACGCACGGATGGGTACACGGTCGGATGGCCTGGGATGGCCGCTCGGACATGCGGTCGGATGCCCTGGCGCTGGAGGTCGGATGCCCGGGCGCATGGTGGAACGCATGGGCGCTGGGCGCTGGGACGCGAGGACCTCGGATGCTCGAACGGAGGGCCGCTCGGATGCGCGAACGGAGGGCCGCTTGGCCATGCGATCGCATGGCATTGGAATTTCCGCACGGACGTCTCCTAAATTTCCTTTCCGCGGACGTCTCTTGATTTACTGAAATTCGTTCAGACGTCCGCGCCCCTTATTGTTGAGGCCTCCGCGGAATGCGCTGTTGAAAACTCTAAAGTCATTTCTTTCCGCGCCAAACTTCGTCAAATGTAAATAAGCTGGTCAAGAACTCCTTGTGATGTTTTTGGCTCCAAAAGCCATCTTTTGAATGTGATTCCTCTCAGAGCCTCCAAATTACCTGAAATGCGAAACAACACTAAGAAGTTACTGTTTGCATATCAAAGTACTCGAATTGGTGGGATTTGATGACTCGATGAGTCGTATAAATACGACTCATCAGATAGCAGAAACTGTGACAGTCTCTCATACCAAGCGCGGGGTGCTTGCTTCAGCCCATACAGAGCCTTATCAAGGATGTGGACATGATCAGGGTGAGAATGATCCTCGAACCCTGGTGTCTGGCTGACATATACTTCTTCCTTCAGGACTCCGTTCAAGAACGCCGTTTTCACATCCATCTGCTGCAGAGTAAAACCATGGTAAGTCGAATAAGCAATTAATAGTCTAATTGCTTCTAACCTTGCGACAGGGGTGAAGGTTTCATCGTAGTCGATTCCCTCTTGCTGGTTGTACCCTTTGACTACCAGGCGAGCTTTGTTTCTCACAACTACTCCCTTGTCGTCCATCTTGTTTCTGAAGACCCACTTTGTTCCTATCACATTCTTATCCTGTGGTCTAGGAACCAGTCACCACACTTTATTTCTTTCGAACTGATGCAGCTCCTCTTGCATGGCATTGACCCATTCTGGATCCTTCAGCGCATCCGCAATCGTCTTTGGTTCTGCATGAGAGACGAAAGACGCAAATCCATAGAAATGACACAGTTCGTCCAAACTTACCTGATTCTGCGATGAGTAGCATTGGTAGTCCCTTGTCCAGGTTGGGGGCTGAGAAACTCTCCCGCTCCTTGTGGTTCTGGGTTCCTCTGCAGTTCCTGCCGGAGGAGGGTTATTCGCAATCACTTCCTCATTGGGGGATTCTGCGTTAACCTCTATCACTTGGGCTTCTGCAGCCTGCTCTTCAGCTAGTATCTCTGTTTGTGGAGCTTCAGCTGGCTCAGCAGGTTCTTGAGCAGCAGCCTGAATGACCTCTGGAGCTGGCTCTGCAGTCTCATTTTGGGCAGGTACCCAGTCGGGATCAGACCTGTCAGTAAGCTGGAGTTCTCCATCATCCTGTGAGGAGGGATCTTTCACAAGGTGTCCAGTCATAGCGCGCTCATCAAAGGTTACGTGAATGCTCTCCTCCACCCGTTCCAATCTCAGGTTGTAAACCTTGTATGCTCTGCTATGGCTTGGGTATCCTACGAACACGCCTTCATCGCTCCTTGGATCGAACTTTCCCAGATTCTCTTTTCCATTGTTGTGTACGTAGCACTTGCAACCAAACACTTTCAAATGAGCAATGTTAGGTTTTCTTCCTCGCAGCAGCTCTTAAGGTGTTTTTCCTATCAGAAATCGTAGAGATGCTCGGTTCAGTATGTAGCTGGCGGCATGTACAGCCTCAGCCCAGAATCCCTTGGGAACACCACTGGCAATCAGCATTGTCCTTGACATGCCTTCCAGTGTCCTGTTCTTTCTCTCTACCACACCATTGACGGAGCCCACTGCACTGTCGTTAAGGTGCAATGTTCTCTGTGCAAATAAATTTATATTTTCCGCTACTCGCAACTACACTACTGGGTAGTAAGTGGTAAGTAGGGGTCGAACTCAAGGGAATTAGGGGGATACGTTGTTCTTTAAGGGATTTGTACAGGATGGGAGTGTTTTTTAGGTTTGATTGAGATTTTAGCGGTTATGACTAAGTGACTTTTTTTGTTGTTTTTGGTTTTGAGTGCGGAAAAGTATATTACAGAAAATAAATACTGAAAAGTAAAAAGAAAGACTTACAGTGGGTGATGCGTGATTTGTGAGTCCTCCGGTAGATGAGCGGTTGGTGATTGCAGATGATCGAGCAATTCGTAAAAGTAAATACAGGGGGTTTTGTAATTCAAGGAAAACATTCAGTTTCAGGGGCCTTGTATCATAGCCTGTTTATTATTTTAGTAACCTTTCTAAGTATTCAAATGTGAATCAAGGCCATTCCAAGCACTCGACTTGCAACACTGTCTAACCTTTTGCAAAAGTGTTCGAAAGTGAATCGAGGCCATTCCAAGCACTCAACTTGCAACACCGTCTAGTCTTTTGCAAAAGTCGTAGAGCACTTGTTCTACTTAGACTAATACCCCATTCCAAGGTATATTAGCCTGTGTGCATCCATTTGGATTGTCTTTCCCGATTTATCCAAATGGTGTTTTAGAAAGATCAAACTCCTCGGATAAGCTTTGCCATTCCAAGCATCCACTTATCCGAGTATGTTTACGAATCCCCACGGAAGAGCTTTGCCATTCCAAGCATCCACTCAACCTTGGAAATTCTGATCTAATATATGGCACATAGAACAAGTTTTGAATACAGAGAAAAGAAACTAAAAGAATTAAAACATTTTATAATACAAGTACACCCCTTTAACCGAATAAGGAGTTTAGCTACGAATATCCATAGAGGTGGATACCATAGCTAAATACTCGGGGGTTTTTGAAAACAGTAAGAGGAGAGGGGGTGGAATACTCAAGAACCAACAGGAGTATTCCTAATTCCTACTGAATACTCAAGAACCAACAGGAGTATTCTCTACAGTATTATAATACTCAAGAACCGACAGGAGTATTATAATTTCAAACCGTTATAATACTCAAGAACCAACAAGAGTATTATTTCATAAACCAAACTTACAAAGTAACCAAAACTTAGAGAGAGAAGTGAAATGTTGATTTTTGGATGATTTACAAAGTGAGTTTGGCTTGGTATTTATAGCCAAAGGAGAGGGAGGAAGGCCATACACTTGTCACATGGGGAGAGGAGGAGGAAGGAGGAGGTGACACATGGGGGAGGAGGAAAGAGCCGCCGGTTGCCGGTTGGAGGGGAGGAAGCCGCCGGTTGTGGAGGGGGAAGGGGGGAGGAAGGCCACCCATGAGTCATCTTCTTCCCAAAGCCGCCGGTCACCTTGGGCAAAAGGATAAGTTTTGTGAGTTTTGTGTAGTTTTCACAAAACTATCAGTCCATTTTCGTCCCGGTCTGACTTTGGTTGTTCCTCGGTTGGATTTAATTTGAGTAATTCAATGTCAGGATCTTGATATTTCTTCGTTCAGCGTCTGATCTTGACCTTGGATTGACTCGTAATATCTTTTCAGCGTAAAATCCTCTCCTTAGCGTGTTTTCTCTCTAAGCGCCAAGATACCCTGTAGAAATATATCGGGACTAACAAGTAGAAGTTAGATAGACAAACAGTCTAATTTGGTGGGTTTTACTGTGTATTTGATTTGTATAATTATGGTCCATCAGATTACCCCACACTTTTAGTTGTTCGTCCCGAACAATGCTATTAAAGGGCGGCACACTAAGTAAGTTTGTTAAAATATGAAAATTAGACTGTGGACTCGATTTATCCTAATTCATGCATTGCTTACTTATTACCAAATTGAACTGTATAAATAAATAGAAGAAACTTGATACTTGTACCTCCGTGCTGTGATGCAAATTATTCTGGATGTTTCGGGAGATAGCCCTTTTTAGGCTCCTGGACTGCAACCTCGGGATCGTCTCTCACTATATGGTTTCCTTGTAGCTTTCTCTAGCACGTGATTCGGTTCGGGTTTCACTGGTTTGAGTACTTTGATTTTCTTTTGGCGAGGCACTGCTTTTGTAGTGAATCGGCCTTTGGCCTTTGATTTGACTCTTTGAGTACTTCACTTTTTGTTCGGTTAAAACCTTCACAATTTTGGGCCTTTGGCCTCTTGATTTGCTTCTTTGAGCTTTTTGCGTCTTTGTGACTTGCTAGTCCATTTTCTCAAGCCTTATTGGGAGGTCCAATAATCGCCCGCAAGCCTATGGAAATACCTCCCCGCTCCTCTCATCCTTGTCGTTTCGCGCGGGTCAAGATGAGGGTCGCTCATCTATTTTCTCGGCTACTTTGACTAGAGAGAGGACGGTCTGATTCCAGTCCTCGCCTTTTTTCTTTTTTGCATAAACACTGCATGGCGGAGATGACTTCAATCTTCACTGAAACCCGAAGTGCAGCCTCCACTGACTTTGAAAACCATATAGTTTGATTCGATCCTTCGATTGCTTGCCAAGTGATGAGCCGTATTTATACGACTCATCGAGTCATTAAATCCCACCAATTCCTGCACTTTATTATGCGAACAGTTACTTTTTAGTGTTGTTTCGTGTTTCAGGTGATTTGGAAGCTCTAGGAGGAATCGCGCTTAAAAGACGGCATTTTCATGCCAGAAACATCGCAATTGAAGAACAGAGCCAAAGGAGGGCGTGAACAGTGTTTCTCGGCTCGTGAATAGTAATTCCGCCATGAATAGTACTCCGGCGTGAATAGTAATTCCGGCGTGAACAGTACTTCGGCCGTGAACAGTAACTTCCGGGAAAAAGTCCAATTCGTCCACCCCACACTTAAACTTGTTCGTCCCGAACAAGAACTAGGTCATAGGAGGAACGAACTAATGTAACACCACAAAGCTTCGGTCATCCTAGACGAGCTACATGGACGTGACTTTGGCTACTATAGACCTCGCCTGTTATGCATGCTTGTTACTAATGTCATTGTGCGAAAAAACAAGGGCTAAAGATACGTGTTACCTTTGAAGTAGAGATGCAAATCAATTCGGATGTATCTGGAGATAGCCCTTTTTAGACCCATGAACCCTCATTCTCGGACTCGAACTCGCTGCTATATGGTTATGCTTTGCTTCTACTCGGCCTTCAAGCTTATCCTTGTCGATCATGTGGTCCTTAGGAGCAATCACCTGTATAGGAACTGGCAGAGGAGTGTCAGGCACTAGACTTTCTTTGACTGCTTCGACAGTGAGGACTTGCTCTGCCTCTGGTGCTGCGATAGTAAGGACTGGTTCTGTCTCGGGCATATCCGTAATGAGGTCAGTGCATATCTTGGAGAGCTCGGTAATGGGGACTGACACGAGTGGCTCGGTCGGCTCTTCTAGAGGTGCTAGTGGCCTGTCTTCTTCCAAATATTTGGGGTAGTCCGAATTGAGCTCTTCTTCCTTCAACCATTGGTCCTCATCTTCTGCTGGTTCTATGGGCTCCGAGATAGGCTCTATTAGATCCTCTGCCATGTCCTCCCCTGTTTTTGTACCGACATCTTCCTCCTGATTTCTGATAGCACTTATGGTCATGTCATAGACCGAGCATCCTGCCTCCTCAGTGAGCCAACTCTACTCATGTGGTAACATCCCGGCGAGAAACACTTGAAGAAGATATAAGTCTGTGAATCCATGGGGCGGGCAGCTTATCACAAGGGAATCAAAGTACCGTAAGTACTCATCCAAAGTTTCATCCCGGGATTGCTCAAGGTGCATGATCTTTTCTCGGACTTCTTGTAGGGAGGGTGGTGGATAGTACTCCCCATAATTCCACGGCTCACTTCCATAGTAGGAAGACATGTTGAATCTGCAAGTGAATCAGAAAAACGTGCAAACTAGCATAGCACCGAGTAGCAAACACATACTAGCAATAAAGGGTCCCCAGGAAATTGGAGGGGTCACAGCGGTCCCACTTAAAACCCAAAATCCTTAGACTCGTAAGTCTTGGTGACAGGACCCTCTGAGAGCTAGAAAACGAAATCGAAAGAAATTGAAAACAAAAATCGAACAGTTGAGGTTTTTAAATTATAGAAGTCACCGAATAGCAAATTTCGAAATAAGCAAGAAAGAAAAATAAACGAAAAAGAAAATAAGAACAAATTTCACCGTGCTTAGCTCCCCGGCAACGGCGCCAAAATTTGACAGGCGTCGTTTGTACCTGCAAATCTAAATTTATAATTCCTTACTGTAGACTGTGGGTTAGTACAGTGGCAAGCAAGGGTCGAACCCAAGGGAGCTAGATGGTTACTACTTTGCTCTGAAAAAGAAAAGAAAAGACGATTGGTTGTGAGAAAACAGTTTAGGAAATAAGAGAAAATAGGAAATAACGAAGATGTAATAATCAGAGAGAAATATTCAGATTAGGGTTTCTTAATTGTGACTAGTTTTATCATCGACTTCTAAATATCATGTTTCTAAATTCCTAAGTGTGGTTACTCCCATTCCAAGTCATAACCTAAAATAGGGTCTTTCCGGACGCCTATACCACAATTTAAACCTAGCAATTTAACATTCCATTCCAAGACATATTAAATTCGTGCCCTACTTGTTCTCAACGGTCTAGTATCCAACAAATAGTAAATAAGAGATTTATATCGTTCTACTAAGTCTAACCTTTCCGAGTATCAACTTAGTTTCACAATATTAATCGAGATAATTAGCACAAGGTTTAATGGAATAACGAAACAAGCATTAAAAACCAAATCTCAAAAACATCGTCACAATATCAAAACCCTAATCCGAATAAGCGGATTAGTTACACATAGTCATAGAAATAATAACAAGAGTAATAAAAAACGATGTAAACTTCACTATGCCGAGAATACTAAGTAACCGGGCCGTGAGGGCTGAGCAAGGGCTGAGAAAGGCTGAGCAGGGGCTGAGCAAAGGGCAGTGGCAGTGGCGGAGCAGCGGAGCTAGGGCGGAGCAAGGGAGGAGCAAGGGTTTCGGCCGAGAGGGCCTTGTGTGAGGAAGAGAGGAATTTGTGGAGAGAGAGGAGCTCTCCACGTTTTTGGGATGCTTTAGAAGGCTGAGGAGAGCTCTTATTTATAGAGTTTGAGAATGCCCCAAAGTTCCCTAAATAATCCCAAAAGATTATTTAGGAAATATTCCCATATCTTCCTTGCTTTATCCTTAAGCTACTCCTTTGCTTGATAATTAAGCCACCTTAAACCTTCTTGAATATTCCGAAACTCTAGATGTAAGTTTGCCCTAATATGACATTGGGCTGGACGAATTTTGGGCTTTAAACTCGGTCAAACTCGGTCTAACTCGGACTCAACTCAGTTTCAACTCGGCTGGAACTCGGATGAATGCTGATCGTACTGGGTACTTTGGGGCCGATTTGACTCGCCTTCGGACACTCTTCTGTCCGGGATCTTGAGCTGGAGCACTATCTGGACATGTATACATGATGTCCAAACCTTGAAATCACCCCATTTTGTAGACGGATTAGGCAGGGGCGGCTCTCAAAGTTGGCATCTCAGCCAGCCGGAAAACAGGCCCTGAATTTGGCTAAGTCCTGAAATCTGCGCTGATTGGACTAGTGACTTCGGCGATTATTTACTCCGGCCTCGGACAAGCTTTTGGCCGGGCTCTTGACCTGGGGCACTAGGTGGACATGCATACTTGATTCCTGGACCTTGAAATCACCCCCATGTGTGGACGGTTTAGGCCGGGGAGGCTTCCAAAGTAGGGGTCTCAGTCATTGTGCACCGGGCCCAAAAATCTGCCGGAGCGTCCGATTTGCGCCCTTTTGCTCCCGAATGAAGTTCCTTGACTCCGCTTGACTCCAAAATCATCTTGTGATGCATTTATGGCCTAAAATGCCATCTTTAAGCGCAATTCCTCCTAGAGCTTCCAAATCACCTGAAATACGAAACAACACTAAAAAGTAACTGTTCGCATAATAAAGTGAATGAAATGGTGGGATTTAATGACTCGATGAGTCGTATAAATACGGCTCATCACCAAGCCTCTCTAGGGCATTTCTATCAACTCCACATCCCTAGTTTATCTCAGCACAAAGGGACAAATGAGAAGTTACGTTCTAAGTTCTTAGACAGTTGAATTTTCAAAAGGTAAATGCACGAATTTTAGATCTATCTTTTTCACATTCTTAAGTTCATATTTTCAAAAAGATAATACTAAAAAAGAAAAAACATGTTATTTATTTATGTACACATGCGGATCTCACCCCACACTTTTGAACGAAGGCGTGCCTTTCAGCACTACTTAGTTCAAAAGCCATGCAAGCAGACAATTACGAGAAGGAAATGATATTAAGGAAAAGGGAAGAACAGAACTCCCTTTAAGGTGTCGAGTAAACGACATGACTCGAGGCTGGATAATCGAGGGAGTTCGGCTGGGGCCTTGAATTCTTAGCGTAGCCCTGACTGGCTTAATGTTGCACCCAAGTCCGATTCCTGAATAGTCAAATCTTCTATGCACCAAGTGGGTGAGAGCGACTTATTGAAAAAGTAAAATACAGAAAATAAAAGACAGAAAATTAAAGTGCAGAAAGTAAGATAGTGTCGGGTTACCTCCCGACCAGTGCACTTGTTTAACGTCGTTGGCTCGACAGTACCTTATTCCTGGATCACTGGTTGGGGTCCCATGGGTGGCTTAAGTCAAATTTCACCACCGTTCCTGTGTTGCTTCTTGCCTTGCCTTTTTCCGATTTCTTGCGAGATGATGTGCTTGGGTTAGAGCTCCATGGTTTTGGTGTTTTTTCTTTCCATTGTTTCTGAGAAAGCGGGGGACCTTTGACCATAGCTGCTGGTCTTGTTACTCTTTTGGTCTCCTTCGACAGGTCAGAAATCTGTGTACCGTGATCTGAGATAGGTATAATGTCTGGCGGTTTCTATGTATCCGTGTGGCTATTATCAATTTAGAAATGTGCGATTTTGCCGCCAAACTTAAGCGATAATGAGCCCTTGCCCACATCGATCCTTGCTTTAGTAGCGTAGAGGAATGGTCGTCCCAAGATTATTGTTGGAGGGTCGTCTTCGCTGGTCTCTTCCGTTTGTATCACATAGAAGTCTGCAGCAACGACGAGCTCTCCCACATGGAGTATTACGTCTTCTAGCATTCCAACCGGACGGATGCATGATTTATCTCCTAGCTCAATATTTGACCTGGGTGGTTTTAATGGACCAAGTCCTAATAGGTAATATAAGGATGAGGGCATGGCGTTGACAGCAGCTCCAAGATCGACTAAGCACTTATGAATCTGTGCTTCACCAATACTGCAGGTGACTATGAAGGCCCCTGGGTCTTTATCTCTTTCCGGTTGTGGCTCGTGATTTGAAGCGAGGGCTCTTTCTATTGTCGGGCCATTCTGCCCGTTCCTTGTCTTAGGATTTGTATAATCGGATCCCTTAATATTTTGCTTCGAAGCATAAATATTAGTTGGGGAGTCCCACCTTAAATTGTTACTGTCATCCCATCCAGATGCTGGTATGTCAGAGTGTATGATCGGTGGTGGTGTTATACAAACGGTGAATGCGTACCGTCCATTGTCAGCATGTGTAACCCATGTTTTGCCATCATTGGGTCGGTCTTCCTCTTGATTCCAATCAGGTCGACGCCTCCGGGCGAAGTGCTTGTTCGTAAGTTTGTAAGTTGGGGATCGTGCAACTTCTCCTAGCGTCGCCTTTTCGTTTGACCTTTTTATCATGCTAAGATTCGCCTTTGGGTTTTGGATGGTTTGTGAAGGGAGTTTGCCAGGTTCATTAGTGAGTGTTGCCATTGTCGTGGCGAGCTGGGACATTTGTTTGGTTAATTCTGAAATTGCCCTGTCAGTTTTCGCCTGGTATTGGTGTAGCGAAGTACCCAATTGATTAATGTTTCCTACGAGCTCCTTCATCGTGTCATCGAGCAACTTGCTTGGTTCTTGCTGATTGTCTGGGCCGGTTTGGTACTGATTTGGTCCTCTTTGCTGATATTGTCCTGCCGATGGAGCGTTCTGATTATATTGTCGGTGGGGGGGTTGGTAGTATGACTGAGCTAGTTGAGGGATAGCAGGTTGTGCTTCCTTTTGAGGATAGTTGTTGTTACGCCAGCTCGGGTTGGTTGCTTGACCATACTGTCTGTTTTGTCCGGCTCTGTCATTTTTGTTGTTGTTGTACCCTTGGTATCCTCCTACTGCATTCACTTCTGTCGGTTCCTCTTCTATTAATGTCGGACATGCGTCAGTTTTGTGGTCTGTAGAACCACAGAACTCGCAAGGTTTTACCGGAACTGGCTGCCTTCGTAGGATTTGAATCATCATCTCCTTTAGCTGCTTCATCTCTTCAGGCATAGAGCTCATCGATATTTCAGCTTTTGCCACATTTTTTGTCCGGGAGAATTCTTCCTGCTGAGTTGTCTCTTCTCTGAATCGGGCATTCTCACCAACGTTAGTGATAAGATCCCTTATGCCACTTAATGATAGATTCATCATGGACCCTCCAGCTGAGGCATCCAGGAGCATTTTGTCTAAGGGTCTTAATCCGTTAATGAGATACTCGACGGTGAGTTTCTCAGGCAGTCCAAGGGTATAGCAGCTTCTCTCCAGGCGGTTGAATTTTTCCAGGTAATCGTACATGGTTTCATTGGGTCCTTGCTTGATGTCCTGCAGTTGCTTCCTTACTTGCATCGCTCTTCCTGCTGGGTAATATTTGTCTAAGAACTTCTTCTGCATCTGAGCCCATGTTCTGATGCTTCCGGAAGGCAATGAAAGGAACCAGTCGTTTGCCGCGTCAATGAGGGAAAAGTAGAACGCCTTTAACTTGAAGTCGTCTACGTTTACGCCATTCGGTTTTAAGTTTTGGCAAATACCATGTAAGCGTTGGAGATGAGTCATTGCTGATTCTCCACGCGTTCATGAGAATTTCGGTAAGTTGTGGGCCACTGAAGTGTTGATGGCGATATTTTCCAGTTCAGGGCCTTCGTGAATGCACCACGGCTGAATTCTGAAATCTGTTGCCGAGAGCTCTCCCAATGTAGGTTCACGGTAGTTGTTGTTATCTCCGTAGTAGTCATCGAAAGCGGGTTCTCATCTCGGCACTTGTCGAGGTTGAGGGGGTGGTGGATATCTAAGGGGTTGTACTGGACCAGCTGCATTTCGGTCCTCGGGTGGTTCTTGATTTCTTCTGATTGCCTCCCTATCACGAGCACTTCTGTTTCTGATGAGTTGTTCTGGATCGTCCACAAATGGAAGTGGCACCTCATCATTTCGCTCGTACAGGTTTATCTCGTCATCATCCTGATAGTCATGGTGGCTTCCTTCGCGAGACATGGTTGAAGCGCGTATTGATTTAAAGAACTTATCCGATGGCTAATTCCCCGGCAACGGCGCCAATTTTGACGGAGCCCACTGCACTGTCGTTAAGGTGCAATGTTCTCTGTGCAAATAAATTTATATTTTCCGCTACTCGCAACTACACTATTGGGTAGTAAGTGGTAAGTAGGGGTCGAACCCAAGGGAATTAGGGGATACGTTGTTCTTTAAGGGATTTGTACAGGATGGGAGCATTTTTTAGGTTTGATTGAGATTTTAGCGGTTATGACTAAGTGACTTTTTTGGTTGTTTTTGGTTTTGAGTGCGGAAAAGTAAATTACAGAAAATAAATACTGAAAAGTAAAAAGAAAGACTTACAGTGGGTGATGCGTGATTTGCGAGTCCTCCGGTAGATGAGCGGTTGGTGATTGCAGATGATCGAGCAATTCGTAAAAGTAAATACAGGGGGTTTTGTAATTCAAGGAAAACATTCGGTTTCAGGGGCCTTGTATCATAGCATGTTTATTATTTTAGTAACCTTTCTAAGTATTCAAACGTGAATCAAGGCCATTCCAAGCACTCGACTTGCAACACTGTCTAGCCTTTTGCAAAAGTGTTCGAAAGTGAATTGAGGCCATTCCAAGCACTCAACTTGCAACACCGTCTAGTCTTTTGCAAAAGTCGTAGAGCACTTGTTCTACTTAGACTAATACCCCATTCCAAGGTATATTAGCCTGTGTGCATCCATTTGGATTGTCTTTCCCGATTTATCCAAATGGTGTTTTAGAAAGATCAAACTCCTCAGATAAGCTTTGCCATTCCAAGCATCCACTTATCCGAGTATGTTTACGAATCCCCACGGAAGAGCTTTGCCATTCCAAGCATCCACTCAACCTTGGAAATTCTGATCTAATATATGGCACATAGAACAAGTTTTGAATACAGAGAAAAGAAACTAAAAGAATTAAAACATTTTATAATACAAGTACACCCCTTTAACCGAATAAGGAGTTTAGCTACGAATATCCATAGAGGTGGATACCATAGCTAAATACTCGGGGGTTTTTGAAAACAGTAAGAGGAGAGGGGGTGGAATACTCAAGAACCAACAGGAGTATTCCTAATTCCTACTGAATACTCAAGAACTAACAGGAGTATTCTCTACAGTATTATAATACTCAAGAACCGACAGGAGTATTATAATTTCAAACCGTTATAATACTCAAGAACCAACAAGAGTATTATTTCATAAACCAAACTTACAAAGTAACCAAAACTTAGAGAGAGAAGTGAAATGTTGATTTTTGGATGTTACAAATGAGGAGGAGGAGCTCTCCTTTTATAGGCTAAGGGAGGAGGAATGGAGGGTGGAGATGGGTGGCATGTGGTTTTGATCCAAGGGAGGAGGAGGAGGAGCAAGGAGGAGGTGCCACATGGGGGAGGAGCTCAAGCCGCCGGTTGCCGGTTGCAAGGAGAGGAAAGCCGCCGGTTGTGGTGGGGAAGCTTCCTCCCTTGGCCACCTCCAAGCAAGGTTGCCGGTCACCTTGGTCCATGGATGAGTTTTGACAGTTTTGTGCAGTCTTTTCACAAAACTATCAATCCAATTTTGCTCCGGTCTGACTTGGTTGTTCCTCGGTTGAATTTAATTTGAGTAATTCAATGTCAGGATCTTGATATTTATTCGTTCAGCGTCTGATCTTGACCTTTGATTGACTCATAATATCTTTTCAGCGTAAAATCCTCTCCTTAGCGTGTTTTCTCTCTAAGCGCCAAAATACCCTGTAGAAATATATCGCGACTAACAAGTAGAAGTTAGATAGACAAACAGTCTAATTTGGTGGGTTTTACTGTGTATTTGATTCGTATAATTATGGTCCATCAACCATTCTGCTGAGGAGTCCATGGTGCTGAGAAGTTGTGATCTATCCCAGCTGTCCTGCACAGGGAGATAAACTGGGAGTTTCGGAACTCGGTTCCGTTGTCAGTCCGAATAGATACTAATTTCTTACTCAATTTGTTTTCAATTAGCTTCAGCCATGACACAAACTCAGAGTACGTTTCATCTTTCGAACTCAGAAAGATGGTCCATGTATACGTGGAATAGTCATCCACGATGATTAATATATACCTGTTGCCTCCACGGCTGACGACGTTGACTGGACCGCATAGATCCATGTGAATCATGTCCAGAGGAGCTGAAGTACTCACTGATTGTTTTAACTTAAACGAAGTACGTACATGTTTGCCTGTAGCACAGGCGCTGCATATCTGATCGAACGAGCTTTCCACTTTTGGTAAACCAACCACCAATTCATTTTGATGGAGTTTATGAATCAGCCTCGTGCTTGCATGTCCAAATCTCTTGTGCCACAGCAATGTGTCGTCAGTGATGCTTGACAGACACAGCTCCCCGTCTGGGATGAATTCTGGGTCCACTGTATATATCTGATTTTCCCGGACACCTCGAAGAATTATTTTCCCTGTCTCAATGCACTTCACAACACAGTCGTTAGAGTTAAATATCACTTGATTTCTTCCATGTTGACACAATTGTGATATGCTCAATAAGTTGTATCTCAAATTTTCAACCAGACTTACTTGTCGAATTTTAATAGTTTCTGAAATTCTTACCTCTCCTGTAGCTACTACCTTACCTGAGCTCTTGTTTCCGAAGATAATGTTGTCTCCGGAATAGGCTTGGAGTGAGATGAACCAACTTGGATCTCCCGTCATGTGTTTGGAGCATCCACTGTCCAGATACCATGGCTTGCTCCTCACTCCACCCTACAAGAGAGAAATCAGTTTTTACGAACCCAGACAAGCTTGGGCTTACTGGGCTTTGGGATAGTCTTAACAACAGAAGAGAACTTTAAGAGACAAGAGTCATTGTCATCAGTGAGATTGATTCTTCTCCTGGGGGTTGTTCTGGGTTGTCCGTATATAGCTGTGACATGGTGAGGATGAGCCCATTCAGCTTTGTTCTTTCTTCTATGAGGTGAACCACTTCTCCCAGGGACATGAGCGGTAGTGGCCTTTCTCTGATAGCTGTAATTCTTCTCGTTGGCTTTTCTCCATTTCTCACAGTCAGTTCTGTAGTGGCCAGAGTGACCACAGTGCCAGCAGACACGGTAGTAGAGACTGCCAGTTTTCTTGTGTCTCTTTAAGGGCACTGGTCTCCTGTTTCCACGTGTCTGAAGACTGCTCGAGAGAGATTGACGGTTGGAGCTCATCTTTTTCCAAATTTCAAAAGCTTTCCCATCCTTGAAGGGTCCAGAGTCATCTTCATGGAGATGACTCTTCCTCGGAGAAGAAGGAGCTCTTCCTGACTGTCTTGTGGATACCGGCTTTCTATGCTGATGGGAGCTCTCTCCGATTTCTGTCATTGGTCCCTTCCCTTTGTCAGTCCTTCTGTTTTCCGCCTCTTCATCGGTTTCTTTCATCACTTCGACATACCCAAGTCCAGGTCTGGCGAATTTTCTTAGGTAGTCTTGTCGTACCTCCTCGACCTTTTTGGCTTCTAGTTCTCTGAGCCAGACTTTCTTTCTCTCCGTTTCCTTTTGTCTGAGATTAGCAATAGTCTGACGGAGTTCATCGTTATCCAACTCAGACCTGACCGATTCAGCAATTGATCCTACCATCCTGGTGTCCTCAATTCTCATGTGCCTCAGTCTCTCACTTAGATCAACAAATTGTGCGTCCCTTCGGTCACAGGTAGGACATTTGCAAATGTGCTCCTTTATTTCTCTCTCAGTTGACCAGAGATGATTGTTTTACATGTCGTCTTCGTGTTCATCTTTCATGATTTCAATCTGTTCCTTAAGGCTCGTGATCTTCTTTAGTAATTCGGCAATAGTTTCTGCAAAGTCAGATTCACTAAACACTTGATCTATAAAGGAGTCAGATTTGTTTACCTCAATGTTTGCGGAGTTTGCCATCAGGCATGGCTCCTTGGCTTGCTTCCTATCGCTTTGTTCCTCATCAGAGTCACTCCATGCAGCAAACATGGCATGAGCTTCCTTTGGGGCAGGTGGTTCCCCCTTCTTCTTGCTGTAGCAGTCTTTGGCAAGATGTCCCTTTTTCTGACAGTGATAGCAGGTTCTTTCTTCCTTTGCTCCTGCCTTCGTCTTGCCTTCCTCCGAGGCAGATCATTTGTTCCACCTTTGATTGTTTCGACTTCCGCCAGAGGCACCTCTGTTCTGTGTTCTGCCTGTGTTCGCCATTTTGAAGGCCCTCGAGAGAAGAGCTATCTCCTCGTCCTCTCCTTTAGATGGCAAGCTTACTTGTGCCAAATCCAAGGCTTTCTCAACTTTCAGTGCT
Organism: Rhodiola kirilowii; assembly: GCA_033675215.1. Taxonomy (NCBI): domain Eukaryota; kingdom Viridiplantae; phylum Streptophyta; class Magnoliopsida; order Saxifragales; family Crassulaceae; genus Rhodiola; species Rhodiola kirilowii. The sequence continues at coordinate 21,718,054 of CM066195.1, read as the reverse complement.
ATAGCTTGAGATTTTCCAGCTTGTTGCCTGGCCATTTTCCTCTCTGCTATTCCAGCTTGGCTTTGCAGATTTGCCACGAGCTCTTCCAGAGTAATGTCTTTGATTCCCTTCTGAGCTTGAAGAGCAATAATAACTGTGTCCCATCTAGAGCTGAGAGCTTGCATGAACTGATGAGTTACCTTCCACTGTGGGAGTACCTCATCCTGGGAGTTCAGCTGTGCGACAATGATTTGAAATCTGGTGTAGAAGTCATCCAGAGATTCGTCCTTGCGCTGTTCGACAGATTCGTAATCCTTTGTGGCAGCTAGGATTCTGTTCCTTTTGATGTCCTGGTTTCCCTCGTACAGTCTAGCAAGTCCGTCCCACTGCTCCTTTGCAGTTTTGTACACAGCCATCTTCACCTGGTCTCCTGGGGAGAGGGCCATGTTAAGAACCTTTTTAGCCCTGGCATTCTGCTGGAGAGTTTTGTAGTCATCATCTGTGTACTCGTCTTTCTCCTTCTTTTTCGGTTTGTTAGGATCTGTCACATCCAGAATGGGGAAGTTACCCTTTTCAAACACTCGCCACGACTTCCCATCCAGGGAACAGACATGGGCTTCGAACTGGTCCTTCTACCAGTCATACTCTCCCGGACTGAGCACCGGCGGCTTCCAGAACGAATCGCTTCCGTTAGACATGATTTCCTGCAAAGGCTAACACACAATCTAGAGCTTCCCGGCTCTGATACCAATTGATGGATCGTTAAGTTAGCCAACTATGTGAGGGAGATCCCAGAGTGGTATCCCTCAGACAGATGGCAGCGGAAATTTACTTTCGTACAGGAAATATAAGACGGAATGTAAATGCTCACGATTTAGAGTGGAAACCTTACTGCAACCTTTGCAGCAGGATAAAAACCACTTGCCTTCTGGACAGTTACAGAAGGGCTTCAAGATCCGTATTATTGACAAAGGAATATGCTTGCAGTTTGTTACACTTGTCTCACACAGTGACAACTAACAAAACTACTCAATTCGAAGAGTCAACTAATACGATCGCCTTGCCCGCACACAGCAGCACCTTGTCAGCTCCGGATTTGAACACTCTTCAATCTCCGATCGCTATATCCAAAAGCCGAACTTTTCTTTGAAGACTTCTCTTCCTTTTATAGTGTCTTCAAGTCGGTAGTGCATATCTCCATCAGAGATCCGATTGATATCTCGCAGATGTGATATGGTTAAGATATTTCCATATCTTAACCCTGTCACATATATACTTGCCAAAACTGGCGTCAATATTCTCTTCGCATATACTTGACATTTCCTCGTGTATATATTTGCATTAATGGTCTTAATCAAATATTGCACGCATATACTCTTGTATCTTCGATATATATCTCCGTGTATCTTTTCCCAGATCCGATCTGGTTCGTATGTCGGTGTACCTCTCACACAGAGCGCATCTCTCTCGCAGTTCTGCTCTCTCTCAGAGATGCCCAGTGAGCTTACCTGTCAGACAGTGATTTCTGCACACTCAAGTGGATTATTAGTTAAGTGTTTGTTATCATCAAAACACAAGGGTCCAATATTATGACAACTGACACTGTAAAGAAGGCTCACCGGAAAGCTATGTTCATCCTCACAAGCTGCAGCAACGGGTGCCACCATAAAGCACAAGTACATTTGTGAAAAAAGTGTTTGATCTTCTACTGCTTTCTTTTTGAGAGTATTGCGTTATAGATGATAAAATATTCCGTTAAACAAGTTCTCATTAAGGGGCTGTTCTTTTGAGCTTCGATACAGTTTATTAAAGTTCAATACAGTTAAATAAAGTTCAGTACAGTTAAATAAAGTTCAATACAGATTAATTAAGTTCAGTACAGATAAATTAAACTCGATACAATTTAATTAAGTTCAGTACAGTTAAATTAAACTCGATACAGTTTAATTAAGTTCAGTACAGTTAAATTAAACTCGATACCGTTTAATTAAGTTCAGTACAGTTAAATTAAGTTTAGTATAGTTTTTAAATAAGTTTTGTACAGTTAAATATACTTTAAATTAATTTAATTTATAAATGTAATATAATTTTTTCAAGACAATTCAAATTTTATAGTTTTCAACCCTATTATTCAAAACTTTTAATTTTCTTTTAAATTTTTTTAATTTGTATCGACACTTCTTCGGGAACTATTACATACGTTTTAAAATGGAAGTAAACTTTGTTGCACTTCATATGAATTTAAAGAACATGGGGAAATAAACATATGAATACAATATATATTTTACATAGAAACGTACAATGACATTCAAGTACAGTACAAATGGAAACACTTCATCCATTTCCACTACATCATCTGGAAAATCCTGAATAATTTGAAACGCTATCATGTTGCGTTCTTGATTCATCTGCTCTTTTCGCTGGGTATCAAATAAATTCGAATCAGCTCTTCCCAGCACGGTCTCATTAGCTAAAATGGGTATTGAAAAACTATGCACGCGTGCATGGAGCGGCGATTTCTTCGGTTCCTTACCTTGTCGCTTGTCGCGGAAGTTGTAACCCTTTGAAATTGGGTTTGAATTTTGAAAGATGTCTAGGGCTCACGTGCAATGCATTACACAATATTATACTTTATAGTTTCTTTTTGTTGTTGAGATCCTTTATAGTTTCTAAATATAATCATAAAATGCATCAAAAAAATATAATCATAAAAATATATTTTAAAATATACTTAAATTTTAAAAATAAAATATTAACATAATTAAGTTAAATTAAATTCGATACAGTTAAGTTAAGTTAAGTTTAGTACAGTTAAATTAAGTTCAGTACAGTTAAATTAAACTCGATACAGTTTAATTAAGTTCAGTACAGTTAAATTAAACTCGATACAGTTTAATTAAGTTCAGTATAGTTAAGTTAAACTCGATACAGTTTAATTAAGTTCAGTACAGTTAAATTAAACTCAATACAGTTTAATTAAGTTAAGTACAGCAAAATTCCAGTACAATAAAGCTCAAAAGAACGGCCCCTAAGTTTGAGATTGCGTCATTTTATCTTTGAGTCGTAGAAAATAGTACAGAAATGTAATTTAACCCGCTGCTGTATTTTACACGGACGCTTGGAACAGGTTTGATCGAGCTGCTCTCATCTGTGAACATATAATAAAGGTAAACTTATGTACATGATAGGAAAAGAATTTATAGTTGAGCCAGGACGTACGCACATGAACATCATCAATCAGTTCGGCGTTACTGGATTCAAGATTCAACTGTTACTGTTATTTCTTGCTTGAAGGCATAGCTATATCTTATAGAGCTCTCAGTCATAAATTATTCACAAGGATGATGCATAACTTATGCTCAAAAAAAAAAGAAGATAAAACTTATGCGCAAAGCAAAGCAAGCAACTGTTACAGTTACTGTTCTCTCGTTTTACTGTTTTAGTACAAAAAATAAAATTTCCAACTTTATATACAATCTCAATCTCTACCCTTTGAGAATTATATATATAAGATTCACACCTGTCCTAATTTACTAATGGGCTGATTAATCCAAAACAGGAACATCCAATAAAATTATAATGGAATGCATATTTGACGGTAGCTGATTTATTGACATAAATGGCAAGCTAGATTCAAAAGAAAAAAAACATATCTTACATATTTAATCCATTAATTTAAGGAAATTCGAGATTTGTTACTAACAAATATAAACCTACAAAATGTTGCTCAACTAAAGCCCAACCCCTTTGTTTTTAAAACGGACCACAACACAACACCACACAAATTAGACATAAAAGATGAAGATGCATCATGGACCTGGCCGCCAATGGATGTTTTGTATCATGGTCTTATGTGTTGTCCAACTGAACAAAGCACAAAAAGGCGATGGCTTCATCAGAGTTGATGGAGTGAAGTTCACACTGAATGGAGTCCCTTATTATGCAAATGGGTTCAATTCATATTGGCTCATGACACTGGCCTCAAAATCTGTCACACTACTTTTGACACCATAGGTTTTGAGTCATGTCTGGTTGCAGGCAGTGGCGGATCCAGCCTAATATTTGAGTGGGGGCATAATACATTTTTCAAGAATTTAGTGGGGGCAATATAGATATTTGGTAAAAATATTAGTGAATTTTAGTGTAATTTTACTCAAAAAGGAGTAGGAAGTTAAAAATGAGTGGGGTCAATTGACCCCATTGTTTAACATATAGATCCGCCCCTGGTTGCAGGATTGGATTTCAATTTTTTTTGAAAGAAGTATCAGGAGATATTTTTTATAGAGATAATTCGTGCCTTTTATTTGAAAATGTGGCCGGTATGACTTTTTTTGAGGGAAACAAGGTTTATGGTTGCAGGATTGGATTGCAGAGATGGCCTCATACCTAAAGTCCATTGACTCGAAACATTTACTGGAAATTGGAATGGAGGGGTTTTATGGAGCATCAACACCTGAGAGGCTTGATGCTGGTAAGCCATATTTTCAAGTAGGGACTGACTACATTGCAAATAATAAGATCAAGGGAATTGACTTTGCCACAGTCCACTCTTACCCAGATGAATGGTAATTTTGGACTTGCTCTTTCTTATTATTCAATAAAAATTTCAAACTTTTTAACTTTTCAGACGTCATTTTACAATCAAATTATACTTAGGTGTACTGGGTCGACGGACCAAGTCCAGCTCAAGTTCCTCCAAGATTGGATGAACAATCACACCGAAGATGCGCAAAACATTCTCAAAATGCCAGTTGTTTACACTGAATTTGGGACATCATACAGGAAGGCAGGATATAGTGTGGAGAAAAGGGACCAGGTTTTTAGTTGTATGTATTCAGCGATATACTCATCAGCAAGCAATGGAGGAGCCGTAGCGGGGAGTCTGTTTTGGCAGCTCATGACAACCGGCATGACAAACTATGGCGATGGATATGACTTAGTCCTAAGAGAAAGCCCTTCTACTGCTAACATCATTGGACAACAGTCTCAGAAACTGGCGAATAAGGAGGAAGTTATACATGGAAAAGCTCAACGGGAAAAAAACAGGTCTTACAGTGAAGGGCTTGCCAAATCCCCCCTCTTTACATAAAGTGTGCCTTTTTTCGAATCACAATTAGAAAGACAACAATGATGCTTTGTATTTTTATTGCCAAGTGCCAACAATACATATACATATTACACAAACGCAACTCTTTCAATACTTGTTTTCCAAAATTATTACTCTATGACCACATGTTTTCTGAAAAGGATTTAGATAAAATACAAACTAACATTATAAATAAAAATTACAAATTCATAAAAAAAATTGACACGTGTAAAAATCGACCAATCAGAATTAATCTCGATCTGAGTTCTTTTTTGTAAATAAAAAAAACACACGCAGACTTATTTTAAAATATATAAAAGATAGGAGGGGTATAATCGTCCTAAAATTTGCTACAGTCAAATTCGACTGTCGCTACAGTACATTTTTAAGTCTGATCAGCATGCGTTAAGTCTGATCATTTTGAATACTCTGATCATTAACAATTTTTAAGTATGATCATTCTCAATTTTTAAATCGGATCATTCTCAATTTTTAAGTCTGATTATTATTAATTTTTAAGTCTGATCATTCTCTCTTTAAATCTGATCATTCTCAATTTTTAAGTCTGATTAATGGACCATAATTGTATGAATCATAAACACAGTTAAACCCACCAAATTAGACAGTTTGTCTATCTAACTTCTACTTGTTAGTCCCGATATATTTCCACAGGGCATTTTAGAGATTAAAGTGAAAACACGCTAAGGAGAGGATTTTATGCTGAAAAGATATCAGGAGTCAATCCAAGGTCAAGATCATATGCCGACTGAAGAAATCTAAAGGATCCTGACATGGAATCAATCAAAACAAATCAAACCGAAGAGGAATCAAGTCAGCCCGGGGCCAAAATACACTGACAGTTTTGTGAAAAGACTGCACAAAACTGTACAAAACTCACATATGGGCAAGATGACCGGCCACTTGAAGAAGAGGTGGCCAAGGGAGGAAAGCCACCCCATTCCACCACCTCCTACCGGCGGCTCCTCCCCCCTCCTCCCAAGATGACCGGCTACTTGGCTTGGAGGTGGCAAAAGCCACCTTCCCTCATCCACCACCACCGCCTACCGGCGGCTTCCACCGCCCTCTCCTCCTCTTCCATGTGGTGGCTTCTCCTCCCTTGATTTGCTCATCCAATCTCCATGCAACAAGTGTCCTCATCTCCTCCTCCTTCCATGGCTATATAAGGAGGAGCTCCTCCCCTCATTTTAATCATCCAAAAATTGTAAAAACACTTATCTCTCTAAGTTTGTTACTATGTAAGTTTGGTTCGGTTTTGAAATAATACTCCTGTTGGTTCTTGAGTATTATACTTTAGGGAATACTCCTGTTGGTTCTTGAGTATTCAGTAGGAAATTGGGAGTACTCCTGTTGGTTCTTGAGTACTCCACCCCTTTCCCTCTTACTGTTTTCAAAAACCCCCGAGTATTTAGCTATGGTATCCACCTCTATGGATATTCGTAGCTAAACTCTTTATTCGGTTAAGGGTTCACACCCTTGTGCCAACATCTTGAGATTTTTGCACTCAATATTGTTTTACGCTTCTCTAGTCTTGGAGATCGAGGTTGAGTAACACCTTTGTCGGGTTATTCAATCTTAGTCTTTGAAATCTAGTTAGAGTAACACCTTTGTCGGGTTATTCGAGCTAGAAAAAAGACTAGAAAGCTAAGGCTTTGTCAAACTTGTTGTGGAGTACCACCTTTGTCGGGGTATTTGGGTTGTCACCTTTGTCGGGACAACCATATAACAACTTGACAGGTTAAGGGTGTGGAGTACCACCTTTGTCGGGGTATTTGGGTTGTCACCTTTGTCGGGATAACCACACGTAGAAGTGTAAAAGAAATCTATTGAAGTCAATGATAGATGTGTCACAAGAAGAGTCCCAAAACCGAATGCTTTCCCCTGATTTAAAACACCATCTGCATTTTACTTTCTTAGTATAAACTTCTCACCTACCGGAGGACTTGACAATCACGCATCACCCGCTGTAAGTCTTCTTTGTATTTTCAGTATTTACTTTTCTGTAATTTACTTTTCCGCACTAAAAACCAAAACCAACCAACCAATCACTTAGACGTTAGTATTAAAATCTCAATCAACCTAAAAAACGCTCCCTCGCTGTTCAATCCCCAACAGTATTCACTATCGTGACAAACCCGTAAAGAACACATATCCCCCTAATTCCCTTGGGTTCGACCCCTACTTACCACTAGCTACCCAGTAGTGAAGTCGCGAGTAGCGGACTTTATAAATATTATTTGTACATTTGCTCTGACGATAAGCATCTGTCACTGATCATTTCCAAGTTTAAGTCTGATCATTAACAACTCTTGGACTAAATTGAAAATAACATTATTAGGTTTATACCCCTCTACGTGGAATGACTATTATACCCCTCCGTGTGTTTGTTCGGGATTTCGACTAAATGGGGCACGTGTCAGCTTAAAAATTGGTTTGTTATTTTTATATATAAATTGATTTGTACCTGAACCACACCGTTCTGAAATATCAATTTCTTAAATATTTTTCTGGCTTCCATATTTATGGTCAGCAAATTGTGCATGCTATGGACGAGTGGCTTACCGCGTGAATTGTTTGGAAATCTTAGGCCGTCAAAAGCTATTGGCACGGGTCACTAAGGAGGTCTTTTACAAAAAATAAAAATATGAATTCGGCGTGTATTGCGCCCTAAGTACATTATAAGTGACCGCGCCGCCACTTAAATCTTCGTTGGGCGCGACCTAATGTGCTCTACGCACGGCTGAGATGAGAATGTCTCTCAACTCAATATGCATCGCGTGCGGCGTAAATTTAAAGTGACTGTGCGTGACCACTAAAATCTACGCAAGGCGCGGTCACTAAAATCCATGCCAGATGCGGCGATGAAATAAAGGCCGGCGCGGCTTTTCGCAGAAAAGATGCGACACTTCAAGGAAAGGTCACTTCATTTCGACAATCATCACGTGGCATAGACGTCAAATGATCTTACTTGTGTTCATAAGTGTGGGATTATCCCTTTTCAAAACTTAAACCCAAAAGTAAGGCTATTTCTAGCACTTACACCACAATCTACTCCAAAATCAAGACATAGACTTCTAGTTCGAAGTGCAGCCACTTGATCTCTCATTTCTGATCAACCAAGCGACTTAAGGAAGATCAAACTACTCGGCTAAGTTTTGCCCTTTCGATGCATCCATTTAGCCTTGTTGTCTAATCAAGATTGAACCACTCAGCTAAGCTTTGCCCTTTCGATGCATCCACTTAGCCTACCGAATAATGGCACCGAACTAGTTGACACACAAAATAGCATTAAGTTCTAGTCTCAAGATGCATACACAAGTATGAACACCCTTTGACCGAATATGCTTTAGCTACTTGTATTTATGTCAAGGAATACAAGCACCATACTTACAAAAGTAAAGGAAAACAAGAAAGTAAAGGAGAGGAGCTCCAAATCAAGTGCAAGTAAAGGAAATCGAGAGCTTTGACAAGAAAGTAAAAGAAAGCTTTAGCTACTTGTATTCATGTCAAGGAATACAAGTAACCGTGGCCTTTGTGCAAGGAAAGTAAAGGGAGAGGAGCTCCAAATCAAGACAAGTAAAGTAAAGAGTGCTTGCTGGAAAAGTAAGAGCTTTGGAGCTCAAGAACAAGTGCAAGAAAGTAAAGGTTTTCAAGAACAAAGTAGAGAGCAAATTGGGTTTGTATTGAAAATGAAGAGAAGAGAGTTAAGCTCTCTTCTCTCTAAGGACTTGGGACTTCAAAGCACTAGGACAAGGATACATTTCTAAGGGCATGCCCTTCTATTTATAGGCAAGGGAAGTCGGTTTAGGGAGGAGAAGATAAGCTTTGGTTTGAAGAAATATCCCAAAAGCAAGCCACTTGAGTTTGTCTCTTCCAAAAGCCATCCCACTTGCCTTCCACATGCTTGAGCCAACCGACTTGAGCTGGGCTTCATCCAAAGGGCAACTAATCTTGGACTAGATGAGGCCAACCAGACTTGAATAGAAGAGGCAAACCGAACTTCAAAACTAAACCGAAGTGAATAGTAGAAGCCAACCGGAATATTGGGAATTTGGTTCTTGGTTGGAACTTCTTGGCCGGAAATTGGTTGGACTTGGTTGTGCTTGGCCTGAGCTTGATCGGAGCTCGATCGGAGCTCGCCGGAGTTGGCCGGAATCTGGCCGGAATTTTGGTCAGAGCCTCTTGGCGTTTGAATAGCTGATTTGGAATGCTGAGGCAATTCTAAGACTGGCCCATGAAGGATGTTTAACCAGAATATGGCCGGAGCTTGGTCAGAATCCCAAAATGGCTGGAATTGCCCTAGATTGGCCTTGATCGGGCTTGAGCTGGTTCCACTCGGGCATTTTGTCTGGGAAGTGAGATTGTCTGAGTCATTTGGCATTTCAAACAACTTGGTCGAGCCAGATTTGTCAGATCAGATGGTTTGCCTGAGCAACTTGAATTTAGTGCTAGACAGCTCGACTGGTGAGTGGGGACGCGGCCTGGGCAATGCCTGGGTGATCATTTCTTTGGACCCGGCTCGGCCAGAAATGACTTGGCGTGCTTTTCGGCACAAATCTCCCTTTTTAGGCTTGATTCCTCTTTAGACTCCAAAATTGCCTGAAATGCCAAAACGACATTAACAAGCACATGTTCTTATGACTAAGAGTCTAATTAGGTGGGTTTAGTGTACTCGATGAATCGTATAAATACGTCCCATCAAATAGCCCCACACTTATTCTTGTTCGTCCCGAACTAGTATAGTCAAAGAGGAACGACAACACCCTAAGTCTTAGATATGAATGTGAGATGTGAATCTAGACTTCACCTTTTCATGCATGACTTACTTGCTACCAAACGAAATCATGCTCACATATGAAAGTAACTAGATACTTGTACCTTTGAGCCGAGATGCAAACCAATTTGGATGATTGGGAGATAGTCCTTTTTAGGCCTTTGAACTGCACTCTCGGTTCCTCGGTTTCGAAATCCTACTATATGGTTATGCTACTTGTTTCTTCTAGCACGTGATTGGTTCGGGCAAATTGGGTTGAGCTCTTTTGTTGATTGCTTGGACAGCTTTTTGTAGTGAGGTTTGGCCTTCGGCCTTTGATACGACTCTTTGAGTACTTCACTTTTGCTTCGGTTTGGTTTCACCACTTTGGCTGAATTTTCTTTCTTTGAGCTTTGCTCCTTTGATGAGAATTTGCATGTCCATTTTTTTCCTTCACTTTTGGGAGGTCCAATCATCGCCCGAGAGCATATGGAAATACCTCCCCGCTCTTTCTCATCCTTGCCTTTTTCGCGCGGGTCAAGATGAGGGTCGCTCATCTCTTTTCCCGGCTACTTTGGACTAGAGAATGGACGGTTTGATTCCCGTCCCGCCTCTTGCATAAACGCTGCACGGCGAAGATGACTCTGAACCCACAAGCCCAAAGTGCTAGCCTCCACAATCTTCACATAACCATAAAGTAAGGGTCTGGTCCCTTGAGTGCTTGTCAAGCCTCTCTAGGGCATTTCTTTCAACTCCACATCCTACATTTATCTTGGCACACAAAGACAAGTAGAAAGTTAAATACACATGTGCTTACACAATTAAGATTTCACAAGGAATTGCATGAATCGGATTTATCTAATTTCACATCATGAAAGTTTGTATTTTCAAAAAGTGTTGACTACTATGTGCAATAACTACCACCACACTTTTGAACGAAACCGTTCCTCTCGGAACGACTTAGTTCAAAACACAAAAAACAATTTTAACAATGGAAAGGAAATGACATGAAGAGTAAGGAACGAAGAGAACTCCCTTTATGGTGTCGTTGCTAAGTCAAGGCCATAGGAGCAAACGACAAGGCCTGGCCCGGCCAGATTCGGTTGATGTTTGAGGGGGTCCGGTTGGGACCTGGTTCTCTCGGGCGCAGCACGGTCATTCTCGGTTGCGGCTCGGGTACTGGCGAGTTTCCTCGAGCGCGAGCCGCTCATTCCCGGTTGCAGCTCGGTTATGCTCGGGTCATGCGCTCGTATGTTACAAAGCATGCGCTCGCATGTTGAGCATATGTTCCCTGCATAAGATAAACATTCCTTTCCCAAATACAAAGGGGTGAGTATGAAAAGAAACGACATAAACATAAAAACTATAATGAATGAAAAATATGTCGGGTTACCTCCCGGCAAGTGCCTTTGTTTAACGTCGTTGGCTCGACGGCACCTCACTTATGGATCATAAGTTGGGATCCCATGGGTGCTTGAGCTCGAACTTCTTCTCGGTTGCCCTTTTGCTCCGCCCAAAGAAAGCATGGAGTGATGTGCTCGGTTCTAGTCTACATTGGTCCGGCGGGTTCTTTTCCACATACAGCCGAGAAGATGAGGGCTCCTTGACCATAGCTGCTGGTCCATTGAACCGTGGTCTCTTGCTACTCCATCCCGACTTCCATTCCTTCAGGCCATGTCTTTGTCGCTTCTTCATGTTTGACCAGTTGGCACCTTTGCAATTCTGGAAATTCAGCATTGTGCCATCAAGTGTAGGCGACTTCAAGCATGCGCCCATGCTAAGCTTCTTCTTTGTGGCAGCGGTGATGGGTTGCTTTGGAACAAGTGAGTTTTCCGAGCCGCTTTGTTGAGTCGTGGTGAATGAACGCTCCATCATTGGCTTTTCTTGCCCTTTATTTGCCTCCAACTCCCCTTGCACCTCATCATCATTGACTACATGCTCTTCGGTGGGTATGATCTGCATAAAACATAAAGGGTTAAGTTGGGGTTTCTCGGCCATAAGGTCCGGGCCTTTCCCGACCAGCCCGTCCGACATTGAGGTCCGGTTCTAGGGGCTCCAATGTAAGCTCTTCCTCGCTGACCCTTGGCTTCATGTTGAGCATCTCATTAACCCGATATACAGCCTCATTTTGAGCCACCCATGATTTGGTTTTGGTCTTGAATTGGTGTACCATGTTGGCCAGTTCTTTGAGTCGCATGGCCTGATCTTGCCTTGACCTCTCGGCCAAATAATCTATCAAGTTCCAAAGATCATCCATGTCTAAGTTATTCACCGAGCCTCCCGCCGCATCATTAAGCCAATTCAACTCATGTGGCATCATCCCACCGAGAAACCTTTGAAGAAGATCGAAGTTCGTGAATCCATGGTGCGGGCAGCTCATCACAATGGAATCGAAGTACGACAAGTACTCGTCCAATGTTTCATCCCCGGATTGCTCAAGATTGATGATCTTCTGGCGAACTTCAAGTTGGAAAGATGGTGGGGAAAACTCCTCATTGTTCCAAGGCTCATTTTCGTAGTACAACGACATGGTGGACTGCAAAATAAAACAAAAACAAAAGAAAAACAAATAGAACAACTATTCCGATGCACAAATCCCCGGCAACGGCGCCAAAATTTGACAGAGCCGTCGTTGAGGCACTGCAAAATTTACATTTATAGTTCCACTACTCATGGCTCACTATTGGATTAGCAAGCGGTAAGTAGGGGTCGAACCCAAGAGAGTCTGAAATTATATCCCCTGTTCAAGCTTGTGTCCAGGGTACTGTTGCAACAGACCTTGAACTCTTTACACAACAGTTCAGCTGACAGTTCAAGGTTCAGTTGCGACAGATCTTGAACTCGTATCACAACAGTTCAACAAGCAGACAAAAGCAGTAGAACTCACAGAGTGATAACCCAGTTCGGCTCCGCCTACTCTGGGGGGTTTCCCACACCCGAAAAAGGGACAGCAAATCTTTATTAAGAGTATAGGGTTTACACAGGGACTTACACTTACACCTTGTAATTGCCTAACCTTAATACTCCGTCTCTCAGATTTGCAACCGAGGTTCACCGCAATTCCTCTCGATCCCCTTCGTTTAGAACCTGCAGTCTGAACATTCTCGACCTTCTCCAGAAGCTCGGATGCTTTCTCTCGAAAGCTTGTTCACCTTTGTTGTGTGCGGCAGTTGATATGCTTCAGGCAGTCTGTGTTGCACTTGAGCAGACTGCACTTGCACCGATGTATTTCCAATGAGAAAACACAACCGGGGGTCGCTTTCTTCTTCTCCAATCACTAGGGTATGCTCGTGTGTATTTGATCTTTGAAAACGATGCAGAATAAGGGCGCCCTAGCATTGTATTTATATGCTTGGACGAAACCCTAATTCGCACAAGATAATCCCATCAAATATTTAGGAAATATTCCTAGATATTTGATGTATATCTTTTGAATCGGTTGGAAGAATATACGAAGTCATCTTCTTGCCTAAGTGTGTTTTGCCGCCTTCAATGTAGATATTCATTCGAATATCTCATGCTCGATTAAGTCGCTGGCCGACTTCAACTTGACGAAATCTTCGCTGTCCAATATCCTTCCGGGAAATATCCTTGCGTCTGATCCACGCTGTGTATGAGTACTAGGATATGTTCGAACTCCCCCTGAACGCCTGCTCGAACTGTCTAAGCTACGTTTTGCCAAATACATGCTACATAAGGGAACATCAATCTCCCCCTTGGCATTTTGGCAAAACCAGATCTACTAGATAACTAAGTCTATCTAACTATCTAGACAGTAGACAACTTTGAGGGAAACAAGAATTGTCTCCTCCAAAATACTCCCCCTTTTTGCCACAAACTGGCAAGGGATGCGATCTGAGTTCGAACAGTCAATCAAAATGTGCCAGAACAAGCACTAAGTACAAGATTCTTAAACAAATAGTTCATGGAGATAGTTTTTAGAGGACCTTCATGCAGACGTCTCTTCAATTCAATCATCCTCAGAAGCTGTAGTCTCGGACTCATCGTCACTCGGAAAGCTGAGGGCACGAGCAAGCTTGTTGATCCGCATGCGTTGCTCCTTGTCCACTTCAATGATTACATTCAGGTCCCTGAGTAGCCGACTCCTCTCATCCCGGCCCATCCTGGCTCCCCCTCGACTTGACTCCGCAACACCCTTTCCTTTCTGGTTCTCTTCCTTGAGATCGTTCACGTGACGCCCTTTGAACAACTTGTGGTCGACGATGAACTTGCTGGGTGCCTTTGTGAGATGGTCAGGCGAGCCCTTCAAATCTGGAGCTTGATGGATGATCAGCTCATAAATCAGAGACGGGAAGCAGATCTGGTGCAGAGTTCTCATCGATGTAGCATGTTCATCAATTTGTTTGAACATTATTCTGCCCAGGTTGAACTTCAGCTTATTTCCTATCTGATAAATCAGTTGGGCCATGTCCTTGTTGACAGTAGAGGGATGAGTAGACGGCCTCTAGTTGAAGATAGCTATTAAAAACAGCATTGAATAGAACGTAGACAGATCCGCTGTATGCACAACTGACTCAGGCCTCAACCAAACAGAGCCTGCAGAGATGGTGCTCACTATCTTCTCAAAGCTTGATTCTTCTTCATCAATAGCTGGGTCGTCCATGGAGAAGTTTACATTGATCAGCTCAGGATCAATCTTGATCCTTCTTCCTCTAACATAGAAGACCCCATACTCTGCCTCTCCAATGACCCCAAACTTTGGAGGCAAGTTTGCCATGGCCTCACGCACTAGCTGTTCGTTGAATGGCTTGCATCTGTCCAATGTCCAGAACAGATCCGACTCTTTAAGCACCTCAACCACTTCCTTCCCTTTGTAACTGGATGCATCCAGCAGCCTCTCAGGTATAATTTTCCTTTTCAGCACACAGTCCCATTTCAACGCAGCTTCTTTAGTCACGAACCACACTCCTTTCTTGACCTTACCCACTGGGATAGTCTCAGACTCAGGGGCTGGGACTTCACATCTCCCAGCATCTTCAGAGATGGGAAATGTAGCAACGCGCTTCCTTTTCTTGGAAGAGTCAGCTCCCCCTGCACCACTGCTGACTTCAGCAACCTTCTGAACTGGTTCCTTTGTAGTCTTAGCAAAGACTACCTTTTTCTTTTCCTTGCCCTTCGTTGACCGTTTGAGATTGACAAGGGGAACACTGTCTTGGTCATCTTCTGAAAGAGTAACGCCTTTTGCTGCTGAAGCATCCTTACGAATGGATGAACCATCTTCCTCCAAATGATCCTTACGACGATCATCTTGAACTGCCACTGTCTCTTCACACATCACTGTCTCTGGAACAACTCCAGTCACAACTTTAGTCTGAACACTTTTGTTTTACAGTTGGAACACTTGTGACTTTTTCAGCAGCAGGCTCTTCTGCTCCAACAGCCTGGTTGCGCACACCTTCCTCTGAAGCTGGTGCAGTTTGAGCTTCAGTCTAAACAGATGGTTCCACAGTTGAACCGCTTGTAGCTTTCTCTACAACAGATTCTTTTGCCCCAACAGCCTGATCACGCTGAGCTTCCTCTTGACTTGCCACTTCCTGATCCTTCTCCTTTTCCAGGTCTTTCATGACATCATCAATGTCTGTGAACATCTTTTGCAACTCCTCATCCTTTTCTGCTGAGTCTGATTCTTCTGGTATGGATTCTTTCAACACATCTGTCTTCCTTGATGGATTAATCTCCTCTGCCACAGTCTCAGCATGCATACCGGAACCTTTTTCAGTGATTCCTCCTTGATTCTCAGACGACTCAGCATCATTCATCACCAAATTTCTCTTCCCCGAGGACTCAATGAACTTCTCTATTTCTTCATCGGACATTGCAATCTTCCGACCTCTAGTGGCATATATCTGAGCTAGATATTTTCTAGGAGAGTCACTAGCCCGCTTAATCTTCTTCCTGCGACCTGCCTTCGGAGGAATGTATCCTGTGGCAAAGATCTTTTCCCTCCATGTTCCTGAGCCTCCAGCCACCTTGCTGGGTTCCTTTTCTTCCATAATCTTGACAGAATCCTCTTTAATAACCGCACGACCGGCTTTGTCAACCGCAACAGTCCTACCACTCTCAAGATTTCTATCATCATCACCACCAAGCACCGCCCTACTGGTTTCAACACCAATAGCCCTAACATCCTTACCACCATTATCACCAATTACAGCCCTACTGGTTTCATCACCGTCAACCGACTTAACAACCTTCTCAGCCTCCTCAATCTTTTCAATAATAGGACTATTTGCAGAAACTGGAGGAATAGTTAGAAATACCTCAGATTGGGGACGAACTTCTTGAGATGAACCAGCATTTAATGTGACAGACGAGTCCACCGCGGTTGACTGAGGGATTTCAGCGGTAGACTTCTTCGCTTGGGCCACAGATTCGGTGGCGGATTGTAAAGGCGACGCCTTTTTCATTGTCGGAGCTTTTGATTTCGGATTTTTGGATTTCGCCGCTAGAGCCTTTGAAGACTGCATGCTATCTTTATTCTTCTCAGCAGATTTGATGCCGGATTTCACTGACTTTCTGGTGTTTACCATCGCTGTGGAGGGGGAAGCGATTGAGAGAGAAGTTGTCGTTCTTAGGGTTTTGGGGACGAGAGAGAGAAGACAATTGAACACACTCAACTGTTTTGTGTTTCAAAAAAATATCCTCCGGCCTTTTCAACTTCCCAAATTAGACAACCCTTGATTCAAATAACGGTAGGAAAATCTTCGAGAATATTCAAAAAAAATGGTCTTCACGCGCTGTACCTTCTGTTCCAGCTCTCTTTATTAGGTGGTCAGTCCAACTATTCAGCTGGAGATTCGACTATGACTGACCACCGTTGGATGTTTTCAGTGGTTGACACCACATAGACCCACTGGGGATCTGGGTGTTCCACTCCGTGACCTGCCGTAGGGGTTGACAAAGGTATGCTGCCTCAGAGTTATCATCTTCTATGAGCATTCATATTTTCTTGTACGGCTCCAGGCATATTTCTGTGGGCATGGAACGAACTCCTTCTGTAACTGTGACACCTTTTGTTTCAACAGTTTCCTGGGACAGTTGTCAACATGGATTTGTGCGCATCTCCAACAGGATCTTGTGTGCATGGTCTTGTCCACTCCCCCTCGCAGAAATCGATGGTTGACGTTTGCACAAGCTAGAGTAACCGGTTGCTGGCCATGGTTCTCGACGTCCATTGGTCTCATCAGACCCATCCCAATGGTATATCAGTTGTTGGCATCCCTTTTTCCTTTCATCAGTGTATCACCATTCTTGTCTAGGACAAGACATGAGTAGCTAGAGAATGACACATAGGGTCCGTCGTCGCACAGTTAACTGATGCTGATAAGATTCCTTGTCAGACCTTCGACAAGGAGGGTGTTCTTGAGTGCAGGAAGATCCGGAACCATCTATGTCCCACAGTCGATCACCTGACCCTTTCCACCATCCCCGAAGGTGACAAACCACATATGCTCAACAGGTCTAATATGGGTAAGATATTGAGAGTTACCTGTCATGTGGGCGGAACATCCACTGTCGAAGTGCCAACTATCTTGCGCTGTGTAGCTTGAGGAGTAGCAGGCCACCATGCATACGGTCTGGTCTGCCTTTTGAACCCAGACTTGTTTCTGTCGTGGTGTGGTCCGTTGTTGGAAAGCACGTCGTTCAGCAAGAAACAAGCGACACTTCATCTTGATGTGTCCCATCTGGTTGCAGTACCAGCAAGTGCGCCGGTCTATCCTTTGGGTCACTGGTGAATAGTCACTGTTTTGGACGGGTGATCTGCGGGTCTTTCCACCACCAAGTGTTCCATGCGTCTCCTTGTGATCAGCTCGGTTCTTTCCTTTGGACTGATCTTGGGACAAGTCTATTTTCTATCTGGGGTGCTGTCTCACCTTCTGTTCAGGCAGGTGTTCAGACACTGATCTTGCTTTAACACACGAGCTACCTTTAGAGGTACCTTCTTTTGTAAACTTTAGGCCTCGATGTCCAGATTCCAACCTCTGAGATCTCAGAATATCATTTAAGTCGTTAGTGCCAGATTTTAGCATCCTTACCGACTGTTTGAGGTGATTGAGCTCCTTCTTAGTGTCTGAGTGATCCATCTTTTCAGATTCTAGCTGAAGTTCCAGCTGTTCTACTCTCCTCAGTTGGAACACCTCTTTACGCTTCAGATCTGTGATGGTTTTCCTTAGTCCCGTCATGCCTGCAGGATGAGTGTCTCGGTCCTTCTCTATTTCGACTTTCAGTGAGGAGACAGTCCCCAAGAGTTCTGTTCTCTGAGCAAGAAGACCCAATCTTTCCTGTTTCATCTCAGCCAGTTGAGAATTCAGAGAGACAATTGTACCTTCTAGTTCTACCTTCAGTGTAAGTAGTATCTCGACCTCCTGCCAGACCTTGTCCTTTTCCATAGTGACGCTGGCAACTGTGTCATTTAGCTTCTTGTTGATCTTGATCAGAAGCAACCACTTCTCATACAGATCTTTATATGTCTGAGCTAGAGAATCCTGCGTGAGTTCTTCATTGTCACTGTCTGAGAGGTCTTCACTTGGGAGTTCCAACTGCGATGGAACTGTTTCACTGGTGTCGCTGCACTCACCCAGAGTAGTGACAAAGGCCACAAAATTAGTGGTCTCACCTTTTTCTTTGTCTGACTCACTGTCGCTAAAGCTAGCGACCATTGCCTTCTTCTTCATGAATGTATTCGCACATTGGGAGGCAATATGTCCAAACCCCTTGCATTCATGGCACTAAATTTCTTCCTTTCCTTTGTCAGAAGAGTCTTGTCTCATGTCTCGGGATCTTGACCTGTCAGGTTTCCAGTTTCAGAAGCTATTTGATGAAGGCTGACCCTGTTCTGGTCCATGTCTATTGATTTTCCGCACCATTCCGCCAAAATTCTGAGCCATCATGGCCAGTTGTTCAGTAGAGCAGCCACCATCCTGTTTGTCTTCAGACATGTCTGCCTTGATGGCGATTCCCTTCACTTCCCCAGGTTGAAAATCATGATTGATCACATAGGTTCAGAGAGAACCCATCAGCTCGTCCAGTTTCAGTTTGGCAATGTCGTGCATTTCCTCTATGGCCGTGACCTTCATGGCATACCTCGGAGGGAGTGATCTCAGGACTTTACTGGCCAATCTTTCTTCATCAATGGGTTTTCCGAGAGCAGACGCCTCGTTGGACAGTTCCAGAACTCTGGTGTTGTACTCAGTGATGGTTTCACTCTCCTTCATCTTCATCTCTTCAAACCTGGTTGTGACAGCCTGCATGCGAGAGTTGCGAAATTTGTCTGTACCTTCAAAGGCTGTTTGGAGGATATCCCATGCTTCCTTGGTCACTTCATAGTTGATGATTAGCTTCATGACGTTTTCATCTATGGCCGAGCAAATTGCGTTCATAGCCTTTGAGTTTCCCATAGAAGCTTTGTCCTCCTCTTCTGTCCACAGAGCTTCTGGTTTTGCGATCGGTTCTCCAGTGAGATTGTTCATCATGGGTTCCGTCCACCCTTTCAGAACAGCCTTCCATGCCTTTTCATCTAGAGATTTCAGAAAGTATCTCATCACGGGCTTCCAGGTGGCATAGTTCGATCCTTCGAGTAGCGGGGGTCTGGTGATGCTTTGTCCTTCCTTCAGAGTCATCTTGAACAGTTCAGGATCCCACTCAGTGTGTCGAGTGTCGGCTCTGATACCAATTGAAATTATATCCCCTGTTCAAGCTTGTGTCCAGGGTACTGTTGCAACAGACCTTGAACTCTTTGCACAACAGTTCAGTTGACAGTTCAAGGTTCAGTTGCGACAGATCTTGAACTCGTATCACAACAGTTCAGCAAGCAGACAAAAGCAGTAGAACTCACAGACTGATAACCCAGTTCGGCTCCGCCTACTCTGGGGGGTTTCCCACACTCGAAAAAGGGACAGCAAATCTTTATTACGAGTATAGGGTTTACACAGGGACTTACACTTACACCTTGTAATTGCCTAACCTCAATACTCCGTCTCTCAGATTTGCAACCGAGGTTCATCGCAATTCCTCTCGATCCCCTTCGTTCAGAACCTGCAGTCCGAACGTTCTCGACTTTCTCCAGAAGCTCGGATGCTTTCTCTCGAAAGCTTGTTCACCTTTGTTGTGTGCGGCAAGTGATACGCTTCAGGCAGTCTGTGTTGCACTTGAGCATACTGCACTTGCATCGATGTATTTCCAATGAGAAAACACAACCGGGGGTCGCTTTCTTCTTCTCCAATCAACAGGGTATGCTCGTGTGTATTTGATCTTTGAAAACGATGCAGAATAAGGGCGCCCTAGCATTGTATTTATATGCTTGGACGAAACCCTAATTCGCACAAGATAATCCCATCAAATATTTAGGAAATATTCCTAGATATTTGATGTATATCTTTTGAATTGTTTGGAAGAATATACGAAGTCATCTTCTTGCATAAGTGTGTTTTGCCGCCTTCAATGTAGATATTCATTCGAATATCTCATGCTCGATTAAGTCGCTGGCCGACTTCAACTTGACGAAATCTTCGCTGTCCAATATCCTTCCGGGAAATATCCTTGCGTCTGATCCACACTGTGTATGAGTACTATGATATGTTCAAACTCCCCCTGAACACCTGCTCGAAGTGTCTAAGATACGTTTTGCCAAATACATGCCACATAAGGGAACATCTGAGTCAGTGTGGATTAGTTGTTCTTTAAAAAGAAAGAAAATGAAAGTAAAGACAGATTGGGTTTTTGTTGGTTTTTTATACAGAAAGTAAATGACAGAAAGTAAATGACTGAATTTAAAGTGCTGAAAGTAAAGATTGAAAGTAAAGTGCAAAAAGTAAAGTGCTGAAATGTAAATGACAGAAAAGTAAAGACTGAAATGTAAAGTGCTGAAAAGTAAAGTGCAGAAAGTAAATGACAGATAAGTAAGGATGAAAGATATTCAGTCTAGGGTCTCTACTTGTGACACACCCATCATAGACATCAAATGATCTTACTTGTGTTCGTAAGTGTGGGTTTATTCCTTTTCAAGACTTAAACCCTAAAGTAAGGCTATTTCTAGCACTTACACCATAATCTACTCCAAAATCAAGACATAGACTTCTAGTTCTAAGTGCAGCCACTTGATCTCTCATTTCTGATCAACCAAGCGACTTAAGGAAGATCAAACTACTCGGCAAAGTTTTCCCCTTTCGATGCATCCACTTAGCCTTGTTGTCTAATCAAGATTGAACCACTCAGCTAAGCTTTGACCTTTCGATGCATCCACTTAGCCTTGTTGTTCAACCGAATAATGGCACCGAACTAGTTGACACACAAAATAGCATTAAGTTCTAGTCTCAAGATGCATACACAAGTATGAACACCCTTTGACCGAATATGCTTTAGCTACTTGTATTCATGTCAATGAATACAAGCACCATACTTACAAAAGTTAAGGAAAACAAGAAAGTAAAGTAGAGGAGCTTCAAATCAAGTGCAAGTAAAGGAAATCGAGAGTTTTGACAAGAAAGTAAAAGAAAGCTTTAGCTACTTGTATTCATGTCAAGGAATACAAGTAACCGTGGCCTTTGTGCAAGGAAAGTAAAGGGAGAGGAGCTCCAAATCAAGACAAGTCAAGTAAAGAGTGCGTGCTGGAAAGTAAGAGCTTTGGAGCTCAAGAACAAGTGCAAGAAAGTAAAGGTTTTCAAGAACAAAGTAGAGAGCAAATTGTGTTTGTATTGAAAATGAAGAGAAGAGAGCAGCTCTCTTCTCTCTAAGAACTTGGGAATTCGAAGCACTAGGACAAGGATACATTTCTAAGGGCATGCCGTTCTATTTATAGGCAAGGGAAGTCGGTTTAGGGAGGAGAAGATAAGCTTTGGTTTGAAGAAATATCCCAAAAGAAAGCCACTTGAGTTTGTCTCTTCCAAAAGCCATCCCACTTGCGTTGCACATGCTTGAGCCAACCGACTTGAGCTTGGCTTCATCCAAAGGGCAACTAATCTTGGACTAGATGAGGCCAACCGGACTTGAATAGAAGAGGCCAACCAAACTCCAAAACTAAATCGAAGTGAATAGTAGAAGCCAACCGGAATATTGGGAATTCGGTTTTTGGTTGGAACTTCTTGGCCAGAACTTGGTTGGACTTGGTTGTGCTTGGCCTGAGCTTGATCGGAGCTCGATCGGAGCTTGATCAGAGTTTGGCCGGAGTTGGCCGGAATTTTGGTCGGAGCCTCTTGACGTTTGGACAGCTGATTTGGAATGCTGAGGAAATTCTAAGACTGGCCCATGAAGGATGTTTAGCCAGAATACGGCCGGAGCTTGGTCAGAATCCCAAAATGGCCGGAATTGCTCTAGATTGGCCTTGATCGGGCTTGAGCTGGTTCCACTCGGGCGTTTTGTCTGGGAAATGAGATTGTCTGAGTCATTTGGCATTTCAAACAACTTGGTCGAGCCAGATTTGCCAGATTATCTGGTTTGGTCGAGCGACTTGGTTTTGGTGCCTATCAGCGCGCGCGAGACCTATGGAATTGGGCCAACTGCCAATCTGCTCGGGCGTTCTTCTTGGTTTTCCAACATTGTCCACCTTATTTTCCATTTTGATCACTTTGCTCGAGGCGGATTTGTCAGATCAGATGGTTTGCCCGAGCAACTTGAATTTAGTGCTAGACAGCTCGGCTGGTGCGCGGGGACGCGGCCTGGGCGATCATTTCTTCGAACCTGATTCGGCCAGAAATGACTTGGCGTGCTTTTCGACACAAATCTCCCTTTTTAGGCTTGATTCCTCTTTAGACTCCAAAATTGCCTGAAATGCCAAAACGACATTAACAAGCACATGTTCTTATGACTAAGAGTCTAATTTGGTGGGTTTAGTGTACTCGATGAATCGTATAAATACGTCCCATCAGTAGCCTTGTAAATTATTTTCAATATATAGTGAAAGTTTATCTTACTTACTTGATATGAATCGATTAACTTGTAAATTGTGTTAGCTTATGCATATTGATATTTCATGTTACAGTTATGCCACGACGCAATCGTGATGAGTCAATACATGATATGCCATCTCCATCGTCGAGCTTGGGTGGAGAGGACACATTGTTACCGGATGTGTCACATGTTCTTGATCCGGGTCCCATTGACACGACATTGCTTTATAAACAGGACACTCATCAATCAAACGCATTTGGGAATCATCTGACGTTAGTGAAATTTTCAATTATAAACAATTTGGATCTTTTTGTTCATTATTTTACGTAATTATACTAACTATGCGCCCACTTCAATTGTGCTGAACAAAGACGTATTAACCGTTCGTCATCGAGGGGTTAATTGGGAGGCAGATAAGCGCATCCTATCTCACATTGTTAGGGCCAGTTTTGGTCCTTGGTACTACATGCAGAATTATGAGGTTGATTGGTCTTTTATGACAGCTTTAGTGGAGAGGTGGCGTTCGGAGACGCATACATTTCACTTGCGTAATGGTGAGATGACTATCACTTTAGAGGACGTTGGCGTGCTGGCTGGACTACCTATAGAGGACCGATCTGTGACTATAGACCACGAGGTCGAAGATTATACCCCTCTTTGTGAACAATTATTGGGAGTAGTGCCAGTGCATGGGAAGAGAGATACCACAGTTCGACGCACTTGGTTCAGAGATAATATGCAGACCCTTCCAGCAGAGGCTACAGAGCTAGATATACAGAGATATACGAGGGCATACATTCTCCTTATGTTGGGGTCATCGCTTATGCCAGATTCATCGGGCAGTGAGATATCCCTCCACTATCTACCCCTGTTGGCAGACTTAGACTCTCTATCGAGCTACAGTTGGGGTGCTGCAGTATTGGCATACCTATATCGCAGCTTGTGTAACGAGTGTGAGTCAAAAAGAACACAGCTCACTGGTTGTGCCATTTTGCTTCAGCTATGGGCTTGGGAACATCTGACGTTAGGTAGACCAAGGAAGCTTACTGTTCCGGCTCTACCTTCAGATGCAGATGTTGATCCTATGCGGCGACCAGCTTTAGGATACAAGTAAGTTGATGTTCCCTTGAGTGGCATGTATTTGGCAAAACGTAGCTTAGACAGTTCGAGCAGGTGTTCAGGGGGAGTTTGAACATATTCTAGTACTCATACACAGTGTGGATAAGACGCAAGGATATTTCCCGAAAGATATTGGACTACGAAGATCTCGTCAAGTTGAAGTCGGCCAGCGACTTATTCGAGCAATCGATATTCGAATGAATATTTACATTAAGGCGGCAAAGCTTACTTGGGCAAGAAGACTTCGGATTATCTTCCAACCGATTCAAAAGATATACATCAAATATCTAGGAATATTTCCTAAATATTTGATGGGATTATCTTGTGCGAATTAGGGTTTCGTCCAAGCATATAAATACAATGCGAGGGCATCCTTATTCACTATCGCTTTCAAAGATCAACTACACACGAGCATATCCTACTGATTGGAGAAGAAGAAAGCGACGGCCGTTTGTGTTTTCTCATTGGAAATACATCGGTGCAAGTGTAGTCTGCTCAAGTGCAACACAGACTGCCTGAAGCGTATCAACTGCCGCACACAACAAAGGTAAACAAGCTTTCGAGAGAAAGCATCCGAGCTTCCGGAGAAGGTCGAGAACGTTCGGACAAAAGGGCTGAACGAAGGGGATCGAGGGGAATTGCGGTGAACCTCGGTTACAAATCTGAGAGACGGAGTATTGAGGTTAGGCCATTACAAGGTGTAAGTGTAAGTCTCTGTGTAAACCCTATACTCGTAATAAAGATTTGCTGCCCCTTTTTCGGGTGTGGGAAACCCCCCAACGTAGGCGGAGCCGAACTGGGTTATCAGTCTGTGTGTTCTATTGCTTTTGTATGCTTTCTGAACTGTCGTGATACGAGTTCAAACTCTGTCTTGAACAGTTAGCTGAACTGTTGTGCAAAGACGCTCAAGGTCTGTTGCAACAGTACCCTGGACACAAGTTTGGGGTATTCGTTTTGTGGTTGCGGCCAGGTTATCTATGAGGTTCCACATGTATGCCACGGATAAGTTCCCCGCTGATCTTCTCATTGCTTCGTTAATCCTTGTCAGCTCATCGGCCCTCATCCTACGAAGAAATCTTTGAAGAAGAAATTTCTTTGTGAATCCATGGTGCGGGCAGCGTGTGACGATGGTGTCATAGTTCGTGTAGTATTCGTCCAAGGTCTCATCCCGGGATTGTTGAAGGCCCATGATCTTCTCTCGGGTTTGTTGTCGTAAGGATGGGGGGGGGGGAGAATTCCCTCAGGAATGGAACGCAAAGGTCCACAAAATGTACTGCACTACTAGCGGTTGATGTGTAATACAAGATCGTTGCAAAATCAGTTAAAGAAAATTTGAAGCATTTAAGCTTAAATTCCTCTAACATTTCATTTTCAGGTTTTATGTGTTGGCAAACGTGGTGAAAGTTTCGGCAGTGTTGTACTGCATCATGAGAAGGGGAGAGAAAGAACAACTTATCCGACGGCTAATTCCCCGGCAACGGCGCCAGTTTTGACGGAGCCCACCTCACTTTCGTTAAGGTGCGGTGTTCTCTGTGCAAAAGCAAATTTGTATTCCGCTACTCGTGACCTTACTACTGGGTAGCAAGTGGTAAGTAGGGGTCGAACCCAAGGGAATTAGGGGGATAAGCTATTCTTTGAGGGAATTGTACAGCGAGGGAGCGTGTTTTAGGTTGATTGAGGTTTTAGTGCGGAAAAGTAAGTGATTGGTTGGTTGGTTTTGGTTTTTAGTGCGGAAAATTAAATGACAGAAAATGTAAATACTGAAAATAAAAGTAGAAGACTTACAGCGGGTGATGCGTGATTGGCAAGCCTTCCGGTACGTGAGCAGTTGATAGAGCAGTTTATACTAAGAAAGTAAATGCAAGGTGGTGTTTGAATTTAAGGAAAGCATTCGGTTTCGGGGGCCTTGTATCATAGCATGTTTATCATTAACCTTTAGTGATCCTTCTAAGTATTCAAACGTGTATCAAGGCGATTCCAAGCACTCGATTTGCACACACTGTCTAGCTCATTCCAAGGTCGTAGAGCACTTGTTCTACTTAGACTAATACCCCATTCCAAGGTATATTAGCATGTGTGCATCCATTTGACCAGTCATTCCCGACCAACCAAATGGTGTTTTAGAAAGGTCAAACTCCTCAGATAAGCTTTTCCATTCCAAGCATCCACTTATCCGAGTATGTTTACGAACCCCACGGAAGAGCTTTGCCATTCCAAGCATCCACTCAACCTTGGAAGTTCTAACCTAATATATGTCACATAGAACAAGTTTTGAATACAAAGAAGAGGCACTAAAATATGGCCTAAAACATTTTATGATACAAGTACATCCCTTCAACCGAATGAAGAGTTTAGTTACGAATATCCATAGAGGTGGATACCATAGCTAAGTACTCGAGGGTTTTTGAAAGACAGTAAGTAAAGGAAAGGGGTGAGTACTTCAAGAACCGACAAGAGTACTCGAGAATAAAGAAAAGCTTGAGTACTCAAGAACCGACAGGAGTACTCAAGACCAAACTATAATACTCAAGAACCAACAGGAGTATTATATATTAAAAACCAAACTTACAAATGCCAAGCTTTCTAGAGAGAGAAGTGTTTATGATTTTGGATTATACAAATGAGAGGAGAATGGCTTGTATTTATAGCCAAAAGGGGAGGAGATGGGTGGTGAGGATGAAAGCACATGGCAACATCTCCATGGAAGCTAAGAGCCGCCGGTTGGAGGTCATCAATGGAGGAGAGCTTCCTCCCAAGCTCACCTCCTCCCAAAAGCCGCCGGTCATGGAGGGGAATGAGGAGGTTTTATGTATGTTTTTTGATGTTTTCACAAAACTATCGGTGTATTTCAGCTCCGGACTGACTTTGGTTGCACTTCGGTTGGATTTGTTTTGAGTGATTCCAAGTCAGGATCTTGAGATTTCTTCAGTCGGCATCTGGTCTTGACCTTGGAATGACTCGTAATATATTTTCTGCGTAAAAACTCCTCCTTAGCGTGTATTCTCTCTAGTCTCCAAAATACCCTGTAGATAAATATCGGAACTAACAAGCAAAAGTTAAATAGACAAACAGTCTAATTTAGTGGGTTTAACTGTGTTTTTGATTCGTATAATTATGGTCCATCAGATCACCCCACACTTTTAGTTGTTCGTCCCGAACAATGCTATTAAAGGGGTGCACACTAAGTAAGCTTTTAAAATATGAAAATTAGACTGTGGGACTCGATTTATCCTAATTCATGCATTACTACTTATTACCAAATTAAACCGTGTAAATAAATAGAAGAAACTTGATACTTGTACCTCCGTGCTGAGATGCAAATTATTTTGGATGTTTCGGGAGATAGCCCTTTTCAGGCTCCTGGACTGCATTCTCGGGACCGTCTCGCACTATATGGTTTCCTTGTAGCTTTCTCTAGCACGTGATTCAGTTCGGGTTTCAATGGTTTGGTCTTTGATTTTCTTTTGGCGAGGGACAGCTTTTGTAGTGAATCGGCCTTTGGCCTTTGATTTGACTCTTTGAGTACTTCACTTTTTGTTCGGTTAAAACCTTCACAATTTT
Organism: Rhodiola kirilowii; assembly: GCA_033675215.1. Lineage (NCBI taxonomy): Eukaryota > Viridiplantae > Streptophyta > Magnoliopsida > Saxifragales > Crassulaceae > Rhodiola > Rhodiola kirilowii. The sequence continues at coordinate 21,690,632 of CM066195.1, read as the reverse complement.
GGGCCTTTGGCCTCTTGATTTGCTTCTTCGAGCTTTTGCCTTTTTGTGGCTTGCTAGTCCATTTTATCAAGCCTTTTTTGGGAGGTCCAATCATCGCCCGCGAGCATATGGAAATACCTCCCCGCTCCTCTCATCCTTTCCGTTTCGCGCGGGTCAAGATGAGGGTCGCTCATCTATTTTCTCGGCTACTTTGACTAGAGATAGGACGGTCCGATTCCCGTCCTCGTCTTTTTTTCTTTTTGCATAAACACTGCATGGCGGAGATGACTTCAATCTTCACTGAAACCCGAAGTGCAGCCTCCACTGACTTCGAAAACCATATAGTTAGATTCGGTCCTTCGAGTGCTTGCCAAGCCTCTCTAGGGCAGTTTATGTCAACTCCACATCCCTAGTTTATCTCAGCACAAAGGGACAAATGAGAAGTTACATTCTAAGTTTTTAAACAGTTGAATTTTCACAAGGTTAATGCATGAATTATGATCTATCTTTTTCACATTCTTAAGTTCATATTTTCAAAAAGATAATTATTAAGGGAAAAGGAAAAATATGTTATTTATTTACAAAGGTGGATCTCACCCCCAAACTTTTGAACGAAGGCGTGCCTTTCAGCACAACTTAGTTCAAAAGCCATGCAAGCAGATATTATACGAGAAGGAAATGACATTAAGGAAAAGGGAAGAACAGAACTCCCTTTAAAGTGTTGAGCGAACGACATGGCATGAGGCTGGATAATCGAGGGAGTTCGGTTGGGGCCTTGAACTCTCAGCGCAGGCCCGGTAATTCACGGAAGCTGCCTTGCTGATCCGGTCTTGCTCCAAAAACCAATTCCTAAATAGTCATTTCATTATATGCACCAAGTGGGTGAGAGCGACTTACGGAAAAAACTAAATGACAGAAAATAAAAGTACTGAAAGTAAGATAGGTGTCGGGTTACCTCCCGACCAGTGCCTTTGTTTAACGTCGTTGGCTCGACAGTACCTCATTCCTGGATCACTGGTTTGGATCCCATGGGTGGCTCAGGTCGTATTTCTTCATTGCGCCAACCTTGATTCTTGCTTTGACTCTTCCTGGGTTTTTGGTGGACGACGGGCTTGGGTCCAGTTCCCATGGTTCTGGTGGTTTCTCCTTCCAACGTCTCTGAGAAGGTGAGGGACCCTTCACTACTAGTCTCTTGAACTGGGTTTTCTGGTGTTTAGGGCTGCCTTGTCCAGTCATGGCGAAAACATGCTCCATCGAGGAGTCGTTCTGCTCAGGCCCTTTTCCCATCCTTTTTTTAGCCTCTTCAAGGCTCACACGGTTTTCAGTGGTGTTTTGGACTTCTTCCCTTGTTGGCACCGTCTCGAGTTCCCACGAGGGTTCTTCCTTGTTGCTTCCGATGCTTTCTATGTCTGATTCTTCAGATGGCTCGGGAGTATCTTCTTCATTTGTCTCTGGACCAGCCTCTTCTATCTGCATTCCTCTATCAGCTTGGGGTATTCGTTTTGTGGTTGCGGCCAGGTTATCTATGAGGTTCCACATGTCTGCCATGGATAAGTTCCCCGCTGATCTTCTCATTGCTTCGTTAATCCTTGTCAGCTCATCGGCCCTCATCCCACGAAGAAATCTTTGAAGAAGAAATTTCTTCGTGAATCCATGGTGCGGACAGCGTGAGACGATGGTGTCATAGTTCGTGTAGTATTCGTCCAAGGTCTCATCCCGGGATTGTTGAAGGCCCATGATCTTCTCTCGGGTTTGTTGTTGTAAGGATGGGGGGGAGAATTCCCTTAGGAATGGAACGCAAAGGTCCACAAAATGTACTGCACTGCTAGCGGTTGATGTGTAATACCAGATCGTTGCAAAATCAGTTAAAGAAAATTTGAAGCATTTAAGCTTAAATTCCTCTAACATTTCATTTTCAGGTTTTATGTGTTGGCAAACGTGGTGAAAGTTTCGGCAGTGTTGTACTAGGTCTTCTCCATCCGTACATCCGAACAGAGGAAGATGTCTTGTTGTCCATGCATATGTAGTGGGTAGCGTCATGAGAAGGGGAGGGAAAGAACAACTTATCCGACGGCTAATTCCCCGGCAACAGCGCCAGTTTTGACGGAGCACACCGCACTGTCGTTAAGGTGCGGTGTTCTCTGTGCAAAAGCAAATTTGTATTCCGCTACTCGTGACCTTACTACTGGGTAGCAAGTGGTAAGTAGGGATCGAACCCAAGGGAATTAGGGGGATAAGCTATTCTTTGAGGGAATTGTACAGCGAGGGAGCGTGTTTTAGATTGATTGAGGTTTTAGTGCGGAAACGTAAGTGATTGGTTGGTTGGTTTTTGTTTTTAGTGCGGAAAAGTAAATGACAGAAAATGTAAATACTGAAAATAAAAGTAGAAGACTTACAGCGGGTGATGCGTGATTGGCAAGCCTTCCGGTACGTGAGCAGTTGATAGAGCAGTTTATACTAAGAAAGTAAATGCAAGGTGGTGTTTGAATTTAAGGAAAGCATTCGGTTTCGGGGGCCTTGTATCATAGCCTGTTTATCATTGACCTTTAGTGATCCTTCTAAGTATTCAAACGTGTATCAAGGCCATGCCAAGCACTCGATTTGCACACACTGTCTAGCCCATTCCAAGGTCGTAGAGCACTTGTTCTACTTAGACTAATACCCCATTCCAAGGTATATTAGCCTGTGTGCATCCATTTGACCAGTCATTCCCGACCAACCAAATGGTGTTTTAGAAAGGTCAAACTCCTCATATAAGCTTTTCCATTCCAAGCATCCACTTATCCGAGTATGTTTACGAACCCCACGGAAGAGCTTTGCCATTCCAAGCATCCACTCAACCTTGGAAGTTCTAACCTAATATATGGCACATAGAACAAGTTTTGAATACAAAGAAGAGGCACTAAAATATGGCCTAAAACATTTTATGATACAAGTACATCCCTTCAACCGAATGAAGAGTTTAGCTACGAATATTCATAGAGGTGGATACCATAGCTAAGTACTCGAGGGTTGTTGAAAGACAATAAGTAAAGGAAAGGGGTGAGTATTTCAAGAACCGACAAGAGTACTCAAGAATAAAGAAAAGCTTGAGTACTCAAGAACCGACAGGAGTACTCAAGACCGAACTATAATACTCAAGAACCAACAGGAGTATTATATATTAAAAACCAAACTTACAAATGCCAAACTTTCTAGAGAGAGAAGTGTTTTTGATTTTGGATTATACAAATGAGAGGAGAATGGCTTGTATTTATAGCCAAAGGGGAGGAGATGGGTGGTGAGGATGAAAGCACATGGCAACATCTCCATGGAAGCTAAGAGCCGCCGGTTGGAGGTCATCAATGGAGGAGAGCTTCCTCCCAAGCTCACCTCCTCCCAAAAGCCGCCGGTCATGGAGGGGAAGGAGGAGGTTTTGTGTGAGTTTTGTGATGTTTTCACAAAACTATCGGTGTATTTCAGCTCCGGACTGACTTTGGTTGCACTTCGGTTGGATTTGTTTTGAGTGATTCCAAGTCAAGATCTTGAGATTTCTTCAGTCGGCATCTGGTCTTGACCTTGGAATGACTCGTAATATATTTTCTACGTAAAAACTCCTCCTTAGCATGTATTCTCTCTAGTCTCTAAAATACCCTGTAGATAAATATCGGAACTAACAAGCAAAAGTTAAATAGACAAACAGTCTAATTTAGTAGGTTTAACTGTGTTTTTGATTCGTATAATTATGGTCCATCATGGTGTCAACCACTGCAGACATCCAACGGTGGTCAGTCATAGTCGAATCTCCAGCTGAGCAGTTGGACTGACCACCTAACAAAGAGAGCTGGAACAGAAGGCACAGCGCGTGAAAACCATTTTTTTTCTTTCTGAATATTCTCGAAGATTTTTCCTGCCGTTATTTGAATCAAGGGTTGTCCAATTTGGGAAGTTGAAAAGGCCGGAGGACACTTTTGAAACACAAAATAGTTGAGTGTGTTCAATTGTTTTCTCTCTCTCGTCTCCAAAACCTTAAGAACGGCAACTTCTCTCTCAATTGTTTCCCCTCCACAACGATGGTAAACACCAGAAAGTTAGCAAAATCCGGCGTCAAATCCGCTGAAAAGAACAAAGAGAGCATGCAGTCTTCAAAAACTCTGGCGACGAATTCCAAAAATCCGAAATCGAAAGCTCCGACGATGAAAAAGGCGTCGCCTTTACAATCCGCCACCGAATCTTTGGCCCAAGCGAAGAAGTCTACCGCTGAAATCCCTCAGTCAACCGCGGTGGACTCATCTGATGCTGGTTCGTCTCAAGAAATTCGTCCCCAGTCTGAGGTATTTCCAACTGCTCCTTCAGTTTCTGCAAATATTCCTATTGTTGAAAAGATTGTGGAGGTTGAGAAGGTTGTTAAGTCGGTTGACGGTGATGAAGCCAGTAGGGCTGTAATTGTTGATAATGGTGGTAAGGATGTTAGTGGTGTTAAAGCTGTTGGTGTTGAAACCAGTAGGGCGGATCTTGGTGGTGATGATGATAGAAATCTTGAGAGTGGTAGGGCTGTGGCGGTTGACAAAGCCGGTAGTACGGTTATTGAAAAGGATTCTATCAAGATTATGAGAAAAGAGGGACCCAGCAAGGTGGCTGGAGGCTCAGGAACATGGAGGGAAAAGATCTTTGCCACAAGATACATTCCTCCGAAGGCAGGTCGCAGGAAGAAGGTTAAGCGGGCTAGTGACTCCCCCAGAAAATACCTAGCCCAGATCTATGCCACTCGAGATAGCAAGATTGCAATGTCAGATGAAGAAACAGAGAAGTTTATTAAGTCCTCGGGGAAGAGGAATCTGGTGATTAATGATGCTGATCTGTCTGAAAATCAAGGAGGAATCACTGAAGAAGGTTCCGGTATGCATACTGAGGCTATGGCAGAGGAGATTAATCCATCAGGGAAGACAGATGTGTTGAAAGAATCAGACCCAGCAGAAAAGCATGAGGAGTTGGAGAAGTTGTACAAAGACATTGATGATGTCATGGAAGACCTAGAAAAGGAGAAGGATCAGGAAGTGGCAAGTCCAGAGGAAGCTCAGTGTGATCAGGCTTTTGGGGCAAAAGAATATGATGCAGACAAAGCTACAAGTGTTCCAACTATGGAACCGAGTGTTCAGTCTGGTGTTGAGACTGGAACAGCTGCAGAGAAAGCTACAAGCGGTTCAACTGTGGAACCTTCTGTTCGGACCAAAGCTCAAATAGCACCAGCTCCAGAGGAAGGTCTGCGTAACCAGGCAGTTGAAGCAGAAGAATCTGCTGCTGAAAAAGTCACAAGTGTTCCAACTGTGAAACAAAGTGTTCAGACTGAAGTTGAGACTAGAGTAGTTCCAGAGATAGTGATGAGTGAAGAGACAATAGCAGTTCAAGATGATCACCGTAGGGATCATTTGGAGGAAGATGGTTCATCCATTCGTAAGGATGCTTCTATGTCAGCAGCAAAAGGCGGTACCCTTTCAGAAGATGACCAAGACAGTGTTCCCCTTGTCAATCTCAAAAGGACAACGAAGGGGAAGGAAAAGAAAAAGGTAACCTTTGCTAAGACCACAAGGGAACCAGCTCAGAAGGTTGCTGAAGTCAGTAGTGGTGCAGGGGGAGCTGGCTCTTCCAAGAAAAGGAAGCGCGTTGCTGCAGTTCCCATCTCTGAAGATGCTGGGAGATGTGAAGTCCCTGCCCCTGAATCTGAGACTGTCCCAGTAGGTAAGGTCAAGAAAGGAGTGTGGTTCGTGACTAAAGAAGCTGCGTTGAAATGGGATTGTGTGCTGAAAAGGAAAATTATACCTGAGAGGCTGCTGGATGCATCTAGTTACAAAGGGAAGGAAGTGGTTGAGGTGCTTAATGAATCGGATCTGTTCTGGATGTTGGACAGATGCAAGCCGTTCAACGAACAACTGGTGCGTGAGGCCATGACAAACTTGCCTCCAAAGTTTGGAGTCATTGGAGAGGCAGAGTACGGGGTCTTCTATGTTAGAGGAAGGAGGATCAAGATTGATCCAGAGCTGATCAATGTATACTTCTCCATGAACGACCCAGCCGTTGACGAAGAAGAATTAAGCTTTGAGAAGATAGTGAGCACCATCACTGCAGGCTCTGTTTGGTGGAGGCCTGAGTCAGTTGTGCATACAGCGGATCTGTCTACGTTCTATTCAATGCTATTTTTTATAGCTGGGTTCAACTGGAGGCCTTCTACTCATCGCTCTACTGTCAACAAGGACATGGCCCAACTGATTTATCAGATAGGGAATAAGCTGAAGTTCAACCTGGGCAGAATAATGTTCAAACAGATTGCTGAACATTCTACATCGATGAGAACTCTGCACCAGATCTCTTCCCGTCTCTTATTTATGAGCTGATCATCCATCAAGCTCCAGATTTGAAGGCCTCGCCTAACCATCTCACAAAGGCACCCAGCAAGTTCATCGTGGACCACAAGTTGTTCAAAGGGCGTCACGTGAACGATTTCAAGGAGGAGAACCAGAAAGGAAAGGGTGTTGCGGAGTCGAGTCGAGGGGGAGCCAGGATGGGTCGGGATGAGAGGAGTCAGCTACTCAGGGACCTGAATATAATCATCGAAGTGGACAAGGAGCAACGCAGGTGGATCAACAAGCTTGCTCGTGCCCTCAGCCTTCCGAGTGACGATGAGTCCGAGGCTACAGCTTCTGAGGAGCAACGCAGGTGGATCCACTGACGATGAAGAGACGTCTGCATGAATGTCCTCTACAAACTTTCTCCCTGAACTTTGTTTAAAACTTTCGTACTTAGTGCTTGTTCTGGCACATTTTGATTGACTGTTCGAACTCGGATCGCACCCCTTGCCAGTTTGTGGCAAAAAGGGGGAGTATTTTTTAGGACACAATTCTTGTTTCCCTCAAAGTTGTCTACTGTCTAGATAGTTAGATAGACTTAGTTATCTAGTAGATTTGGTTTTGCCAAAATGCCAAGGGGGAGATTGATGTTCCCTTAAGTGGCATGTATTTGGCAAAACGTAGCTTAGATAGTTCGAGCAGGTGTTCAGGGGGAGTTCGAACATATCCTAGTACTCATACACAGCGTGGATAAGACGCAAGGATATTTCCCGGAAGATATTGGACTACGAAGATCTCGTCAAGTTGAAGTCGGCCAGCGACTTATTTGAGCAATAGATATTCGAATGAATATTTACATTAAGGCGGCAAAGCTTACTTGGGCAAGAAGACTTCGGATTATCTTCCAACCGATTCAAAAGATATACATCAAATATCTAGGAATATTTCCTAAATATTTGATGGGATTATCTTGTGCGAATTAGGGTTTCGTCCAAGCATATAAATACAATGCTAGGGCACCCTTATTCGCTATCGCTTTCAAAGATCAACTGCACACGAGCATATCCTGCTGATTGGAGAAGAAGAAAGCGACGGCCGTTTGTGTTTTCTCATTGGAAATACATCGGTGCAAGTGCAGTCTGCTCAAGTGCAACATAGACTGCCTGAAGCGTATCAATTGCCGCACACAACAAAGGTAAACAAGCTTTCGAGAGAAAGCATCCGAGCTTCCAGAGAAGGTCGAGAACGTTCGGACAGAAGGGCTGAACGAAGGGGATCGAGGGGAATTGCGGTGAACCTCGGTTGCAAATCTGAGAGACGGAGTATTGAGGTTAGGCCATTACAAGGTGTAAGTGTAAGTCCCTGTGTAAACCCTATACTCGTAATAAAGATTTGCTGTCCCTTTTTTGGGTGTGGGAACCCCCCCAGAGTAGGCGGAGCCGAACTGGGTTATCAGTCTGTGTGTTCTATTGCTTTTGTCTGCTTCCTGAATTGTTGTGATACGAGTTCAAACTCTGTCTTGAACTGTTAGCTGAACTGTTGTGCAAAGAAGCTCAAGGTCTGTTGCAACAGTACCCTGGACACAAGCTTGAACAGGGGATATAATTTCATAAGTAATTCATATTTGTTTCATTTTTTCATTATCCGACATTTAAAGCGTATTTTATTTCTTTATTTCAATTTTGCAGATGGAAGGTCCCCAAGTCATACATGCACACATCTCATCAAGTGTTGATGCTTATCCGTGATTTGTTGGACCGACAAGAAGCCAACCATGTCATATGGACTCCATATGACGATGAGATTCTTGGCACACTTAATCCTTTGTGCGTTGCTGGCAGGGATAGTTGGAGGGCTGAAGTTCCTCTCATTTGTTTTCATATAGCTGAGTGGCACTATCCGTCGCGAGTTCTCCGTCAATTTGGATTGAGACAACCACTTACAGCATCGCCACCCGAGAGTCATAAAGATATGCATATGCACATCCGAAGAACTAATCAGCTTGTAGATGAGGAAATGCAAGGCTATATTCACATTTGGAATGATCGTGCTCAGAGGATTGTTATCGGTGATCAAGCCATAGACGTATCGTATCTGGATGCATACTACTCATGGTATTTATCTGTGACTCGCAAGCGCATTCAACCACCGGTGGATACTCCGGAGCCGTATCGTCCATCTGGTGCAGATCAATATGTAATGGTAAGTATTTATATTAATTATAGGGAAATTGCTTCAATTTATATAATATACTTCTAGCTGCAAGTTAAATATTTATACAGGTCGGGTCACTAGTGCGCAATTGCAAGGCAATTTCTGGTTTGTTCTTTAAGACAACCGATATGGATACCAAGAGAGGACTGCAGGATATGTTTCGTGCGACTCATGCCGACCTTTTGAAAATTGGAGAGGGTCGTGTTTTGAATGTTGATGTCGCATCAATTCATATTGACAGTGGTATGTAATTTTTTTTCTTAATCAATGTTTTTACGCCTCTTATGTCTAACTATCCATTTTTATGTGAATGTAGATTCTGAAGAAGTTCACCTGCCGCAAGCTGCGGACGAAGTTGGCCCTTCACAAGTGACTCAAGCAAATTCACAAAGAAGTCCAATACGGAGGTCTACACGTGTTAGAAGGACAACAGAGCATTACACTCCGTTATAAAATCTTGACTATCATGTATTTTGAGATATAACGATGATGATGTAACTTTTTGAAAGTGATGGTTTATGTTTGATGTTCTGTGGTGATGAATTGTATGTATTGTGTCGTTGGGCAGGGTTATTATTTTACTACTGATTTTTTGCAGGTTGATTGAGGTTCATGTGAAAATGAACTGTATATTCAGTCATTTAAGGTCAAGGCGCTGTCCAGGACAACGCCTTAACCTAAAACATATAAACCGCCATTAAGAACATCGGCTTAGCTCTTTGAACATATCAGGCCTCTTACTTGTAAAATTACATTAAACTGCTCTGGAGAACAACGGCTTAATTATAAGACGCCTTTATTGACAGCGGCTTAGCCCTGTCAACATACCAAGCCTCTGAGTTGTTACACTATATTAAACCGCTCTGTAGAACAGCGGCTTAATTATAAGACACCTTTATTGACAGCGGCTTAGCCCTGTCAACATACCAAGTCTCTGAGTTGTTACACTACATTTAACCGCTCTGTAGAACAGTGGCTTAATTATAAAATGCCTTTATTGACAGCGGCTTAGCCCTGTCAACATACCAAGTCTCTGAGTTGTTACACTACACCTAAGCCAATGTCCGCAACAGCGGCTACGTTTAAGACGCTGTTCGCCACAGCGGTTTATGCCTACTCGATAAGTTCTGCCCAATCAGATTTTGATTTTGGTTTAAATATGCCAGTATGATGAAACCGCTGTCCGAAAGAGCGGCTTAGAGTTAAGCAACGGCGCCTTATAAATGTGCGTAAATTGGGAATGTAATTTGAAAGTTGAGTAGAAAAGGAATGAAATCGAATCTTATTATTTAAATGACTTTTCTGACAAAAAAATGACTTTTGAAATTTCAACGTTACTTTGAAAACGGAAGATTAATCGTTATCACTTATGCATGAACTTCAAATGACTTTTATCTTATGGTATTAAACTTAACCGTTACCATTTACAAATGCATGAACTTCCTCTTTAGACTCAAAATGAGACTAGACTCCTGCACAAGCCAAATGAACGTGCAACATTTAAACTTAAAGACCTCAAGTCATCACTTATCAAATTGTGAAATTTACAGAAGTTAAATATTTAGTTTTTATTAATTTAGCCGTTTGCCCATGAAATTTAATTTGTTCAAAAAAATTTTTGGGAGATATTCATCAGAATCACTAAGCACCGATGATGATCGGTGCATTTGTAGCACTACTCTTTATTCCTATAGTGGTTCTAAGGGATGCCAATTAAACTTGCTATCCGTCAATACGTTTAATCCGCTACCCGCCTAACCCATTACCCCGTTTAACTCTTTATCCGTTAACAACCTATTTGTTTAACTCGCTAACGTAACCATATTATAAGTATAAACAAATTTATCTCTCGTTTAACCCACTAATCGCTAAATACCCGCCGTTACTAGACCTACCCGCCCGATTTGCCTGGTCCAGTGGTTCTAATCTTCAATCCAATAGTGGTTCAAGATATGATAACAAACTTCTAAACTTGAGCAGATTAGCGTTCACATATCCCATAATCCCTACTTTTATTTGATAGCAATTTCTTGAAGTTTCAAAGCTTTATGTCAACATTCTCCCAATGCAGCTCTCCGGGTACTCAGACTCAACACTGCCATTAAAGATTGTAGCTTCATGCTCTCTGATAAGCTGGCACAAGCTCCAGCTGTCTCTATATGGCTTCTTCTACACAATAGTTCCATCTCTGATTGTTGCATTCTTGAGGACAACTGTGATTCTGGACCTTATGTAAAACCCATCACTTGGTCTGTCCGCTTCTTCAACGTTCTAGACGTCAAAAGTATCGATGAAAAGGGAAGTTTGGTTTAGCTGGCCATCACTACAACTTAACATAGAGCTTAAAAGAACATCCACGCCAAGGATAGGCATAACTTACATCAGTATTTGTGATAACCACATCTTTTCCGATCTTGGCATTTATGTCAATGATGCAGAAACGACAAAATGTCAAATAGGATAACAGCACAGCTTTCTGACTTGGACAAATAATGTAGTATAGTAAGGATAAAGTACTATCAAGTCTAGGCTTATCATATGTAAAAGTATTGTACATATACTACCAACGACACGTGAGAATTGCATTAACTATGGTCCATCATTGCAGTATGACACAAATTTTCAAGTCTTTAATCTCTTGGTTATGCTGACAGAAAGTAAGATGTTTAGATGAGAAATATGGGGGCAAGCTTACTTTATTTTAGAGTTCCGTCCAACACCAACAGGAACCTTTCCCTCGGCTAAAAGAGATGCAATTTCAGATTCAGTCTGGTAATAGTATGCACCCATCATTAAAGTATCCAACCAAAAAAGAAAAAGTATAAACATTTAATGAAGAAATTCGGCAAATATGAGTTCAAAAAGTAATTTCAAATTGGGCTAATCATAGTATCAGATGTCTTGAATGAAGGCGATATTCAGGGCGAAGTGGAGTGGCCTGGTGGTAGGCGCACCCATCCAGCACACATGTGACTCGGGTGCAAGTCCTTTTAACAACAGATACTAACATAACAATTAACTCCCAATCAAAAAAAATGATAGCGATATTCTAACCAAGGTTGTCAAAATAGCATTTTAAATCATAAAATCATCCGATTTTACGATTTTAAATATACATTTCGTGTTAACTCGGACCTGAACTCGTTTTTGACTAAAATCGGATCTTAAAACGATTTTAACCGATTTTACACGACGTAAAATCGGTAAACTCGTGTAAAATCGTCCGATTTTAGACTAAACGAACTCAATCAATGAAATGCTCAAATTAAAAAATTTAATAAATTCAAACTCAACTCAAATCTCTAAAGATCTAAAGAGCTCAAACTCATTGTCAGGCCTTTTATTAAAACCCAACTTGTAATTTAGCTGAGGCATGTTGTTCTTTTTATGCGAAACAATCAATGCTTTTACTACTTTGCAAGCGATGTGGGACACAACTCTTTTTTTGTTTTTTTGATCAAACACAAACACACAACTTCCCAAACTCGTTTTAGTTCCGTTTCTTAACTTCCCAAACTCGTTTTAGTTCCGTTTCTTAGAATTTATTGAAATGAGTCCGCCATGTGTAGGATTATGTTGATTTTGCTGAAGTGATTCCAATAAAATAAGATCTGCTTTTGATGTTACTCACTATGAATCTATGATACCATATTTAATACATACTGCAGGTTCATATTTCCTGAACTAAGCTCCTCTTTTGAATATATCCTCATGGTTATGGACACAAGTTGATGGGTATGCATTAAGCTTTTTCTCCCAGTCATTGAACTCCGAACTCAGAATCTTCCAACTCCCACAAGGGCTCTGCACCAACATCCCAATGGTCAGAATCTTCCAACTCCCACCGGACAGCTGCTGCATTCTACAACGGTATATAATATTATATATAATAATTAACGAATCCCATTTTCTTGTCTCCGAATGCAACATATAATTTAAAAATACATATATATATATATATAATATAATATTATTTTAATAAAAGGTAAATTCGGCGATTTTACAATTCGATTTTATGTTTCGATTCTCCCTAGGCAAAACGAGTCAAGGTAAAAACTCGATTCTGACAACCTTGATTCTGACTCTATTTTTCAATAGGAAATTGAAAAAACAATGGCCAGTCATGATGTAGAGAACAACAGCACAAAAGGAACATTTATGGCTCACTCATGGAATATATTCCCGTATAAAACCTTATATCAGATTAGTTTTAGACACAGCTTTGATTGCAAATTAGATTTGGATATACCTGAAGCTCTACACACCATAGTCTAAGCGTGATCTCACACCCACAACAGAGTGCTGGATGCTACATTCATGCAGAAAACATCCATGTGAAATAATGACATCAACTATCTGGAGGATGGTTGTCACAGAGATGAGTCCAAGGTAATAAGCAAACTGCCAAGTAACATCGTAATATTCACAGTTTACCTTGCACACTGCTCAACTTTGGTAGGAGGCAAGAATCTAGGAGATGTGTAGAAAGGCGTCTTTGGATCACTAAAATTAAACTTAGGATGCTGCATCAAGGAAACACGGTAGTCAAGCCATGAAATTTACTTCATCCAAATTCCAATATGCTCTTCTTATTGTCGCGTAAACCTGAGCTCATATAATCACTGTAACATAAAGCGAACTGAGATATTTTTCAGTGTTGTTTTCTATTTAGCATTTTTAGTGTACATTGAAAACATTATCACTTAATTATTTGACAGCTGTTACCGCCCCAGCCGTGCAACACCCATAAATAATCATGAATATTTGTTCTGAGAAGATTGTATGAGATGACGCTCTTAAAATTGCAATCGTATTTCAACATGCTCTTATTGCCCTAGGCCTCAGCAATGGGTCGGGTCGAGCTAACCTGACCCTACACAACACGGATACGGGCCGGGTCTTACTCCAAATAATATGACCCTTCCATTATTTTCGGGCCGGGTCGGGTCGGATTCAACGAAATATTAAAAGCCTTAGGGCTACATTAGGGTCGGGTATAAATCGGGTTTCAAAGCCCTAATGAAATAAAATGCAGTAGTACGTATTTTTTTTCTCCAGATTTGTTTCAGGCATGACCTTACAGCATTGGATCATTTAAATCGACCATCAAACCTCATCCTAACTCGCTATGCATTTATTACACTATCAACCACTGCACACTACAAAGCCATAATAATGCAACTATCAACCACTGCACACTACAAAGCCATAATAATGCAACTAATGCTCAGCAAGATCAGCAAAACCAAAAGGCTATTAGAGGCAGCAAGAAGGTGTTGCAGCAGTGCACCGCGAGGGTTGAGGCGAAGCAACTTATCTGTCGTTGAAAGGTCGGCAAGATACTGCAACCTTTGTCATCATCAACAGCATCAAGAGACTACTAATACTACTGCAATTGAACCGTATCATATACTAACCTATTACATTTTCCTTCCCCTAGGTTGTACAACACATAGAACCTCAAAAAGCTACTTTAATACATAAATTTATGAAACTTGGCTCTAACTAAGAACCACATAAAACCCTTCCACATGATCTCAACAGCATCATCACTCTAGCTACAATAAGCAACAAAAAACTAAATGTTAGCAAAGAAAACTTTTATACTTTACAAAACTTAATCGTAATGAAGAATAAGTTCAGAAATATAACCTGGTTGATCACATCAGCTAAGAACCACAAAAAGATATTCACATTCTGATCACATCAGCTTCTTCAACTGCATAAACCACATCAAATAGTTACACATTGAAGTATGAAATAAATCAAGCTTAAAGATGCAAGTATAAGTTCATTAATAAAACCTGATTGATTGTTCTCAAAAAGCTATAATAGAAAATCCCCAAAGTTAGCAGCTGATTCCGAGAACCACAAAAAGATATTTACATTCTGATCACAACAACTTCACCTTCTAAATTCCATTAGCAAACAAAAACTACTATAAGTAACAAATAGTTACACATTGAAGTAAGTATGAAATAAATCAAACAGAAAGATGCAAGTTAAGTTCAGAAATCAAACCTGAGTGATCATTCTCAAAGAGCTAAACTATAAAATACACAAAGTTATGTAACTGGTTCTGAGAACCACAAAAAGATATTCACATTCTGATCGCAACAGCTTCTTCAACTGCATAAACGAAGCAAATAGTTACACATTTAAGTAAGTATGAAATTAATCAAACATATAGATGCAAGTATAAGTTCAGAAATAAAACCTGAATGATCATTCTCAAAAAGCTAAATTATAAAATACTCCAAGTTATGTAACTGGTTTTGAGAACCACAAAAAGATATTCACATTCTGATCACATCAGCTTCTTCAACTACATAAACGAAGCAAATAGTTACACATTTAAGTAAGTACGAAATTAATCAAACATAAAGATGCAAGTATAAGTTCATAAATAAAACCTGAATGATCATTCTCAAAAAGCTAAATTATAAAATACTCAAAGTTATGCAACTAGTTTTTAGAACCACAAAAAGATATTTATTTTGCTGATCACAAATCTTCTTCAACTGCATAAACAAAACAAAATGTTATCAACAATATAACAAAACAGTGATACAAAATAAATCAAAATACAATGAAGTCTCTATAAATTTAACAAAAATACCATCAACCATGTTCTGAATTTCTGAATCACCTAGAAGCCAATCAGGTTGGCTAGCTGATGCAGACAGATTAGCGAAAAATCAGGATTGTGGCGAAATAGCTGGATTGGAGTTGCCGGTGTCCGGTTTCAGCCCATAATACCTTATTTTGAGCGGAACGGCGTGACGATCAGAAATCACGAGCTTTGCTCGGGAAGTATGGGCTTTTTGAGCCATCCGGGATTGTTTCCTATTTTATTTCGAATTTTTAATGTTTTTAGAAATTTTCGGTTTTTAGTAATTTCCGTATTAAGGTTTCGTTTTATTTTCCTATTTAAGTAAACTTATGTAATTTCATTCGGCAGCTTTTTAATAATGAAAAAACAGAATTAGGGTTTTTCCTAATCCCGGCTTTCTCTGCGTTTGCTCTGCATTATCTGGTATCAGACTACGGTGGTCCAGCGCGATGGCTAGAGGTAGACCAAGCGGCGCTGCTGCGGCTGTGGAACGTGATATCAAGGTTTTCAGAGATCGTGAGACTGCTGACCTGCGCCGGCAGGTTGCATATCTAACTCATCGTTTGGGCACCTTTGTGGCCCAACGTGAAGGTGTCGAGGTCGTGGCTGAGCATAACCCGTTCGCGGGTGAACCAAAAAATCAACGTGACCGACGGTGGGAGCTTGGGTTCAAGGTTGATATTCCTGCCTTTGATGGCGGCCTCAAGGCCGAGGAGTTTATCGATTGGCTTTCTCAGGTGGAGCGACCTGCGGCCAACCCTGCCCAGCCTCGGTATGGCGGTGGTCTTCTTTGTTTCCGTTGCGGAGAGATGGGGCATCGTCCAGCGGAGTGCCCTCAAGTTTCGAGTTCCTGTGGACTGTTCACGCATGAGGCTCTCGAAGATGTACCTGCTCCGGAAGGGGATCCTGTTTTTGATGTGTATGGTGATGACGTGGCTGCGGAGGAGATTCAGCCAGCTGTTATTAAACCTGGAGAGCGCTTGTTTGAGGTTGATGGGGTGAATTTAACGGCACAAGGTGATTTTTTCGTTGGGTCTGTCAATGTTGCTGTGAATGTTGTTGAGCTTGGTGTCGCTATTGTGGACGATAAGGAACCTGTTTTTGAAGCCAGCTTGTGTTCTGATAATCCTGAAGAAGATTCTGTTGAAACTAAAGATGAGGTGCCTAGTCAAAATAATGTTGACATTCTGAAGGAAGCTCCATCAGAGGAGAATGTGAAAGAGGATCAGTTGGTAGCGGTGAAACCATCTAATGATGATTTGATTGTAGCAGACGGAGTGAACCTTACAAGCGAAGGTGATGTTGTTATAGATGATATTAAAGTTGATCTGCAGGGACCGGTGGTTATAGATGATATTAAGGATAATGTGGTTAAGGAAGCTGGGCAGGTTGATAATGTGGAAGACACTGCGGAGGTCACAACCGTAGGGGATGCACCGAAGAAACTGCTTGTTAATGGCAGATCAATAGAACTAGCGGCTCATAAACGTGTATTCGTGTCTAGGGTGGTGTGTGGTGCTGTTCCCCGCAAGCGTTCGAACTTATTGACCCTGCCTAGCCATGTTCGCACTTCGGATATTTTCAAGGTTCAGCATTTGAGTCTGTTTCAAGGTGCGTCTTCTGTTACGGAGATGGGTTTGGATTCGAGGACGAATCTTTTCGACCCGGGAGGGGATGATGCAGACAGATTAGCGAAAAATCAGGATTGTGGCGAAATAGCTGGATTGGAGTTGCCGGTGTCCGGTTTCAGCCCATAATACCTTATTTTGAGCGGAACGGCGTGACGATCAGAAATCACGAGCTTTGCTCGTGAAGTATGGGCTTTTTGAGCCATCCGGGATTGTTTCCTATTTTATTTCGAATTTTTAATGTTTTTAGAAATTTTTGGTTTTTAGTAATTTCCGTATTAGGGTTTCGTTTTATTTTCCTATTTAAGTAAACTTATGTAATTTCATTCGGCAGCTTTTTAATAATGAAAAAACAGAATTAGGGTTTTTCCTAATCCCGGCTTTCTCTGCGTTTGCTCCGCATTACTAGCCCTGGCATTCATTAGCTCTTCGGCAGCAGCTTTGCTGCCGTATCTTGTTTCCTGCATCTTGCTAAAGACTAATCTTTCAAGCAAATTAGAGCTTCAATTGTATTAGGACTAAGTGAAGCCCTTTTCTCAGAAACCACTCTGCCGAAAGCAGCCTCGGAGGCCACTGTCAAAGCAGGTATGCTCAATAAATCTCTTGCCATGATAGACAGTATGGGATACATACTAGAATTGGCTTTCCACCAATCCAGAATGTTAAATGTACCATTGTCATCAACATCCAAGGTATCAAGATCTAAATAAATCTGCAAGTCAGTAGATGCACCACTACTACTTACCCTTGCTCTCTTCAACTTAGCCATTGAGGCCGAAGGAACCACAGGAATATTAACATCGATTTTAGGTTCAAGAGCAACAGAAGAGGGCATACGAGCAGTCTCAGCATTCAAAGGACAAGTTACAACAAGCAAATTCCTCTTATACATGTCATATAATTGATTTAAAACAGATCTAACAGTTGCAACTTTAATTTCAATGTCAATTTCAGTTAGATCATACAAATTCAGCTAGGACTCAATTGGATCCATAACTGTGGCCAAGCAGAAAATCATAGGAAAGTCAGCCCAATATTTTTTAAATTTCAGCTTCATGGCATCCAAAGTAGGTCTAAATGCATCAAGTGGATGATATGCTTTGAACGTGGCATAAATGTCAACTAAATTGTTTATCACTTTATTAGATGTTGGAGAATAAATCCCGCTGCATATTTTTGTTGTTGAGCAAAAGATTTTCAAAAAATTCATGCACAAAGAAGCAATCACCCAATCATGTTCACTTGGTACATCAATGGCACAATTCCTAGATTCATTCACTTTTTGACAGTATCTATGCATGGCAGTTTTGTACTTTACAGCAACATTCAACATTTCATATGTACATTCCACCTATGAGGCACATCATTATCAATGTTACGCTTACTCAAGCCTAACTCAGCACATGAACTAACCCACAACTCATGCCTTTTAATAGAAGAATTCATAGACCGGACTATGGCTGTTATCTTCTCAATACTAGGGGACAAAACAGACAGACCATCTTGGACAATGAGATTCAATATGTGACAAGTGCACCTAACATGAAGAAGTTGATTACTAACACTGGTAAGCATAAGATGACTTGCTAGTCGTGTGACAAGAACGTCATTGCTAGATGCATTATCAAGAGTTAAAGTAAATACTTTATCATGCAAATGCCAATCAATTAACTCCTCATACATATGAGAAGCCAAACTATCACCTGTATGTGGGTATTCAACCATTTTAAATGACAGAATCCTTTTCTGCATATTCCACTTGTCATCAATCCAGTGAGCCGTTATGCTCATATACCCCATCTTCTGCCTAGAAGACCACATGTTAGATGTAAAACAAATTCTGCCCTTATAAGAATCAAAGTAAGAAATTAATTCTAGCTTGCAGGCATTAATCTTTTCATCACATCTCTTTTGCAAGTAAAACTAGAAAATTTCTTAAATTGAGGCGCTAAACCTCTTTGAATCATACCTGCGAAGTCATGAGTGTCAACAAAGGAAAATGGCAGCTCAGCTCTAATTATGAAGTCTACAATTTCAGACCTCGCTCTTACATTATCATAATGAAAATTGCCAACCATTCCATCCTTACCTTTACTGAGAAGTAGTTGGTTTCTAATGTCTGAACCCTTTGCTAAAGCACTTATATGTGAACTAGCATGTCTAGACAAATGCGAAGTACCAACATTACCACATCAAACAAGCTTCTTACATAAATTACATTCTGCTTTCTGTACCTTTTTGCCATTCTCTACCTCATCATGCTTAACAAAATATTTCCATACATTAGAATTTTTACCTTTTACTTTCAGTGTGTTATTAATGTTAGGCATTGATGAGGAAGCAGTATAATTTGACTCAGCGGTGCCATCATTGTCGGAGGACACCGATTCCATGACTACCTAAGTCTATGACGTTCAGACTACAATTATTATCAAGCAGATTCACCATACTACGAGTGATAATAAGAGTCTAAAGCATAATAGACTAGCAATAAAAAAAAACCAAAGTGCCATCACTTTTTACACATATCAGCAAGCAACAAGCAGTAGCAAGCATCATACGACCATATAAAATCAACCCTAAGCATGTTAGCAGTAATGCACTGAGTGTAGGGTAAGAGTACGTTCACTTCACATCAAGTAAGTTGTTTAACAGTGCAGCACCATTTCTGTGTACCAGTCCACCTTTACTGCATCAGCCGAGATCACCTGAATTGTTAACAATGAAACAGAAAATCAAAGGACAGAAGTATAAGCAAAAATATTAAAAGTAAAAATAATGTTCAGATGGGTCATAAAAATAAAAGACTGTAAAATAAAAGGTACAAAAATAAGCAACCAAAAATGTATGTACAAGTATAAGCAGCAAAAAAATAGTTAGAAAAGACTAACAAGGTTTTAGTTTGAACGAGCAGTTATATAGTAATAATTAAAACAGACAGAATATAAAGTACTACAAATAAATCAGATAATACTTCAAGATAATTGACATGTAGTATTTTGTTATAGTCAAAAGAATTTATAATTTGACCGGTAAGACCGGTGTCGAACCCAAGGGAGCAAGCCAAGCACATGCACTATTTAAGATCGTGTTTCCGTTCGGCTATTCTAACCAAAAATGTATAAAGTGGTATATCTAAATCCTAAGTGGCGAGTAATTAGGGATGAAAGATAAGTAAGAGGTGTTTCGAGGGGTTACTCCTCTCCTTGGCAATTTCCCAATGATCACATACATGATATTCAAACATTTCATGGTAGTCAAATAGTATTGAACCTAGTTTAGACTAGGATAGACCAACTGTCACTTGAATCTATTCCTAGCCAAACTCTCTTATAGCTCGAACCTCTCGGTTCATTCCATGGCAATAATACCATGAACTCGAGGACTAGTTCACTTCCTACCCATGCATTGTAGAAAACCTAGCTTACACTAAGGTAGACCAATGTTTATGTTAATCTAGTCTTAGCCAAGCTCTCTTATATCTCAAACCTCACTCTCTCAAGATAATTGGTTCATTCCATAGCACCATTACCCTTGGAATGTCTTCCTAAGGTAATAACCACTATGAACTCGGGGACTAGTTAACAACAAATGCATACATTGGATAAGATCACATCCTCTATTATTCAAACTAGGCATTTTATCAAACACTTAGTAGCATGTCATATATGAAGTGCATAGAGAACATGAATTTGACACCATTAGATGGGATTAATTGATGATTCGCTCAATGACTAACTCCAATAAATCAAACATTCAATCCTTAGTCAAGCATCCATATCCTAAGGTTCACTTACATGATTCAAGATATAGATCATTTTCTCCATACTAGAACTATTCCCAAGGGTTTCCAAGTCCTAGGTTCAAGTTTTAGTCCAAATTGTCACTTAGATATTGTATCAAACACCTATAGTGCATAACATTCATAACACAAGAGAAAATCAAATCAACAATCATCCATATGAATATCAATATATAAATGTGATCTAAGAGTACCAAGGAGAGTCATAAGACCCTCAAAACACAAGATCCACTACTCACACATCATGTAAGACAACATGGTGTGAGTAGGGTTTATAGCCCAACAAGGAGAATGGAAAAGATGTAGAAGGAGGATGGTTAATCCTTGAACTCCCTTTTGATCTTCTCTTCTTCTCCTTAGTTGGATCCTTTGATGATTGATGACCTTGGATGAGCCTCTTTTCCAATCTTCTTTTCCCCAAAAACCTCCTCACTTAAGTCAAAAAGCCCTCTTTCTATTTATAGCCTTGGGTAGGGTTTTTGAAGCAGCAAAGTTCAGCCGGTCGGCTGGATTTTCAGTCGGTCGGCTGGGAATGGCCGTGGGCATCGTTTGAAGCAGCAGAGTTCAGCCGGTCGGCTGGCTGATTTCAGCCGACCAAATGGAACTTTCCAGGCCTTTTTGGTGATCTTCCCGTCCGAGTTTGGTCTTTCCGTTAATTACAAAGTTGTAGCCCTTGGAAATACCTTTCCAACAAGCTAAAGATCAGCCAAATCGGACATCGTATGAGCCCTGGGTATCCATAACAAGCCGCAAAGGTCAATCTGCTCGGTTTTGCTCTAAAACTTCAGTTTTCCCCCCGGGTTTTCATATTTTGGCTTCGACCTTGGGGGAAACTTGTTTTCTACCTGAAATGTAGAGATAGAGGTCAAATGACATCAAAATAATGTTGGAAACGACCTAAAACTATAGTGAAGAATGGCCATAAATCAGTCGAAAACTCGACTGATCAACACTCCACACTTAAGTTTTGTTCGTCCCGAACAAAGTATGAAAATATGTCAAGGTCATGCAAATGTCGAAATGCTAGTGGTGCTATGTTTTTCATATATTTGCCTCACTAGATTTCACAAGGTCTTGATCATTATTTCTAAACATGTTATTGAAAGAAAAATGATTAGTATGTACAATCTAACTAGCTCCTTTCCGTAGGCGTTGCGAATGCATTTAGCGTATGCATTAAGCCTTTAAACTCCTAGGCTACCCTAGTGGACGAGTTATAGTCTCGTGAGAGTTTTCAGAAAAAGGGAATACTCACAAATCCCATATGCACCTATCCCATGAGAATGAATGCAAGAGTGCTCAACCAAGGCGAGGATTTCTCAAATCAAATCCCTCACCCCAAACTAGGGCTCCCGTCACATTATCATCAAAAGAACTTTTGAACCATTTAAGTGCCTGACGGAGCCCACTGCACTGTCGTTAAGGTGCAATGTTCTCTGTGCAAATAAATTTATATTTTCCGCTACTCGCAACTACACTACTGGGTAGTAAGTGGTAAGTAGGGGTCGAACCCAAGGGAATTAGGGGGATACGTTGTTCTTTAAGGGATTTGTACAGGATGGGAGCGTTTTTTAGGTTTGATTGAGATTTTAGCGGTTATGACTAAGTGACTTTTTTGGTTGTTTTTGGTTTTGAGTGCGGAAAAGTAAATTACAGAAAATAAATACTGAAAAGTAAAAAGAAAGACTTACAGTGGGTGATGCGTGATTTGCGAGTCCTCCGGTAGATGAGCGGTTGGTGATTGCAGATGATCGAGCAATTCGTAAAAGTAAATATCGGAGGTTTTGTAATTCAAGGAAAACATTCGGTTTCAGGGGCCTTGTATCATAGCCTGTTTATTATTTTAGTAACCTTTCTAAGTATTCAAACGTGAATCAAGGCCATTCCAAGCACTCGACTTGCAACACTGTCTAGCCTTTTGCAAAAGTGTTCGAAAGTGAATCGAGGCCATTCCAAGCACTCAACTTGCAACACCGTCTAGTCTTTTGCAAAAGTCGTAGAGCACTTGTTCTACTTAGACTAATACCCCATTCCAAGGTATATTAGCCTGTGTGCATCCATTTGGATTGTCTTTCCCGATTTATCCAAATGGTGTTTTAGAAAGATCAAACTCCTCAGATAAGCTTTGCCATTCCAAGCATCCACTTATCCGAGTATGTTTACGAATCCCCACGGAAGAGCTTTGCCATTCCAAGCATCCACTCAACCTTGGAAATTATGATCTAATATATGGCACATAGAACAAGTTTTGAATACAGAGAAAAGAAACTAAAAGAATTAAAACATTTTATAATACAAGTACACCCCTTTAACCGAATAAAGAGTTTAGCTACGAATATCCATAGAGGTGGATACCATAGCTAAATACTCGGGGGTTTTTTAAAACAGTAAGAGGAGAGGGGGTGGAATACTCAAGAACCAACAGGAGTATTCCTAATTCCTACTGAATACTCAAGAACCAACAGGAGTATTCTCTACAGTATTATAATACTCAAGAACCGACAGGAGTATTATAATTTCAAACCGTTATAATACTCAAGAACCAACAAGAGTATTATTTCATAAACCAAACTTACAAAGTAACAAACTTAGAGAGAGAAGTGTTTATTGATTTTTGGATGATGGTATGATACAAATGAGGAGGAGGGAGCCTCCTTTTATAGGCTAAGGGGAGGAGAATGGAGGGTGGAGATGGTGGCATGTGGTGGTGCATCCAAGGGTGGAGGAGGAGGGGAGGAGCATGTGGAGGAGAAGCCAACACATGGCAACTTCTCATGGTTGCTCATTTAGCCGCCGGTTGGAGGTTGTCCAAGGAGGAGAGCTTGTGGCTTTGGCCACCTCTTGCCAAAGCCACCGGTCACCCATGGAGGAGGAGGGGAGGAAGGCCACCCATGACTCATCTTCTTCACCAAAGCCGCCGGTCACTTGGTCCATGGATGAGTTTTGACAGTTTTGTGCAGTCTTTTCACAAAACTATCAATCCAATTTTTGCTCCGGTCTGACTTTGGTTGTTCCTCGGTTGAATTTAAATTGAGTAATTCCATGTCAGGATCTTGAGATTTCTTCATTCAGCGTCTGATCTTGACCTTGGACTGACTCGTAATATTCGTCCCGAACAATGCTATTAAAGGGCGGCACACTAAGTAAGTTTGTTGAAATATGAAAATTAGACTGTGGTACTAGATTTATCCTAATTCTTGCATTACTTACTTATTACCAAATTGAACTGTATAAATAAATAGAAGAAACTTGATACTTGTACCTCCGTGCTGAGATGCAAATTATTCTGGATGTTTCGGGAGATAGCCCTTTTTAGGCTCCTGGACAGCAACCTCGGGACCGTCTCGCACTATATGGTTTCCTTGTAGCTTTCTCTAGCACGTGATTTGGTTCGGGTTTCAATGGTTTGAGTACTTTGATTTTCTTTTGGCGAGGGACTGCTTTTTGTAGTGAATCGGCCTTTGGCCTTTGATTTGACTCTTTGAGTACTTCAGTTTTTGTTCGGTTAAAACCTTCACAATTTTGGGCCTTTGGCCTCTTGATTTGCTTCTTTGAGCTTTTTGCGTCTTTGTGACTTGCTAGTCCATTTTCTCAAGCCATTTTGGGAGGTCCAATCATCGCCCGCAAGCCTATGGAAATACCTCCCCACTCCTCTCATCCTTGTCGTTTCGCGCGGGTCAAGATGAGGGTCGCTCATCTATTTTCTCGGCTACTTTGACTAGAGAGAGGACGGTCTGATTCCCGTCCTCGCCTTTTTTCTTTTTTGCATAAACACTGCATGGCGGAGATGACTTCAATCTTCACTGAAACTCGAAGTGCAGCCTCCACTGACTTTGAAAACCATATAGTTTGATTCGATCCTTTGATTGCTTGCCAAGCCTCTCTAGGGCATTTCTATCAACTCCACATCCCTAGTTTATCTCAGCACAAAGGGACAAATGAGAAGTTACGTTCTAAGTTTTTAGACAGTTGAATTTTCACAAGGTAAATGCATGAATTTTAGATCTATCTTTTTCACATTCTTAAGTTCATATTTTCAAAAAGATAATATTAAAAAAGAAAAACATGTTATTTATGTACACATGCGGATCTCACCCCACACTTTTGAACGAAGACGTGCCTTTCAGCACTACTTAGTTCAAAAGCCATGCAAGCAGATAATTACGAGAAGGAAATGATATTAAGGAAAGGTAAGATCAGAACTCCCTTTTTGTGTCAAATGACATGGTGATGGACCACAATTATACGAATCAAAAACACAGTAAAACCCCCCAAGTTAGACTGTTTGTCTATCTAACATCCATCTGTTAGTCCCGATATATTTCCACAGGGCATTTTAGAGACTGAAGTGAAAACACGCTAAGGAGAGGATTTTATGCTGAAAAGATAACAAGAGTCAATCCAAGGTCAAGATCATATGCCGACTGAAGAAATATCAAGGATCCTGACGTTGAATTGACCAGAATAAATTAATCAGAAGAATCAGGAGTGAAGTCAAGACAGTCCGGGGAAGGAACACACTGACAGTTTTGTGAAAAGACTGCACAAAACTGTACAAAACTCACATATGGGCAAGATGACTTGTGACTTGAAGAAGAGGTGGCCAAAGAGGAAAACCACCCCAAAACCACCACCCACCACCGGCGGCTCCTCCACCCTCCTCCTCCATGTGACCGGTTGACTTGCCTTGGAGGTGGCAAAGCCAACCTCTCCTCCTCCACCACAACCGGCTACCGGCGGCTGCCCTCCACCACTCCTCCTCCGCCACTTGGTGGCTCCTCCTTGGCTCCTCCTTGCCTCCTCCTCCTCCCTTGGATCAAACCAATCTCCACCACCCATCTCCACCCATTTTTCCTATAAAAGGAGGTGCTCCTCCCCTCACAAATTCATCCCAAAAAATTGTAATCACTTCTCTCTCTACATTTTGTTACTTGTAAGTTTGGTTCGGTTTTGAAATAATACTCCTGTTTGTTCTTGAGTATTATACTGGAAATTATAATACTCTTGTCGGTTCTCGAGTATTATAATACTGTAGAGAATACTCCTGTTGGTTCTTGAGTATTCAGTAGGAAATTAGGAATACTCCTGTTGGTTCTTGAGTATTCCACCCCTTTCCCTCTTACTGTTTTCAAAAACCCCCGAGTATTTAGCTATGGTATCCATCTCTATGGATATTCGTAGCTAAACTCTTTATTCGGTGGAAGGTATTTTCTTGTATTATATAATGTTGTAATATCTTTTAGTTTCATTTCTTTGTATTCAAAACTTGTTCTATGTGCCATTTATAGTCAGAATTTCCAAGGTTGAGTGGATGCTACGAAAGGGAAAAACTCTTCCGTGGGGATTCGTGAACATACTCGGGTAAGTGGATGCTACGAAAGGGCAAAGCTTATCTGAGAAGTTCGACTCATCTAAAACACCACTTGGTCAATCGTAACTGTGAGATCAAGTGGATGCACAAAAGGCTAAGATACTTCGAAAGGAGGAATTAGTCTGAAATAGAACGAGGGTTGCTTTAAACGATGTTGCAAGTCTTGCGCTACGAAAGGGCCTCGATTCATCTTTGAATACTTAGAAAAGTTACTAACAGTTTATTATATACATGTTATAATATAAGAGTACCTGAAACCGAATGCTTTTCTTTACTGTTAAACCGCAATCACCAACTGCTGATCTACCGGAGGAATTACAATCACGCATCACCCACTGTAAGTCTTCTTTGTATTTACAGCATTTAAATTCTGTATTTACTTTTCCGCAATCAAAACCAAAAACCCCCAAAAAATCACGTAGTTAATTAGAGCGCTAAAATCTCAATCAACCATAAAACACGCTCCCCCCAGTTCAATCACCCTAAAAGAATAGCCTATTCCCCTAATTCCCTTGGGTTCGACCCCTACTTACCACTTACTACCCAGTAGTGTAGTCACAAGTAGCGGATATTATAAATTTATTTGTACAGAGGACACTGCACCTTAACGACAGTGCGGTGGCCCTCCGTCACATGGCATGAGGCTGGATAATCGAGGGAGTTCGGCTGGGGCCTTGAACTCTCAGCGTAGGCCCGATAAATTCACGGAAGCTGCTTGGCTGATCCGATCATGCTCCAAAAACCAATTCCTAAATAGTCAAATCATTC
Organism: Rhodiola kirilowii; assembly: GCA_033675215.1. Lineage (NCBI taxonomy): Eukaryota > Viridiplantae > Streptophyta > Magnoliopsida > Saxifragales > Crassulaceae > Rhodiola > Rhodiola kirilowii. Next base: position 21,663,934 of record CM066195.1, on the reverse strand, counting down.
TATGCACCAAGTGAGTGAGAGCGACTTATTGATAAAAACTAAAAGACAGAAAATAAAAAAGACAGAAAGTAAGATAGTGTCGGGTTACCTCCCGACCAGTGCACTTGTTTAACGTCGTTGGCTCGACAGTACCTTATTCCTGGATCATTGGTTGGGGTCCCATGGGTGGCTTAGGTCGAATTTTGCCACTGTTCCTGTGTTGGTTTTTGCCTTGCCTTTACCTGATTTCTTGTGAGCAGATGTGCTTGGGTCCAGTTCCCGTTGTTCTGGTGATTTCTCCTTCCAACGTCTCTGAGAAGGCGAGGGACTTTTGACCACTAGCTTCTTGAACTGGGTTTTCTGGTGTTTAGGGCTGCCTTGTCCAATCATGGCAAAAACATGCTCTATCGAGGAGTCGTTCTGCTCAGGCCCTTTTCCCATCCTCTTTTCATCATCTTCATGGATCACATAGTTTTCAGCGATTTGTCTATTGATCGAGGGGAAAAGTCGGGAAGCTTGCATCTTAAGGCTCGATTCTGCCTCGTCGTGTCTGTTTGTGAGGAACTGGTCATAGATGGTTTCGGCTGCTCGGGTGATCATAGCTGGGTATGGCTCGGGCAACATGCTGGTGGTATTCTGGACTTATTCCATTGCTGACACTTCCTTGTTGCTCCCGATACTTTCTATATCCCAGTCTTCTGATGGCTCGGGAGTTTCTTCTTCTGTCTCTGGTCCAGCCTCTTCTATCTGCATGCCTCCATCAGATTGGGGCATTCGTTTTGTGGCTACGGCCAGGTTATCTATGAGGTTCCACATGTCTGCCAGGGAGAAGTTCCTGGCTGATCTCCTCATTGCTTCGTTAATCCTTGTCAGATCATCGGCCTTCATCCCACGAAGAAATTTTTGAAGCAGAACTTTCTTCGTGAATCCATGGTGCAGGCAGTTTGAGACGATGGTGTCGTATCTCGTGGAGTATTCGTCCAAAGTCTCATCCCGGGATTGTTGAAGGCTTATGATCTTTTCTAGGGTTTTTTGGCGTAAGGATGGAGGGGAGAATTCTTTCAGGAATGGAACGCAGAGGTCCACGAAATGTACTGCACTACTAGCGGTTGACGTGTAATACCAGATCGTTGCGAAATCAGTTAGAGAGAATTTGAAGCACTTAAGCTTAAATTCATCTAACATTTCGTTTTCAGGTTTTATGTGGCTGCAAACGTAGTGAAAGTTTCGACAGTGTTGTACTGGGTCTTCTCCATCTGTACCTCCGAACAGGGGAAGGTATCTTGTTGTCCACTGATGGACTATAATTATACGAATAAAAAACACAGTAAAACCCACTAAATTAGACTGGTTGTCTATTTAACTTTTGCTTGTTAGTTCCGATATATTTCTACAGGGTATTTTGGCGCTTAGAGAGAATACAGGCTAAGGAGAGGATTTTACGCTGAAAAGATATTACGAGTCATTCCAAGGTCAAGATCTGACGCCGAATGAAGAAATCTCAAGATCCTGACATTGAATTACTCAAAACAAATCGAACCGAGGAGCAACCAAAGTCAGTCCGGAGCGGAATTGGACCGATAGTTTTGTGAAAACTTCACAAAACCACACAAAACTCATTCTTTCCCTTCTAGAACCGGTGGCTTTTGGAGGATAAGGATGAGGATGACTCATCTCCTCCATCCTCATCCATAAGGGGCGGCTAAAGGAGGAAACTTCCACCCCAAGATGGCGGCTTTTGGGCAAACTTGCCCTCCACACAAACTCGCCCTCCACACAAACTTGCTCTCCACTCCTCCTTCCTCCTCCCTTGGATCAAATTCATCTCCACCCTCCATCTTCTCCTCCTTAGCCTATAAATAGATGTCTTCACTTCATTTGTAAATCATCCACAACTTCACAAGTTTTAGAGAGATGGAGGGCTTAACCCTCTTCTCTTCACTTTCAATAAATATTTTGTTCTTCATTTTGGAGCTACTTCTCTTGCTTGGATTCTGCCTAGGAGCTCCTCTCCTCCACTTACTGTAAGGTACAAAATTACTTTCAGTATATTTTGTTAAAGTTAGTTTACTTTTCGGTACCCTTGTTCAAGACAATAGTTTGCTTGTATTCCTTGACATGAATACAAGTAGCTAAAAGCTTGTACTCGGTTGCAGGGGTATACTTGTATCATACAATGTTTTAGACTCTACTCTTAGAGTATCTCTGTGTTCAAAACTTGTTCTATGTGCCATATATTAGGTTAGAACTTCCAAGGTTGAGTGGATGCTTTAACGGGCAAAGCTCTTCCGTGGGGTTCGTGATCATACTCGGATAAGTGGATGCTTTAACGGGCAAAGCTTATCCGAGGAGTTCGACCTCTCTTAAAAACCATTTGGAAATCGGACCAAGGAATTCAAATGGATGCACATAAGGCTAAGATACTTCGAAAGGAGGAATTAGTCTAAATAGAACAAGTGTTCTAAACGATGTTGCAAGTCTTGTGCTAGGAATAGCCTCGATTCATCTTTGAACATTTAGCATGATCATTTCAAGTGTTCTACGCGATGTTGCAAGTCTTGTGCTAGAAATAGCCTCGATTCATCTTTGAACACTTGGTATGATCATTAGCGGTCGATGATAAACAAATATGATACAAGGCCCCTAAAACTGAATCCTTTCCTTACAGTCTATTATTGTAATTTACTTTCAGTTCTCAAAGCACACTCAAACCCAACCCCAATTGCATTTAATTCCTGCATAAGCTTCATTAAAGAACAACTAATCCACACTGACTCTCTTGGGTTCGACCCCTACTTACCACTTTCTACCCAGTAGTAAAGTCGCGAGTAGCGGACTTATAAATTTATTTGTACATTTGCTCTGACGACAAGCATCTGTCAAATTGGCGCCGTTGCCGGGGAGTTGTGCATCGGAATAGTTGTTCTATTTTGTTTTTTTTTCTTTTTTATTTTATCATGCAATTCACTAAGTCCTACTACTACGGAATGGAACCTTGGAACATTGAGGAAATTTCCCCACCACCCTTCGAACTTGAAATCCGCGAGAAGATCAACAATATAAAACAATCCCGGGATGAAACATTGGACGAGTACTTGGCGTATTTTGACTCCATGTTGATAAGCTGCCCGCACCATGGATTCACCAACCACGATCTTCTTTAAAGGTTTCTCAATGGGATGATGCCACAAGAGTGGAATTGGCTAAATGATGCAGCGGGAGGCTCGGTGAACAACTTAGGCATAGATGATCTTTGGAACTTAATAGATGATTTGGCCGCAAGGTCAAGACAAAGACAAGATCAGGCCATGCGAAGAGAAGAACTGGACAACATAATGCACCAAATCAGAGCCAAAACTGAGTTATGGGCAGCAGAAAACGAGCTGGCAGCTAGCACCCAGCAATTGGCCGCAGACATGCAGTAAATGAATGCCTCGATGCACCAATTCACGGCCAAGACATACCCGGACCTCAATGACAAGTTACCCATATCAGACCCATACCTCAGTGTGATTACCCCCGGAGACTATACGAATGACAAGGATAAGGACCCTTGGTTACCTGAAGAAGAGCTACATTCAGATTATCCCTGGGAGTTAGAAGAAGAACTGCCCAAATCAGGCTCGGTCCTTATCACCAATCCATCCGAGGAAATCACAGTCCTAACTGCCGAGCCAACAGAAGTCCCGAACATCACTACCGAAGCGGCCGAAGAAATCAAGCCAGGCCCGATCCTTACACTCGGAGCACCCGAGAAAGCCCCGGTGCCACTAACCACGACTTAACAAAGAAAACCGCCTGAAAACTCACTCGTTCCAAGACAACCATCCATCACTGCCACAATGAAGAGGATTGGCAAAGGCGCATGCTTAATGTCGCCTACATTTAATGGCACAAAACCAAACTTCCAAAATCGCAAAGGTGCCAACTATTCAAACATGAAGAAGCGGCAAAGACATGGGCCGAAAGAATGGAAACCCGGAAGGAGTAACAAGCAAGCACGACTCATTGGACCAGCAGCTATGGTCGAAAAAACCTCACCCTCTCGAAGCAAAAGGGCTGCCAAGAAGAAGTTTGACCTCACCCACCCATGGGATCCGACCTTATGATCCATGATTGAGGTATTGTCGAGCCAACGACGTTAAACAAGTGCACTAGTCGGGAGGTAACCCGACACTATCTTACTTTCTGTCTTTTTAGTTTCTGTCTTTTAGTTTTTATCAATAAGTCGCTCTCACCCACTTGGTGCATAGAATGAATTGACTATTTAGGAATTGGTTTTTGGAGCACGATCGGATCAGCCAGGCAGCTTCCGTGAACCACCGGGCTTGCGCTAAGAGTTCAAGGCCCCAGCCGAATTCCCTCGATTATCCAGCCTCATGCCATGTCGTTCACTCGACACTTTAAAGGGAGTTCTGATCTTACCTTTCCTTAATATCATTTCCTTCTCGTAATTGTCTGCTTGCATGGCTTTTGAACTAAGTAGTGCTGAAAGGCACGCCTTCGTTCAAAAGTGTGGGGTGAGATCCGCATGTGTACATAAATAAATAACATGTTTTTTTTTCTTTTTTAGTGTTATCTTTTTGAAAATATGAACTTAAGAATGTGAAAAAGATAGATCTAAAATTCATGCATTTACCTTGTGAAAATTCAACTGTCTAAAAACTTAGAACGTAACTTCTCATTTGTCCCTTTGTGCTGAGATAAACTAGGGATGTGGAGTTGATAGAAATGCCCTAGAGGGGCTTGGCAAGCAATCGAAGGACTGAATTTCACTATATGGTTTACGAAGTCAGTGGAGGCTGCACTTCGGGTTTTTCAGTTGAGTCAAGAGTCAGCTCCGCCATGCAGTGTTTATGCATAAAAAATGAAGAAGGCGGGACGGGAATCAAACCGTCCTATCTCTAGTCAAAGTAGCCGGGAAAATAAATGAGCGACCCTCATTTTGACTCGCACGAAACGGCAATGATGAGAGAGAGCGGGGAGGTATTTCCATATGCTCGCGGGCGATGATTGGACCTCCCAAAAAAGGCGTAAGAGAATGGACTAGCAAGTCACAAAAAAGCAAAAGCTCGAAGAAGCAAATCAAGAGGCCAAAGGCCCAAAATTGTGAAGGTTTTAACCGAACAAAAGTGAAGTATTCAAAAAGTCAAATCAAAGGCCAAAGGCCGATTCACTACAAAAAAGCTGTCCCTCGCTAAAAAAGAAATCAAAAAGGCTCAAACCATTGAAACCCGAACCGAATCACGTGCTAGAGAAAGCTACAAGGAAACCATATAGTGCGGGACAGTCCCGAGGTTGCAGTCCAGAAGCCTAAAAAGGGCTATCTCCCGAAACATCCAAAATAATTTGCATCTCAGCACGAAGGTACACGTATCAAGTTTCTTCTAAGTATTTACACGGTTTAATTTAGTAATAAGTAGTAATGCATGAATTAGGATAAATCTAGTCCCACGGTCTCACTTTCATATTTTAAAAGTTTTTACATGGATGTGTGTGCCGCCCTTTAGTAGCATTGTTCGGGACGAACAACTAAAAGTGTGGGGTGATCTGATGGACTATAATTATACGAAACAAAAACACAGTAAAACCCACTAAATTAGACTGTTTGTCTATTTAACTTTTGCTTGTTAGTTCCGATATATTTCTACATGGTATTTTGGCGCTTAGAGAGAATACAGGCTAAGGAGAGGATTTTACGCTGAAAAGATATTACGAGTCATTCCAAGGTCAAGATCAGACGCCGAATGAAGAAATCTCAAGATCCTGACATTGAATTACTCAAAACAAATCGAACCGAGGAGCAACCAAAGTCAGTCCGGAGCGGAATTGGACCGATAGTTTTGTGAAAACTTCACAAAACCACAAAAAACTCATTCTTTCCCTTCTAGAACCGGCGGCTTTTGGATGATAAGGATGAGGATGACTCATCTCCTCCATCATCATCCATAAGGGGCGGCTAAAGGAGGAACCTTCCTCCCCAAGGTGGCGGCTTTTGGGCAAACTTGCCCTCCACACAAACTCGCCCTCCACACAAACTTGCTCTCCACTCCTCCTTCCTCCTCCCTTGGATCAAATTCATCTCCACCCTCCATCTTCTCCTCCTTAGCCTATAAATAAATGTCTTCACTTCATTTGTAAATCATCCACAACTTCACAAGTTTTAGAGAGATAGAGGGCTTAACCCTCTTCTCTTCACTTTCAATAAATATTTTGTTCTTCATTTTGGAGCTACTTCTCTTGCTTGGATTCTGCCTAGGAGCTCCTCTCCTCCACTTACTGTAAGTTACAAAATTACTTTCAGTATATTTTGTTAAAGTTAGTTTACTTTTCGGTACCCTTGTTCAAGACAATAGTTTGCTTGTATTCCTTGACATGAATACAAGTAGCTAAAAGCTTGTACTCGGTTACAGGGGTATGCTTGTATCATACAATGTTTTAGACTCTACTCTTAGAGTATCTCTGTGTTCAAAACTTGTTCTATGTGCCATATATTAGGTTAGAACTTCCAAGGTTGAGTGGATGCTTTAACGGGCAAAGCTCTTCCGTGGGGTTCGTGATCATACTCGGATAAGTGGATGCTTTAACGGGCAAAGCTTATCCGAGGAGTTCGACCTCTCTTAAAAACCATTTGGAAACCGGACCAAGGAATTCAAATGGATGCACATAAGGCTAAGATACTTCGAAAGGAGGAATTAGTCTAAATAGAACAAGTGTTCTAAACGATGTTGCAAGTCTTGTGCTAGGAATAGCCTCGATTCATCTTTGAACATTTAGCATGATCATTTCAAGTGTTCTACGCGATGTTGCAAGTCTTGTGCTAGAAATAGCCTCGATTCATTTTTGAACACTTGGTATGATCATTAGCGGTCGATGATAAACAAATATGATACAAGGCCCCTAAAACCGAATCCTTTCCTTACAGTCTATTATTGTAATTTACTTTCAGTTCTCAAACCACACTCAAACCCAACCCCAATTGCATTTAATTCCTGCATAAGCTTCATTAAAGAACAACTAATCCACACTGACTCTCTTGGGTTCGACCCCTACTTACCACTTGCTACCCAGTAGTAAAGTCGTGAGTAGCGGACTTATAAATTTATTTGTACATTTGCTCTGACGACAAGCATCTGTCATCCACGCATATGAAGGGGGTTGCGTCATGAGGACATGGAAGGGAAAGAACAACTAATCCGATGGCTAATTCCCCGGCAACGGCGCCAATTTTGACGGAGCCCACTACACTGTCGTTAAGGTGCAATGTTCTCTGTGCAAATAAATTTATATTTTCCGCTACTCGCAACTACACTACTGGGTAGTAATTGGTAAGTAGGGGTCGAACCCAAGGGAATTAGGGGGATACGTTGTTCTTTAAGGGATTTGTACAGGATGGGAGCATTTTTTAGGTTTGATTGAGATTTTAGCGGTTATGACTAAGTGACTTTTTTTGTTGTTTTTGGTTTTGAGTGCGGAAAAGTAAATTACAGAAAATAAATACTGAAAATTAAAAAGAAAGACTTACAGTGGGTGATGCGTGATTTGCGAGTCCTCCGGTAGATGAGCGGTTGGTGATTGCAGATGATCGAGCAATTCGTAAAAGTAAATACCGGGGGTTTTGTAATTCATGGAAAACATTCGGTTTCAGGGGCCTTGTATCATAGCCTGTTTATTATTTTAGTAACCTTTCTAAGTATTCAAACGTGAATCAAGGCCATTCCAAGCACTCGACTTGCAACACTGTCTAGCCTTTTGCAAAAGTGTTCGAAAGTGAATCGAGGCCATTCCAAGCACTCAACTTGCAACACCGTCTAGTCTTTTGCAAAAGTCGTAGAGCACTTGTTCTACTTAGACTAATACCCCATTCCAAGGTATATTAGCCTGTGTGCATCCATTTGGATTGTCTTTCCCGATTTATCCAAATGGTGTTTTAGAAAGATCAAACTCCTCAGATAAGCTTTGCCATTCCAAGCATCCACTTATCCGAGTATGTTTACGAATCCCCACGGAAGAGCTTTTCCATTCCAAGCATCCACTTATCCGAGTATGTTTACGAATCCCCACGGAAGAGCTTTGCCATTCCAAGCATCCACTCAACCTTGGAAATTCTGATCTAATATATGGCACATAGAACAAGTTTTGAATACAGAGAAAAGAAACTAAAAGAATTAAAACATTTTATAATACAAGTACACCCCTTTAACCGAATAAAGAGTTTAGCTACGAATATCCATAGAGGTGGATACCATAGCTAAATACTCGGGGGTTTTTGAAAACAGTAAGAGGAGGGGGGTGGAATACTCAAGAACCAACATGAGTATTCCTAATTCCTACTGAATACTCAAGAACCAACAGGAGTATTCTCTACAGTATTATAATACTCAAGAACCGACAGGAGTATTATAATTTCAAACCGTTATAATACTCAAGAACCAACAAGAGTATTATTTCATAAACCAAACTTACAAAGTAACAAACTTAGAGAGAGAAGTGTTTATTGATTTTTGGATGATGGTATGATACAAATGAGGAGGAGGTAGCCTCCTTTTATAGGCTAAGGGGAGGAGAATGGAGGGTGGAGATGGTGGCATGTGGTGGTGCATCCAAGGGTGGAGGAGGAGGGGAGGAGCATGTGGAGGAGAAGCCAACACATGGCAACTTCTCATGGTTGCTCATTTAGCCGCCGGTTGGAGGTTGTCCAAGGAGGAGAGCTTGTGGCTTTGGCCACCTCTTGCCAAAGCCACCGGTCACCCATGGAGGAGGAGGGGAGGAAGGCCACCCATGACTCATCTTCTTCACCAAAGCCGCCGATCACTTGGTCCATGGATGAGTTTTGACAATTTTGTGCAGTCTTTTCACAAAACTATCAATCCAATTTTTGCTCCGGTCTGACTTTGGTTGTTCCTCGGTTGAATTTAAATTGAGTAATTCCATGTCAGGATCTTGAGATTTCTTCATTCAGCGTCTGATCTTGACCTTGGACTGACTCGTAATATCTTTTCAGCGTAAAATCCTCTCCTTAGCGTGTTTTCTTTCTAAGCGCCAAAATACCATATAGAAATATATCGGGACTAACAAGTAGAAGTTAGATAGACAAACAGTCTAATTTGGTGGGTTTTACTGTGTATTTGATTCGTATAATTATGGTCCATCAGTGCCCATGAGGTTGTGCATTCAAGATCATCAATACTAGAGCTATCAAATGTCTCATCCAAAATTCCGCTCATTTTCAAGACAATACAATAGAAGCAAAGTTAATAGTTTTGTACAAAAGAGTGTCAACCGCTCACCTATGCTAGCTAGGGCTAGTCCATGGGTTTGCGACATAGAACTCATTCCCAAGTTTTAGGCGCTTAAACCATAATCCATAAGGGAAGAGGAGTTCGACACTAGAGTCCTTAATAAACAAGCATAGACCAAATGATAGCCCTCGTGCAAGCACATGGATCGTCCAAGGATCATTCTAACTAGCACACAATACAAATGATGCACCCGCGCAAATGTAGGATGATGGAAGAACATAAAGTCAAGTTTTAAGTGCTTATTTTCTTTTCTTCTCTTTTTTTCCTTTTCAAATGGCCTTTGGCCTACAAATGCTTTCGAGGGGGAACTTTTCTTCCTAACCCCCGGCAATTGTATATTTCGGAGCAAAACGTCTCGTGTACTTTGAGAAAGTTTTTAGTCGGGCTTTACCCTCTTTGACCATGAAAATGAAGCATTTTTTTTGTTGGGGCCTATTTTTCGCCCTCTTTTGTTTTTGACTCCACACTTAAAACTTGACAATATGTTCAAGGTGTGTATGGAATGCGCGGGAAACAATCATGAGCATGACACTAAATTAGAAAACTCAAGTCACCAAGGAGCAAACAAAAGGTCTAGGTCGGTTCAACTCAAATCATGAGCATGTTTTAAAAGTGCTTGCTAAAACTTAATCCAAGGTATTTCAACGAAAATACTTAGAAAATTAGATAGACAAGAGATAGCAATGATATTGATTCACAAGAATGCACATTCAAGGGACTAGGTCGGTTCTAGGTTCAAGATCCAAAAAATGTGACAAATAGGCTAGATGTGATTTATAGGGAGTTAGTGTTGATAGTCACAAGCTTATGTAGTTAAAAACACTCTCATGTTAGGGATAAGGTACATGAATGCAAGTGCTCATTCAAACATGGTATGTGTGGCATGAAAGCATGTGAACTATGCGCATCAAACCACTCCACACTTAAAGCATAGCTTAGTCCCTAAGCGCAAAAAATAAAGAGAATGAGAATAAGGTGCATAGGAACTCCCCTCGTTTGTAGATGTGCCCCACCGATAGAAAAGATGCCATTGTGCTAAACGTGATCATACATGGTGCAAATAACTTCCTTGATGACAAGAACACATGAGAGGTTAAAGGTAACAAGTGACATACAAGGTTATGCAACGCAAGTATGAGCAAGAGAGCATCACAAGTCACATGATAACATCATGGCATAAGTTTCATAGAATACAAGCAAGGAAAGTAATCTACATCCTCCATAATGTGCACAAGGTATCTTAAGTGCCTAGAAAACGTCAATCTAGAGTCATAGCATGGTATAACAATTTAGTTCTACTCTAGTAAACACCAATAAAGCACATGAGCACTAAGGGAAACATCATTAAGCATAAAAAGATCAAGGGAACGTTGGAGGGTGTGGCGGTGTGAAATGATTTCAAAAAGCGAAGAGAAGAGGGTTTGGATAAGCATATCTCAGCCGGTCGGGTCAAATGTTAGCCGGCCGGCTGAAAATGGCTGAGTGGAATGGATTGAAATGGAAATGGATATGCAATACTCAGCCGGTCGGGTCAAATGTCAGCCGACCGGCTAAAAATGGCCAAGTCGAATGGATTTCAATGAGTACTCTCAATCGGTTGGCTGGATGGAGGGAATTTCTCAGCCGGTCGGCTGGAATCTGGACTTCAACAATTTCCTGAATATTGATTTGAGTGATCCTTCGAATCTAGCTTGAATCCAACTCCACACTTAAACCAAACCCAACTCCACAAATTAATATAAATCCACGCTCGCTTCACCAAGAAATCACTAGCATTCATATGATTTTTGACAAAAGAGCAAGCTAGGATTACACACTCCACACTTAAGAGCCTTAGTACTCAAAATCATGCCAAACACTTAAACATATAGAAGAACATGAATGAAACACTTACAAATCGGGTTACCTCCCGCGAGGGCCTAGTTTTTTCCGTCTTGGCAAAGACGTAGCAAAGCGCCCCATAGAATCACTCGTTGAGAAGTCCTTTGCTAGGATCCCTTCTCACGGGGCCTTGGATTTGGTCGTGTCAATCCACCTTCAAGTCCCATTTGAATTTCTTCCCATCAAGTCTACAATGGACTTTCCTTTGGGATTTGACCCCTTCAAGTATGAAGATCCCTTAAGAAATAAGGGGTCATGGGAGCTTTTTCCGAATAATCTTGGAAAATATGGCAAGAAGCTCCAAAACTTGTCTCGAGACGAAGTAGTGAAGAAAGGGTCTTGATAACTTGTCTCGAGAATGATGGGCATCTCCTCCTTGAGTTTTTCAATTGCATCCATGGGTGCCCATCCCTCAATATCCCTCTCTAGACCTTTGTCTTCTTGCGTGCGAGAATTCCCTTTAGCTTGATCCATATAGACCTCAACAAAGTCTCTATACCCTTGAAGACTTTCAATCTCTATACGCTCTTCCTCTATCTTGTCCTCATCAAGGAATTGGGATTCACATTCAAGTTCACTCATAACGGGAGGAGAGAGTTCTTCTTCATCAACAATAGGTATTTCCTCTATTAAAGAAGCATCATCATTGAAGAATTCCTCATTGGAGAGCCGGGGCATTGATGGAACGGTGAACTCTTGTGTGTTCTCCTCCAAATGATCATGAGAGGTGCTAGTAGTGAAGGGTGCTTCACTTTTGCATGGCATCTCGTCCTCGTGACAAGATTCATCATTCCATACCCAAACTTCGGTGGCGGCGGTCCTCCAAAATTCATCCAACATTTCTTGTTCCCAATTTTCCCCTGAGGCATAAGATTCAAGGACTTCTTCTTCTTCGGAAACCTCCTCTTCCTTATCCAAGTTCCCAATTTCAATCGCTTGCATTTGAGCTTTCCATTCCAAATGATCTTTCTCTCGCTTCTCTTGGTTTGCAAGGAATGTGGCAATCATGGAATCCATATTGGAGGGCTCTCTTGAATGTTGAGGAGGTTGAGGGTAGGAGTGTTCAACTTCAAAGCGTTGGCCATCATTCCAATTTGGAGTGGAATAATTTGTTTGATAGCCAAGCTCTTGAAAATAAGAATATGGACGTTCCTCCTCTTCATAGCATCCCTCATTAGAGTAGACTTGTTGGTGGTAGGGGTCCATCCTCGCAAAACAAGGTAAACAAAAGCTAGTAAGTGATATGAGTGAAAAAGAAGAATATACAAGTATAAGAAAAAGGAAAAATATTCACAAGAATAGACGGAACTTTCACACAATCTAATCTAAGGATGTGCTAACTAGTTGCTCCCCGGCAACGGCGCCATTTTGACATGTAGTATTTTGTTATAGTCAAAAGAATTTATAATTTGACCGGTAAAGTACCGGGTCGAACCAAGAGGAGCAAGACAAGCACATGCACTATTTAAGATCGTGTTTCCGTTCGGCTATTCTAACCAAAAATGTATAAAGTGGTATATCTAAATCCTAAGTGGCGAGTAATTAGGGATGAAAGATAAGTAAGATGTGTTTCGAGGGGTTACTCCTCTCCTTGGCAATTTCCCAATGATCACATACATGATATTCAAACATTTCATGGTAGTCAAATAGTATTGAACCTATTTTAGACTAGGATAGACCAACTGTCACTTGAATTTATTCCTAGCCAAACTCTCTTATAGCTCGAACCTCTCGGTTCATTCCATGGCAATAAATACCATGAACTCGAGGACTAGTTCACTTCCTACCCCTGCATTGTGGAAAACCTAGCTTAGACTAAGGTAGACCAATGTTTATGTTAATCTAGTCTTAGCCAAGCTCTCTTATAGCTCGAACCTCACTCTCTCAAGATAATTGGTTCATTCCATAGCACCATTATCCTTGGAATGTCTTCCTAAGGTAATAACTACTATGAACTCGTAGACTAGTTAACAACAAATGCATACATTGGATAAGATCACATTCTCTATTATTCAAACTGGGCATTTTATCAAACAATTAGTAGCATGTCATATATGAAGTGCATAGACAACATGAATTTGACACCATTAGATGGGATTAATTGATGATTCGCTCAATGACTAACTCCAATAAATCAAACATTCAATCCTTAGTCAAGCATCCATATCCTAAGGTTCACTTACATGATTCAAGATATAGATCATTTTCTCCATCCTAGAACTATTCCTAAGGGTTTCCAAGTCCTAGGTTCAAGTTTTAGTCCCAATTGTCACTTAGGCATTTTATCAAACACCTAGAGTGCATAACATTCATAACACAAGAGAAAATGAAATCAACAATCATCCATATGAATATCAATATATAAATGTGATCAAAGAGTACCAAGGAGAGTCATAAGACCCTCAAAACACAAGATCCACTACTCACACATCATGTAAGACAACATGGTGTGAGTAGGGTTTATAGCACAACAAGGAGAATGGAAAAGATGTAGAAGAAGGAGGATGGTTAATCCTTGAACTCCCTTTTGATCTTCTCTTCTTCTCCTCAGTTGGATCCTTTGATGATTGATGACCTTGGATGAGCCTCTTTTCCAATCTTCTTTTCCCCAAAAACCTCCTCACTTTAGTCAAAAAGCCCTCTTTCTATTTATAGCCTCGGGTAGGGTTTTTGAAGCAGCAGAGTTCAGCCGGTCGGCTGGATTCTCAGTTGGTCGACTGGGAATGGTCGTGGGCATCGTTTGAAGCAGCAGAGTTCAGCTAGTCGGCTGGCTGATTTCAGCCGACCGGCTGGAGCTTCGCAGGCTTTTTTGGTGATCTTCCCGTCCGAATTTGATCTTGCCGTCAACTACAAAGTTGTAGCCCTTTGAAATACCTTTCCAACAAGCTAAAGATCAGCCAAATCGGACATCGTATGAGCCTTAGGCATCCATAACAAGCCACAAAGGTCAATCTGCTCGGTTTTGCTCTAAATCTTCAGTTTTCCCCTGAGTTTTCATATTTTGGCTTCGACCTTGGGGGAAACTTGTTTTCTACATGAAATGTAGAGATAGAGGTCAAATGACATCAAAATAATGTCGGAAACGACCCAAAACTATAGTGAAAAATGACCATAAATCAGTCAAAAACTCGACTGCTCAATAATGTGAATCTATATCAAACTGAGAAAATGAGATCATCAAGCCTAATATACTTCAAATATCAGCCTTCATGTCCTTATGTATCTGGAAGAAAGAACAACTCTTTGAGAATTGAAAACAGTTAAATTAAAAGTCATTGATACTCAGATCATGGAGAATAAAAAACTTAAACACTAAGTAAAAATTATTATAATAAAATATGCGCATCAGATTGTTTAGCGAATCAAATACAATACTGAAAGTCTGATACACTTATTCTTGTAAGAAATAAGTCTAGTTATCAAACAAATAAATAAGACAGATTATTGAAAATGTACACAGATGAACACAGCTAGATCAAACAAAATATTTACCATTAAAATGAACACATTTATAACTGAAAATGTACAGATTTAAGGAGGTTCGCACACCAAACGAATCCGAACAAATAAGTATTTTGTTGAACAAATAAAAAATAACATATCTGCAAACACATAATACATGTTGACGGATCTGGGCAGATATTGACAGATTTGCACATATTCGTTCTTGTCAGTGCAGAAATCTAGAAAAAAATAGATAGACGAAATATAGAAAATCAATAACAACTCGGTAGAACACAAATCTGGATCGATAGCATACAAATCGTTAGTTGGACAAGAGAATGTTACCAACAACGCGACGGATTGTGGGCGAGATTGTCAGCGTGAAGATCTACTCGTCGAAAAATCGTTTGAAATTGAAATTCGATGAGAGAACACAAGTGCGGGCATGCGGCTGATTGTGTAACTCGGGTGGGTAGGGTTTTAGAATATAAAACTTATATAGGGCTCAATTGGGGTCGGGCTTCGGGTTTTGAAAGTTAGGCCCCAGCCCATGTTTATGTAAATCGGATCGGATAAAATCCGACCCATTCGTCGGGTTGGGTCGGGTCACGAACTGTCGGTCAGTGGGCTTAGTTAGGGTTGTTTACAGCCCAAGGCCAGATGCTGAGGCCTATATTGCCCGCCTTATAAAGATTATACATAGATAAGAGAGTTGTATATTTACCTGTTCTGTGAGGGCTAAATTGGCATTAAAAAGGACCATATAGTCCCAATATCCTCCCAGTAGTCATTAATTAAGTATGCCTAAAAGCACAGCGTAGCTTAGAGAAACTATAGTCAAAGCTTAGCCAGATCAGGATTGACTTGTTGCTTTTTCTAATTCAGAAATGAGGCAAAGACATGTGAAGTTTCGTTCACCTGGACGTTGTGGTCAGTCACAGCTGAAGGAATGATTTCAGATCCAAAGTCATTGCACGAAGGGTACCTGAATCTCAACAATTTTAGCAAACATCAGTTCAAAACACATAAACACCCATTGATGCTATTGCTATGTATGGAAGTTTCAGATCATCCTGCCGTGAGAGTCCTAGCAGAGTGGTATCAACTTGCTGCATGCGACATATATCATATAAAAAATTAGAAGTACATGACCCACTAGTGTCAATATGCGAGGACATGTTGATGTACCATTGATTTCGGATCAGGCCTGTGACAAGCTTGGCTGGAACAAGAGGGACCACACCTGCACCACGCGATGGCCAAGAAGCAGAGCAAGCATGGAAATGAGACATGCAGAAGACAGGAAGTGCAGCAAAAGGGGCTGCACCCAAACCAGCGCTACACTACTGCAGAATTCGTACGTTAAACATGCTTGTATTGGACCACGTGTCATATGACTGTTGGATAGTATGGTAGCTGGCTAGTAGTTTAAAGGGGAACGCATGTATTTCGAATGGCATTAATCAAATAATCAATCCTTCCTATCATCTCTCTAACCTTCTATCCTCCCCCGTCTACCTTCCCAATCCTTTTCGACCTACCACCTCTCACATTGGTGCTCTCGTAACCGAACCCATCCTCCGCCATGCCTACCAACAGCGAACTCATCACAAGCCACGGCAACGCCATTGAGGCTATCGAAGGTCGCTTAGGGCCCACCGAAAGCTCTCTCGCCACTGTCGTTTCCTCCCTGGAACGTCTCACGACCGCCATTGACGACCTTTAGCACTTGATGAAGGAGCTCCAACAGCCACCCATTCCTCGCCCGACAAGCAACCACTACACCATAACCCCCCGTTACTCGCCACCCCCACCTCACACGCAACCTCCGACTTATCCAACCCTCAATAACCACTTCCTCCGCACCTAACCAACACTCCCCTCGCTGACTCCACCACACGCTTTCCTCGCCAGCCACGGGTCGAGATACCCATATTTGATGGTGTTGGCATCGAGGGCTGGTTAGTCCAGCTCGGCCGCTTTTTTGACATCCACGAGACTCCGCCTGAATACATGCTGGCTGTTGCGCCGTTATACATGACCGGAGACGCCTTAAAATGGTTTCAGTGGAAGTCCTTGACAGACCAGATCCACTCGTGGTCTCAGCTCACTACTGATCTAAAGCGGCGTTTTGGGCCAGGTGACTATTGGGATGCGGAAGTCGAAATAAACAAGTTGCTGCAAACCTCCACTGTTGCATCATATGTCTCAGCTTTTGAGTCTCTTTCGACTTGTACACCACGCCTGACTGCTCATAACCTTCTCAAGCAATTTCTCGCGGATCTTAAGGAAGAAATCCTCCGTGAGATTGTTCTTCTACGACCAGCCACCCTTGAAGATGCCATGGGTATGGCCCGCGTCGTGGAGGACAAGCTTCAAGCGTTACGCAGCCTGCCATTTCGTTCCTTCTCACCTCGTCAAACTTCATCCTACCATCCTTTCCCTGCTCATACACCGCAACCCAAACTAGATCCTACACGTCCTCATCCCAACCCATTACCTACTAAACGATTTGTCCCCATCGAAATGGCGGCTCGACGAGAAAAAGGTTTGTGTTACAACTGTGACGAGCGTTATACACCAGCCCACAAGTGTAAGCCCCATTTTCAAAGCTTGCTCGTCGACGACGATGAACCAACCGAGCCGACTACTGACCATATCCTTCCACAAACAGATTCCCCGCTACTTGACAACCCACCTGATGACCTACCCATTCCAGACCACACCCTATGCGTTACCTTGCATGCCTTGCAAGGCCGACCCTCCCCAAGCACATTGCGATTCCATGGCTATATAGAGGAACAACAGGTGACCATACTTGTTGATTCAGGTTCTACACACAACTTTTTGCAGTCACGAATCGCCAAACATTTTAAACTGTGGATCGAACAAGCACAGCACATGACTGTCATTGTTGGAAGTGGCGACACATTCCGTGTGAAGGCCTCTGTCGTGCTGTTCCCTTGCGCATTGGGGACCACACTTTTCCTATTGATCTTCACCTGCTCCCGATCTTTGGTGCGGATGTTGTATTTGGGGCTGAATGGCTTTTCAGTTTAGGGC
Organism: Rhodiola kirilowii; assembly: GCA_033675215.1. Lineage (NCBI taxonomy): Eukaryota > Viridiplantae > Streptophyta > Magnoliopsida > Saxifragales > Crassulaceae > Rhodiola > Rhodiola kirilowii. Next base: position 21,646,265 of record CM066195.1, on the reverse strand, counting down.
CGACCACCTTCTGCTTCAAGGACTTGTGGATGTTTCTCTCACCTTGGGTCCCCTATACGTCTACATGGCTTGCAACTTAACCCAACACCTACCCAAATGAGCTTCCACCAATTACAGCGCGCTCACATGCATGGTAGCGTTGCTTGCTACTACCACATCCATGTACATGAAACCCACGCCAGCCCAACGGGACCACTCAACCCCTCCCTCACTTTACCCTCCAATATCACTCCTACTGAAACAGAGCAACTCACTACGCTTCTCCGCCGCTTTTGCCACCTTTTCACCACACCTCGTGGCCTTCCACCAAGCCGTCCGACAGACCACCAAATCCCTCTCTTGCCTGGATCTTCACCCGTGAATGTTCGGCCGTATCGGTATCCTAATTTTCAGAAGAACGAAATGGAGAAAATGGTAAACGACATGCTTGCCGACGGCATCATCCAACCAAGCACAAGTCCATTCTCGTCTCCAGTACTCCTTGTCAAAAAGAAGGATGGATCGTGGCGCTTTTGCGTGGATTACAGGGCTGTCAATGAGATCACAGTTAAAGATCGTTTTCCAATCCCTACCGTCGACGAGTTACTTGACGAACTTCATGGTGCTTGTGTCTTCACCCGCTTGGACCTCAAATCTGGCTATCATCATCTGCGTGTTCACCTTAAGGATACTCATAAAACAGCATTCCGCACGCACGAAGGTCACTATGAGTTTCTCGTAATGCCCTTAGGGTTGTCCAACGCACCGGCGAGCTTCCAATCCAGATGAATCGTATCTTTAAACACCTCCTCCGTCGTAGCGTGTTAGTGTTCTTTGATGACATCCTTATCTACAGTAGCTCGTGGACACATCACTTGGCTCACTTGAACGAGGTACTCACAGTCCTTGGCATCCATTCATTTTACGCTAACCCTACTAAATGTGATATCGGCAGGGATTCGATCTCATACATTGGCCATATCATCTCTGCCACGGGTGTTAGAGTGGATCCATAGAAAGTTCATGCAGTCCAAGCTTGGCCCCCACCTCAAAACCTTCGGCAACTCAGAGTATTCCTTCGCCTCGCCGGATATTACAAACATTTTGTGAGCCAATATGCAAACCGTGCCTCATGTCATGTTCTATAGGTTTGTTTTAAATTCATGTTTTATAGGTTTGTTCTAAATCCTTTTTTTTGTATATATTGATGTAATCGTCTTCTTATTTGTTCTAGGTTTTCCTAATGGAAGAGAAGAATATGATATGGGAAATATACAAGACTTGCGAGATGAGATCACCGCCTACTTGTACAACTACTTGTTCGAAAATAGTGTGTACTTGTGAATTGTTTATGTGAAGTTGTATGAATGGTTGTGCATAATGACTTGTCTGAATGGTTATATTTTGAGCGAAATGAAAGTATTTTGATGTTTGGAAATGTGTAACAGCAGGGTATTAAAAAAATTAGAATTTGTGTTCAATTTTTCAGGTGGATTTGAGCTATAAAACAGCCAAAATCTGTCCAATTTTTTTCACATTTTACGCATCGATTCATTAAAAACCGTTGCATAATGTCATGGCATCCTACATTATGGTCCTCAGAACCGTTGCATAATGTCATGGCATCCTACATTATGGTCCGCATAGATTATGCAACGGATGAGGAATCGTTGCATAATGGTCCTCAGAACCGTTGCATAAAGTCTCATCCGTAGTAGTGAATTCATTATGTAAAGATGATCTCCAGATAAGATCAATATGTGCTCAACATTTTTTGTCTTGGCATCCTACAATAAGAATTCGTCATCAAGCCCAGTTGGTAGCTAAAAGTACATATTAAGCAAGAACAGATAATCATACACCTCAAAAACCCATGTGAATTGCCTCACAGCATCCGCTGTTCCTTGGAACCACCTGTTGCCTGCTTCCCCTGGAGTTTGCTTCCCCTGGAGTTTGAGTGGCAGCTAAAACCTATAATAAGAAATAAGAAAAGCCCAAGCCCGGAAGTAGGGAAGACCATAAAACAAAATTAAGTTTAAGTTGAGCGTCATAATAGCCTGTGCTACAAAAAATACCATATGCATAAATAGGAGGTTATGCATGATGAAAAAGTGGTACCTCAACAAACCCATCACCAAAACTAATGCCATTCCCAAAATTATTGGTACGAGCAAGATGTCGGTTTAGGGAAAAAGAGTTGAATTGGGTCATAATAAATATTTTCTGGATACTAGGGATGTGCATCCGGTCCGACCCGGACCGGACCGAACCGATGGACCGGATTTTTTTTGAAAACTGGACCGTGGACCGGACCGGTGGACTGAATTTTTCTAGAAATGGGGACCGTGGACCGGACCGGAAAATTCAAAAAAAATCCATATATTTCTATTGAAAAAAGAATAAGAAAAGAAGATAAAAAGTTTTGTGCAAGCCGACTGTGCTTGAAATCAATGATTCAATGTTTCCATCTTCAATTTTGTGAATGTTAAAAAAAATAGGATTCTATTTGTATTTTATTTAGTATAAAAAAAATCAAAAAAAAGTTTATGGTCCAGACCGGACCGGATAGGACTGGAACTCGGAATCTACAAAATATATGGACCGTGGACCGACCCGGAATCGGTCCGATCCGATCTGATTTCCCGGTCTGGGTCTGATTTGTGCATCCCTACCGGTACCACTGTTGATACAGTTGCTCATCGGAACATTGATCATCCGATAGCAACCTTTAATTGGTACCAAGCCCAACCAACGTATTAAGAAAAATGAGAACAGGAACCTAAAGGAACAGGAAACTTGAGACACAAGGCAAGTAGACGTTAATCATTTCAATTATTGAAGCCTTCACCAACAGTAGCATATAGCAAGAATCAATAGCTGAAAGATTTAATGAATAACAACATAGACTAGAGAGTGAGTGTATGCTTCCTGCCGGCTTAGATCTTTTGCTATTAAGGGGGAATAGGCGAGTACCAGCTCCCCCGCCCAGTATGATTGATGCAACATTCTGTGGGTTGACTTGAGGGTAATCAAATAGAGGAGTCTGAAATGACTGTAAAAATGTTTGTAATTAAGAATCATAAATCAAAATATATACATAAAGTTAGATGAATCCATGCGAAGGAACATATAAGCGAAAAGGCCATTTAATTAAGACATTGTTGTAGATAGTCTTACCAGAGCTTCTTTGTTTACACCTGGAGTGGAAACAGAAAATGCAACTGCTGGTTTTGCCATTTTCGTTTTACTCACTTTCAACTCAGATGAATGCTTCTTCACTAACCTAGTACCATAAATCTCCTTGTTCAATTTTAAATTATTCCTCATTCTCCGAAGCCCAGTTTTGACATTAACTTGCGGAAAATACGAACTTGACCTAAAATTCCCACATCTTGAATCCGTAGCTTCCTACACGTATAGAAAAAACCCACACAAACAAATCAAAGGTAAAATTCAATCCAAGCAATATAAACCCCTTAAGCCAGAAAAAGAAATCCCTAAAAACCACATTTGAATAATCTAACACCTCCATAACATAAACACATAAGACAAAAACAAGCGACAGGGAAACCAAATAAGTTGAAGTCCGATCAGCGGAGCTGCTATCATTTCAATGGGAGGCGGAGAAAAGTGAGATGATCTGAGAGTCACTATCACTGTTAAAAGTTTTGTTATTATTTTTTTGGATAGGATCGATTCTCAAAAGTTATAATGTTTTATTTATTAGGGAAATGAATGATTGGAATAGAGCTATAGCTTCACACGTGTATAAAGTACTAGCCCAAATCTTCTATCATCTGTATGGCAGTAGTGTAGGAAATCGGCAAACAGCAGCTTCATCTTCTTCTTCATTGTTGTTCTTCAGGTTGTGATTCTATGAAGAATCGATATAGTCTGAATATCAAGTTTGATCGCGTTGTCGCTTTCCGAATTCGATATTTCGACCCTTAAATTCTTAATCGAGGGTTACACGAAATCCGAACAGGGATAATCAAACTGAGCAATTTCTATTCTTGGCTCAAGATATAGAAATCAAACTTAGGTTTGAGGTTTTTGGGAATCAAAGATTGGCTTGTGATTTCTAATCGTTTCATCATCATCACAACATCAGATTATCTTTTGATATTTATAGGAAATAATCGGACACGAGCAAGGGTTGCATCTTCTGGCTGAGCAGCCGCGTCTGTCAGACATACCGCGCGCCCTGTGCAAACATTAAGTCACCGCGTCTGCTTCAGACATTACCTTAATGTCTATACAAAACGCGACAAGAATTTAATGTCTAAAGCTGGCGCGGTCCTCTCTAACCCAGACACCAAATTAGGCTTAAACGAAGCCCAAAAGCTCTTATTTCATTAGAACAAATTGTTCTAATAGACTTAAGTATGTTACCATAGTCATAAACCCTAAAATAACCAACAATCCTCCCCATTTTAGGGTTTTCCCTTTGTTCTCCCAAACACCTTTGTTTTTAAGTAAAACGCGCATAAACGGAAATATCGCATCGATTGAATTTTCACTTAGTGTAGTTACACATTCAAAATACCCAAAAATCATGGTGCTCATAATGTTTGAACCAATCAATTCATTTGGGTACCTCAAGATAACACACACATGAGTTACTTCACAAACTCTAAGTTTAACTTGACTCTTAATGGCGCTTGAGTCCTAATCCCTTCGTGAACGTATTGAGATTCAACCCGAAATCTCATGAAGCGACCAGAAACTTCACGTTCATATAGGTAGATTCCTTAAGGATAACGCCACCCGATTGTGCTCCTACAAACAACACTTTGTCAAAGAATCTATTAAGAAGAGCCCTCTTCAACCTATTACTTGTAGGTCATGAACACATACTTGGGATGCATATTTGTGTTCATCAATCTTCTAGGAATGGGCTTTCCGCATTGAATTCAGCTCTAACGCTAGTTAGATGTGAATTGGGTGTCCCACGACTAGATAATTATATGGGTTTTAATCCCATCCCCTTTACCGACTTTGAGACCAAATCTCTAGTTAATCCCTTCGTTAAGTGATCGGCTAGATTTTGTTGTGACCTTACAAAATCCACTGATATCACCACATGCGTAATGAGCTCTCTTACTGCATTAAGTCTAACACTTCAATGTCTAGACTTCACATTGTATACATGGCTATATACTTTAGCCAATGTTCCAACGCTGTCACAATGTATCGATATTGGTGATATCGGTCTTTCCCACAATGGAATTTCAAGTATCATGTTCTTTGAACCATTCCACTTCTTTTGAAGCACCGGCTAAAGCAACAAACTTATATTCCATTGTTGAACTTGTGATGCAAGTTGTTTCTTTGATGCCCATGAAATCAGACCCCCCCCCAGTAGAAATACCCATCTACTTATATAAGACTGATCTTCCTCATTTCAAATCTAACTTGCATCCTGTTAATCCTTCTATGACCGAAGGCAATTCTGAATATACAAGACCAATATTCATTTTCTCCTTAAGGTACCTAAATACCACATGAGCCGCTTGTCAATATTGCATACTAGTGTTACTAGTATATCGACCAAGCTTACGCATCGCAAATGCCATGACAGATCTTGCATATGTCATGTCATAAATCAAAACTTTGATTAAAGTTCTCTTTCAACTTTCAAATTGACTCTTATAAATCCCAAATTTATCCAGAGTACTATCCCTATAAACTTCATTATAGGGATTGTAAATAATCAAAGAGAATAACACTTACACCAAGTTCTCAACTTGAATATCAAAGTGTTCTTATTTCAAAATTCGTTTGAAATTTACACCACATGTTACTTATGCATCAACCATGATATGCAAGCATAAACCAAGTAACACGTGAACAAAATGATCATGTAAATATATGTGCTGCTAATTTAATTATCATAATCAAATAATAAGACTAGCAGAGCGATTTGTTTCTTAAACAGATATCTAACAGGTTGACCAACACCTTTCTAGCTTTGTATTTGACAAACAAATATAACAAGGTGTTCTTCACTAACATGAATCCTTAGTGTATATTTCAAACCAGATTACTGAAATAATCACAAACCCAGTGATACTTCAAACCGCGACTCCACCAATCAAGTTTATCGACATGATAAACTTGCAAACATGTTCACCGGAGTTCCACATCAGAAAATCCATCTGATTTTATTCTGATTTACAACCATTAACACATAAGTTTCACAAAACATACATGACAAGGTATCGACCTAAGACATACATGATCAAATTTAGCATACTTGAACATACATTCACCAATTGATTAAACATGAATCAATCTCAATTAGGATCAACTAAACTTAATTGAAACCTCATTAACATTTATCAAACACTCACCACCACATCAATATTCAATAAAGGAAACCACTAACTGAATAAAAGACATGCAGATTAAAATCATGAATTACCGAAACAGCTAATGATTATATATCCAATGTGCATCAATATGTTGATAATATTGTCACACAAATCGAAATAAAATTGACTCACAACACCTCAAACTTTCCCAGATACTCAATTTCATTGTTAACAGCCATCAATCATGCATGTTTTCAATGTCATCATAAGGCAGAAGCAAGATCAGAACAAAAGCATCATTTCATAACCCGATTCAATATTTACTTCCCAATTGAAATAAATAAATCTATATCTAAATTCTGGTTGGAAACATCATAACCACATATTCCAAAATCATACGCATCATCGAAAAACCAACCATTACTATAAACTTACTAATCATAGCAAATTGGGCATGTTCCACAAACTCAAATTTATAAATATAAGGATTGAAATAAGTTAAGTGTTTAAGTAAAACCTGTGTACAAAGATTCACCTTGCGGAGCTTAGCATTCACCGTCTTCTGTTCACTAGTCCATGATGGATGATTGTTGCAAAATTAATTGATTAGGATAATCAAATAAACACCATCTTTGTTTGCCCTAAAGCCGAAATAGTTCTCCCATGTTGCTTCCTCCAACATGAATATTTTGAAGAATCAGTTTGCATCAGAGCCAAGAGCTCATCCCATCGGCTTTAGGAGAAGGCATTCCACGGCCATTTTTCAAATTCATATAAACCAAACTTTGATAGGCATAAATCAAAACTGACATCTCAGCCAGATTGAAACCAAAGCAATGGGAGACAGTAAGATGCTACAACAGCAGCCTGCCGCTACAATCCGAATCCTTGCAGCATTTCATTCATGGTGTTCAAATCATTTTTCATTACACTCCATTACTAAGTGCAGCAAAAAGATTTCCCAGTACCTACGAGCCATCAGGTACTGTCACTGAAATTGATTGTATAGATATTTCATCATATCAATATTTTCCAACCAACCTCCCGGCATTAGCATTTGATGTCCGTATCTCCTCATTGACAGGACTTTCATCAAACACATTATGTGCATCAAAGCTCTGACCTTTCTCCCCATAGAAATGAATCAAACCATTTCTCAGAATTAAATTACTCTCAACGAAGCTAGCTGCACAGCCACCACATCACTGGATTTCAACAATGGAAACATTATCTCTTCATCAGCTTTAGATAGCCATCCATCATATCGCTGAGCAGAGATACCCATTGCATCCTGTAGCAAATATTTAGCTTAATCACAGGTTTCACAAAAGCCATTTTAGGATCCTTTTCAGAATATGCAAGCCTTGACTTGGCCACTATAATAACATGTGAACCCAACGTCAGTCCTCAAGGAATCTACATAATAATTCCTTTGCTCATAAGCTTTGAACCAGTTAAAGTATAACTGAATGGGGACAAGACTCTATCGACCAATTCTTAGGTTTGTTATCATCATCCTTCACCAAACCTGCTTCAAGTTTCTGAAGCACTCGACCGACCTTAATGTCCTAATGGTACAATTCGCCAGCACCACCGTTTTTGTCAATCAAGATTTCCTAAGAAATCACCAATTCGATTCCGGAAGACTGTCTGTGAAATCCCATTGCTCCTGCTTCACCAGTAGCTCGCTGAGTCTGTTTATTTGTCATCACAGAAACTAGTAATCAAAATTAACCAAATCAGATATGACATTCTGTTTTAGAAAACCCTTTTAGCCAAGCGGTGATTGTCGAGTGGAGCAGCCCCTGAAGAGTTGAGCGGATACCAAGCAACCAGGAACAATCTACAATTCTGCGACACAAGCATAATTAAGCAAATAAAATTGTTCAAATCGATTTTAATCGAAATACAAAACCCCTTTTTCAGCAACCGTGTTTTCTCAGACGCTTAGCCGCAACCCTCATTTAGTTTTTAAAAAACCTTGCGTTTCTGCACCAGAAAATAAGATTAGACAAATAAGTCATTCAAATAAAATTCAATTGAAACGAAAATCCTTTTCCAGCCGTCGTGAAACTTCTCGGAGTTCCTGCTCCTTCAACTTCACAATTCTCTGTCGCACTCTTGCCATTGATAGGGAAATATCAAATTCGTTTGTTGGCGATTATCTTCTATCATCTGTATGACAGTAGTGCAGGAAGTCGGCAAACAGCACCTTCATCTTCTTCTCCATCGTTGTTATTCAGGTTGTGATTCTATGAAGAATCGATATAATCTGAATATCAAGTTTGATCGCGTTGTCGCTTTCCGATTTCGATATTTCGACCCTTTAATTCTTAGCCGAGTGTTATACGAAATACGAACGAGGATAATCAAACTAACCAATTTCTATTCTCGGCTTAAGATATCGAAATCAAATTTAGGTTTGAGGTTTTTGGGAATCAAAGATTGGCTTGTGATTTCTAATCGTTTCATCATCATCACACCATCAGATTATCTTCTGATATTTATAGGAAACAATCGGACACGAGCAAGGGTTGCATCTTCCGGCTAAGCAGCCGCGTCTGTCAGATATGACGCGCGCCCTGTGCAAACATTAAGTCACCGTGTCTGCTTCAAACATTACCTTAATGTCTATACAAAACGTGGCAAGAATTTAATGTCTAAAGCTAGCGCGGTCCTCTCTGACCCAGACACCAAATTAGGCTTAAACGAAGCCCAAAAGCTCTTATTTCATTAGAACAAATTGTTCTAATGGGCTTAAGTATGTTACCATAGTCATAAACCCTAAAATAACCAACAGAATATTATATTGATCAACTATCTAGCTACGAGGAGCGTTCAAATGAGGCACCCCAAATTAGAATGAGGCAAGTGAGGCACGATCTGAGCCACACATCTAAACCTCCCGTGCTTTGTTGGTGCGCCATGTGTCCCACTACTAAAATCCTGCACTATTCAAAAAAAAGCAAAACACTATTTCGGTACTATTCCCTGCCACATCAATAAAATGAGTGGCTCACAATGTGCATTACTGCCTCATTCTACCAACCCTGCCTCAACCGAGTACTCCCCATCTAGCTACTATCTAGATTCTTTAACAGATCAAATGAAAATAGAATTTTGGCAATGTTCAATGACATATATATCCAGAAGTCACTATCCCCTTCACAAAGCTCAAGTACTCATGTGGTAGCCGCTGAAGTTTTCCTAACCAAGTCAACTTGTCCTTGAATCCAAATAAGATATTTGCATTCTCACATAAATGGCATAGCATATCAGGACACAAATAAAATATCACAGCGACATTGTAGTAATTCCTTAAGCTAATCTTAGGATCAGATTTCAGATTACTAGCAAAAACCCTAATTGAATTACTCATATATCTACTTAACACATAAATAACATAGGACAAATCAGGCCTAGTACTAATCATAGCATACATAATAGATCCAATGGCATTTGCATAAGGAAAACTCTCCATTTTAACCTTCTCAGAATGTGTAACAGGGCATTGAGATTTTTGTTGTTGAAGAAAATGTGTATATTCATCAAAAAAAGGCCTATAAGATTACAAGACTCCCTCAACACAAAACAGAACTGATGCAGAACAAGACAAAAATAGCAACAGCTCAAGCACAAAAAGGACCTTGTCATTGCCACCTACTACAAAACTAATTTAACTAAACAGACTATTCAACAGTAATAAATCTCCTATCAACAAGAAACTGATGTGCATTAAACCAGTTTTACTCTTCTTAATAATTTCAATCTTCATCCAAAGCATCTTCCAAACATAACTCCAAAGTTGTCTGTGCTTATAATCTCTTCACAAAAAATTCTGCTGTTGCGAGCTTTTCACGTTTCATATACAGCTGTTGTAATAATGAAATAAACCACTAGCTTCTCTGCTTTGCATCTCCATATTCTGCTTTTCTGGCACTCTATCAAATCCTCCCAGTTGTTCCAATGCGCTTGAATACCCAACATCTCCAGAAACTTATATATTGGTGTGAGACCTCTGCAATGGAAAAATAAGTGATTAACACTCTCTAACTCGGTAGTACACCGACAACAATTTTTTTGATCTTCTGCCAATCCATTTATTCTATCTTTGGTATACAATCTGTTTTGGATCGCTAACCAAGAGCAGAAGCTATGTTTGGGATGAGAGATACATTTCCACACCAAGTTAGACCAAGGCACTTCAGTGTCACTATCTGCTAGTATTTCATAGGCACCTTGGGTAGAAAAAGGCTTGTTATTGTGAGTCCAAGTACAAACCAGGTTACTATCAAACTGAATACACTTTTGAGTGTCTTGCCGAAGTCTCAAAATATTTTTGAGAACCCATGAATGGTTGTTCTTCTCTTCTAATGTGCATTGAGGGCATTGAGATTTATTCAAATCAAAATGTGCAGGAAAAGGTAGAGAAACTGTTTTACAATTCAAATCACCAAACCTAGATACTAGTTTCTCTAAGTAAGGCCTTTGGTGTAATTTAAAAGAATAACTATTTGTATCCCTTTCAATTATCATGCCCAAAATTCTCTTTGCATTGCCTAGATCTTTCATGTCCAAAGCAGAATTCAAGTCTTCTTTTAGTGACTTAATTTTATCCATGGATTTGCATATTAACAACATGTCATCAACATATAGCAGCATGTATATAGGTATATGATGAGTCGTATTTATACGACTCGTCGAATCAACTAATCCTGTCTATTTCGATACTTTTTTGATGCGAACAGTTACTTTTCAGTGTTGTTTGCATCTCAGGTGTTTCGGAAGCTCTGGAAGGAAAATGCGCTCAAAGACGGCATTTCGGTGCTAAAATCATCACATGTAGTTCATGGAGTCTAATCGAGAGCCGAAGTCAAAACGGACGAGCAGAGGAAGAGATGCACCTCAGATCGGATCACGGACGCAGGCAATTTTAACTCGCCATAAAATGTACACTGTCCGCGCCATAAAATGTACACTGCCCGCGCCGATAAACTTCTCATCGTCCGCGTCGATGACGTCATCAACGCGTTTTGATGACGTCAGCAGGCCGAAACTTGGAAATTAAGCCCAAAATTCAGACTTGGAAACCCTAGGACCTTCCCTATAAATACAACCACATGCATTAGGGTTTAGCATCCATCTAGCCATCTCATCATCCATCATTCGAGACGACTCTGGAGAGAAGACAACAATTCGGCATAGAGAAGAATTTCTACTTTTATTATGTCCTTTATTTCCAGCATGTGTAGCTAAACCCCTCATTCGGGCTAGGGCTGATATATTGTGATGCATGTTTTGAGACTTGGTTTTTAATGCAATTTTATGTTCTACTAGTTCTTGTGCATATTTATCCCGGACTGAATTGTGAAGCTAAGTGGAGACTTGCAATGGTAAAGCTTAGCCGAACAATTCAACCCCTTATTTTGCTGCTTGTTTGATACTGAAACGTTAGGACAAGTAGTTGCACTTAATCTAGCATAACCTGAAACGGAGTGTTAGGTTCACTAGAACTAGAAGTCTATAACCTGAAACGGAGTAGATTGTGATGTAAGTGCTTGAAATGGCCTTACTTTAGGTTATAACCTGAAACGGAGTAACCACACTTAAGAACATAAGATCAGATCATTAGAAGTCGATGATAAACTAAGTCACAGTAGAAAGCCCTAGACCGAATGCTCTCTCATATTGAATCACAACCTTTTATTTACTCGCACCTTTAACAATCTGCTCATCCCCAATTGCCTTTTTTCTTTTCAGTCACAGAACAACAAGTAACCTCACCAGCTCCCTTGGGTTCGACCCTTGCTTGCCACTACACTAGTTTCTCGCAAGGAAATTATAAATATTAAATTTGCAGGTCAAACGACGCCTGTCAAATTTTGGCGCCGTTGCCGGGGAGCTGCGCTTCGGTGAAGCTGCTTCTTTCTTGTTTTAATTTTCTGTTTGTTTTTTTTTATTTAGTTATTTTTCGTGCTTGCTACTTGTTTCACCATGTCTCATGCAGGTAGCCGGGTTGGTGAAAACAATGAGGAAGTCGAGCAGGACATGCAGGACATGGGAGGGCTACTCCCACAGCATGGAAATCAGAATCAGATGGTTCAGAACGGAGAAAACAGGGGGGCTGCCCCAGTAAACCAAAGACCCCCGGTCGCACCATATCAACAACAACCATACCCGCAATATCAACAATACCCACCTCAGCCATACCCCCCACAAGCATATCCACAATACCCACCTCAGCCTTACCCACAATACCCACCTCAGCAGCAGTATCAACGGCCTCCACGGCCTCCACAACAGCCGGTCTTCAGAGAGGAAGAGGACTACCTTCAAGGGGCCACCATGGGAGAGTTGTCTGCTCCACACTTCCGGAATCAGCCTTGGTGCATTTTAGAGGGACCAGAACTTGAGGAAATAGCTATCAACACGGCAGTTATTCATAACCTGCCCAAGTTCTCGGGACGCCAAGGAGAGTCCGCAACTACACACCTGCAGCGCTATCATGGAATCTGCCAGAACCTCAAGCCACCCGGAGTCGAAGTGGAGGACTTTAAATTAAAAGCCTTCTATTTCTCACTTGTAGATGCTGCTAACGATTGGTTTTTCTCTCTGCCTTCAGGTAGCATCCAGACATGGGAACAGATGCAGAAGAAGTTCCTGGATAAGTATTACCCAGCGGGTAGAGCAATGCAGGTACGCAAGCAATTGCAAGATCTCAGACAAGGGCCGATTGAGACGATGTATGAGTATGTGGAAAAGTTCAGCGCCCTGGAGCAAAGCTGTTGCAACCTCGGACTCCCAGAGAAACTAATCGTAGAATATATGCTCAATGGACTGAGGAAGCTGGATAGAAAGCTGCTGGACGCCTCGGCAGGAGGAAACCTCATGAGACTTACTCCAGCGGGTGTGCGAAGAAAGATAGTGGAAGTGGCTGAAAATGCAAGGTTCCAAGATGAGTCCAACAACGAAGAAGAGTTCAGTCGGACCAGGAACGTCTCACAGGTTGAGCCCCCATCTAGTACTATGGCCGAGGAAATTAAACAACTCAAAGAGATGATGCAGCAGGTCATCAGGAGGCAGCCGGTTCAAGCCAAACCATGTGAGTTTTGTGGAGCACTAGACCACAAAACGGACGCGTGCCCGACTTTAGTGGAGGATGACCAGGGCGAAGTCAATGCAGTGGGCGATTACCAGACCTATGGCAATCGGACTGGACCGAGCAGACAGTACGGGCAAGGAGCCAACGGTCAAGGCTGGAGGAATGATAACAATGCGCCGAGGGAACCAGTACAGCAGACAGCCCCTCAACAAGCCCAGCAGTCCAGTTACTACCGTCCACCAAACCGCCAGCAACAGGGAGGCTACAACAACTATAATAATCAGAGCCAGTATCAGCAGCGTGGGCAGAATTACAACCAGGCAGGTCCTACTAGTCAGAGCATCAGCAAATCTCTGGAGGACGTCGTGAAGGAGCTGGCAGCTAGCACCCAGCAACTGGCCGCCACGGTACAGCAGAATCAGGCCAAAACAGATGGCGCAATCTCCGAGCTATCCAAGCAGATGTCTCAGCTAGCCACTACAGTTTCTGAGCTCAAGAATGAACCGGGAAGGCTACCGTCACAGACCATACCTAACCCGCGAGGAAACGTGAATGCAGTCACACTGCGTAGTGGGAGAGATTTGAACGACGCAACAAAGGAGTCCGCCTCAGACCGGATCGCGGACGAAGAGCATTTTAATGCCGTCCGCGGTCAGACAACATGCTCAGCGCCCGCGGGTATAAAATGCAAGAAGCCCGCGGTGGAACAGGTTTCCGCGGACGAAGACCAAGTTACAGGCGCGGACCAAGAAGATTTTAACTGTCCGCGGACGGAAATAAAATGTACACCACCCGCGACCGGGTCTGACGAAAATTTCAAACCTGATCGTTCTCTTCCGTTTCCTGTGCAGGTCAGAGCTTCAAAGAAACATATGATTGATCGAGAAGTTTGGGAACTATTTAGCAAGGTGGAAATCAACATCCCACTCCTCGAGGCGATCAAACAAATTCCGCGCTACGCGAAGTTCTTAAAGGAGCTGTGCATCAACCGGAGACGTTCCACTGGCATTGACCAGGAACTACTGAGTAAGAACGTCTCAGCTGTTATTCAGCGAAAGGTACCTCCTAAATGCGGTGACCCTGGTACTTACACCATCCCTTGCACTATTGGTAATATTCGCATTGCGAATTGCATGCTCGATCTTGGTGCTTCAATTAATGTATTGCCATATTCTATCTATTCTTGTCTTCGTATTGGTCCATTAGAACCTGCAGGTCTTACCATACAGCTAGCAGACAGATCATGCAAGCAACCGGAAGGTAAAATTGAGGATGTACTAGTGCAGGTGGGGGAACTGGTGTTCCCCGCTGATTTCTACGTGCTTAAGATGGACAGCAGCGACCCGACGGATCACGCTCCTATTTTATTAGGTCGCCCATTCTTAAAGACGTCAAAGATGAAGATCGACTGCGACAGCGGCACACTGTCTATGGAGGTGGAGGGTGAAGTGATTCGATTCGACATATTTCAAGCCATGAAGCACCCACCAGATTTTGCATCGGTACACGCGCTAGATACACTGGATGATCTAGTCCAGGAGGTGAGACCGGAAAGGAGAGCAGACCCACTCGAGCTCACGCTAGAAAATGCAATTTACTCACATGAGGACTCCTACGAGTTCGCTGAGACGATTCTTGATGTGCTATCTCAACTGGAGACCGCGGGACCTCTCACACCCAGGTATGAAGTTAATGAGGTTCGTTTATTTAAGTCTAACGTGTTTTTGCCTTCTACTGTGCAGGCACCGCAACTGGAACTGAAACCTCTACCTGAGCACCTGAAATATGCATTTTTGGGGGAGAATAACACGCTGCCGGTCATCATCAAAAACGGGCTAGAAACAGACCAGGAGAGGCGATTGATCGAGGTGCTAAGTAGCCACAAGCTCGCTATTGGATGGACGCTTGCCGATATCAGAGGAATCAGCCCAACGGTGTGCATGCACCGTATCTTGCTAGAGGATGGAGCTAAGACGTCCAGAGAGCCTCAGAGGAGGCTAAACCCGATTATGATGGAGGTAGTGCAGAAAGAAATTCAGAAATTGCTGGATGCGGACGTGATTTACCCGATTTCTGACAGTCAGTGGGTGAGTCCAGTGCACGTAGTCCCGAAAAAGACAGGAATCACAGTTGAGAAGAATGCTGCGGGTGAGATGGTGACTACGAGAGTCAAGAACGGATGGCGCATGTGCATTGATTACAGGAAGCTGAATGCCGTGACGCGTAAGGATCACTTTCCTCTTCCGTTTATTGACCAGATGCTTGACAGGCTGGCAGGTAAGCCTTATTTTTGTTTTCTCGATGGATTTTCTGGTTATAATCAAATTCCCATTGCACCTGAGGACCAGGAAAAGACCACCTTCACATGTCCATTCGGTACGTTTGCTTTTCGACGTATGTCTTTCGGCTTGTGTAACGCACCCGGTACTTTTCAGCGGGTGGTTACTAGCATTTTTTCTGATATGATAGGTGTTTTTATTGAGGTGTTTATGGACGATTTCACTGTGTATGGTGACACTTTCGATGCATGTTTGGATAACTTGAGTAGAGTACTAGAGCGTTGCGTTTCTATGAATTTAGTGCTTAATTATGAGAAGTGTCACTTTATGGTTACTCATGGTGTGGTCCTTGGTCATATTGTTTCACACGAAGGTATTAAGGTAGATAAAGCGAAAATTGACTTGATACTTACTCTGCCTTATCCTTCTACGGTGCGTGATATAAAATCTTTTCTTGGGCATGCTGGTTTTTACCGTCGATTTATTAAGGATTTTTCGAAGAAGGCTCTGCCTTTATCTAACCTTTTGCAAAAAGATGTTCCTTTTGAGTTTACAGATTCATGCAGGGAGGCCTTCGACGAACTGAAACAGGCACTTACCAGCACGCCTATCATTCGAGCACCAGTCTGGGACCAGCCATTTGAGATTATGTGCGATGCCAGCGACTATGCTGTGGGAGCTGTACTAGGCCAGAGGATGGATAAAAAGCCTGTAGTGATTTACTACGCTTCAAGAACGCTGGATGCAGCTCAGCGAAACTACTCGACCACTGAGAAAGAATTACTAGCAGTAGTTTTCGCCTTGGAGAAATTTCGGTCTTATCTGCTTGGTACTAAAGTAGTTGTTTTCTCTGATCATGCAGCTATCAGGTATCTGATGACGAAGAAGGAGGCAAAGCCGCGGCTGATTAGATGGATTTTGCTGCTACAGGAATTCGACCTAGAAATCAAGGACAAGAAGGGGATAGAGAACACTGTAGCTGACCACTTGAGTCGATTAGTGCGAGAAGAGGATGCGGGGCACATCACAGAGACCTTCCCAGACGAGCACTTGTATGCTCTTACAGGTAAAGTACCATGGTATGCTCCCATCGTGAACTACCTAGTCGGAGGTACATTTCCACCCTCTTACTCGAAAGCTCAATGTTTGAAACTTAAGCACGATTCTAAATACTATATGTGGGATGACCCGTATTTATGGAAAATTGGCGTAGACCAGATACTTAGGCGGTGTATTCCTGATGATGAAATTGCTTCTGTGCTTAGTTTTTGTCATAAGCATGCATGTGGTGGTCATTTTGGCCCCAGGAGGACTAGCAGAAAAATTTTAGATTGTGGTTTTTTCTGGCCACATGTGTTTAAAGATGCCTACGATCATTGTAAGAAATGCGATAAATGTCAAAGGGTAGGCAATATTTCTGCTAGGAACGAGATGCCCCAAGTGCCTATTTTGGTTAATGATGTTTTTGACATATGGGGGATTGATTTTATGGGTCATTTTCCTGCATCGTTTGGCTATTTATATATTCTTGTTGCAGTAGATTATGTGTCTAAATGGGTAGAGGCTAAGGCTACTCGATGCGATGATGCTAAAACTGTTGTAGATTTTCTTCGCACTAACATATTTTGCAGATACGGAGTGCCTAAAGCCATAATCAGTGATCAGGGGACACATTTCTGCAACAGAATGATGGCAGCAACTTTGAAGCACTACCACGTTCACCACCGCACCTCTACAGCTTATCACCCCCAGACGAATGGACAAGCAGAGATCTCGAACCGAGAGATTAAGGGGATTCTCGAGAAGATGGTGAAGCCAACTAGGAAGGACTGGAGTCAGAGACTAGATGATGCTCTGTGGGCGTACAGGACAGCCTACAAGACACCGATAGGCACCTCGCCTTTTCGGTTAGTGTATGGAAAGGCGTGCCACCTTCCAGTCGAGCTAGAGCACAAGGCCTTCTGGGCGCTTAAGACGTGCAACGTGGACTTGAAGGCTGCAGGATTGGACAGGAAATTACAGCTCAGTGAGCTTGAGGAGCTGCGCCTGGAGGCTTACGAGAGCCAATCAGACTACAAGGCGCGGACTAAGCTGTACCATGACAAGTTCATTCTACGACGCACTTTCGAGGTCGGCCAGCAGGTACTAGTATTTTCATCACGTTTACGATTAATGCCTGGCAAATTGCGTTCTAGATGGACAGGTCCCCACATAGTTACGAAGGTTTTCAACCATGGAGCACTTGAGCTGGAGAACCCGAAGAATGGCGACCGTTTTAAGGTCAATGGACAACGGGTGAAGCACTATCACGGCGACGCCGAACTACTCACTCAGCAGTTCGACCTGGCCGAACCTCCCACTGAACCATAAGAGAGGTAACGTCGAGCCAACGACGTAAAACAAAGGCGCTCGCAGGGAGGCAGCCCGGCAATTTTTTGTTTTTTGTTTTTTATTTTATTTCATCTTTCTACTTTATTTGAGTCTTTAGTTGTGTTTACACATTGTCTAGTGGGAAGGAAATTTATTTTACGCAAGAAGAGGCGTTTTGCTCAGAGGGGATCGCGGACGGTTCGAATTTTAAATCCGCGGACGAAGTGAATGTTATTTGTTGACCGCGGGAAGTAAAATGGTCGTGACCCGCGGCGTGTTGTTGACTCGAAACCCTAAACCCAAATCTCACACGCTTCTCTCCTCCTTTCCTCTCCCAACTCAATCCCTCAGCCGCCGCTCTCACAACCGACGACCCCCGCAGCCTTCCGCCTCCATTCCGCCGCCCACACGCCACCGGAACTTCTCTCAGCCCATCCTTGCCTAGGCCAACCCTAAAACCGTCCAGAGTTGAGGTATTTTTTGGGTATTTCCTCGTCGAAATTTTAGGTTACTCAAATCGCATGGATTACTTCGTCTCATAAACAACTGGCACTCGATTTTGCTGTATTTGGATCCTCTTGAGATGCTCGTGTTTTCTCAATAGCCGATTTGAAGTTGAATTGCAAGATTCGATCGAAGGAATCGATCGACGGCGAGATTTCCAGACCGCGGGTAGTGCACATTTTATGGCCGCGGGTGATGAGTATATTAGCATCCGCGGATGGCACACTTAAAGTGTGCATGAACCGCGGCTTCCGTTGACCAGCGTTGACCGGTACAATTCTTGGCTTAATTTCCTATTGATAATCTAATTGTTTCCGTGTTTATTATTTGCAGTGTCATGGCGCCCCCAGCACTTACATTCGAAGAACTGTACGCGGGGCTGATGGCTCGCAAACATGCAGCAAGTAGATTTGTGGATGCAGACTTTCTGCACCTTACCGGATTCGAGGATCGAGTTCGAGAGCTGCTAACGGTCAGTGGTTGGCCAGGACTCCTGACCCTCCAGAGTGAGACAGATGTAGAGGACACGTGTGAATTCCTGGCCTCCTTTCGCTACGTCGATCACAAGGAAATTACCTACAGGCACCGAGGAGAGTGGCACACCATCACTCCTCCTCAGATTCGAGAGGTGTTTGGATGGCAAGAAGGAGGAGAGTGGGTTCGTGATAAGTTCGCTCTGGTAGATGCATGGGCCAGGCTCAGAATTCCCGGTGGAGGCACATTTACACCGAGCAAGACGAGGGTGAATTTCCTTCAGGACCCAGTGATGTTCTACATTCAGAAACTGTTGGGAAACACGATATTTGCTCGGGTGAATGGGATCGACAAGTTCACCTACAGTGACATGATCTGCCTCCGTGCTATGGATCTTGGGAGGCGTGTCGACTTCTGCCATTTGATGTGCTATTTCTGGGAGCACCGCCCGACTGCTGGGCCGGTCGTCTGTGGTGGGTTGATCACATATTTGCTGCGCCGTCTGCACGGGCAGCCTGCTCTAGACCACCAGATCATTCCAGCAGCATTTCTAGACATGAAGGCTTTCACTTCCATGAAGGCGATCAAGAAGAGACCCACCGTCCCGGATCAGTTTGCCTGGACATACCATGCAGTTGCTGAGTATCGTCAGCCGTTACCTGCTGAGAGGCGTCGCAGCCATACACACGAGGCAGGTCCTTCTGCGCCTCGTCGTCGCCGTACTCAAGAGCAGCCTCAGCCACAGCCCGCTCCCCAGTCAGCACAGCTCCCACAGGACCAGTTGGACATTACGTTCAACATTTATAGAGTGCTGCACCACGTAATGCCGGGAGCTCAGCCAGTCCCAGCCCCATCAGGATGGACGCCGGATCAGCCCATTCCCCCAGCGTACTTGATTCCACCACAGTCGCCATCTTCAGACTCAGACTAGGGGAGTCCTGCTGTTCTTTATTTCTTTTCTTTCCCTTTTTTGTTGTGTCTGCATTTGTTTGTTTGTCTTTGAACTAAAGTCGTACCGTGAGGACACGGCTTGGTTCAAAAGTGTGGGGTGGGAGAGTCAGTCAGTCGTGTCAGCACGTTTATTTTCCTTGCATATGCACTGTGTCAGCATGTTTCATTAAAAAAAAAAAAAAATTTAAAGCATGAAATCTCTCTTCCGTTCTTGAATATGCATTATTGAATGTTGATGTGAAATAGATGAGCTGATTAAATGCATTTCTCTCGCGAAATTCGAATTATGCTCTTACTTGTGAATTTAACCCATTACGTGTCTTCTGAGCTGAGATAAACAGGGATGTGGAGTTGATAGAAACGTCCTAGAGAGACCTGACAGAACATTCAAAGGACCGAACTCAAGTTATATGGTTATGTGGATTTCGTGGAGGCTAGCACTTCGAGGCAACATAGTACGAGTCTGCTCCGCCACTGCGGTACCCTTGCGGTTGGTCGGGACGGGAATACTTCACACCGTCCAAGCTCTAGTCCAAGTAGCCGAGAAAATAGCCAAGCGACCCTTGACTTGACTCGCGTCAAAAGGACGAGGATGAGTGAGAGCAGGAAGGTTTCTAATCCGAGTAACCGGGAAAATAGGCGAGCGACCCTCGGCTTGACTCGCGTCAAAAGGAGAAGGAACCACGGTCCGAGCAAGTCACAATCCGCACTTCAAGGCAACAAATCCACCACCATTGTGATAGTCCACACGTTTCTCATGTGAAAGCATCATTGAAATCCCAAATCAGATGACACTATAGCTGGCCGAAAAACACTCAACACTTTGAAGCTCGAATCAATCACGTGCAAGAAGAAGCAATGAAGCGTAACCATATAGCGAGAGTTCGGAACCAAGAGTGCAGTTCATGGGTTTAAAAAGGACTATCTCCCAGACATCCGAATTGATTTGGATTTCAGCTCTGAGGTAACATGTATCAAGTTAATTCCATGACTGAGCATGATGATATGAGTAATGATTGAGTTATGCGTAGAAAAGCAAGTCTAGACTAGCAACTCATATTCATGTGCATTTATTCAAGACATCGAAGAACGAGTGTGATGTTTTTTTGTTCCTTCTATGACTTAGTTCTTGTTCGGGACGAACAAGTTTAAGTGTGGGGTGGTTTGATGAGTCGTATTTATACGACTCGTCGAATCAACTAATCCCGTCTATTTCGATACTTTTTTGATGCGAACAGTTACTTTTCAGTGTTGTTTGCATCTCAGGTGTTTCGGAAGCTCTGGAAGGAAAATGCGCTCAAAGACGGCATTTCGGTGCTAAAATCATCACATGTAGTTCATGGAGTCTAATCGAGAGCCGAAGTCAAAACGGACGAGCAGAGGAAGAGATGCACCTCAGATCGGATCACGGACGCAGGCAATTTTAACTCGCCATAAAATGTACACTGTCCGCGCCATAAAATGTACACTGCCCGCGCCGATAAACTTCTCATCGTCCGCGTCGATGACGTCATCAACGCGTTTTGATGACGTCAGCAGGCCGAAACTTGGAAATTAAGCCCAAAATTCAGACTTGGAAACCCTAGGACCTTCCCTATAAATACAACCACATGCATTAGGGTTTAGCATCCATCTAGCCATCTCATCATCCATCATTCGAGACGACTCTGGAGAGAAGACAACAATTCGGCATAGAGAAGAATTTCTACTTTTATTATGTCCTTTATTTCCAGCATGTGTAGCTGAACCCCTCATTCGGGCTAGGGCTGATATATTGTGATGCATGTTTTGAGACTTGGTTTTTAATGCAATTTTATGTTCTACTAGTTCTTGTGCATATTTATCCCGGACTGAATTGTGAAGCTAAGTGGAGACTTGCAATGGTAAAGCTTAGCCGAACAATTCAACCCCTTATTTTGCTGCTTGTTTGATACTGAAACGTTAGGACAAGTAGTTGCACTTAATCTAGCATAACCTGAAACGGAGTGTTAGGTTCACTAGAACTAGAAGTCTATAACCTGAAACGGAGTAGATTGTGATGTAAGTGCTTGAAATGGCCTTACTTTAGGTTATAACCTGAAACGGAGTAACCACACTTAAGAACATAAGATCAGATCATTAGAAGTCGATGATAAACTAAGTCACAGTAGAAAGCCCTAGACCGAATGCTCTCTCATATTGAATCACAACCTTTTATTTACTCGCACCTTTAACAATCTGCTCATCCCCAATTGCCTTTTTTCTTTTCAGTCACAGAACAACAAGTAACCTCACCAGCTCCCTTGGGTTCGACCCTTGCTTGCCACTACACTAGTTTCTCGCAAGGAAATTATAAATATTAAATTTGCAGGTCAAACGACGCCTGTCAGTATACCATCAACAGATGCAAAGTAGAAGCAAGTATCATACTCACTTCTCTTAAATCCAAGACTCAGTACAAATTTGTCAAACTTCTGATACAAAAGTCTAGGACTTTGTTTCAGACCATACAAGGACCTTTTAAGAAAACACACATGTTTAGGGTATTTTTTTTATCAACATATCCTTCAAGTTGTCTCATGAAAATCTTTTCATCCAAATCCCCATGTAAAAAAGCAATTTTTACATCTAGCTGGTCTACTTTAAGATCTAAGCAAGTAGCTCATGATATCATAAGTCTAATAGTCATAAACTTAACTACTGGAGAGAAGATTTCAGTGAAGTCAATACCTTTCCTTTGTGTGTATCCCTTAGCCACCAATCTGGCTTTATATCTCAAAGGTTCCTCCTTGGCTAGTCCCTCTTTCAGTGTGAAGATCCACCTGCACTGAACAATCTTGTGAGACTTAGGTAATGGAACCAATTCCCATGTCTTATTTACCTTCAAGGAACTAATTTCATCCTCCATGGCAGCCTGCCATTTTTTCCTTTTCCTTGAAGTCATGGCCTCTAAATATGTTTGAGGTTCGGGCTCCTTCAACTCTTGGGCAGCTGATCGGTTGTGATATAGTAGGAAATATTCAAATGTAAATTCGAATACTATTTGCTAGTCACGTGATCAAAACATTTATAAAAGCTCGGGAATCCGAGGTCGAACCCACAAGATAGGTGATTAAACCAATAGTGCTAAAGATTAAATAGAATGTCTAAAGTTTGGGTGGGGGGGTTTGTTCCTCTAGAGAGGTTGATAGCAAGAATTTCACTATCCAAAGAGAGGTTCGATTAACGAAAAGAGTTTAACAATCAATAAAAAAATGACTAGGGATCTAATCCTCCAACTAAACAATTATTGTGATGGTAAAATAGGACACCATTGATGAAGTCTCATGCACACGATTAGAATTTAGCCATGCGACATTAATACTAAGTTTAACTCTCGCCACAACTTAATACAAAGGGGTCACATCTCGCATAATCCCTCACGCTCTCGCTCTATTGGCACTATAGGATAGGATTACCTAGTCTCAAACCCTAGCTCTATTGACTAGATAATCTTACACTTGTTAAATCCATGCCATTCTCATTAGAATTAGAGTGTCGCCATTTAACACAAAAACTCTAATGCTCCTTCATTTAGATCATTTGAAATCATGCTTTTCAACGCTAGTTACATCAAACATGAAATCAAGCATAATTGCTATTGAGGAATTCTCACAAACACCTTATAGGCAATTCGAAACATTAAGTTCAAATGAAGAGGAATCATATGCAAAATCATTCATCAATAGCATTCATAATATTTACAAGGTCACAAACATGTTTAGGGAATTCATAGATCCCCAACCAAGGTCACTACTCACTCATAGTGAGTTTACAACAAAAACAATAATAAAAGTGCAAACAACCATATGGAAGTAGAGTTTAGAACTTCAAAACCAATATGGAGATTCAAGATGTTGTTGAAGCTCTTCCTTCTCTCTAAAATCCAAGATTTCCTCCAAAAACTGCTCTCCAAACCCAGAAAATCGGCCCCCCTATGTTTAGAAACCCTAAGTTTCTATTTATACCCCAAAGTTAAAAATCTAATTTTTATGACAGCGTGCGTTCGCATGAACTGAACTATGCGAACGGATGGATTCTTGTTGGGTCTTGACATCAACTGAAGAGTTGTAGCTCTTTGAGTTACCTTTCCAACAAGCCAAAAATCAGCCAAATCGGACATCGGACACGCCCTGGACGGTCAAAACACTCCGGCAAGGTCAGTGCGCACAGCTGCCCAAAATCTGCCTTGTGCGATCGTGGCTCTGACTTGTGCGATCGCATAGAGATTTATGCGACTAGTCCGACTTGTGCGATCGCACAACGTTGTGCGATCGCATGGAATTTCTGTGCGTCTAGTCTGTTTTATGCGCTCGCATGGAATGGACTGTGCGAACGCACAAGGCTTTTCTGGCAATCTTAACCTCCGAATTTGGTCTCGGCGTCAACTAGAGAGTTGTAGCCCTTTGAGTCAGCTTTCCAACAAGCTTTGAAACAACAGAATCGGACACCAAATGAGCTCTCTAGGTCTAAAATACTCCGGAGAGGTCTATGTGTCCCGTAATGCCTGAAAATCCATGTTTTTGCTCCGGAATGCTCGGTTTTGCTCCAAAGTCAATGCCCGCTTGTGTTCTCAGCTTAAACTCTGTAATTTGCCTGAAATGAACCACAAGGCATCAAATAGCAAGTGAAATCGTGATAAAACGAACGAAACAATAAGCATAGAGGTCGCCTAAAATGCGTATATTTTAGAGCTATCAAATCACCCCACACTTATCGTTTGATCGTCCCGAGCAAACTAGACATATAGGTCAACAACAAGAAGGCATTTTGCTCAATCATGATCGTCTCAAAGAAACTCCATATGGTTACGAAAACTAACTCAAAAGATTAAGAAACAAAACATACTACTAACTAACCACTTTCGTAGGTAACACGAGTGCATTTAGCGAATTCACCAAGCCTTTAAACCCCTAGGCTACCCTAGTGGAGGAGTTGTAGTCTCCTGAGAGTTTTCAGAAACGGGAATACTCACAAATCCCACAAAGAGAACAATCATCCAATTAGGCATTTTAAACTCCCAATTTTCAAAGTACTAGGCAAGGTGTTTTTCATGGAGTTCATAATGTATTCAACTAGATATGTGCATTCAATCACTACATGAGTCCTCTTCGAATCCTTATGGAAATTCATGAATTAGGACATTCAAGCAAATCAAAGCAAAGACTAATAAATCTTTAATCAAGGATTCTAGTCATTTTCTATATTGGTGACTTCAAGAAAGTGATCAAATCGTCGCAAAGAAATCTTGTTGGATCACTCACCAATGCTAGCAAGGAGGCTAGTCCATTGGCTTGTGAGCTTAGAACTCATTCTCAAGCCTAGGACGCATAGGTCACTTAGTCGTAAGAGAAGAGGAGTTCCAACATTATATTTTTTTGTAAATACTTGCAAGTCATTTCATGCCTAAGTATAAAAGAATACGAGATTCATCCCTTAGTGAATTCTTGCTAGTAAGTATCAATTGCCCCATTGGTTTTCATGCTAGAGAATGGCGGGATAGCCGATTGTCAAATCTAAGTGCTTTGTATTTTCTTTTTCTTTTTTCTTTCAAATGGCCTTTGGCCTACAAATGCTTTCGAGGGGGGACTTACCTCCCTAACCCCCGGCATTTGTATATTTTGCTCAAAACTTCTCGTGTACATCGAGAGAGTTTTTAGTCGGGGCTTTGCCCTCTTTTGACCGTAAGAATGAAGCATATATATTTTTTTATTGGGGCCCATTTTTTGCCCTCTTTTGACTCCACACTAAGAACTTGACAAAGGGCTAAGCGTTAAAAATGGAGCATGACAAACCAACGGGACAAAATCCACTAGATAAACAAGGTCGCTAAGGTCACCTAAAGGCAATCATGGCATGCAAGGGTTTTGGAGTTATAAATCATTTTGATTTTATGCTTTCAAAGATCAACTCTTTAGTCTCAACGAGAAAAAGCTTAGAATGAAAGATAAAGAAGTGCTAGTAGATGCTTTGATCCTCAAGAATGAAAGTCAACAATCCAATCCATTAGTCATCTAAAGGATCAATCAAGTGAAATCATGCACGACTAGTTGAATTTGGAGATGAAAATATTCGAAAATGTAGCCTTGCCTAGAATTTTTGTTTTTATTAATAACTTGAAATTTTTGGATGAATTGCACAGTAGTGTTAGCGTTTTCCCTTAAACATGCAAGTTGAAAGGATTCCATACATGAAAGCACGTCAAGTAAGCACAAACATCGCGTGTAGTCAAAACATAGGCACCCCACACTTATGCCCTATCACGACATCTAGTTAACTAAGCACATGTTAAGAAATTATCAAATATAGGCATTCACACATGCATAGTTCATATCCTCAAATTTGTGTACGAATCAAATAGAAATCCAATCAAAATAGATATTCTTAAAGATCGGGGGAGAAAACACTCACAAGCCTAGTTTAACGTCTTGGCTAAGACGGAGCCAATTCTCCTCTTGGGAGATAAGAAGCACGCTTGAGGAGTCTTTTGCTAAGATCCCTCCTCAAGCGGGGCCTTGCACTTGATCGTGTCAAACCACCTTCAAATCTCATTTGAATTTCCTCCCATCAAGCCTACAATGGACTTTCCTTTGGGAGCATGACCCCTTCAAGTATGAAAATCCCTTAAAAATTAAGGGGCCATGGGAGCTTTTTCCGAATAGTCTTTGGAAATATAGCAAGAAGCTCCAAAACTTGTCTCGAGACTTCGTAGTGAAGGAGTCTTCAAAAATTGTCTCGAGCTTGATGGGCACACCCTCATTAAGGTTTTCAATTATTTCCTTGGGTGCCCAATTCTCAATCTCCCTCATTAAACTTTCGTCTTCTTGAATGCGAGGTCGGTCTTTAGTCTCTTCCATGAAAACCTCAACAAAGTCTTCATACTTTTGAAGTTCTTGTGGCTCAATATCCTCTTCCTCAATCTTATCCTCATCAAGAATTCGGGATTCACATTTAGGCTCTTCTATAGCGGGAGGGAGGAGTTCTTCTTCATCAATAAAAGTCATTTCCTCTATGCAAGAGGCATCATCCTTGAAGAATTCCTCGTCGGAGAGCCAAAACGTTGACGGAGTGGTGAAATCTTGTGTGTTCTCAACCCAATGATCTTGAAACATGCTTGTAGTCGAAGATGATGCACTTTCATGTTCCAATTTATCTTCGGTGCAAGATTCACCATCACACGCCTCATGAAAAATTTGGGGAGCCGCTCCCTTGAACTCATCCTCCATTGCTTGATCCCAATTTTTTCTTGAGGCATTAGATTCATGAACTTCTTCTTTTGAAACCTCTTCTTCATCATCCAAGTCCCCATTTTCCATTGCTTGCCGCACTAATATGCTTTCCAACACCTTTCTTTGAGCAATAAGTTCATCCATGCGTTGGCTAATTTGTAGCATGTCTCTATTCGACTTCTCTTGGGATGCAAGGAGTGTGGCAAGCAATGCTTTTATATTAGAGGGCTCACTTGAAGGTTGAGAAGGTGGAGGGTATGGAGGGTAGGAGTCTCCAACTTCAAGGCATTGCCTATCATCCCAATTCGGAGTGTTATAACAAGTCGGATAGCCATGATCTTCCCAATAGGCATTTCGTTGCTCCTCCTCTTGATCATATTCTTCGTTGTATGAGACTTGTTGGTTGTGGTTGTTCATCCAATAATCTTCACAATGGGCATTTGGTTGATCATCTTCATAATAATCTCCATTGTGCATGACTTGTTGGTTGTAGGGGTCCATCCTCGCAAAATAATAGAACAAAAGTTAGCAAGAGATATGAGAGAAAAGAAGAATATACAAGCATAAGAGAAAGAAAATTATTTACAAGAATAGACAAACTAAACAATCTATTAGCACCTAGTTATTTAACCTATCCCCGGCAACGGCGCCATTTGATCGGTTGTGATATAGTAGGAAATATTCAAATGTAAATTCGAATACTATTTGCTAGTCACGTGATCAAAACATTTATAAAAGCTCGGGAATCCGAGGTCGAACCCACAAGATAGGTGATTAAACCAATAGTGCTAAAGATTAAATAGAATGTCTAAAGTTTGGGGGGTTTGTTCCTCTAGAGAGGTTGATAGCAAGAATTTCACTATCCAAAGAGAGGTTCGATTAACGAAAAGAGTTTAACAATCAATAAAAAATGACTAGGGATCTAATCCTCCAACTAAACAATTATTGTGATGGTAAAATAGGACACCATTGATGAAGTCTCATGCACACGATTAGAATTTAGCCATGCGACATTAATACTAAGTTTAACTCTCGCCACAACTTAATACAAAGGGGTCACATCTCGCATAATCCCTCACGCTCTCGCTCTATTGGCACTATAGGATAGGATTACCTAGTCTCAAACCCTAGCTCTATTGACTAGATAATCTTACACTTGTTAAATCCATGCCATTCTCATTAGAATTAGAGTGTCGCCATTTAACACAAAAACTCTAATGCTCCTTCATTTAGATCATTTGAAATCATGATTTTCAACGCTAGTTACATCAAACATGAAATCAAGCATAATTGCTATTGAGGAATTCTCACAAACACCTTATAGGCAATTCGAAACATTAAGTTCAAATGAAGAGGAATCATATGCAAAATCATTCATCAATAGCATCCATAATATTTACAAGGTCACAAACATGTTTAGGGGATTCATAGATCCCCAACCAAGGTCACTACTCACTCATAGTGAGTTTACAACAAAAACAATAATAAAAGTGCAAACAACCATATGGAAGTAGAGTTTAGAACTTCAAAACCAATATGGAGATTCAAGATGTTGTTGAAGCTCTTCCTTCTCTCTAAAATCCAAGATTTCCTCCAAAAACTGCTCTCCAAACCCAGAAAATCGGCCCCCCTATGTTTAGAAACCCTAAGTTTCTATTTATACCCCAAAGTTAAAAATCTAATTTTTATGACAGCGTGCGTTCGCATGAACTGAACTATGCGAACGCATGGATTCTTGTTGGGTCTTGACATCAACTGAAGAGTTGTAGCTCTTTGAGTTACCTTTCCAACAAGCCAAAAATCAGCCAAATCGGACATCGGACACGCCCTGGACGGTCAAAACACTCCGGCAAGGTCAGTGCGCACAGCTGCCCAAAATCTGCCTTGTGCGATCAGGGCTCTGACTTGTGCGATCGCATAGGGATTTATGCGACTGGTCCGACTTGTGCGATCGCACAACGTTGTGCGATCGCATGGAATTTCTGTGCGTCTGGTCTGTTTTATGCGCTCGCATGGAATGGACTGTCCGAACGCACAAGGCTTTTCTGGCAATCTTAACCTCCGAATTTGGTCTTGGCGTCAACTAGAGAGTTGTAGCCCTTTGAGTCAGCTTTCCAACAAGCTTTGAAACAACAGAATCGGACACCAAATGAGCTCTCTAGGTCCAAAATACTCCGGAGAGGTCTATGTGTCCCGTAATGCCTGAAAATCCATGTTTTTGCTCCGGAATGCTCGGTTTTGCTCCAAAGTCAATGCCCGCTTGTGTTCTCAGCTTAAACTCTGTAATTTGCCTGAAATGAACCACAAGGCATCAAATAGCAAGTGAAATTGTGATAAAACGAACGATAGCATAGAGGTCGCCTAAAATGCGTATATTTTAGAGCTATCAGCAGCAACCAAAGCTGATAGAATTAGGTCAGCATAAGCATATCTAGGCGGTCTCCTAATTTCCTTCCTCCTTGTTCTATCCCTAGATAACTGATAGTGTGCAAGCAGTGGCGGATCCAGCGCCTCTAGACAGGGGGTCCAAAAAAAATTTTTATCTTAGAGTCGTCAAATAAATTAAATTTAAGATATATTTAATTATTAATAATAGAATTTAAATTAATTGGAAATAATTTAAATTAATAAATATGTATTGTATTTCATATTTATAGCTTATTGGTCGAAAAATAAGTTAATTAAGGTCTAAATAATACGAAATTGAGTTTATTTAGTGATAGTTATACTTAATTGAAACATTAAATCCAATTATTAGCTTAAATATTTACATATTACGGTTAGCCAAACCAAACATAAAGACATAATAGACCAGCTGGTAGGAATGTATATACATGGGCTGGTAGCTAAGGTTTGATTCCTACTTAATGAAATTTTTTTGCACAATTTGAGAGGGGTCCTGGCCCCCCCATGCCCCCCCTTGGATCCGCCTCTGTATGCAAGGTTTTGTTGATTCTCGTCATGGTGTTCCTCCACCTGATTCTGAGGCTCTTCATGATCTTGTTCTCCCTCTGGTTCATTTCATGGTTCTTCATGAGGGTTTTCAGGAACATGGCCAACTACTTGCTCTATTTCAGGAGGATCTAAGGCAGTGGGACTCAAATCTATGGGCACAGGGGAAGCTACAGGTAATGTGCTAAGGCCATTTGCAGATTTCTCCTTACAGGGGAAACTATCCTCATCAAATTGTACATCTCTACTAATCAAGACTTTTACCCCTCTAGCAATCCTATCCCATAACCTATACCCATTTGTTCCCAACTGTTTCTGGTATCTTAAGAACACACTTGATGGCTCTAGGATCCAACTTACCCTCGCAAATACCCTAAGTTCTGACAGGTCTGGTATCTTACCACTCCATAACTCCATATGGCATTTAAACTCTAAAGCTCAATTAGGACTCCTGTTAATCAAGTAGAAAGCAATATACAAAGCTTCTCCCCAAAAAAAACTTAGGTAAACTAGAAGTAAACAATAAGCATCTCACCTTTTCAAGTAGAGTTCTATTCATCCTTTCCGCAACACCATTCCGTTGAGGAGTTAATCTAACAGTTTTATGCCTAAGTATACCATTTTCTTTACAGAAATTATCAAACTTAGCATTACAAAATTCCAAACCATTATCAGTTCTAAGAGTTTTACATTAGAACTACACTGGTTTTCCTCTAATAGTTTATATTCTTTAAATTTTTCATCTTTGGTTTTTACAAGAAAGGTCCAAACTCTTTTAGAGTAATCGTCAACAATGCTTAAGAAGTATTTATTTCCACCATAAGTTAACTGGGCCTTAGGTCCCCACAAATCAGCATGCAGGTAATCCAATATATGTTTACTAGAATGTATACCAGCAGTAAATTTCAATCTATGTTGTTTAGCTAAAACACAAGGCTCACAAAAGTCAAGATCACTAATTGTTTCCTTACCAAACATGCCTTGCTTAAGATGCCACCTAATTGTGGCTCTTTTATCTGCATCAACTAGGTTACCTTCATCCACATTCTTATCAGGGTAACAACCATCAAGGTAATACAAGCTGCCATTTTTCTTTCCATACAGAACTAACTTATCAGATTTAAAGACATTCATGGCACCATTTTTAGCAGTATAAGAACATCCCAAATCATCCAAAACACCAAGAGAAATAAGATTTCTCCTCAGACCCGGTGCATGTCTAACATTAATAAGAGTGACCATCTTACCATTTGACAGTTCTAGTGTGACTGACCCTTGACCCTTAACCTTACACACATTATCATTCCCCATGAATACACTTTCTCCACTACAAGATTTGTAGTCTTGAAACCATGATTCATTGGGACATATGTGGAAGGAACACCTTGAGTCAAGGACCCATTGATCACTTATGGGCTTATCAGTCACATTAAGAACTTCAGGGGAATTGATGTTCTGGTTTCCTGCCACAACAATATTAGTCTCATTGTTTTGTGATTTATTTCTAGTAAGAAAATTATGACAATTCCTTATAAAATGACCCAGCTTTCTACAAAAAAAACATTTTCTTGGAGGTCCCTGATATTTAGAATCCTTTTTCTGATCTGTTTTAGGCTTGCTATCAGATGAGTTATTACTAGCATATGACTTATTCTTATATGAATTAAACTGACCAGGCTTGGTTTCAGCAAATAAGCCTGACCCAGCCTTGGACTTGGAACCCTTGAGTTCCATTTCCCTGGTCCTCAAGGCAGTACAGAACTGATCAAAAGAAGGAACAGTTCCAGCATATTGAAAAGCATCCTTAACAACTTGATAAGTGTCAGGGATTGAATTCATCAAAATCATAATAGTGCTAGTTTCATCAATGGCATGAGTAGTTCTAGTTAACATCAAGGTCATTGTTAAGAAATCATCCAAGTTATCATTAATTGATTTACTTGGATCCATTTTGAAAAAAATACAGAAGCTTTCAAATAACTCAAGTTTGGGGTAACTTGGTTTTCAAACAGGGTTTTTAGTTTATCCACATTTCAAGAGGAGTTTTAAGAGTACATACCTTCCTGATAATATTGTCACTAAGACTAAGTATTATCAGGTTGTATGCCTCGGCATCAATGTCCCTCTTCCTCTTCTTTTCATCCTCAGTCCACAGAGTGGCATCCTTCTCCAAGGCCACAACCACCTTGTTATGAGCCAGCAGAGCCTTCATCTTGAGACTCCACACTTGGTAGTCTGGTTTCCCATCAAAAGGTGCGATTTCCATCCTTCCAGTCCCCATGATTCCTCTCAAAACATAATAAATAGTGAATGAGAATCAATAGGTACAACAAGATTCACAAAACCAAAGAATCAACCAATAACTAGTAATCAAAATGGCTCTAGTACCACTATAGTAATTCCTTAAGCTAATCTTAGGATTGGATTTCAGATTACTAGCGAAAACCCTAATTGAATTCAATGCCCAATTAAGCCCTAAATTGAGAACTCAATGTGAATGCAAAGAACACAAGGATTTTATACTGGTTCACCTCTAGGTGAGAGGCTAATATAGTTCGGCTCACTGTCGGAGCTTGATATGCACTATCGGTGGCTCGAAACGCACCAAGATTGCCCGGAGATGGTTACACAAGAACACACGCACGGACTCAGCCAATTACAACTCAAACCAGCTGCACTCTACCAAATCGAACGCCAAAACACGCCTGGATATCCATCGAGTAGAAGCCCTCTATCAATTCGTCAAGACAATCATGCTTAGAGGTCGAACGAGAGAGAATTCTGTTTGCGTAGAGTAACCCTAGCTCGAGTTCTTCTTTCCCTTTTAAATCCCCGCCTTTGCTTCCAGATTGAACGTACGCCGTTGGATACGCCAGCTCCCTTCTAATCTTGCTCGTCCATCAACAACAAACATAACGACTCTTCAAACTCGGATCCACACCTTGACGTGCCACTCTCCGATTGGCTGGCATTACTTTCCCTCGGCTATGACTTTTCGCCTTTAGCAACAGCCTTCTCGCTTTTGCAACGAACCAATTAGTCTTCCTGGAAACAGCAACAAGCACTTCCCTTCTTCAGCAACGACCCTTGAAAATTTTAGCGACGACTGCAGAAAATACCTAGCAATGTCTGCTTTATTTCCAACAGACATTTTAGCCAACACCTGGCTGGCAGCAGCTTATAGCTCTACTGATGGCACAAACTTGAGTACTATAGGAGTTTAACCATAGATGAAAAGTCCATAGAAATTACCTATATATATTTGTCACACAGACTCCGACAGTCTTATCATGGGCATATCATAATCAATATCCAAATTGAAATTATCATTTGAATATAATCCTCTTCAAGTTTTTCTTCCTCTGTGCAATTGTCTTTTTTTCTCTCGATTGGGTCGGTGCAATTGTCTTTTGACCGACCCATATTCAACATGCATAGATGCTTGGAGGTTGATGAGAAATGATATTGATTTTTGACTAACCAACTCAGAAATATCAGTGTCGGATTGAATCATTTGTTGCTTCGGTTGAGGTTTCATTGGTTGTATGTTCTCGATCGACTCCTACATCTTCTCTAACACGTCGACCTTTCAAACTGGCATGCTCTTTCTCCTCTGAATACTATTCAATTGTCGAGCCATATTGTATGATCAAACCAGGTTTTTCATAATGCGATTATGGTTGACAACGCGGAAGCATCCGATCATAATTTTATGTGATTCTCTGAAATTGTTTGTTTAGTTTTTTACACTTCAGCATCTGATAGTTCTTGATCCATAGTCATCTCTCAGTGAAAGGCACCAAATGATACAAACGAAAGGGTTTCGTATCGAGTTATATAAGATAGATGAGAAGGGTTTGGGGAAGAAAAGGATGAGAAGAGCGACAAAAGTTGAAAACGAAACAATTTAGGGAAAAGTACAAATTGATTATCCGAACTACCATCTATTTCAAGACAAGTACCGAACTTATAATTTTTGCAAATCTAGTACCAAGAGATCAAATTGCAATAAAAGAAACTTAGATTACAAACACCGTTAACTTTTTAACCTTAACATAAACACATTTTTTAATTTAAAAACGGGAAGGCCTTTCCCTGGAGCTTTATTAATAGGATCAAACAACCTGATCCATGGCCTAAATTACAAAACTGATGAGACAAGTTATAGCATCTATAGGCATCCACCGAATGAAAAACATTCTACTCAAAGGAGTAGGAAACATAGGCCTTCAGGCTTCAGGTGGCAAACAGTTCCCTACATCAGGTAACAGAGAGCAAAAATATAACAAGTGTAGCTGAAAGTACTAAAAACAGGGAGTAAATGACAACTACACAAAGAGAAATTAAGCTAGAACACCAGAAGGAGAAGAGAAGTGTGCGCCAGAAGGAGCAAAAACTGAAGCGGATGCTGCCAACATGATCCTGGCGCGATATTCTACTTGGATTATGAGGATGGACCAGCGGAAAGGCCATCCAGTCCCCTTGAAATGCAACTCTGACTGACTTTGGGATGTAGATGACTGACAAGAATGTACAATCTTGGCCTAAGAAGGAGACAGCAACATTACACATGTTTTCTATCTCGAGACGTGCTGAAAAGAGGCATTCGGGAAGCATTCTCTGAGAGTCCGCCACTGTCTGATCCTGTCACAGAGAAAGAATAGTTAGATAGATACGACATTTCTGACAACACAATTGTTGAAGCTATACATGAATTACGTTAATGCCATATACAAATAATACTCAGCAGCTCATAGCTGAAAAACATTGATGGAGAAAAGAAGTATCAATCATTGAAAACTTTTTTATACGAACAGAGGTCATGGGTTACGAAATCAATAAATGGAGAAAAGAAAGAACCAATAATTGTTTTTCTTCATAAGAACCGGGGAACAAGAACAAAATAGATGATGTCTTCTGATGTGATCATTCAGTGTTAGCACATAAAAATCAACCAATACCTCTTATTTCCTAAAAAAGTCACGTCATATAGGCGAACAAATAGGCAGATAGAAGATCCAGAGTTAATCAAAAAATTAGATGGTTCTTGGAAACTTCGTGAACAGCCATAGCAACCATTCTTCTTACAATCGTCGGCAACAGGTTACTAACAACTCCCGATGGTTACACTAACATCACAGATGTCGTTACAGGGCGTGGGAGAAGGAACCTGGAAAAATCAAAGTCGCCGATCATGGAGACAGTTGGAGATAGAGGAGACGGAGGAATTAACCCTGTTAGCTGTGTAAGTTTTTTATTGCAATTTGATCCTTGGGTACTAGATTTGTAAAAATTATAAGTTCGGTACTTGTCTTAAAATATCATGATAGTTCAGATAACCAAATTATACTTTTCCAACCAATTTATAGGCATGACAAACCAAGCTCAAGACAAGATGCGTCAGTTGGTTGCTGTTGCTTGGTTTGTCTTGAGCTGCAAAGATGGAAGAGGCCGTTGACTAATGCCTTTTAGATGTTTGTGGAATTTTTGCACCATACATTTTTATGCCTTTTTTTGCACCATATTTATGTGAATTAAAATGGGTGCGGTTCAGGTACAAACCTGTTTATAAATAAAAATTACAAACCAATTATAAAGCCGACACGTGTCCCTGTTTAGTCGAAATCCCGAAGAAAACACGGAGGGGTATAATAGTCATTTCACACGAATGGGTATAAAACATAATAATATTATTTTCAATTTAGTCCACAAGTTGTTAGTGTTCAGACTTAAAATGGTATTGTTCAGACTTAAAAATACTTAATAATCAGACTTAAATGGTATTGTTCAGACTTAAGATGGGATTGTTCAGACTTAAAAATACTTGATAATCAGACTTAAATAGTATTGTTCAGACTTAAGATGGTATTGTTCAGACTTAAAAATACTTAATAATCATACTTAAATGGTATTGTTCAGACTTAAGATGGTATTGTTCAGACTTAAAAAGGTAGTGTTCAGACTTAAATGGTAGTGTTCAGACTTAAATGGTAGTGTTCAGACTTAAAATACTTAATGTTCAGACTTAAAAATACTTAATAATCAGACTTAAATGGTAGTGTTCAGACTTAAAATACTAATGTTCAGACTTAAAAAGGTAGTGTTCAGACTTAAATGGTAGTGTTCAGACTTAAAATACTTAATGTTCAGACTTAAAAATACTTAATAATCAGACTTAAATGGTAGTGTTCAGACTTAAATGGTAGTGTTCAGACTTAAAAAGGTAGTGTTCAGACTTAAAAAGGTAGTGTTCAGACTTAAATGGTAGTGTTCAGACTTAAAATACTAACGTTCAGACTTAAAAATACTTAATAATCAGACTTAAATGGTAGTGTTCAGACTTAAAATACTAATGTTCAGATTAAAAAGGTAGTGTTCAGACTTAAATGGTTGTGTTCAGACTTAAAATACTTAATGTTCAGACTTAAAAATACTTAATAATCAGACTTAAATGGTAGTGTTCAGACTTAAATGGTAGTGTTCAGACTTAAAAAGGTAGTGTTCAGACTTAAAAAGGTAGTGTTCAGACTTAAATGGTAGTGTTCAGACTTAAAATACTAATGTTCAGACTTAAAAATACTTAATAATCAGACTTAAATGGTAGTGTTCAGACTTAAAATACTAATGTTCACACTTAAAAAGGTAGTGTTCAGACTTAAATGGTAGTGTTCAGACTTAAAATACTTAATGTTCAGACTTAAAAATACTTAATAATCGGACTTAAATGGTAGTGTTCAGACTTAAATGGTAGTTTCAGACTTAAAAAAGTCTGAACAATGTTTTTTTAATTCTGAACATTGTTTTTTCAACTATTTGTCATTACTGGTTTAAGTCTGAACAATGTTTTTTAAGTCTGAACGAACATTGTTTTTTCAAGTATTATCATTACTGGTTTAAGTCTGAACAATGTTTTTTTAAGTCTGAACGAACATTATTTTTTCAAGTATTTGTCATTACTGGTTTAAGTCTGAACAATGTTTTTTTAAGTCTGAACGAACATTATTTTTTCAAGTATTGTCATTACTGGTTTAAGTCTGAACAATGTTTTTAAGTCTGAATGAACATTATTTTTTCAAGTATTGTCATTACTGGTTTAAGTCTGAACAATGTTTTTTAAGTCTGAACGAACATTATTTTTTCAAGTATTGTCATTACTGGTTTAAGTCTGAACAATATTTTTTAAGTCTGAACGAACATTATTTTTTCAAGTATTGTCATTACTGGTTTAAGTCTGAACAATGTTTTTTTAAGTCTGAACGAACATTGTTTTTTCAAGTATTATCATTACTGGTTTAAGTCTGAACAATGTTTTTTTAAGTCTGAACATTACTGTAGCAACAGTCAAAATTGCTACAGTAAAAGCCAAAATTGCTACAGTAAAAGTCTGAACATTACTGTAGCAACAGTCAAAATTTATTCTTATTGTTCAGACTTAACGCTTGATGATCAGACTTAAAAACGTACTGTAGCAAAATTCGAATTTTACTGTAGCAAATTTTAGGACAATTGTACCCCTATTATCTTTTATATATTTTTAAATAAGTCCACATGTGTTTTTGTATTTACAAAAAGAATCCCGACGGGAGAATTATCGGCTGAATTTTGATTGGTTCATTTTGACACGTGTCAAATTTTTTATGGGTTTGTAGTTTTTATTTATTATATTGGTTTGTATTTGATCCAAACCCAATTAAAATATGTTAATCTTCAAAATAGTTATCTTTTATATTTTAAAATATTATTAATTATGTTGAATTAAAAATATTAATTTTATGGTGTAACATAAGTAGTTCAATTGAACGGTAGTTGGCTAATTGCTAATATAACTAATTGACAAGTAAAAGTGTAAAACAACCGAGGATAAACAGTAATGGGATGTGATAATTTTAGTTACATGAATACTGGTTTATCATGCACTCATTTACCTCTTTTAAGTGCCTGCTACGGACAATTTCCACTACCTAAAATCTATTGATACATGTGCCACCATCTTAACCTATTGACAAAGAAAATTAAGGACATCCCACGGGGGATGCAAGTAGCGCTCCTCTAACATTGGAAATATTGTAATCTAATGTTGCTTCTATAAATTGGAAATATTGTAATCTAATGTTGCTTCTATAAAGAGGAGACAAGTGGTTATTTGTGCTGAAATTTTCCGTCCAGTACATTGTTTTGGAAAATAAAAAATATATCATGTATGCATTTCCTGTGCATATTCCATTAAATTGAATGGTGCTAGTTCAGTACGATTTTTGTTGGTAAAAAAATTCATTGTGAATTCCTGCAGCCTCCTAAGAATAAAAAATGCAGTATACAAAAAGTGTGTAGGAGGATATTTAGCTAATTGAATGACACATCAGCATGTTGGAAGGTGTTATATTCGTTAATACGCGAGACAACAACCACACCAACACCGACACCAGAGTAAAAAAAGTTCAACAGTTAAAACTCAGTAGGTACTTTCCTCATAAGAAGGAAGAGCCTTTGATCAAGTTGGAACTGGTTGAATGTTGTTGGATCACCCTTCATTAGACATAAAAGTCCACCACACGAAATGTATATTTCCCTGGCAAACAAGTCAAGCAGAAAATATTAGTTTATGTTCAATAAACAATTCAGAAATACTACATCAGAAACATACGCTCTGATGTTTGGGTAAGCGCCTTCCTCTGAAACTTTATAGAGCTTCCCGTGCGTTACATATTCATAACTATCCGCAAGTGAATGCTTCCCACCCTATGATAAGAGACATATTAGCTTAGCATCTACACGTGCAACACAAATTTTGTTTAGAACTTTAGATATTACACATTTATCCACTACATAGAATTGAGTGGAAAATGACACCCATGATACACTTGCGAAAGTTTCCTGTGAGCGAAATTGATGTAGGAAAAATAAATATTTGATAACTGTTCAGGGCAGCACATGAAAAAGTAAACAGCCTACACATTTTGTTCAGATATTACTTACTGATTAAATAATACATATTTATCGTCTATACAAAAGTGAACGGAAATGACACCGACGACACACTTGCGGAATCGATATAGAAAAATTACATGTTTGGCAACTGTTTAGGGAAGCATATGAAAAACTAAACAACCTAACACATAGAATTTCCGCATAGAT
Organism: Rhodiola kirilowii; assembly: GCA_033675215.1. Taxonomy (NCBI): domain Eukaryota; kingdom Viridiplantae; phylum Streptophyta; class Magnoliopsida; order Saxifragales; family Crassulaceae; genus Rhodiola; species Rhodiola kirilowii. Next base: position 21,606,958 of record CM066195.1, on the reverse strand, counting down.
ATGCCTTGCAAATGAAATATCACTAGAACAAAACTCTAAACTGCAATCTATACTGAAATATATATTATAAATAAAGCTGCGACAAAATGTTGTTGATAAACACGTGCAATACACATTAAATTTTTGGGAAGCCTAAATAGAACATGTAGCCTGAAAAGAAATAAAACCCGGGAAAACAAAACAGGGGGCAAAATAAGAAATCAAAATACAGATTATTACCCATAATCAACCATAGTTGACAGCAAGATTCATGAATCATGAGCAAAACACAATTAATCAGTTTTACAAAAAGAACAACTAGATCATATATCTGTGCAAGTAAACCATTTGTACAAGATTGAATTTGACACTATCAATCAGTTGTACCACCATGATACCATGTTAGGCGTACATCTTACACTGACTAAAAAATAATCCATAATTCTTATGAAAATGGAATACCGTCGTGAACTTTAAGCCGCTGATTACCATCTCAATTATCGTGATATAGTATAGAGATTATATAGACAACTAGAATCTTACTGTTGCTTGAAATATATATAATGAAGTATTAAAGTTGCTTTAAAGAGAAAAAAAAATCTCCAAAACCAACAAACAATTCATTATCAAACTGAAAATCTGATGGCTGGAAAAAACCATTGAATAAAGTTATGGTCATAGGTTTGAGAATGGGGGCAAGTGGGATGAGGATACCGGTGTATAATAGCCAGTGTCAGGCGTGCCATCAGTGCTGAGACCTGAGAGTAGTAGCGAGAGCGATTGAGAACTTTTCACCTGCTTTTATGGGATATATCTCAGTGATAAAATCTAACTGCATGTATGTCTCCAGTCTCCGATCTCTCACTCTTTGCCACAATGTGAACCACTACAAAAACCAAAAGATAAATATTTTTAATAATTTTTTTTGGCAGTAGAGAAAATGTTAAACTAGAAAATAGACAACAAGGGATTGGAGATTGAGTGGTTGTACAAGTAATTGATTAACAACCTCTGTTGAATTTTTCGCTCAAATCGTCGACCCTAAAAATATCTTCAAACAACGACATCCCAAATTACAGCCTCCCGAAATCTGCAAAAAACAAATGAAAATTAGGTTACTCATCGCTTGCTGATACACGATAGAGAATTAGACATATGGGAACGAAACCTATAGCTAGTGATCGAGAAAGAACAATATTGATGCTGCAGCAGAGTTTTGAAAAGTGGCGACTGGCGATGTTTGAGTTTAGTGGGCTGGATCTTCTTATTGGGCCGGATCTATCTTGGAAAAATCAATTCATAAATCAAATCGGCTGGGAAAGGAAAGTCCGCCAAACCCTAAATTGTCGATTAATCACGCTTTGGCGCTACAGGTATCTTCGGAGTATTATGCTTGTTGCTGATTTCATTTGTAGATGACTTTTTTTCTTCTTCCAAAGATTCATCTGTTTATTAAATTATCCTTGTCGCCCAATGCTTTTTTTTTTAATGTTACAAATGGTTCGATTGATATTATTTTACTGTCAACTTTGTGTTTAATTAAGCTCAACCTTTTGTTGCTTTCATCATCATACAGCAACATCTGAAGCCGGCAGGGTATGTCTTATTAACAAATGGCCTGGAATAATATTTTGGAAAAGGTTGCAACGATTTGTGCCCCTAATTTTTGTGACAGTCGTGTTTTATCAGGCTTCAAAAATATGGATTTCAGTTTGATTTATTTATGACTTTATTGTGAGATGTAGTCTGTAGGAATCATTTAATTAATAATTTTTATTTAATATTTTGTGATTTACCTGTTTTTAAAAATGTTATAGTTTAAAATAAATACGTTATTGGCGGAAGTTTTACAAACTTGTTCAGTCCCTATCCCTAAAGGTGGGGACATGGGCTATATAACATTATAACTACCATTCTCACCCATATATATCTACAATTTCAATTCACCAAGCAACGCACTGTTTTTATGTATTTTATATTTAACATTTGCATTATCCACATTCGTCATGACATAACATAGTCTATTTTGTTCTACAACATCACATTCAGACTCGAACACTCTTTTTTATAGTATATTCGTCAGTTCAGTCTTGTAACGTCCAAACAACTGTTAGTTAAGACTTAAAGCATACTCCTACAAGGTAAAGGTATCTTCCGAGTATCATGCTTGTTGCTGATTCCAATGATTGAAGACAAAAAGGGCATTGCTGTTTTGTGACTTTGTCCTTTCATTTGTTTATTAAATGATCCTTGTCCAATGCTATTTTTGATAGTCTAATGTTAGAATTGGTTGATGTATTACTGTCAACTTTGTGTTTAATTAATATCAATCTTTTGTTGCTTTCATCATCGCACAGCAACATCTGAAGCCGGCAAGTATGTTTTATAAGCAAATGGCCGGCACTTCCTTTCTTTTCGCTGCATTCATTTGGGTGGAAAATCTGGTTATTGGCCTCCCAAGATCCCCACACAAATCTTCCCCTTGGAGAATCATGTGCCTTCATCTGTTTTCTGCTGTGGAAGGTTGCTACTTTATACCCTCTCGTCGTGCTTTACGGTGATTGTTGATTTATGTCAATCAATTGTGATTTATGTCAATCAATTGTGATTTATGTCAATCAATTGTGATTTATGTACCATGGTTGAAAGTAGATGTCTGAAGCTCTCCGGATTATTCAGAAGAAACAATAATATTGGAACATGTTTTCTTTTCTAGTTTTAGTCTTGTTTATGTACAGTGCAACGGTATTTTGTTAATGGTCATAATCAATTATAATATTTTCTTCTATGCTTATTTTTGCTTTCCTCGAGTGCAGCCAGAGCTACAATTACCTATTAGGCATGATTAAATTCGACAAAATTGGAGTTTGTCGATCAAAATCTTGAGTCTGCTCTCTGAATCGTATATGTGACGAATCTGAAAACAAATACTGTGAAATCATAGTGGATACACCTTGTAACAAGGTCTTACTAAGATGGCAGGAAACTATCGATTTGCTATGGACCAAAAGGACATTGGTAGATTCTTGGTCACTACAATCGAAAGTGCCATTCAAGATCGTTTGATTGATAAGGAAATGAGAATGCAACACAAAGAACAATGTGCAGAAAGGTTAGCGGCCGAAGATGAGAGCTCTGATAATGACAAGGAAGTCAGATATGCTGATCAAGCAGTGCTGGCGAATCTTGATTGGGGGATTGATGCCCTTGAAGAAGCCATTAATACATCAAATATGGAAACCAAGGTCGCTCGGTTGAATCATGCCGAAAAGATGCTGCATGTGTGTGCCATGTTGAACTCAAGCCAGAAAACTGCAGGAGTTCCCAACTCTTACCTATCTGCTTGGGCTCACCTCAACCTCTCATATTTGTGGAAATTGCGGAACAACATTCAAAAATCAGTTCTGCATATTCTTGAAATGTTTAGTGTAGACCCGTTCTTTGCAAGGATAGATTTTGCTTCAGACATGTGGAAATCACTATTTCTCCCTCATATGAGCTCAATCGTTGGTTGGTATTCAGAGTCCAGACACAAGCTTGTAATGGAACTGATTCCCGATTCTGCTGATTTATCATTCACTGCGGATTTTGATCAACTCTTCCGTGAGTCTTTGGTTTTTTCAATGAGGCCGGATCAGTTGGAGAAAACACAAAAACTTGAGCAACTCTATGGGGAATCACTCGACGAGAATACCAAGCTTTACGCAAGATACTATAAAGACTGTATGAACATGGATTTACCAACCAATAAGAAGGTAGTTCCCATGTTACCAATTGCAGAGCCGCCAATGACTCCGTTGCATGAGGTGAGCCGCTTGATTCCTGATTATGTGCAGTTTGGACCTATTCTTCCCATAAGTGCTGGATTTTCTCCGAAGACTAAATCCAAAGATGAGGCAAGAGAAGCCTCCAGGTTAAATGATGGCTTTGAATACAAAATTTTACCCGCCGTATTTGTTCTAATAGTATCTCTTTTCCTTTATAATTATACTTTTTGAACTTTCACCTTGAGCAGGCTGAGTATTTCGTCAAGTTCACCACAGATTGTAGAGGATGCCTTATGGGATCAGGTGTGAACGAACAAAATTTTTTATACCCTTGTTAGTGCAATCAATAGCTCTTACTCAACAGATTTTTTTTGTCAGAATACTGTAGCTGAAGAAAATGAAGATGTCCTAGAATATGACCCTTATGTAAATTCTCTTGCCAGAATACATAAATTGCCATCTCCAAAGTTAAGAATGAAGGTTGACTACACTAGCCCAAGGGCACAGCCATCAAGAATGAAAAATCAACCACTATCTCCTAGAAGTTTTTCACCTATAGAGTCACCTAAGACTCCATCGCCGAGAATTCCATCTCCAAGGCCTAATACGTTGTCCAACAAAGAGTCTCCAACATTGCTGCGTCTTCTATCCTGTCGCACCGATTCCTCTTCAACTGCCTCGTTGCCCATTTCTCCTGATCTGTACAATGATTCAACTTTAACCTTCATAGACTCAGATGGTGAAAGGGTGGCGGTCAGTCTCATTAGTATAAAAGCAGTTACTGTTCTCTCTTCTTTTTTTTTTCCAACTGAAAACTGTCAGTGTGATCTGTTTGAGCTGGAATTGACCAATAATGATTTCACAATGCAGGAGGATCAGATAAGCCGCCGGAAAAATCTTAGCATCAACCGACATATGAACTTGGAGTAATAATTTTCGCCCCCTTACTTTGTATTGAAATAAGATATGTTATTATCCGCACCTGAAGATAAAAAGCATATTTCTTTTTGCATATGCAGTTCGCCTCATAAGTCACTCCCATCTTCGGACCAGATAACTCCCAGAACCAGACCACCAAAAGATTTTGTTTGCCCAATCACAAGCCAGGCTTTTAGTGACCCAGTTACTCTTGAAACAGGTCAGACATATGAAAGGAAGGCAATTCAGGAATGGCTGGAAAGAGGAAATACAACCTGCCCCATAACACGGCAAACACTCTCAGCCACTGTGTTGCCCAAAACAAATTATGTGCTAAAGAGACTGATCACTTCATGGAATGAACAGAATCCTGAAGTTGCTAAGGACTGGTCCTGCTCGAACACCCCTAAGAGTTCTTACACTTTACCCTCATCCAACGAGAGTTCACTGAAATCCACTTTGTCCGGGTCATATCATCTCCCTGTCCATACACACATGGGTGATCACTATAATGATAAAAGTAGAAGATTCAGGAGAACAAATGTTACGACATCACCAACCAGTGTGATCTCTCAAGCAGCTGTGGAGATCATAATCAATGAGTTGAAGCCTCATATCGCCTGCATCTGCAATTCTGTGGATTTACAACAATGTGAAGCAGCTGTTTTGGAGATCGCAAGAATATGGATTGAGTCGAAGGCTGATGCTGGGATACATCCTTACTTATCTGAACCAACAGTCGCAAACGGATTTGTTGAAGTATTATCAGCTTCTCCGAATAGAGAAGTTCTGCGGAAAACAATTTTTATTCTTTCTGAACTCATCTGTGCCAATGAAAGCGTTGGTGATTCACTAACCAGTGTGGATACTGATTTGGATTGCTTAACTACGCTATTGAAAAATGGCTTGGGTGAGGCTAGTGTCTTGATATACCAGTTGAGGCCAGTTTATGCGCAGTTATTTGTTTATGACTTGATTCCATCACTCGTCCACCTAGTTTTGAATAGAAACGAATGTCTAGATGACTTTCAGTTGGCAATGGACCCCAAAGATGCTGCAATAGCATTGATAGAGCAGATATTGATCGGAGGAGATGAGAACAGCAGGACTGTGAAGGCCATTAGTGTTATTTCAGGAAACATGCTACCTCACTTAGTAAAGTGTCTTGATGGGGAAGAAGGAAGGCAGTCTGTTATATCGATACTCCTATGTTGTATGCATGCAGATAAAAGTTGCAAGAACTTGATAGCAACTACAATTGAGTTGTCGCCAGTTCTTGAGTTACTTCACGCTGGGAATGACGGTACAAAAGCAGTTTGTATCGAGTTTCTATCTCAACTTGTTCAGTTGAACAGGTATGTAGATTGCAATTGCTAGCCCACCATGCCTCTATGCCAGCTACGTTGCTCAATATTGTATGATTTCGCTACAAGAGATAGGAACTTGTCTGATTTCTTCCGTTGAATGTATGTCAGTACATTTTTAGCAGGTGTTTAGTATGACCACTAATTTATAGATTGTACGGCAGGAGATTGATATGCAACACAATACTTCAAAAGATCAGAGATGAGGGAGCATTTAGTACTATGCACACGTTGCTTGTGTATCTTCAGATGGCTCCCATGGAGCAGCAACCCGTTATTGCTACTCTTCTTGTTCAGCTTGATCTATTGGTACGCCAGCTGGTTTTTCTTCTAAAAAACTTCTGTGGAAAAGAATAAGAGTTGTTGCTGATCCTTCCTAAACTTGTCTTTCTTTTCCTGAAAGGTTGAACCTCGAAAAATGAGTATTTATAGGGAGGAAGCCATAGAGACATTGATAGAAGCGCTCCGCAGAAAGGAGTTCCCCAGCATTCAGGCCATGGCATTAGATGCTTTAGTTTCTCTTTGTGGCCATTTGACTGCATCAGGGAATTCCTACACAGAAGCGTGGCTGCTCAAGATAGCAGGATTTGATCAAACATCCAACAGCTTGATAGTTTCTGAGACGGAGGGTCTATATGAGAATGAACTGAAAGATGTAAGAATTTTGATCACAATTGATGTTATCTTAAATGTGAAATACTTTGTCTATCATATCCTGAACTTTTTTTACAGGAAGCCGATGAGAAGGCTACAAATTTGTGGGAGAAAAGAGTAGCTTTTGTGCTGAGTAATTATGAAAAAGGTTCCATTTTCAAAGCTTTGGAGGAATGTTTCAAGAGTAACTCACTGAGGATGGCAAAGACATGTCTTGTCATGGCCACATGGCTGACATACATGATTTATAAGCTTCCTGACTCTGGTGTAAGAGAAGTTGCACGGACATCCCTGCTTGATCAATTTATCAACATACTCAGATTCTCAAAAAACTTTGAGGAAAAAGTATTTGCAACCCTTGCTCTCAAAAGCTTCATCAGTGATCAAGGTATGGATATTTTCGCATAAGTCACGTTTCATTTCATTAGATATGTCTCCGTCAACTGATCAATATTTCCTGAAATAAAAAGGGGCTTTGGAAGAGCTTGGAGTGTATGCTAAAAGCATTTATAACGTATTGAGAAAGCTAAAGAGAAGCTCAGCTGTGGTTACTGATATATTGAAAGCCTTGATCAACTTGCCATCTGTAAATGCAGTGAGTTCCCAAGACATGTTCTACCGGTGCATTCTTATTATTTGTTACAGAAATATATGCCTCACTTATAAAGTGCGTGTTTCTTGTAGTCAGAGTTATGGTCTTGTGTTGAAATTACCGAGATAGATTCATCCGCCAATGGTGATGTTCTTTGCTTGCTTCATAAGAAGAGTCGAGTTTACAGCAGTCATGCTGATGGAACAATAAAAGTAGGTACCCTCCATCAATCATTGTTGCCATTACTTGGACCATGCTTGTAGTTTCTGTTCAGTGCGACTTACTGGCATGTAATTGCCATGTAGGTTTGGGATGCTGCAAAGAAGACAATGCGGCTACTCCATGAAATTCGCATACACACCAAAGCTGTCACATGTCTATGTGTTGCACCTTCTGGCGAGATTTTGTTCAGTGGCTCGTTAGACAAGACAATCCGAGTAACTCCCTAGTCTGTCAATTTGTCAGATTATAGAAGCTACATGCTTGTATAACATTAGAATAATAAAATTTCTACATCCACAGGTCTGGGAAATTACCTCTGAAGCAATACATAGCCTTGAAGTCCATGACGTGAGAGAGCCAGTTTACGCATTGGCAGCCAACTCTAATGTTGCGTGCTTTGCATCTCATGTAACGGGCATGAAGGTGTGATTTCTCTCCCACAACTACTTCTTTTACATGTTGCAACAAGTTTTAATGATGCATCTATTCAAGTTCAGGTTTATACCTGGTCCGGGGTTCCAAGACAAGTAAACATGAGTAGACATGTGAGAAGCCTCGCACTTATGGGGGAAAAGGTGTATTGTGGCTGCAATGGATACAGTATACAGGTAAACTAACTCCCATGCCTTGTGATCTTAGTCTTAATCTTTGTTGACTACAGCCAACTTGTATACCAACATACCTTCTTTTACTCTCAGGAGGTCGATTTGTTGAGTTTTAGTGTCACTACATTCTACTCAGGAACACGCAAGTTTCTAGGGAAACAAACTATAAATTCACTCTACATCCATGATGGCCATTTATACACAGCGGGGACTTCAATTGATGGAATAGCTGGAAGGGTAACACGCACATACACAACCCAATAGAATTAACTAAAAACATGCTCACTGCAATATTAACAATGCAAAATCTTTGTCAGGTATTTTCACTATCCAACATTGCGCCCATCGGATCATTTACAACCAACATGGACATCCAACAACTGTCCATTAACAGTGATTACATCTTCACGTCTACAAAATGTGGAATCATTGAAGTATGGCTGAAGGAAAGAGTGGCAAGAGTTGCCTCGATCAAAGTTGGAGGTGGAAATGCCAAAGTCACGTCAATGGTATCTGATAGGCATGGAGAGATGCTCTATGCTGGTTCATCGGATGGCAAGATCCAGGTCAGGTCATTCGTACACTCACCAGCTTTACTAGTTTAATTTGAATGTCCTGAGCATGGTTCATAGTTGTAAGCTTATGTAGCGTTTGTTTACCGTATTGCTTCAGGTGTGGGCTTTGGACTAGGAAGTGACCAGTGACGATGCAGCTTAAACGTCACACAGATGTCCACTTTGATTGACATGCTGAACTATGTTTCACCGAGGATCTTGATGCATAAGAATTTTTGAAACTCAGATACTAATGTAATATAGGAGGAAGCACCTGAACTTAAATAACACGATGTTCCACATTTAACTAATCAACTATTTCATTTCCAATTAGGCAAACAGAGTATGTGATCTACTTTTCCTAACATGAGCTTCCTCGTTGACTCTTTAATTCTTTATTGTCTCTGTAACCAACGAGATACACAAGAACATACAATCCTGTAGTTCAACATAAATATCAGCTCTACATAACTATAAGACTTGCATCATTTGGTTACAAAACTTGTGAGGTTAAAAAAAAGGAAAAGTACAAAAGGGTAGTATGAACTATTATCCTTTTGCAAAATCTTGTCCGAACTATACACATTTTCAAAACACAGTCAAATTTTAATTAATGGCCAAATTACAATTCTAAATAAAACAATGAGCACCCAAACCTTTCAAAAATTATGTGATTTGTTTTATCTAAAAGTATTTTTTTTGTTGGACCAAATAAACCAAATAGGATTTTGAAATGTATTTGGTTCATCCAAAAAAATTTGGTTGTACTCTTCCCTAATTTAAAATTTATGTATTTGATTTGATTAAAATGCATTTGGTTTGATCTAATAATACAATTATAAACCAATATATATTTTAAATTGTCTAAAGATTTACAATAAATTGTTTTTTGATAACTACAATAAATTGTTTTTTATTGTAATTATAAAAAAACAAATTATTGTAAATCTTTAGACAATTTAAAATATATATTGGTTTATAGGGTTAAGATCAGGTACAAAGTTAAATTTTGGTACAAAATACAAAATTTGTCCAAATCATTTTATAATTCGTCAGTTTATTTTATAGTTCGTCACTTTTCAAGCCAAAAAATGAAAAAGACGAGCCAAAAAATGAAAAGACAACATAATTCGTCAGTTTCATTTTATAATTCGTCACCAATAAAAATACCAAAAAATCAAGATTTAATCTCATCCATTCAAATCACAAGATCAAGGTCTATGATTAGTTTGTATTTTGTACCAAAAAATTAACTTTGCAACAGATCCTTTTCTTTGGTTTATAATTATATTATTAGATCGAACCAAATGCATTTAATCAAATCAAATACATAAATTTAAATTAGGGAAGAATACAACCAAATTTTTTTGGATAAACCAAATACATTTTAAAATCCTATTTGGTTTATTTGGTCCAACCAAAAAAATACTTTTTGATAATTTTTGAAAGGTTTGGGTGCTCATTGTATTATTCAGAATTACAATTTGGCCCATTAATTAGAATTTGACTGTGTTTTGAAAATGTGTATAGTTCGGACAAGATTTTGCAAAACGGTGGTAGTTCATACCACCCTTTTGTACTTTTCCCTATAAAAAGAATACCTGAAAAGTTATAGTATAAGTGTTGTCAAATAGGTGAGTATGGAGAAGAAATTTAAAGGTAGAAGATGAACATAAACATGAGTAGAAATGTAGAGAGGAAGAGTATTTCTTATTTTATTGATGTTTATAATCCTTTACAAAAGATCCTTTTATATGGAGGTACATGGACATATGGAGAGACTAGAAATCAATGAAAGAAATAAAGCTAAGAATTTATGGGGTACATGAAAGGCTAAGGGACATGGCCATATGAAAAGCTAAAAGTCATCCAACATAAATCACAATATTCATCACACTCCCCCTTTGGATGACTCGTATACATTTTATGCCTCATTAAAACCTTACTAGGAAAACCCTGTGGGAAAAAACCTAGCGAAAGAAAAAAGTACATAATTTGCATAGTACGCATAAATGTTACCTCATTAAAAACCTTATTTAGAAAAACTCAAAGGGATAAACCCTAAAATAAGGAAAAGAGTGTAACGCGTATTCTCCCCCTCAATGTAACCTTTAACATAAATCTTTAAGCTTTCGCATGCCGATTTTATATAGACCAATTTCTCAAAGGGAGTTGGAGGAAGTGCCTTTGTAAACAAATTGGCTAAGTTGTCACAAGAGCAAATCTGACAAATATCAATCTCTCCGTTCTTATGAAGTTCATGTATAAAGAAGAACTTTGGAGAGATGTGTTTCGTTCTATCTCCCTTTATATAACTATTTTTAATTTGAGCTATACAAGCAGCATTATCCTCAAATATGACAATAGGGATTTCTTTGTCACCTGAAAGATCACTTGATCCTCTAATATGATGGATTAAAGACTTCAGCCACACACATTCACGGCTTGCTTCATGAAGTGTTACTATTTCAGCATGATTAGAAGAAGTGGCTGTAAGAGTATGTTTAGTAGAGCGCCAAGATATAATGGTATCACCATATGTAAACACATAACCCGTTTGTGATTGCGCTTTATGAGGGTCAGATAAATACCCGGCATCAACATAACCAATTAATCCGGATTTTGAGTCTTTTGAATAAAATAAGCCCATATGAGCTGTTCCTCGAAAATATCTTAAAATTTGTTTAATGCCAGTCCAATGTCTTCGAGTTGGAGAAGAACTATATGTTGCTAGTAAATTAACCAAAAATGCAATATCAGGTTGTGTATAATTAGCAAGATACATTAGTGCTTCAATAGCACTAAGATATGGTACTTCAGGACCAACTAGTTCTTCACCCTTTTCTCGAGGACGGAATGGATCTTTTGTCACATAAAGTGATCGAACTACCATAGGAGAACTCAATGGATGTGATTTATCCATATTAAATCATTTGAGGACCCTTTCAGTATACGAGGACTGATGAACAAAAATGCCCTTTGATAAATGCTTAATTTGTAGGTCAAGGCAGAATTTTGTTTTGCCCAAATCTTTCATTTCAAATTCACTTTTCAAGCATGCAATCGTCTCGGTAAGTTCATCTGGGGTCCCAATGATATTTAAATCATCAACATAAACAACGATAATCGAAAATCCGGTTTTTGTCCTTTCAATAAAAACACATGGGCAAATTGCATTGTTGATGTATCCCTCTTTCAAAAGATATTCACTTAGACGATTGTACCATATTCGACCTGATTGTTTTAAATCATATAATGATCTTTGTGATTTTATTGAGTACATTTCTCGTGGTTTTGAGTTACATGCTTCAGGTAATTTTAATCCTTCGGGAATTTTAATAAAAATATCATTATCAAGTGACCCATATAAATAAACTGTCACAACATCCAATAAATGCATTTAATTTGGAGTCTCTTTAAGACTGACAAACTCAATAAAAATCTGAATGTTATTGCATCCATGACCGGTGAATATATCTCTTCATAATCAATGCCCGGTCTTTGCGAGAAGCCTTGTGCTGCAAGTCGTGCTTTATATCTTAACGACTTCATTTTTCTTATTTCGTTTGCGAGTAAATATCCATTTATAACCAACAGATTCGACATTCTCGGGTGTGAAGGAAATTTTCCCAAAGACTTGGCGTTTTTCAAGTGAATTCAATTCTGCCTCAATGTCACTTTTCCATTTTGGTCAATCACTTCTTCGTCGGCATTCATTAACCGATCTTGGCTCATGATCCTCATTTTCCTCTGTAATATCTAGAGCCATAGAATAGGCAAATATATTATCCACTATAATTTCTTTTCTATTCCACATTTTCCCTCAAATGACATAATTGATCGAAATTTCTTCATTGTCATCAGTTTCAAGTATTTCATTATCTTTCAAAGAAGTCTCTTCATGATTCATATCATTTTCTTTTGGAATAGTGGTTGATGCATTAATTTGGTTATCATGAACCTTCCTGTTTTTAGGATTTTTATCCTTGGACCCAATTGGTCTACCACGTTTCTATCGTGCTTTAGACTCACTTGCTAATTTATTTCCAATATCTTCATTAGGAAGATTAATTTTGTAAGGAGCATTGACATCTGTTATATGTGACCTTGTCACTGTTTCAACATTTGTGAATGCATCAGGCAATGTGTTTGCCACATTTTGTAAGTGGATAATCTTTTAAACTTCTAGTTCACATTGATTTGTATGAGGATCAAAATGAGACAATGACTCTGCATTCCAAGATATCTCGTCTTTTATTTTCAGATTTAATTTTATCTCCCCCTAATGTAGGGAAATTTGTCTCATTAAATTGACAGTCGTTAAATCGTGCCTTAAATATATCACCTCTCATCGGTTCCAAAAATTTAATAATCGATGGAGATTCAAATCCCACGTAAATTCCCAATCTTCATTGGGGGTCCCATTTTAGTACGTTAAGGCGGAGATATTGGAACATAGACTGCACACCCAAAAACTCTTAAATGAGAGATATTTGGTTCTTGGACACTAACAAGTGCAAAGGGGAATATTTATTATTTGCAGTTGGTCTTATACGAATTAGTGATGCAGCACGCAAAATTTCATGTCCCCAAACAGAACTTGGCAATTTAGATCGCATAAGTAATGGTCTAGCTATCAATTTTAGTCTCTTGATAAAAGATTCTGCTAGACCATTTTGAGTATGAACATGAGCAACCGGATGTTCGATTATAATTCTAGCTGACATACAATAATCATTAAAAGACTGAGATGTAAATTTTCCCGAATTATTCGTACGGATTTTCTTAATTGTATGATCTGGAAAGTGTGCTCGTAACCATTTTGATCGGTTGTAAATATAGTGGTGGAAATGCAACACAGATCAAACAATTAATCTGAGTGTGACTCAGGTCGAATCCTCAGGGAACTAGTTTGCTACTTTCTGTAAAAGATTGTTTATATTAGTACTGAAATTGGGGGGTTTAAAATAGAAATGCAGTACAGTAAAATGAATAAATTGAACAATAAAATGAACTAACAGAGAACTAAAGTTTTAATTTGTTGTTGCATACGATTTGTTGTTTTGTTGTCTTTAATTTGATGAAATATTGGGAATCAATGACTCCCCAAAAACAGACAGATTATAACACAAAGTTACTGCAGACTCAACTCTCGCTTCTTGCCTAACAGTAGATCTAGATATATGATAGTGAATTATTACCCTAGGTCATTTGTTTTATTACATGCTCAACTTTCGCTTCTTGCATAATAACAAAACTAGATACACAAATCATCAAGACTCAACTTTCGCTTCTTGTCTATCGGATTTTATCTCATTACATGCATAAACTCAACTTTCGCTTCTTGCCTATCATGCAACTATGTAAACCTACTGTGATATGCTACTGCAAACATAGACAAAAGGTATAAGCAATTCTCATACAAACATTATTGATATCTCGCGAAAATACCAAAGACAGAATGCATGAATTGAATCATTCATATCTAATGTAAAGAAATAAATCATAATCTTATAAGAAGACATGTGTTACAACTGCAGATGTTTCTGGGGATCCATTGGATCCCAATAAGCGGACTACTCACACATGGTGAGTTGATACATGACAACAGCTAAATAAAAATGAAGTACAAGACTAGGTTAAGAGAAACCCTGATTGTTGAACTTCTTCTGGTGGTGCTGTGATGTTGCTGTCGCCAAGTCTGTCTTCTGTGATTTTCTCCGATTATGTCTGATCTTGGATGCCGGATCCTTTTTCTTCGTTGATCTTTCTATAGTGTTGATCTTACTTGACTCTGTGTTTCTCAATGCAGCTTTTCAATCTTCGATGGCCTCTTTGTGTCCCGATGAAACTCACACTACTCGATGAAAGGAAATAAATGCGCCGACTTGTCAATTTGTTGGCCGATCGGATACACTAGGGTTTGAGTTCGCGCAGTCGATCGGACATTTGTATTTGGAGGGCGGACAGCCAAGCGGGCATGTGAGTGGATGGCCGGGCATGGAGGTTGGATGGCCGAGCGTGGAGGAGGAGCACAGCCGAGCGGCTGGCCGAGTGGAGGAGGAGCTTGGCCGAGCGGAGAGGATGGATGGCCGAGCGGAGGCTGCGCAAGGAGGAGGGCTGGCCGGTCGTGGGGTAGGAGGGCTGGCCGGTCGGCTGATGGGGGAGGTCCGAGCGGCTAGCCGAGCTGATGGGGAGGTCCGATCGGTTGTTTGGTGATTTTGCTCAATTTAGGCCGGGTGCACGGTCGGGTACACGGTCGGATGGCCTCTCGGATGCACGAGTGTTTTTGCGCAATTTAGGTCGGGTGCACGGTGGGATGGCTCCTCGGATGCACGAGCTCACAATTTTGCTATTTTGCCATTTACTTCTCAAATTGCTTTGTCACTGAAACACTAAGTGAAACCATCAAATCTGCGTAATATTACATGGATATAGATCTCAAAGTATGTGAATTTGTTCATCAAACATCATGCAAATAATCGCTCATCAAAATACCTCACACTTAGATTTTGTTCGTCCCGAACAAACACACATTAGAAGCATCACCCCAGAACATCTTAAGACTAAGCAAACAAAAGAACAAATAAAACTAGTGAGAGTTTTCAGAACAGGAATACTCACAAATCCCGTGATACTTGCTCAGTTAGGAATGAAATTTTGAAACAGTGATAAACATGATAACTCATAAGTTCAGGCAGTGCTGCATCAATATCACTCACTTCAAAATAGACAAAAGGTTTCTTCATTTCAATATGATATTCAGCTTATGCTAGTTTGACTCAAATATGCTAGCATTCTTTCAGACTCATCGAAAATTCAGTTTAGTCAATCGATTTATCAAGAAGAATTTCACTTACACGAAACTTGTAAATTTTCTTCAAGGCTCACGCAGTAATCTGCAAGGGTCTTTCCTCAAAGAATACTTGTGAATATGTTAGTGCACAAAATATGGTACAAAGTCACGATCAAGGGGGGTTTATTTATATAAAAACTTTCACACTACTTTAGTACAGGTGTGGATGGTTTCGAAGGGGAAGACCTGGCTCAGGGATTTACCCATATCTACCGCTTCCTAACCTCCGCCATCTACACTTCTCCTTTTTTCTTGTTTTTTTTGCAGCCACACCATTTTTTTTTCTTTTGGCTGATGCTCTATTTTTTGAAATAAAATCGCAAATACCCCACACTTGAAATTGACAGTGTACCAAAATAATGTGTAGCACAAAAACATAACACAGTATTTTTTGAAGTCACCTAAGAGCCGATCTGAAACATAAACTCGTTTGATGGAGTTCATCATGATTTTTCCAAAAGCTTAAACGAATTCAACACGCTGAACTAAGCTAGTATGAAATCGTCTATTTACATAAACTTTCATATCACAAGGAAAATCAGAAATCAGATGCTAACAAATTCATGAGTTCGAGTAGCAAAGCCATAGCATCATAGATTAACATGCTCATCATTCAACGTGTTTTCAGTAAAGATTTTGGGCAAGAATCATGTAAGCACATTCAATCATTTTTCTGCAATATTTTTTTAGCACACATAACAATCATCAATCTAATATAAACGAATAAACATTAGCCACCCCACACTTAAAACATGCTTAGTCCCTAAGCATACTAGCATAAATAATGAGCAAGCAGGGCAGAAAAATATTATTTGATTGATGAAAGTGTAAATTTTTGCAGAAAAAATAGAATTGAAGTTCTTACCGGCCTAGTTTAACGTCTTGGCCAAGACGGAGCTCCTCTTAAATGTTGAGATTGCTGGAATTGTAGGTTTATTCAACGCCTTCAAATTTGTAATCCTGGCTTGTATCTGAAATATTCCTTTAGCGTGTGTCCATTCACCCATCTTGACTTGAGCTTTCCTGTAAACAGCTGAAGTTTGGACTTGTACAGTAACACTTTTTCTCCAACAGAAAAGTGTTTGGCTCTTAGTTTCCTATAATGCCATTTTTTCGAACGTTCCTTGTACAACTTTCTTGTTGGAACAAGCTCTCCCTTGTTGTTCGTTACTACAGTTAGTCCTCCTTTCTTTGGCACTACATGAATCGGATTCACCCATTCCGAATCTGATTCCTTGTCTTCATTTTCTTTATTTTCAATAGCTTCTTCAACTGCTTCGCACTCCGTCAGCATCATAAGTGCACCTGCTTCTTTGTCACTGCTTAATAGCTCATGTTCAAAATTTGGCAGCTCATCAAAATGGTTGGAATCATCGTAAGTATCAAGCCAAGCACAGTCCAAAGAGTCCCTAGGTGCTTTCATCATAGATTTCAATGAAAATTTTACTTTCTCACTGCCCAGGTTCATCTCAATAGTTCCATTACCACAGTTAATGACAGCTTGAACAGTATTCAAAAATGGCCTACCTAGTATGATCGGAGTTTCATTCTCAACATCCATATCTAGAACATAGAAGTCAACGGGCACCCAAAGTTCACCAATTTTAATGAGCATGTCTTCTAAAATACCTTTAGGCAGCCTACAGCTTCTATCAGCTAATCTCAGGCTAATGGGTGTTGGCGTTAATTCTCCTACATCAAGCTTTTTGTACACAGAAAATGGCATTAATGAAATACTCGCACCCAAGTCACATAGAGCATTAGACACATTAACAGGACCTATTGTAATGGGAATACAGAATGCACCAAAATCATTCAGCTTTTTAGGCATGGCATGTTGTATAATGGCACTACAATTTGCATCAAGTGTAACATGATCAGTGTCTAACTTTTTCTTGTTTGTGAAAATATCTTTCAGAAATTTTGCATAACCAGGCATATGAAGCATTATATCAGTGAATGGCATTGATACCTGAAGGTTGCTAAGAAGTTTAGCAAACCTTTGGATGTGCGAATTGTCGTTCCGCTTTTTTAGTCTTTGCGGAAAAGGTACTTTCTCCTTGATCTCTTGCTTTCTTTTGTCTACTTCTGTTTCAGTGTCTTGTTTCTGCAAAGATTCAAACAAGTTAGCGAAATTTTTATTTGAAGAAGATTCGGTTACCTGGTCGAGTACACGCTTGGAGGTGCGATCGGTTGGGAGCTCGGACATGCGATCGGTCGGTAGCTCGGATGCACGACTTGGCATACGGTCTTTTGCGGCAATTTGCTCGGCCATCCGCTCGTGGGTTTGCTCGGGTAGCCGATCGGCTACTTTCTCGGATACACGATCGGATAGCCGACCGGTTGTCTGATTTGTTGCTTGCAACTCCTTGCCGTTCCTTAAAGTGATAGCATTGATATCCGTTGATTTTACATCAGCTTGAGGCGGCAATTGACTCTGAAATCTAGATGCTGATGCTTGCTGAGCTATTTGGTTCTCCAATATTGCATTATGTTTCTGTAGTTCGTTAAGCTTCTGCAGTATTAGTTGGCTTTCGTGTTGACTCTGTTGCTGCTGCTGCATCATTTGTTGACTCTGCTGCATCATCTGATGTTGTGTTGCTGCAAGCTGTGCAACAATAGAAGACAGGTCAGTCTGATTAGAATTGCTCGGTGATGCAACATTACCTGGATGAGTGTTTTGAGGTTTGGGAGCAGTAGGTGCAGCAGGATTGACGTTCCATGGTTTTGGGGCAGGGGGCTGCATAGTTTGTTTGAGGCATCTGATTGTTCTGATAATTGAAGTATGGTTGATGCTGGTAGTTCCTATTAGCTTCATATGCAGGTCTATTGTTGTTGTTGAAGGGTTGATTCCGTACAAAGTTTACATCATCTTCAGCGTGCATAGGCGTGGGTGGTAATGGTACTGGTTGATGAGGCTTGGGTGGAATACTGTACTGGTTACTGTGTTCCATTCCGACTTGTGCTACGCTAGGATTCTGATTCTTCATCATTGCTTCAAACATTTTAGTGAGGCGTTGAATGTCGTCCTTGGTTGCAACAGCACCACTGATAGGATAGTTGTTGCGTCCACTGCCAAACTGTAGTGAGTTTGCCGCGAGTTCTTCTATAAGTTGGAAGGCTTCAGTTTGTGGCAGCTTGTTGATGGCACCTTTTCCACTATTGTCCATCAGATGTCGGGCTTCCTTATCCATTCCGTTGTAGAAGGAATACAATAGCTGCCAAGGTGAGTTTCCATGATGTGGGCATTCCCACAGTAATCTTTTGAATCTTTCATAGGCCTCATGAAAATCCTCACACATCTTTTGAGTAAATTTGCTGATTGCTTCTCTCAGTTATTTAGTTTTTGATGGTGGGAAGAACTGCATCATGAATGCACTGGATAGCTGGTCCCAGGTGGTGAAGGTGTTCGGCGGATGGTTCTTGAGCCATTCCTTGGCTCTGTCCCTTAGTGACAAATGGAAGAGACGAAGGTACATCGTTTCCAAGTCCACATTTGTTGGATTGTATGTCGCACAGAAATCCTTGAATTGATCTAGGTGATGGTGAGCATTACCAGTCATCCCATTGTAGGCATTACTAGTTATCATCTGTATCAGGTCGGACCTCCATTCAATATTCCCTCCTTCAGGCATCTGGATGGGATTTCCTTGAGTGTGGGTCGATGGTATCATAAAGTCTGCCACAGTAGGTTCCCTCTGCTGAACAGGTACGTTCACCAGATTGTTGCGATTGTTTTGCTCCATCTTTCCTCTTTCTTTCCCTGTCTTGCTTAGGAAAGATTAAAAGTGAGTACTGAATTGATAATGTACCAATGTAATAAACAAAAATAATAACAGAAAATAAACAAATGACTAGTTCCCCGGCAACGGCGCCATTTTGATCGGTTGTAAATATAGTGGTGGAAATGCAACACAGATCAAACAATTAATCTGAGTGTGACTCAGGTCCGATCCTCAGGGAACTAGTTTGCTACTTTCTGTAAAAGATTGTTTATATTAGTACTGAAATTGGGGGGGTTTAAAATAGAAATGCAGTACAGTAAAATGAACAAATTGAACAATAAAATGAACTAACAGAGAACTAAAGTTTTAATTTGTTGTTGCATACGATTTGTTGTTTGGTTGTCTTTAATTTGATGAAACATTGGGAATCAATGACTCCCCAAAAACAGACAGATTATAACACAAAGTTACTGCAGACTCAACTCTCGCTTCTTGCCTAACAGTAGATCTAGATATATGATAGTGAATTATTACCCTAGGTCATTTGTTTTATTACATGCTCAACTTTCGCTTCTTGCATAATAACAAAACTAGATACACAAATCATCAAGACTCAACTTTCGCTTCTTGTCTATCGGATTTTATCTCATTACATGCATAAACTCAACTTTCGCTTCTTGCCTATCATGCAACTATGTAAACCTACTGTGATATGCTACTGCAAACACAGACAAAAGGTATAAGCAATTCTCATACAAACATTATTGATATCTCGCGAAAATACCAAAGACAGAATGCATGAATTGAATCATTCATATCTAATGTAAAGAAATAAATCATAATCTTATAAGAAGACATGTGTTACAACTGCAGATGTTTCTGGGGATCCATTGGATCCCAATAAGCGGACTACTCACACATGGTGAGTTGATACATGACAACAACTAAATAAAAATGAAGTACAAGACTAGGTTAAGAGAAACCCTGATTGTTGAACTTCTTCTGGTGGTGCTGTGATGTTGCTGTCGCCAAGTCTGTCTTCTGTAATTTTCTCCGTTTATGTCTGATCTTGGATGCCGGATCCTTTTTCTTCGTTGATCTTTCTATAGTGTTGATCTTACTTGACTCTGTGTTTCTCAATGCAGCTTTTCAATCTTCGATGGCCTCTTTGTGTCCCGATGAAACTCACACTACTCGATGAAAGGAAATAAATGCGCCGACTTGTCAATTTGTTGGCCGATCGGATACACTAGGGTTTGAGTTCGCGCAGTCGATCGGCCATTTGTATTTGGAGGGCGGACAGCCAAGCGGGCATGTGAGTGGATGGCCGGGCATGGAGGTTGGATGGCCGAGCGTGGAGGAGGAGCACAGCCGAGCGGCTGGCCGAGTGGAGGAGGAGCTTGGCCGAGCGGAGAGGATGGATGGCCGAGCGGAGGCTGCGCAAGGAGGAGGGCTGGCCGGTCGTGGGGTAGGAGGGCTGGCCGGTCGGCTGATGGGGGGAGGTCCGAGCGGCTAGCCGAGCTGATGGGGGAGGTCCGATCGGTTGTTTGGTGATTTTGCTCAATTTAGGTCGGGTGCACGTTCGGGTACACGGTCGGATGGCCCCTCGGATGCACGAGTGTTTTTGCGCAATTTAGGTCGGGTGCACGGTGGGATGGCTCCTCGGATGCACGAGCTCACAATTTTGCTATTTTGCCATTTACTTCTCAAATTGCTTTGTCACTGAAACACTAAGTGAAACCATCAAATCTGCGTAATATTACATGGATATGGATCTCAAAGTATGTGAATTTGTTCATCAAACATCATGCAAATAATCGTTCATCAGTCAATCACTTCTTCGTCGGCATTCATTAACCGATCTTGGCTCATGATCCTCATTTTCCTCTATAATATCTAGAGCCATAGAATAGGCAAATATATTATCCACTATAATTTCTTTTCTATTCCACATTTTCCCTCAAATGACATAATTGATCGAAATTTCTTCATTGTCATCAGTTTCAAGTATTTCATTATCTTTCAAAGAAGTCTCTTCATGATTCAAATCATTTTCTTTTGGAATAGTGGTTGATGCATTAATTTGGTTATCATGAACCTTCCTGTTTTTAGGATTTTTATCCTTGGACCCAATTGGTCTACCACGTTTCTATCGTGCTTTAGACTCACTTGCTAATTTATTTCCAATATCTTCATTAGGAAGATTAATTTTGTAAGGAGCATTGACATCTGTTATATGTGACTTTGTCACTGTTTCAACATTTGTGAATGCATCAGGCAATGTGTTTGCCACATTTTGTAAGTGGATAATCTTTTGAACTTCTAGTTCACATTGATTTGTATGAGGATCAAAATGAGACAATGACTCTGCATTCCAAGATATCTCGTCTTTTATTTTCAGATTTAATTTTATCTCCCCCTAATGCAGGGAAATTTGTCTCATTAAATTGACAGTCGTTAAATCGTGCCTTAAATATATCACCTCTCATCGGTTCCAAAAATTTAATAATCGATGGAGATTCAAATCCCACGTAAATTCCCAATCTTCATTGGGGGTCCCATTTTAGTACGTTAAGGCAGAGATATTGGAACATAGACTGCACACCCAAAAACTCTTAAATGAGAGATATTTGGTTCTTGACTAACAAGTGCAAAGGGGAATATTTATTATTTGCAGTTGGTCTTATACGAATTAGTGATGCAGAACGCAAAATTTCATGTCCCCAAACAGAACTTGGCAATTTAGATCGCATAAGTAATGGTCTAGCTATCAATTTTAGTCTCTTGATAAAAGATTCTGCTAGACCATTTTGAGTATGAACATGAGCAACCGGATGTTCGATTATAATTCTAGCTGACATACAATAATCATTAAAAGACTGAGATGTAAATTTTCCCGAATTATTCGTACGGATTTTCTTAATTGTATGATCTGGAAATTGTGCTCGTAATTTAATAATTTGAGCAAGCAACCTTGCAAATGCCATATTACGAGTGGATAATAAACAAACATGCGACCAACGGGTCGATGCATCAATAAGTAGCATAAAGTACTGAAATGGTCCACTTGATGGGGAAATAGGTCCACATATATCTCCTTGAATCCGTTCTAAAAATGTTGGACATTCAGTCTCAACTTTCAGTGAAGATGGTCTTGTAATCAGTTTTCCTTGAAAACAAGCAACACATGAGAGACCTTTGGACAAGAGAATATTTTTACTCCTTAATGAATGTCCATGTGAATTTTCAATGATTCTTCGCATCATTATTGAACCCGGATGGCCAAATCGATCATGCCATAATAGAAAGTTTTTCGAGTCTATTGAATTCTGGTTTATCACCATATATGATTCAACTTGATTTATAAAAGTATAATATAATCCAGAGTTGTATGATGGAAGTTTTTCCAGCACTTTTTTCATCCTGAGACTATTGACGTGATATATAAATATTCAACGTCATTTTCATTTGTCGTCTCAATATGATAACCATTTTGATGTATATCTTTGAAACTCATTAGGTTTCTTTTTGACCTGGTTGAGAACATTGTATCATCAATGATAAATCATGTACCATTTGGTAACACTATATGGGCTTTTCCATAGCCTTCAATAACACTTGATGCACCAGATATTGTATTAACATTAGCTTTAGCTACTTTAAGATGCGAAAAATAGATTCTATCTCTCAGAATCGTATGTGTTGTTGCACTGTCGGCCAAACAAAGCATTTTCCATCATCTTTTATCATAATTGAGAGACGATTATCCATATCTCTTCAAAAATAAATAAATAAATAAAATTAGAAATACTTAACAAGAAGGGAAACAAAGCATGAACCATAAAATATAAAAATACTTAAACATAAACGCTTAAATTTAATAAGTAAATCATCATCTTTTATGTCGTATTTCCATCACTGATTAATCTGTTAAGTTTTCCATTGACCTCTTTTAAAATTTAATCTCTAACATCCAAATGGATGAGATTCATGTAGGTCCAAATGGGTGATATCCTTAGGATTATCACTTTGTTCAGTGGAATTTATGTTAACACTTTTTGCTTTCACATAGGCTTGATAAAAATCAAGGTGTTTGGAAGTGCAACAAGTACGACGCCAATGATATTTTTTTCCATCATTTTATAATGATATTTTCATCTCATAACTTCACTTATGATGTGATTCATAAAATTGCAAAATTATACTCGTGTACAATTTTTAATAATCTTGTAAATGCAATTGTATATAATCAAAGCAAGTTTAATATCATTGTCTTTTGGTGATCGTACATCTCTTCAAATCTTTTCAAATGAGAGAGGGATCATTGATTCTTAAATTTCATATACGATCTCTCAGCGAGATGATGCCGAAGGATATTTGTGCTTTAGCCATCTTTTATGAACAAGTGATTTATTTCCTTCTTTTATAGTATCTTAAAGATACATGACACTTAGGCGGATTTCGATATCAAGAATCAACGCTGAATAATTATTGTCACGCTCAAGAGTATTGAACTCGAGCTTCATAAAATTGACATTGCCAATATACGGTAAATATAATATGAATTGATTTCAAATAATAAAATAAACATTAGTCACATGTAAATTACATATGCATGACATAGAACATGAAAACAAGCATGTTTTATGAACTTAAAAGAAAATCATTTTTTGACATGTAACGTTTAGAATGTTATAGATATAAGTGAAAAAGAATAGATAATATGGATAGAACATGATTTAGCCATAACCAAAATTTAGCATGCCAACATGAATAGATAACAATATGAAAAGTTATACAAGAAATTAATCATCACATACGAATAGAGAAGGGAAATGTAATTTTTCCGAATGCTAGGCTTTTGAGAGTTTCCCGAATTCAGACTCAATGTTGCCATCATCGCATCATAATGAGAAAAGGGGAGGAAGAAGAGAAGCTGATGTATCCTTACCTTGGATTTCGTAGAGAAATCGTGCTGATAACGTGTTATGAAATATGTGAGTATGTTGAAGAAATTTAAAGGTAGAAGATGAACATAAACAATAGTAGAAATGTAGAGAGAAAGAGTATTTCTTATTTTATTGATGTTTATAATCCTTTACAAAAGATCCCTTTAAATAGGGGTACATGAATATATGAAGAAACTAGAAATCAATATAAGAAATAAAGCTAAGAATTTATGGAGTACATGAAAGGCTAAGGGACATGACCATGTGAAAGGCTAAAAATCATCCAACATAAATCATAATATTTAAAACAATAAGTAAGTATATACAGTTTTATTCATAAAAAATCAGTATCAAATTTACTTTCAGTTCGGTTTGTTTTGACAAAACTTTCAAGATCTAAAGTAGGCCTCAGCATTTGGCCTAGGGGTGGGCGTCCAGACCCGAAGACCGAAAAAAAAAACCGAACCGAACCGAAAAAAGACCGAACGGGTCGGTTTTTATCGGACCGAAAACCGGACCGAAAAAAAACCGAACCGATTCTCAAAATTCGGTTCGGTCTCGGTTTTGATTTTTCCTCGGACCGAAAGACCGAACCGAACCGAATATATGTTTTTCTGTCAATTTACAGAAAAAGACCGAAAACCCGAAAAAAGACCGAAAATTCGTGAAAAGCCCGAAAAAAGACCGAAAATGACCCCCAAAAAAAAGACCGAAAAAGACCGAACCGAACCGAAACCCGAAAATCGAGCTTTGATCGGTTTTTAATTTCAAAAAGACCGAAACCGAACCAAATTTTCGAGTTTCGGTTCGGTTTTCACAAATTTTGGGCCCGAACCGACCCGAGCCCACCCCTAATTTCCCAAGGCCAATAACAGCCTTAGGGTAGCCCGAGACCCGAAGAGGCCTTAGCCCACCCGAACCCGAGAAGGAGCCGAGTAACAGCCCGACCCGATTTATTTAGGATCGGGCTCAGCCTTAGATTTGAAAACCCGACCCGAAAAATCAGCCCGAGTAAGAAACCCTTTGCTCATTCAAATTCGAATATTCTAATGAGACACATGGCATAGTTTTACTTTATAACCACATATCACTTCTATTGATGACAAATTCGCCGATGTGGGATACTTGGATAGAGCAACATCACATGACAATGCTGTATCCAATTAAAGAATTTCATCACCCCTCCACAATTAAAAAGAAACTTAGCAAAATGCAACTATAAATGTCGTTCTTTTATCTCTTCCCTGTCGCCATTTTCGTGGAGGGGTCTCAGTGGGTTGAAGGGTATCGCCAGGCACTTCAGGCAGTTGGACAGCCACTTTTCTTTACTACGAAACACCTGATTGAAACTATCCACTAATCCTTGTAATAAAAAAAAGAAACTATCCACTAATCCTTTACTTATAATCTTATATATAACTCCAAACTTAAACATGTATTCTCTTGTATGTGGGATACTTACAAAGACCTCTCTATTGGTTTGCTAGAATACTAAGTTGGATGTAATATATCGAGCATTAAAAATCATATTTGAGCTGGGGGGTACAATAGCTTTTCCTCGGAAAAAAAAATGATATTTGAGCTTGGTAAAAACGTTATATTTCAATAGAATTAGTCACACTAGAAGCTGGGGGTACAATAGCTTAACAACAAACACATACAAAAAACAACTTTCATTGAATACGTGGGAGAGAGCTTGCAGATGTCAAACTTTTAACGCTTTTAATTTGTCCCACATCGGTAGATATTAGGAATATCCCAATGAGACTTGCTATAAATCAAAGCATTCATGAAGCAACCGTATGTACTTCTAAGCATTCACTCTCCATCAGTGTAATGGGCATGAGGAGTCTAATTCCATGAGAATTATATTCCTTTTCCATAATGATTGCTGTTGGCGAATGTTGTAAAAATTTGAAGCCTGGTTACTGACTTTTGTTGTTCGCTGTTATCAGTGGGTAACTAGGTTGAAAAGGGCTTTAATAGGGTGATACCCGACTCGAGTCCGATTCACCCGAAATATTATAGGGTCGAAATAGGGTTAGGGTAAGTAAAATTATTGGCGACCCGGTCCGAGCCCGACCCTAGTATTCAATAAACTCGGGTTAGGATCCTCAATAATGGGGTTCGGATTTACTAACTGTAGGGTCGGGTCGACCCGACTCGGCTCATTGCTGAGCTCTAATCTAAAGGGCATGTTCATTTTGGTAAATGTGTCAGTGGACGTTTTATTATATAAAGAATAGACATCATTTTTTTACACTGTCTATTCGAGTGATGTCTACTGTTCAAGACAAAAAACATCATTGTATAATTAAACACTATCTATTGTTCAGATAATAGACAATAATTATTGAAAGATGTCTATTGTCTTTGTCACGCTTTATAATTAAAGGTTGTCACTTTGTTATTACACGATGTCACGCTTTAAACGGGAAGAAACAATGCATATTTCCAAGAATTCCTTTATGTGAACTGAAATTCTTGAACATAGCTGTTCATTTCAAATTAGTCTGGAAGTTGCCATCCTGATGGTTAAGGTATCTGTCAGACACCATAAACCTCAGGATTAAATCCTAGCAACACAAATTTTCACATTTTTGCGAGCTTTTTTCTTTTTCTTCCTTTTGTTCTTTCTCGTACTGCCTTGCGTGAATGTGTTGTTCCTCCCTTGTGTCGGACCTTTTTCATGTTTTAAATGTGGATATATGTACTACTGACTTTGGGACCTGGTCGAGATACCGTGACAGAATTTTGGAGATCAATATATGTACTAGATGATAAGGTCTCTCAATGTGTATTGAAATGTTATGAACCGTTGTACCCACCCATCAAAAATAGTTATTCGAGCAATTAATAAATTTTATATCCAGCTTGTTATAAATCATTGTACCCACCCATCAAAAAATTAAAAGTTAGTCCGGCAGTTAATAAATTATTTTTCCAGCTTGAATAAATATGAAAACGATTGCTTAGATCTATTAGAGATAATTACTCGAACCTCTAAATAAAATCTACCAAACCAAATGTGTCACACAATCACAAAATAAATCAAATCTTTTTGACCAAAACTACACTTAGCGATTTCATATTTTGAAGCTGAACCATGATCTTGGTCGACAATCATCGGAGCTGGCTCGACGCAGTTCTCTTGCATCCTCACGTTTTTCTGCTGCTGCTGCTCATGTTTGCCAATTATGGCTAGTAGCATGCTCAAACCCCAACAACTTTTTTTTTAGAGCGAGACGCTCTTCCTTCTCTCTAGGCTAGGTTTAGTCTATGAGATTGATTTGCACGCCATCTG
Source organism: Rhodiola kirilowii (assembly GCA_033675215.1). NCBI lineage: Eukaryota > Viridiplantae > Streptophyta > Magnoliopsida > Saxifragales > Crassulaceae > Rhodiola > Rhodiola kirilowii. Next base: position 21,579,469 of record CM066195.1, on the reverse strand, counting down.
GGTTTCTTTGCCAGAGATTATACTGCTCTTGGCATCCATGCGCCTGTTTAGCTTCCATTTGGTGGACTCTAGCTTCCATCGTCTACCGAATTTGAGTATCCTTTTTCTTTATTTAAGAAGCCTGTAAAGGTCCTTTTCATACATTCCTTTTCATTCCAAGTTATGTCTTGTAGCTCATAAATCCCTTTCCATTCCAGGCTTTTGTCCAAAGCCGCTTTCAAGTTCTCTTTTACCTGTCTTGTTGCTCCTGTCCCTTTCCCTCGTGTCCCTCTTTTTGTCTGGTTGGTGGTATTTAATGGAGGATGAAGTTCAGTCTTTGGCAAGACAATTCAATGGAATGGCGGCCATATCCATTCCGAAGGTGATCCGTAAGGAAGCTGAAAAAAACTATGTGCATGCATTGGCACTGAAATTCTGCTGCATGAAAGGTGTTAACAAAGTTGTTGTGGCCCCTTTGTTAAGGCGATCCTGGTACTTGTGGCGTTTGAAGGTTTTGGAGGGAGGCCCTTGGACTGGTAATGATTGGGCCCTTGCGGTCGGTGAGTGGGATGTGGATAGGAACGCAGAGAATGTCATTCCTATTAAAGTCCCCATGTGGGCTCAAGTGCACAACCTCCCTCTGGTTCTTGTCCAGGAAGAGTACGAGGACCGTTTTGGTCTACTCATGGGTGAGCCAGTGGATGTGTCAAAGACATCCTTGGTAGTTCATGAAAACCTAGTCCAGAAGAATTTCTTTAGAGTTCGTGTACGTGTTGGTTGACTCCTCTCAGCCAATTGTAGATGGTTGTTATGTATTTGAAGAGGATGAGGACGAGTCTCTGTGGGTGGATTTTAAGTATGAACGGCTGCCTAAGTACTGTATGAAGTGTGCGAGGCTAACCCATGACACGAGCATCTGCTCTTTGAAAAAAGTGGAAGGGGATGGTTTTCTGTATGCTTACCTTCGAGCTGAGCTGAACAACAAGGATTATAAGACTGATGTGAAGAGGCCTCAGGCACAAAAGGCTGTTGGTTTCAAAGGTCCTGGTTCGAAGATTGGGGGTTTGGCGATTACAGAGTGTAGGGGAGACTTTCGAACCAATGCATGTCCAGAGGGAGTTGTGGAGGCGTCTGGAATGAAGCGAACAATGATGACAGAATATCTCAACATGGATATCTGTGGAAGAGATACTCTCCGTGATTTTGAGAATATTGGTAGAAAGAGGGAAGGTGACCAAGTAGCTCTGATGAAAGCTAAAAAGGGGAAAGCCGTGAGAATGATTTGTTTAAAGAGTCGGCGGCTTTGGTGCATTCTTCTCTGTTTGCTGGACCTGAGCAACAAAATTCTTTGTGGATCTCTGGCCCAAATCTGACTGTGGTTGACCCATTTGGCATTAAAATTATTGAGGCCTCTTCTACTATTCCTGCTAATCGGGGTGTTTCTAGGCCAAGAATTAGAGAACTGGGATCTAGAAGTGTTTGAGTTTTTTTTTTTGCCCTATTTTCGTAACTCAATCTCACTTTTGTCCTGCCTGAAACTCAAATCTCGTTTTGCCCTGTTTTTAATGAAACCGATTTGGGCAAAATCGGTTTTTGGCATTTTTGAGTAAAACCGATTTGGGAAAAATCGGTTTGGTTGATTTTCAACGAAACCGATTTTTCCCAAATCGGTTTGATGACTGTGCGCCTACGTGGACAGAAAGAAATGTAAATTATGGCCACGTGTACGAAACCGATTTAGGCAAAATCGGTTTGACTTTAGTCAAACCGATTTACGGAATAAAAATAATTAAAAATTAAAAATGAAAAAAATTAAAATTAAAATTAATAAAAATAATAAAAAAATAATAAAAATCGGTTTCATGCGGAATAAAATTATTAATACCCAATTCAACAATCGGTTTCTCCTTAGCCAATTCTTTTCTAATTAGATGATAATTAGTTGAATTGGGTAGTAATTAGTTGAAATATTTGTATTTTTTTTGAATTGGTTTGAAATATTTGTATTTGTATTAATACTCAATTCAACAATCGATTTTTTTTGAAATATTTGTATTTGTATTAATACCCAATTCAACAATCGATTTCTCAACTAATTAACACTCAATTAAAAAAAATACAAATATTTCAACTAATTACTACCCAATTCAACTAATTATCATCTAATTAGAAAAGAATTGGCTAAGGAGAAACCGATTGTTGAATTGGGTATTAATAATTTTATTCCGCACGAAACCGATTTTTATTAATTATTAATTATTTTTATTAATTATTAATTATTAATTTTTTAATTTTTTAATTTTTTAATTTTTTAATTTTTTAATTTTTTAATTTTTTAATTTTTAATTTTTAATTTTTAATTATTTTTATTCCATAAATCGGTTGGACTAAAGTCAAACCGATTTTGCCCAAATCGGTTTCGTACACGTGGCCATAATTTACATTTCTTTCGGTCTACGTAGGCGCACAGTCATCAAACCGATTTGGAAAAAATCGGTTTCGTTAAAAATCAACCAAACCGATTTTTCCCAAATCGGTTTTACTCAAAAATGCCTAAAACCAATTTTGCCCAAATCGGTTTCATTAAAAACGGGGCAAAAATGAGATTTGAGTTTCAGGCAGGGCAAAAGTGAGATTGAGTTACGAAAACAGGGCAAAAAAAAACTCGAAGTGTTTGTCTATCTGTTCTCCATCTTCTAAGATCACCAAGAAGAGATCTTCGAGAGCGAGAAGCAAGAACGTTGTTTGCTGTTCCGATGCTAAAACTTTTCAGATTTCGGAAGAAGACATTGAAGGGTATCTCAATCTGAACAATCAGCCCTACTTTCTGAATCAAGGTCCGACCGATGACTTCCTTCTTCAAGACATCGTTGATGCGGCGGTTGCTGCCTGCTGGTCACCAGCACCGCCGAGCGCCATGAAAATCCTAGTTTGGAACTGTAGAGGGCTTGGATCGTCGTCTGCAGTTCGTGCTCTTCAGGAGCTTATTAGAGTTTATCGTCCTTTAGTTGTTGGTATTGTCGAATCTAAATCTAGTAGTTCTCGTTGCGAAGTAGTTAGGGTTAAGTTGGGGTTTGATTGTTGTTTTGCTGTCCCTGCTCGTGGTCGCTCTGGTGGCTTAGCTCTTTTTTGGAATAATATGTCAGACGTCTCTGTTGTTAGTTACTCCGGATATCAGGGTTATTGGCTTATTTGCCCCTCTTTGAAACTCAAATAACCCGTTTGCCCCTCTTCAAACTCAAATAACCGGATTGCCCCTTTTTGTTAAATTCTCGGCTTAACATATACCGGTAATATTAATTTTGCACATTCTCGGTTTATGATTTACCGGTAATGTTAATTTTGCATATTCTCGGTTTATGATTTACCGGTAATAATATTTTCATTTTTTTGAAAAATTTGATTAAACACCCATCTTTGGTCACTATTTTTATCAGCTTAACCTTTGAATTTCATTTTTGAGTAAACATTAAAGTTATAGAACATTCAATTATCTTTCTAACCATATAAAGAACATCTTAAACGGATACCGGATGACGCCTCTATGAGCTTCCGAATGTTAGCTCGGACCCCCTCGGTTTTTTGAAAAATTTGATTAAACACCCATCTTTGGTCACTATTTTTATCAGCTTAACCTTTGAATTTCATTTTCAAGTAAACATGAAAGTTATAGAACATTCAATTATCTTTCTAACCATATAAAGAACATCTTAAACGGATATCGGATGACGCCTCTATGAGCTTCCGAATGTTAGCTCGGACCCCCTTGGTTTCGGCAAATTTCGATCGATCGGTTTTTCAAAAAACCGAGGAGGTCCGAGCTAACATTCGGAAGCTCATAGAGGCGTCATCCGGTATCCGTTTAAGATGTTCTTTATATGGTTAGAAAGATAATTGAATGTTCTATAACTTTCATGTTTACTCAAAAATGAAATTAAAAGGTTAAGTTGATAAAAATAGTGACCAAAGATGGGTGTTTAATCAAAATTTTCAAAAAATTGAAAATATTATTACCGGTAAATCATAAACCGAGAATATGCAAAATTAACATTACCGGTAAATCATAAACCGAGAATTTAACAAAAAGGGGCAATCCGGTTATTTGAGTTTGAAGAGGGGCAAACGGGTTATTTGAGTTTCAAAGAGGGGCAAATAAGCCAATAACCCCGGATATCATATAAACTTCACCTTGAACAATAAGGGGCCTGCGCAGGTTACCATCTTTTATGGCAATCCCAGAACCAACCTGCGGCAGTTGAGCTGGAATCTGATTAGAAAGCTTAGAGAGCTAATCAACATGCCTTGGTGCATCATTGGTGATTTCAACGAAATATGTAACTTCTCTGAGACTACAAGTAAGAATCTGTCTCGTCAAGTTTTTATGGAGCACTTCAGAGATGTTTTGCTTGATTGTGGTTTAATGGACCTGGGCTACAAAGGGTCTAAATTCACTTTCTCTAATAAAAGACAAGGTATGGAGGAGGTAAGGAGCCGCCTTGATAGAGCTGTCGGGGATGATTTGTGGGTTAATAAGTTCCCAAATGCGTCAATTAAGCATTTGGTTTCTCATCGTTCTGATCACTGCCCCCTTCTTCTCAATTTGGATGGGATCAGTGGTGGCCATCATAATTATTTCAAATTTGAATCTATGTGGATGAGGGACGCTAGCCTTTCTGTCACAGTTTCTAACTCTTGGAATCCTTATGGTGATAATGTCTCTATTGGAGACAAATTGGCTGATCTGTCTCAACAACTTAAAATCTGGAATAGAAACAGCTTTGGTAATGTTAACAGTCATCTGAAGAGGTTGAAAGGGGATTTAGCTGCAATTCGTCAAGGTACTCGTTCGCCCGAAGCTGCTGACAATGAAAAGAGAATTGCTAAGGAAATTGATGAATGGCTTGCTAGAGAAGAGCTCATGTGGGCGCAAAGGTCTAGAATTTCTTGGCTGGGTGAAGGAGATAACAATACAAGATTTTTTCATCTTAAAGCTAATGCAAGAAAGAGATTCAATACTATTAGCTCCTTAATTGACAGTGAGGGTAGAAGCCATACGGAGCCGAATGATTTGCAGCATGTGGCTGTGTCTTATTTCCAAGCTATTTTTTCTTCTACTGTGGTTTTGGTTGATACAGAAATTATGGAGTCTCTCCAGTCCATCCCTCCTAGAATCACTGAGGACCACAACAGGATGCTTGTTGAACCTTATTCTGAAAGTGAAATCAAGAGAGCGTTATTTCAGCTTTACCCTTATAAAGCCCCTGGTTTAGATGGCTTCCCAGCTGGCTTTTTTCAGAAATTCTGGGAAATTATTAAAATGGATTTCATTGCTTCCTGCCGTTCTATTCTGCATGAAGGCCTTATTCCGGCTGGGACTAATGACACTCTGATTGTCTTAATCCCGAAAGTTGAATCAGCAGAAAGAATGGAGGACTATAGGCCTATTAGTCTTACCAGTGTGGTGTCTAAAACAGTGGCTAAAGCGATCGTCAACAGATTACAGCATATTTTAACCGAAGTGATCAGCCCTGCTCAATCAGCTTTCATCAAAGGAAGACTTATTACAGATAATTACCTTATCGCGCATGAAACTGCTCATTTTATCAAAAACACTAGACAAGGAAAGAATATTTATGGCTCCCTGAAGCTGGACATGTCTAAAGCTTACGATAGAGTTGAGTGGCGTTTCTTGAAGCTGTTACTTTTGAGATTTGGTTTTGAGGCGAGATGGGTGAACATGATTTTGAGTTTTGTGTCCAGTGTTCGATATGCTATTAGGCTTAATGGGCAAGTCACTGCAACCTTTGCTCCAGAAAGAGGATTGCGCCAAGGAGACCCTTTGTCTCCTTAGTTATTTATCCTTTGCTCTGAATGGTTAAGCTATAGCCTTTCGAAGCTAGAGATGAATAGGAGCATTGAAGGTATTAGGGTTTGCAAAAGAGCCCCTTATGTTACTCATCTCATGTTCGCAGATGATTGCTTGTTACTCTTCAAGATTAAGGAAGACACAGCTGAAGTCTTATCCTCGCTTTTGACAAAGTATGAGAGCATTTCTGGCCAGGCCATCAATTTCAATAAGTCTGAAGTAGTTATCTCACCAAATGCCTCGGAAGCTACAAAAAACTACTTTAAACATCATCTTTCAGTGACTATTGCCAGCCATCATGCTAAATATTTGGGGTTGCCGTTAACTTTACAAAGGAAGCTTACATTGAACTTCTCCAGTGTGATTTATAAAATTTGGAACAAAACTGAAAGTTGGAGCTCTAAAAGTCTTTCGTCCGGAGGAAAAGAGATTTTCATCAAAGCTGTATTACAAGCGCTGCCGCAATTTGCAATGAACTGTTTTCTGTTCCCAGATCAGGTTATAAAAAAAATTCATAGCTCTATTAATAAGTTCTGGTGGCAAAGTTCTTACGCTAAAAAACATATTTACTGGGTTAATGCTCAGACCCTCTGTCAAGAAAGGAACCAGGGTGGCCTCGCCTTTAAGGATTTTCAATGCATCAATATCGCTTTTCTTGCCAAGCAAGCTTGGAGGATTTACACTAAACCGGAGTTGCTGGTTTCACAAATTTACAAGGCCAAATACTGCCATGATTATGACATGTTAAATTGCAGTGTGGGATATAGGCCATCTTTTTGTTGGAGGAGCATTATTAAAGGTTTCGAATTGGTTAAAGCAGGGTCCCATCATGATCACAATGGCCTTATCTCTTGGTCAGCAAATTCCTCTGGAGAACTTGATATCCGCAGTGCTTATAATCTGATGAGGCAGCTTAAGATTGGAAATAGAAGAGATTCCATTGGTTGTTCGGACTTGTCACAAACTCAGAAATTTTGGAAAGATTACTGGAAAATTGCGGTTCCGAGGAAGGTTAAAATCTTTGGTTGGCGTGGTTATCATGCTGCTCTTCCTACTGGCCTCAGTTTGCATAGGCGTGGTCTGGAAAATGATGTCGGATGTAGGGAATGTGGTTTTCGTATTGAGACATATTCCCATGCGTTCCTTCATTGCTGGTTTGCTAGAGCGGTGTGGGATCGGTTGGGCATGAAAGTTCTGAGTGAGTTGCCTTCTTCAGTTGGTTTTGCCGACATCATTCTCTATTGCTGGAGGTTCTTTAGTCAGAAGAATTTACAACTGGTTTTAGTTACTCTCTGGATGATTTGGTATAAACAAAATAAAAGGAAGCATGAAGATTGTGATTTTAGTGTTGATGAACTTGTTTACGAAGCCACTAATCTGTCCAGATCTTTTGCACAGTACGAGTCCAAGTACCTTTCAAGCTTACGGTTTCTATCTAGCTCTGATTTTGAGTGGAAAAAGCCACCGATTGGTTTTCTGAAGTTTAATTGTGATGCTGCGTGGAAGGATTCCATAGGGGGAGGTGTTGGGATCGTTGCTAGAGACAGTGGGGGCTTTATTTTGGCAGTTAGAGCCGTCAAAGGAGTGGATGCCCAAAGCAGTGTCAGCTGTGAAGGTTTGGCCTTGCTTGAAAGCTTCAATTTGGCTGAAAAGCTCAACGCAAAGAAGGTCATCTTTGAATCAGACTGTGCAGATATTGTGAAATGGCTGAACATATGCCCAGATGATAGTATTATCCATGAAGATTGGTTCAAAAATTGCTTGCAAATTCTTAATCGTCGTATGGAATGGAAGGTGTTCCTCATACGAAGAGAGGCTAACGTCGTTGCAGACCAGCTGGCTAAGCGTGTGATTGATCTTAACTGGTGCTGGACGAGACTAGATTGCTGTCCCAGAATGTTGTTTTAATCTAGTTTTAAGTCCTCTGTTCTTGTTTTGTAGCACTGTTGCTACAGTTATAAAAAAAAAAGTCTTATGGTCGGTTGGCCTCTTAGTCGATATGAAATTCTTTAATCCTCGCCCGGTCTCTTTATTTTGTGACAATCAAGTTGCTCTACATATATCACTTTCTAGGGGTTTAACGACTTGAATCTGAGTCCGTATTAAGGGTTTCATTTCTTAAAACCTTTAAGTCTTCACTAGTTGAAGAATGATCAGTTAATTTTGATCCTGAATCATTATTAAGAAGGATGTTTGATATAATATCTTTTATCCTTTCTAATTCTTCAAGATTATTAATCTTCTGCTTAACCCAACAATTATTGGCAAAGTGGCCCTTTTTGCCACATCTATGACAAGTTATTCACTTAGAATTCTGCCATTTATTGTCTTTCCTAGCGTATTGACGCTCTTCTTTCTCTTCCATTTTCTTTTTAGAAAATCTTTTCTTTTTATGATAAGGAGTATAATCCTTTTTTTGGTTTTCTACGTTTACTAGAAAAGGGTTTGTTTATTGCAAACTGATCACAGAAATTACCTAATTGTGATTTCTCCATAAAACTTTGTCGTTTAAGCTGCTGATTCAGCTTAATTTCATTACATAAGGTTATTCATTCGCGAGTGCAAACTCCAATTAGTTTACCGCAAGTATAATTTTCATAAGGAATATAAGGATAATTTCCTCTAAAGGACATTCCTAATCCTTTCAGCAAATAAACTAGGCAAGCCATCAATAAATTTTGACTTCTAATGAGTGCTATTACACTCCGGTAATTCCATTACCCTACTTAGGAAAGTATCTTTATACCACCTAAAATCTGTCAGTGTTTTACACCTAAGATTTTGTAGTAAGGTTCTAATACTCTCACCATTAACAGAGTATTTTCCTGTGAAGTGTTCTAAAATACTAACAATTAAAGTATAAACAACATCTTCAACAATATTATCACCTTCTTGTTTAATTGTATTGAGAATACCATTTTTCTCAACTAGAGTGAGATAATTGTCCCGCCAACCTTTTAATTGGCCTGTAAAACTGCTATAATCATATTAGCAATATTTTTATCGCTATTATTAATTTTGCAAACTGTGGAGTACATCAACATTCTATGCATAACATTGTGAATTTGTTGATTAGCAAAACCATCTATATTCCATTCATAGATGTGTCTGCCACTATAACAGTTTGAAATAATCTCATTGGATTCTTCAATCATAACATCAACTAGAGTAGGTCTAGGGTAATAATATTTTCCCGTAGTCGGCTTATCTGCCCATTTATATAATTTATTAACCTGATCTCGATAGACTTGCTTATAATTTGGTTCTTTTATTAGCTTATCTCTTAGATTTTTATCAAGAGTTGTTAACTTCATCCTATTGAATTTGTCATCTATAAAATCCTCTATATCCTTCATAGGTTTTAATTTAAAATCTATAATGACATGAGGTGGCTGTAAACTAGGTGTAGCCATTCCTATTGTCTTGGACGTAGATATTTCTACTGGTTTTTCAGTTATAACTGACTGAGTTTTCATAATCTCAATTAATTGTTCTACTCTGTTTTGTAAATTAGAACCTAATTGTTCTCCAAGGATGCCCAAATACAGATTAGAATAATTATTTTATCTAGTGATCATATTCATTTGTTTACATGTTGCAGGAAGAGTGTCATCTTCTAATAACTTAGCGAATGCAACAAAATTACGACTAATTCCATTCTTTTCAATTTGAAAAGGTTGTTGAGGTGGATAAACTTGTGTAATGTTTTTACCCGTACTCAACTTATAATTTCTTTCTAGTGTTGAAATATATTGTTCAACATAAGTAGAAATAATCCAGGGAACAAAGAGTAAGATTTTATTCTCATGTTCACACAATTCGTAAAACTCATTACTTAGAGCTTTTAATTCTATTGAGCTATAGGACTCAAAAAACCATTTTCTAAATGATTTCCAATTTTCTGACTCAAATTCTGTTTAACAATTTTTCTTGCCTGTGAACCAGGACTAAAAACTATTGTTTTGTCAGACATCATAATCAAAGATTAAAATCCATTTCAGATTCGGTTATTTCCGGATCTTTAATGCTAAGGCCTTTAACGATATTGTTCTGATCCATTATTAGCCTATCAATTCTTTCGTGATCTCTGATTTGAGATGTTGAAGCTCTCGTAGATTCAAGAGTTTGTTCGATCTTATAATCAAATGGTGAAATATAATTTCTCATTGTACTTGATTTACTAAGCCTAGAGCTCGGTTTAGAAGACGTAGAAGGTTTGCTTATATTATCAAATTCAAGGGTAATTGTTCCTTCAGGAAACTGAATTAAATTGATTAAGTTATTATGGCTGATTGGCTGAGGTGGAACTACTTCTGCCAAAGTCCATTCTGTTGGGAATTCTATTTCCTCCCACTTAATCTTTCGTCTTGTCGAGATACTCGACTTACTAAAGTTGGATTCTATTAATATAGTCTCATTAATTTGTTTATCTATTATCCTACACTGGGGATTGAGGGTAAGCAGAGGCATATAATAAATCCTATAACAGATATCTATTACTTCTGTTCCAGATTTATAATTATAACCATTAGTTTTAACGTTTAACGTTAAAGCATCCAAATTATTAATATCGGATAAAGATAATTGCATATTTGGGTAAACATCAAAGTAGACCGGACCATGGGCCAAGCTAGTCTGAACGATTCCCATTAATGACTGTTTATAATTAAGGTTTCTACCATCTCGTAGAGCTGCAATAAAGCTCTCTGGTAAACCTTCAAGGGTAAGAGGTTTAAAAGCAATTTGCACTAAACCAATATGTATAAACTTATAAGAGTGCCTGTATAAAAGTAAATCATTTTCTTTAAGCAATCTAATTGTTAATTCATCAGAATTCAGCGGAATTCTTTCTTCAGTTGTCTTAACAGCCTATTTGAGACCAATCTTCTCAAAAGTACATAGTTTATAAATTAAACTGGGTTCAATTCTAGAGTTTGTCCACTTATTAAGGGCTTCTAGATTTGTCGGAAGATCATATTCTTCTTTCCATTTATTCTTAACCATTTTTTGGTTTCTGAAAAGATTCATTTTAAAGAAGATATGTGATAAATCTAGTACAAAATACAATACTATCCCACCACGGCTCGGATACCAAAGAGAGAGAACCGGTTAAAGAGAAAATTGAGGAGAAAGAAGAGCGTAATAACGCCAGGAAAGAAAATAAATGGCAAAAGAATAAGTCAATGACTTGTCATAGGTGTGGCAAAAAGGGCCAGTTTTCCATTAGTTATTAGGTTAAACAGAAGATTAATAATCTTGAAGAATCAGATAGGATAAAAGATATTATATCAAACATCTTTCTTAATAATGATTCAGGATCAGAATTAACTGATCATTCTTCAACTAGTGAAGACTTAAAGGTTTTAAGAAATGAAACCCTTAATACGGACTCAGATTCAGACTGTGCTCCTTGCAAGCGAGGCCAACCCTGTCTTAAACAGGATTCTGAAGATGAGGAAGCATTGTACAAAATGCAATCACAATTCTAAGATTTGGAAATTAATATGTTAAGCTTTAAGAAAGCTATGGAATTACTCGAGGATGTAAAAGATCTAGAGTTAAGATTAAATTTTTTTGATAAACTTAATACTCAGCTTGATGCGACGTCAGAAACTTCTAAATCACAAGAAGTTCATAGGGAAATAGTTAACCCTAAGCCTTATCTAATGGATGAAGTCTATAGACGGATTAGGCAGAAAACAAAGGTAGAAAAATCTACTTCTACATAGGATTTAATCATAGAGATTAATAATCTCAAAACAGAGATTCAGAACATTAAGACGAATGATAAACGTCTTAATCAAAGAATTTCTAGAATTGAGAAAGGAAAGGAAGTAATGACTCCTTATCAATATATTATTTCTGATAACAAAGAAGATAATATGACTTCTCATCGGAATATTTCTAATCAAGAAATACCTTTGGATCACAATCTTAATAATGACCATTTCTTATCCACTTTAGAAATGTTTATTTCACAAAAATGGCTTGTTAAGATTACATTGTTAATTAACAATGATTATTTGAAAGAGTTTATTGCACTTACAGATAGTGGAGCAGACTTGAATGTTATTCAAGAAGAGTTAATCCCTACAAGGTATTTTCATAAAACCACGCATACATTATCTCATGCGGGGGGGGGGGGGGGGGGGGGGGGGAAATAATCTCCAAATTAACTACAAATTGCCTGAAGCTAAAGTATGCATCAATAAAAAATGTATACCAACTAGTTTTTTACTGGCTAAAGATATTTTTAACCAAGTAATACTTAGAACACCTTTTCTTACAAAGATATATCCTATCAATAAGATAGATTCAGAAGGTCTAATTGGAACCTTTGAAGGACAAGAAATAGCCTTACATTTTATGACTGAATCTTTAACTAGGGTTTTGCATGAGGTTTATGACAGCATAACTGTTAAAAAGGAATTAAATGTTCTTACTATCAATGATAGACTTCAAAATCAATTCACTCTTGAAATCTGTAGAAATAATTCTAATGCCTTTTGGGATAAAAGGAAACAAATTGTTTCTATTACATCTAAAGAAGGTTTTGACAAAAACCAAATATTTAAAAAGGCTTTTAACAAATCAACAAAGGATAGATCTTGTGCAACAGATCCTACATACATTAAAAGGTGCAGAGAAGAAATTGATCTTTTGTCACACCAAGGTTTAATTGATCCTTGGAGATCTCCCTGGTCAGGTACAGCTTTCTATTTCAGGAAAAATAGTGAATAAGGTAAAGGAGTTTCCAGATTAATAATTAATTACAAACCCTTTATCAAGATCCTTAATTGGATTAGATCACCTATAATATGGATAAGACATCCAGGTCTTAATAATAAAAAAGAATTGTTGAACGAACTCTATGCATCTGTCCTCCTTTCAAAATTTAATATTAAAACAGGTCGCTGGCAAGTTTGAATTTACAAGACTGATAAATATAAAACAGTCTTTAATGTTCCCTTTGGACAATTTGAATGGGAAATTTTCCCTTTGGTCTAACAAAGACCTCCTATGACTTCCAAGTTATCATAGACAATGTTTTTGTCTTCTCAAAGATTCTTGAGATCCATCTTAAACATTTAAAAATGTTTCACAATAATTTTGGAATCAGTTCAGTAATGACAAAATTAAAATTATCATTATTTCAAATACCAATTGAGTTTCCCGAAAATACAAGAGACGAAAACTCAGTAAAATGTAGGATTGATTTTACTAACCATCTTTTGACCTCCCATACAGGAAAGGAACAGCTGCAGAAGATTTACTTAGCTAATCTTCATTTTGCAGGAATGACCCGTCAAGGGAGAGGTTCCCCCTCTAATAGGGGAGGGAAAGGCCGTGTAAAGAAACAAGAAATGCTGGCCCAAGTGGGAAAGAAAACGTTGGTTAATATGCAACAAGATAAAGAATACTAGAAATATCTGGAGTACAAAAAGCAGAATATTACTGCATCAAATAATGAAGTACCATCCTATGCCAATATTGTGGCAAATGAGGACAAGGAAGCAGGTTATACCGCTTACCTAATGAACCAAAAACAAGAAGTTATACTTCTTTTCGAAGAAAGAGACTCCCAATGGAGTGAAGAGCCATGTACCTTAATGAGAAAGTACATAGGAGAAGAGTCATACCCTTCTCGGACAAACAAAAATCAAATTTACTTTGAGAATATTCTCAAAGAGACTGGTTGTGAAATCACTCACTTCTTTCACCAAACACAACCAGAAGTTTTTGACTACAGTAAAATTACGATCAAGAACGTAATATCCCCTCAGGATTGGGGAATTTCTCCCCTGAGCACAAGGGAATTCTTTTTTGGCCTGAACAAAAACCCTTGTCGATATAATTTCTGGGACTACATAGATGCTTTCGAGAAAGCCCTTCTTTATGATAATCCCAGCCATAAACATTCATGGTTTGTAAAGATATGCTCGGTCGTTTACAACTCTGACATACCCTCCTGGTTCATCCTTTGGTGGCAGCACTTTGGCATAAAGAAAGGTTTCATAAGTGGGAAAAAATCTCCCCAAAAGTCTTGGATTAGCAGGACAAAAGCATAAGGTACAAAGAGTTAAACTCTCTCTTCTTCTTCATTGAATTTTCTATTCCATATATCTGGAAGTGGATGCCAGCGTTTGGACATACACCAGACATGATCCCTTGTTTAAAAAGGGACACATATTCCAAAAATTGGGATATGATGTTCAGAATAGATCCAGGCACTAAGCAAATAAATAGCCTTGACACTATCTGTGAGATTGATAAGAAAATTGCCGCTTATGAAGAACGACAGTGGAAAGAAAAGGAAATATCCTTACAGTTCATATCCCAGAAGCTCAAATCAAAAGCTCAGGCTCTTACTGGAAAAGAGCTGATCGCCACCTATTTCCAACAAATGAAAAGGGACTTCTTAGATAATTAAGAAGAAACTGTTTCCCATTCTTCAGATAAAACAGACACTTCAATGGCCACATCAGGACAGCGTTTTTCAAGATTCACAAGATGTGGAGCCAGAACCCAATATTAATGACATTTTTGACATCCTCCAGACTGAGCTTGAAAAAAGACTAGCTCACAAGACTGTCCATTTCAGAGAATCATCCCAGGCTAAAGACAAACTATGAAAGGTCCCATTTCTTTAGTGGCTTTCACATAATGAAAGGTCCGACATGGAGACATGGATGACCCAGACAGTTGAAAATTGAGGTCCGACATGGAGACATGGCTTTAACATTTCTCTAGTGGCTTTCATGGATGACCCAGACAGTTGAAAATTGAGACATGGAGACATGGCTTCTCTAGTGGCTTTCATGGATGACCCAGACATTTCTCTAATGGCTTTAACATTTCTCTACTGGCTTTAACATTTCTCTAGTGGCTTTCATGGAGACATGGCTTTAACATAATGAAAGGTCCGACATGGAGACATGGCTTTAACATTTCTCTAGTGGCTTTCATGGATGACCCAGACAGTTGAAAATTGAGGCAAATAGATGCCGACATGGAGAATCTCCACTGTTTATAAATAGTTAAGTTTGGGTCCCATATGTTTTGGACCATGTCTTTTCTTTTGCTATAAATTAGCATGTCGTGTGTAGGAGAAAGGGCAAGACTTAGAACCCCTTCTAAGTAATAAGCTTCTTGATGGACCATAATTATACGAATCAAAAACACAGTAAAACCCACCAAATTAGACTGTTGGTCTATTTAACTTCTGCTTGTTAGTCCCGATTTATTTCTACAGGGTATTTTGGCACTTAGAGAGAAAACACGCTAAGGAGAGGATTTTACGCTGAAAAGATATTAAGAGTCAATCCAAGGTCAAGATCAGACGCTGAACGAAGAAATCTCAAGATCCTGACCAAGAATTACTCAAATTAAATTCAACCGAGGAACAACCAAAGTCAGACTGGAGAAAAATTGGATTGATAGTTTTGTGAAAAGACTGCACAAAACTGTCAAAACTCATCCATGGACCAAGTGACCGGTGGCTATGTGTGAAATAATGAGTCATGGGTGGCAAAACCCCTCCTCCTCCATGGGATGACCGGTGGCTATTTGGAGGAGGTTACCAAAGGAGGAAAACCTCCTCCATTTCTCACCTAGTACCGGCGGCTCTCCTCCACACCATGGGGTGGTGACATGTGGAGCTCCTCCTCTCCACACCTTCCTCCTCCTTTCTCCTCCCTTGATGTAAAACCACATGGAGCCATCTCCACCCTCCATTCCTCCTCCTTATGGCTATAAATACAAGCCTCCTCCTCCTCATTTAAAACATCCACAAAATTGTAAAACACTTATCTCTCTAAGTTTTGGTTACCTGAAAGTTTGGTTTTGGAAATAATACTCCTGTTTGTTCTTGAGTATTATACTGATTGGAAATAATACTCCTGTTTGTTCTTGAGTATTATACTTTAGAGAATACTCCTGTTAGTTCTTGAGTATTCAGTAGGAAATTGGGAATACTCCTGTTGGTTCTTGAGTATTCCACCCCTTTCCCTCTTACTGTTTTCAAAAACCCCCGAGTATTTAGTTACGATGTCCTTTTCCATGGATATTCGTAGCTAAACTCCTCATTCGATCGAAGGTATTTTCTTGTATTATATAATATTTTAATTTCTTTTAGTTTCATTTCTCTGTATTCAAAACTTGTTCTATGTGCCATTTATAGTCAGAGTTTCCAAGGTTGAGTGGAAGCTGTAACAAGCAAAGCTCTTCCGTGGGAATTCGTGATCATACTCGGTAAGTGGAAGCTGTAACAAGCAAAACTTATCGAGGAGTTCGGCTTATCTTAAAAAACCATTTGGAAACTGGACCAAAGAATTCAAATGGATGCACAAAAGGCTAAGATACTTCGAAAGGAGGAATTAGTCTGAAGTAGAACAAGTGTTGCTTTAAACGATGTTGCAAGTCTTGCGCTACGAAAGGGCCTCGATTCATCTTTGAATACTTAGAAAGGTTACTAGTGGTTATTAATAAACATGTTATAATACAAGGTACCTGAAACCGAATACTTTCCCTTGAATTACAAAAACCCCCTGTACTTACTTTTATAAACTGCTCGATCAACTACAACCATCAACCACTCATCTACCAGAGGAATCGCAATCACGCATCACCCACTGTAAGTCTTCTTCCCTTAACTCTTTTACTTTCAGTCATTTATTTTCAGTATTTATTTTCTGCATTTACTTTCCCGCATAAAAAACCAAAAAAACCAAAAACAGTAGGTTAGTTAATCGCGCTAAAATCTCAATCAACCTAAAACACGCTCCCTCGCTGTAAAAATCCCTTAAAGAACAACGTATCCCTCTAATTCCCTTGGGTTCGACCCCTACTTACCACTTACTACCCAGTAGTGTAGTCGCGAGTAGCGGAAAAATATAAATTTATTTGTACAGAGAACATTGCACCTTAACGACAGTGCAGTGGGCTCCGTCACTTCTACTCCTTCTCTCTAAGTTTGTAGATTACTTTGAAGTTCAATAAACAAGTTTAAAGTATCCCTTGGTGCACATACGTAAGTAAGATCATTTTCTTTCTGTATTTTTCTTTTCATTTTCGTTTCTGATGGGTAGCCTAATAGGCTAAACCCTTGATATGTGGTAAATCGATGTCAAGATACATAACTATCCATATTATTGTCAAGATCTGGGTTTGAGAACAACGGACTGGTCTGAGATTAGTACAGGGACAACATTACCAATACTGCAAGTTATTAAGTTCCTAACGGGCCTACTGGCATGACTAGTTCTCCACGTCTTTCAATACGGACCCATAAGTTAAGTACCCATAACGTTTGGAAGTGTAAGTCCCGCTTAAGTCGGAGTTGGCGTTAGGGAAGTATTTCGGTTAAATTTTATGGGTTGGCAGTGGGTTGTTGACTGACGAGAACTTGTAGTTGTGTAGTAAGTGGTGACCGTTGGAGCTGGCCGTAAAAGCTCTGGACTCTGATCCAGAGTCTAACCGTTGGAAAACATGGTGATGTAAGTCGCTAGTGACTATACCCTGGAACGGTGTAACCGGTTCTCTCTCTTGGGTATCAGAGCCGTGGTGGGATAGTATTGTATTTTGTACTAGATTTATCACATATCTTCTTTAAAATGAATCTTTTCAGAAACCAAAAAATGGTTAAGAAAAAATTGAATGAAGAATATGATCTTCCGACAAATCTAGAAGCACTTAATAAGTGGATAATCCCTAGAATTGAACCCAGTTTAATTTATAAACTTGGTACTTTTGAGAAGATTGGTCTCAAACAGGTTGTTAAGACAACTGAAGAAACAATTCCGTTGAATTCTGATGAATTAATAATTAGATTGCTTGAAGAAAGTGATTTACTTTTATACAGGCACTCTTATAAGTTTATACATAATGGTTTAGTGCAAATTGCTTTAAACCTCTTACCCTTGAAGGTTTACCAGAGAGCTTTATTGCAGCTCTACGAGATGGTAGAAACCTTAATTATAAACAATCATTAATGAGAATCGTTCAGACTAGCTTGGCCCATGGTCCGGTCTACTTTGATGTTTACCAAAATATACAATTATCTTTATCTGATTTTAATATTTTGGATGCTTTAACATTAAACGTTAAAACTAATGGTTATAACTGGAACATAAGTAATAGCTATCTGTTATATGATTTATTATAAGCCTCTGTTTACCCTTAATCCCCAGTGTAGGATAATGGATAAACAAATTAATGAGACTATATTAATAGAATCCAACTTTAGTAAGTCGAGTATCTCGACAAGACGAAAGATTAAGTGGGATGAAATAGAATTCCCAACAGAATGGACTTTGGCAGAAGTAGTCCTTCTCAGCCAATCAGCCATAACAACTTAATCAATTTAATTCAGTCTCCTGAAGGAACAATTACCCTTGAATTTGATAATATAAGCAGACCTTCTACGTCTTCTAAACCGAGTTCTAGGCTTAGTAAATCAAGTTCAATGAGAAATTATATTTCACCGTTTGATTATGAGATTGAACAACCTCTTGAATCTACGAGAGCTTCAACATCTCAAATTAGAGATCAGGAAAGAATTGATAGGCTAATAATGGATCAGAACAATATCGTTAAAGGCCTTAGCATTAAAGATCTGGAAATAACCGAATCTGAAATGGATTTTAATCTTTGATTAAGATGTCTGACAAAACAATAGATTTTAGTCATGGGTCACAGGCAAGAAAAATTGTTAAAACTGAATTTGAGTCAGAAAATTGGAAATCATTTTGAAAATGGTTTTTTGAGTCTTATGATTCAATAGAGTTAAAAGCTCTAAGTAATGAGTTTTAAAAATTGTGTGAACAAAAGAATAGAATCTTACTCTTTGTTCCCTGGTTTATTTCCACTTATGTTGAACAATATATTTCAACACTAGAAAGAAATTATAAGTTGAGTTCGGGTAAAAACATTACACAGGTTTATCCACCTCAACAACCTTTTCAAATTGAAAAGAATGGAATTAGTCATAACTTTGTTGCATTTGCTAAGTTATTAGAAGATGACACTCTTCCTGCAACATGTAAACAAATGAATATGATGTTTAGACAGAATAATTATTCTAATCTGTATTTGAGTGTTTTAGGAGAACAATTAGGTTCTTTACATAACAAAGTAGAACAATTAATTGAGATTATGAAAACTCAATCAGTTATAACTAAAAAACCAGTAGAAATATCTACGTCCAAGACAATAGGAATGGCTACACCTAGTTTACAGCCACCTTCTGTCATTATAGATTTTAAATTAAAACCTATGAAAGATCTAGAGGATTTTCTAGATGATAAATTTAAAAGAATGAAATTAACCACTCTTGATAAAAATCTTAGAGATAAGCTTATAGAGGAACCAAATTATAAGCAAGTCTATTGAGATCAGGTTAATAAATTACATAAATAGCAAGATAAGCCGACTACGGGAAAATATTATTACCCTAGACCTACTCCTGTTGATGTTATGATTGAAGAATCCAATGAGATTATTTCAAACTGTTATAGTGGCGGACACATCTATGAATGGAATATAGATGGTTTTGCTAATCAATAAATTCACAATGTTATTCATAGAATGTTGATGTACTCCACAGCTTGCAAAATTAATAATAACAGCGATAAAAATACTGCTAATATGATTATAGCAGGTTTTACAGGCCAATTAAAAGGTTGGTGGGACAATTAACTCACTTTAATTGAGAAAAATGGAATTCTCAATGCAATTAAACAAGAATGTGATAATATTGTTGAAGATGTTGTTTATACTTTAATTGTTAGTATTTTAGAACACTTCACAGGAAAATACTCCGTTAATGGTGAAAGTATTAGAGTCTTATTACAAAATCTTAGGTGTAAGACACTGACGATTTTAGGTGGCATAAAGATACTTTCCTAAGTAGAGTAATGGAATTACCATAGTGTAATAGCACTCATAGGAAGTCACAATTTATTGATGGCTTGCCTAGTTTATTTGCTGAAAGGATTAGGAATGTCCTTAGAGGAAATTATCCTTCTATTCCTTATGAAAATTATACTTGTAGTAAACTAATTGGAGTTTGCACCCAGGAAGGAATATTCTTATGCAATGAAATTAAGTTGAATCAACAGCTTAAACGACAAAGTTTTATGGAGAAATCACAATTAGGTAATTTCTGTGATCAGTTTGCAATAGACAAACCCTTTTCTAATAAACCTAGAAAACCTAAGAAGGATTATACACCTTATTATAAAAATTCATTAGTCCTCGCCAGGTCTCTTTATTTTGTGACAACGAGGTTGCTCTACATATATCACTTTCTAGGGGTTTAACGACTTGATGCATATGCTAAATGCATCTGCGATTCCTATGAAAGTGAATTATGATTTCCCAGTTTCAATAATTTGGATTTTTGATAAATTGCATATTTCACCTCTCCAATATTCTTACTTCTTTTATACGCTTAGGACAAACCAATCGTAAGCGTGGAGTGTTTGATCGGTGAATATAGTATTACTTTCTAGACTTTATTTCTTATAGATTTTGGGACATTTTTAGCGATATTTTATTGTTCTAACGTACCTTTTGTGTTTTAGCTTACTTGGATCACAAGAGGGTCAAACCAGGAAAATGGACAAAAACTGACGAGACATGCCTAGTACCCACTCGTCGTAACGTCGTTGTTATTCACGACTTGTATGAACTTTTAATTCCCTAACTTATGCAATACATTATGGAATGCATTGCTGCACTAATCCTTATTCCGTGCATTTTCTTTTGTGATTCCATTTTTACTTTTATATTGTTTAGTCAAAAAACCCAACCAAACAAAAACTACGATTAGAATAGATTAGTAAAAGCTAATACTACCTTAGTGTTGCATGCTTGTAGCTCTTTTGACGACTCTAAACTTACATAGGCATGAAAAAAAGACTAAACTGATTTGAGCTGAATTGTACTATTCTCTACTTGGCTAAACAACTAATACTAAAGTAGCCAAAAAATATGGTCTAAGATGCTCAATAACCGGTTTTTGTTATGCTACATATGTTTGACTTTAACAAGGTATCTGATGAAAACTAAGCTTATGAGCGGCTCATTTGAACTTTTAAGTCATTAAGACGAATTGCGCTGGATTGAATTGATCTGATAAACTAAACAACTGAAATTTTAAGTTCAAAAGAAAAATTATAGGGTAGCACATGTAAACCGAATCAATAGGGTAGCACACTCTTGGAAATTTAAGTTTAGAGGCACACCTTGGACATCCTTGAGGGAAGAGATTTGTAGTCGGATGGGATTTTCAAAGTCAGGGGCAAACGTCCGCTACAATGAGGCCTCTAGGCAAGATTTTTTGTTACAAATAGCCTCCTACCCACCCCATGGCTTTGGAGGGAATCTACTGCCAAGCCTAATCACGGGAGCATATTGGAAGATACTACACCGTATAGTGGCAACTATAATTAACGTATGTGAGGGTGACGGGCAATATGTCACGGCCGAGAATCTAGACATCTTACTGTGCATTCATGAAGGTCATTCCCCGGATTGGTTCAACATTATTTCGAAGAAGTTTAGAGAGTTCGACAATAGCAGAACGCGCCTACCCCAAGTACTAAGAGGTTGATCGCTCATAACAAGGATCTCCTTCGACATAGGAAACGTTATTGACCCCGCCACCCATGGTAGCCCTACCAAAGCCGTTCTGAGCATTAGAGAAGAAGGGGACGATGTGATCATGGTCTCTTCTTCATCTGGAAGTGGTAGTGGAAGTGCTTTCTCCTAAAGCTTGGGGAATGGTGTTCGAGAAATGGAGTATGATTGGATTATATGGTTATCTGTGTTTTACTTTTTGTGTGATGCGAGCTTTGTGTGTTTTGTTTTGAGTATGGTGTGTGATATGTGCTTGTTCAATTTTGAATAAATACTGTGTGATTAATGTGCTTGAAAGATTAATGGATGGCTGTTTATTTCGAGTAGTGTGTCGATTTTTTAAGTGTGGAGTCTTGGTTCTAGCTGTAAGCGAAGGATCGTTGAGCTCAAAATTTTGAAAGTTTGCAAAAATAGGGATCCAACCGAACGATTAGCTGAGAGCCTGAAATCCAGTCGACCGGTTCGAAGCTCTCACCGAAATCCCTTGTTCTGGTCAACCTTCAACCGGTCTGTTGACTTTCTAACCGACCGATTCACGATTCCCATTGAGGCCCATCATTCTCTCCCTGACGACCGGTTAAAAATTTGTTATCAAAACCCAATTTTGAATCTAAAAAAATACACTCGACTCTTTCTTCCTCACCCGACTGAGCACTCCCTCAACCGACCCTCCTCTACCATCCGTCCACCTTGCTCCACCTCAGCCATCGCACAGCCCCTCCGTTATCCACCCTCTGTTGCCGCATGCGAGCTACACCACCATCCCAACGACCGTAGACCTCCACCACCCGCATCTCACCCTCCTGAAACCCCATTCCGCCATTCCTAAACCCTAGGTGAAATCAACCAAGCCTCGATTTCAGTCTCCCTATTCCACCTCTCAATTCACTCTATATCCGACCTAAACAAAACCTCAACCCTCAATTTGATGCCCCGGATTGACTTCGCCAAGCTCCGAAATCTCCCTAGCCCAAAAGTCCAAAAATGCTACCCTTAAACCCCAAATTTCCCAATTTCCTTCACCCTAATTGATTCATCATGCCTAAGGATGCTTCCTCTTCAAAGTTCAAGTCCAAATCTCATATTCAAGAGGAGCCCAATGGGTAAAGGTATGAAAGTGATGAGGATGCTTCGCTCATTCTCACTCGCAAGAAAAAGACGATAAGAACAACTCTTCGTTACCCTAGCTCCTCGCATATTTAGAATATGAATCTCCACCCTCCCCTAGCCCTCCTCCGAACAAAAGAATAAATCTTCAAAGGGCATCGCCTCCTCAAAGTCTAAAAAGCCAAAGAAAACCAAGAGTTCGGCGGCCACTACCACTAAAGCACTTGTGCCCATTGAGCCGAGGGATGCCCCATTTACCTCCCTATTAACCTTGGCCACACCTTACCCTTTCTCCGAGCCTCTCACATTTCGGGACAAGAAGCACACCAAAAACTACGAATATATCAAGAGAAGGAGAAGGAAGTCGTTGATACTCTCTACCCTGATATGGAAATTCTTAGGCAACTCGACGTAGGCAATGAGGTACATTCCAAATTATCTCGTTGTGAGCTTCATTTTTTGTTTATGGATGATACGGGTTCCTACCAAAGAGTGGTAGAGGAGTTTGTGTGTTCTTTCGAAGCAGTGAGAGAGGGTAAGCGGGTGACGCATTGGAAATTTGTATTGGGTGGGAGAGAGTTCAAAATAGATGAAACGGTGATTCGTGAATGGCTGAGTTTTCATCGCCATGGTGGAGTCGTGGACAAGCACAATGAACTTGTGAGAAGTAGATTTTGGAAGAAAAGTTTAGGGCGACAAGAATGGTTTATGTCCTCTTATAACTCCTCCGCCATCACATCACCGGAATGGAAAGTGATTCATCACATTATAGCAATTGGGATAAATACTCGCACGGAAAAAGCTTGTGCAGTGACGATCCAGGCCATTGAGTTGATGATGACCATTGATTATGAAGATAGTATAAATTAGCTTAAGCGGCCAATATTGAACATTTAATTATCATATAATAGTGGATACGCTGCATACATGACAACTTACATTATGGTTTAAATTGACATATAGAACTAATATTGCAAACAATGGATTATCGCATATACATGATTAAATCTGAATACGAAACCTGAAATTGTTTTCGTTCTAACGAAACGCAACATAAAATCCATCACCTCCAACAACAATCTGTCCAACGAAACACAACAAGAACAAACAATAAACATAAGGGTACCCATCCAGAAAGCTCAAAAGTTTTGCATATGATCATATTTATACCAAACATCAATTACTGAGCAGGTTCATAGCTTGTCGCGCCTTCAGAAGCATTTTGGCTTGCTAGATTAGTTGATCCACCTCGAACCACCAAGTCCTCCAGAATACGTATCCTCTCCTCAAATGCAGCCTTCATTTCCTTAAACTTGTCTTTTTTCTTTTGAAGTTCAACTTTCAGTCCAGAGTTCCTTGCACCCCCTCTATGGAGGGGTGGTCTCTTGAAGGCTTTACCAGTCCCAGAAACAAAGTTCCACTCTGCTGCCCCAACACTTTGGTCATGATATCAATCTGAGTAGCGACTGGGAGAGGTTCATGATCATCGTCGAGGACATTGTGTTCAGATTCATCACCATTCTGCCCCTGCAACACTTGACAAACCCTTTCTTGCATCTTTACCTATATGTACACATTGAAAAGTGTAAATAAAATGACAATAACACAGCGCATAGTTTTTGTTCAGGATAGTACAATGTAACGGTGAACATGAAGAGTTCCCAGATAAAGTGGATGAATTACACGACACAAAACATGAACACGACCAAAATAATTGTGAAACTTGAACATGGCACATAACAAGAGCAAATGTTTCACCAAGATGGCAGCTAATATTTGCTAACATGTTTCACAATAACCACACATGAACATATAAAATAGCTGAACATGTGGCTATATGAACTACACATTAACATATTTGCCAAATTTGTTGAACATTTGCAACCAAACATGAACATATATAAATAGCAAGTACATGAGAAGGAATTGAAAGAAACTCAAGGGCAGCACCGGCGGGATCACCAGAATAGACTTGGATGTATGTGGCTATATAATGGGCTTGTTCTCCCTGTGCAGCGAGTGTTGCAGCCCTCATGTAGAATGGGCATTTTCCTTCTTGGTGGTTCATTCTATTAACCTTATTGCGCACGCCTGACATCGTCTTACCCTTCTCCTATTATAACAAAAATTATAAAAGTTAAAGAGTACTTATAAACTACCGCATATAAATCATTGTGAGGAGTCCTTTGCTAGGATCCCTTCTCACGGGGCCTTCAGAAATAGAGAGCTATCAATCCACCTTCAAATCCCTTTTGAATTATGTCCATCTAGAATAATATGGATGCTGGATAGAGAATACAACCACTTCAAAAGTGTGAGCCCTCTAAGAATAAAGGAGTCAGAGGGGCTCCTTTTCGGCAGTTCCAAGATATATGGTAAGAACTATCAAAACTTGTCTGGCGGTGGTGCAGCAAGATATGCATCTTCAAAGTCAGCTCTAACAAGCACACTTCCCATATACTCTTTAGCAAAGAACCGAGGTTCCCATACTTTAAAATTCTCTTTCACTATCACATTCATACGTATGCGAGGGTCCTCTTTAATTGAACTCAGGTACACATCAACAAAGTCTTTGCATTTAGGCTCTTCAGCATCCAGAGAAACTGATGTAATGATGTTCTCTTCTGTGTGCTTATCTAGATGACCTTTATAACCGCTCGTAGTGGAGGGAGATGCATCTCCATGTTCTGAGATGTCTACAGTACAAGAATTATCATCATCTAACTACTAAGTGTAAGCCTTGGCAGCTGACGCCTCAAAACCATCCTTACAAACAAGTTTTTCTGGTTTAGAGAGAATCCTGATCATCTTCCACGTGGATTGGAAATAAAACTGAAGATGGATGTCCTTGATAGACTTGAACTTCTTGATGATTGGCCATTGTCATCTCGATGTCCTCATCTCTGCATTTATTGGTGGCTGCAATAGCTTGTTGCTCTAACTGGTCTTTCAGTATTCTCTGTCTAGTTGTGAGTAATTACACTGTCTTCTGAAGGGCACTTAACGTTGCAATAGTCTCCCAAGACGTCTTTTCTTGATCCGCTAAGAAGCTATCCAACATGGACTCTATACACAATGATTCACAAATGTTCTGAGGTTGTTGTTGCTGCGACTGGTTCTGGTAGCTCTCATAATAAAGATCATCTTGATAATAGTGTTGATCTTAAAAGTGATGTTGATTTCCTTCCCAATTCGTATCATATTGGCATATCTCATAGTCTTGATGACCAAAGGAAAACATCCCCGCAACATTCAAAATAAAAGTGATTAGTGAAGTGTAGAAATATATAGAGTATGCACAAAAAAGTATACTAGGATGGAAAAGTTTAAACTACACTCGTTAAATATAATATCACACTAAGCGCTGTTCTCCGACAACGGCGCCATTTTGACTAGTGTATTTTTAACCCTTTATAAATGTCAAGTGACGCGCGTCGTCTGACGCATCAAATTTAATATTTATATCTCCTGCAAACAACTAGCTAGTGGCAAGCAGGGTCGAAACAAAGGGAGCTGGTATTGCTGAAGCCGTTACTGAAAACAATTAAAAAAAGGGATTTGTGAGCAATAATGAGTGCAAAAGAGAAGAGCAAAGAGATTCCAATCAGAGAGAATATTCAGCTTAGGGTTTCTATTGTGACATGTTTATCATTGACTGCTAATAATCAAATAACAAGTTCCTAAGTGTGGTTATTCCGGCAAAGGTAACAACCCAAAGTATCCCGGCAAAGGTGATACACCACAATCTAACTCGGCAAAGGTGTTAGACTTCTAGTTCTTTCCTAAATACAATAATCTGACAAAGGTATTATTAAATCTAGGTGTCACTACCTGTCTTTACGGCAAAGTATCCAACAAGTATTAACGGTAGGGTTTGAATTGTTAGGTTAAGCTTTACGGCAAAGTATCCACTTAGCTTCACAATTCAATCCTTAAAATTAAGCACAAGAACTATAGGAATTGTTAGGCTAAGCTTTCTACTTTTCAAAATTGTTTTTAAAGGAAACGTGCTAACACAGTGCAATATGCAAGAAAAATAAACGTGTTGACACGACAAACTGAGTGACTCTCCCACCCCACACTTTTGAACCAAGACATGTCCTCACGGTACGACTTAAGTTCAAGGACACAAACAATGCAAGACACACAAACATAGGGAAAAAGTAAATAGAGAATAAAGGTGAACATGCACTCCCCGCGTTTTGTCGCGTGATGGTGTAAATTCTAATCAAACGAGTCGGTCAATGCTGGTCAACCATCAACCGCGCCCACAATAGACGTTAAGGACGCTTAATGTTGTCGTTCGACGCGATGCTAATGTTGCCTGTGGGCGCGGTGCTAATGTTCACACTCGGCGTGATCCGCACTGAGTTGGACCTATTTCCTGCATGAAAAACATCTCTTTTCCCAAAAGACAATGTAAAAAATGTGACTCAAGACTCAAAAAAACATAAATGAAATAAAAACGAGAAAAAACAAAGGAAAACAAAAATTTTGCCGGGCTGCCTCCCTGCGAGTGCCTTTGTTTTACGTCGTTGGCTCGACGATACCTCTTTAGGGATCACAAGTTAGGATCCCATGGGCGTGTGAGGTCAAACTTCTCTACTCCTTTGTGCTGCTCATAGCCCTCGTCGAGTGGTGCTCTCATGTCTGTCCATCCTGGTTTCCATTCACATGTGTCATGTCTTGGTATGTCGAATGAAACTACTGTAGAGACATGCTTGCAAGACCTAGTTTGTTTTTTCTCCTTATGATGCTTCCAACTCATGAATGTGTTTTTGAATGATAGTTTGCATAGGAAATTGGTGGTCAGGAGAACAATCTCTCCACGGAAGTCGTTGGCAAAGATTAACGCCGTCAGAGAATGGATGAAATCTACATCAGAATCAAAGAATGAACTGCTTGAGAAAAGTGCTGGCAAGAGAAAACTAGTTCTTGGTGAAGAGTCTGACGAAGGATCAGTAGAAAAGACTGAAGGATTAGTTGATAAGCAGCAAGAGAAGCAAGATGATGCTGAGCCTGAAGAGTCTGATCCATTAGAGAAGGATGAAGAACTCAACGATATATATAAGGAGATTGATGAGCTGGTCCAAGATTTGCAAAAGGAGGAATCGAATGAGCAAGTAGAACAAATGTCTGAACTGTGTCAAGAAGCAAAGAAAATAGTTGTTGAAGAGTCTGCACTTGTCTACAAAATACAAGTTGCGGAGAAAGCAAGTGAGGAAGTTGGTGTTAATTTAGAGGTTCAACAAGGAGTTCAAAAGGTGCAGCCCCAAGATGTCAAGACTGCAGAGGTGACTCAGGCACAAACTATCCCAGAAGGTGCACCAGCTGTAGTACACAATACTGAACAAGTGAGGGTTGAATCAGAGGCTCGAGTGGAAGTAGATGCTCTGGTTAATCGAGACGTAGAGATGGAAGAGG
Organism: Rhodiola kirilowii; assembly: GCA_033675215.1. Taxonomy (NCBI): domain Eukaryota; kingdom Viridiplantae; phylum Streptophyta; class Magnoliopsida; order Saxifragales; family Crassulaceae; genus Rhodiola; species Rhodiola kirilowii. Next base: position 21,551,454 of record CM066195.1, on the reverse strand, counting down.
CAGATCAGGCAGAGCCTAAGTCAGATATCCCACCGGAAGATCCTCAGGATTCCGTGCCTTTGTCCGAGCTCAAGAAGACTGAGAAGGTCAAGGGAAAGAAGAAGGTTGTTGTTTAAAATCCAGTTGAGAAGGATTTTACCAGTCAAGCAGAAGGGAGTCAGGTTGCAGGAGGAGTTGATGCAACCAAGAAAAGAAAACGAGAAGTACCACCTCCTGTTTCAGCAGATGCTCCAGTTGGGATATCAAAAGGTGGCATATGGTTCGTGGATAAGGATGCCGCAAAGAAGTGGAAGACAGTACTGAAAAGGAAGATTATCCCAGAAAAGCTCCTTGATGAGAAATGCTATAAGGGAAGAGAAGTTGTGCATGTGCTAAAGGAGACGTGTCTGTTTTGGACTCTAGCAAGAAGCAAACCCTTCAATGAAAAGCTGGTTCGAGAAGTCATCGCAAACCTGCAAAACCAGTTTGGAGTCGTGGGAGACAAGGACTATGGAGTGGTCTACGTTTGAGGAAAAAGAGTTGAACTGAATCCGGATCTCATCAACATCTATTTCTCCATGGATGATCCAGCAGTGGACGAGGAGGAATCTGACTATGACAAGATTGCCAACTGCATTACGGCAGGCTCGTATCCTTTCTGGGGAGAGACTGCCATTCGTGTTGTAGATCTAACCACGTTCTACTCTATGCTCTTTTTCATTGCCATTGCCAATTGGAAGCCAACTTTGCACAGATCTTCAGTCAGCAAAGAGATGGGACAACTGCTATTTCAAATAGGTAACAAGCTGCACTTTAATTTGGGGAGGGTTATGTTCATCTAGATTCCTAAACATGCCACTTCAAGCCGGTCTTTGCATCAGATTGGGTTTCCTTCCCTCATCTATGAGCTGACTATATACAAGAATCCAGAACTGAAGACACCGCAAGATCGTCTCTCTAAAGGCCCACAAAAGTTTACTGTGGATCATAAGCTCTACAAAGGACGTTATAAGAATGATCTCAAGGATCCGGGACAGAAAAGGAAGGACATCCCAGAGTCATCAATGAGAGGGGCTGCTAGTGGTCTAAAGATGGCTCCTGCTGAGAGGGAAAAGCTGCTGAAGGAGCTGAAGATCATCCTCACGGTGGACAAGGAGCAAAGGAAACGCATCACAACCTGATTCGTGCGCTACGCTACCCCAGCGATGATGAGGACAAAGCCTCTGATGCAGAAGCTGGTGAATCCGAGGATGTCTCGTCCATTTGAAGGTTGTTACTTTGACAAAACTCTAAACTCTGATAATTTTTCTTCTTCTGTTCTAGTACTTATTCTGGTACACTTTCTTTCTGTTTGAAATATGATTGGACCCCTTGCCAATTTGTGGCAAAAAGGGGGAGTATTTTTGGGGTAACTATTTTGTTCCCTCCAGTACCTCTTAAGTCTAGATAGATAATTTTGTTCCCTCCAGTACTTCTTAAGTCTAGATAGATAATTCTAGAAGATCACCCACTGGAAAATCACCGGCGCTATAATAGTCTGTTTAGTGTGCTGATCAGACTGTTCATGTTGAACTGAGCACACACAGAAGACCATTGTTGACTTTCGGGAGAAAGCAACAGAGCTTCGGGAGAAGATCGAGAATGTTCGGAAGGGAGTTTCAAACAAAGGGGATCAAGGGGGAGCCGAGATCATAAATCTGAGTGAAGTAGTTATAGAGGCTAGGCGTCTTCAATCGGGAGACTGTAAGAGTAAGTCCATGTGTAGCTCTATACTATTTAATAAAGATTTATATCCCTTTAGGGCGTGGGAAGCCCCCCAGAGTAGGCTGTTGCCGAACTGGGAAGTACATCGTGTGTCCTCTATACATACTGTCCCAATTATTGTCTGTTAAGGTGTTCAAGGTTCATCTGAACACTACCTCGAAGAGTTGCTTGAACAGATAACAGTATTTCAAAATGCTATTCTGCTTCATGCTGAAGTAGGACACCAGATTGTTGCCAAGAAAAAATAACCTCCAGAAGTGCCCTTTCGATCTTCAGCATTTCCTGCCCAGTCAGCATCACAGTACCCAGCTAGATATGAACTGGTATTCTTGGTGTACCAGATCCCATAATCAACCGTTCCACAGACGTACTTAATGATCCTTTTGACTTGCAGCAGATGACTCTCCTTCGGATTTGCATGATATCTTGCACATACTCCCACTGCATAGGCAATATCTGGTATGCTGGCTGTCAAGTAGAGAAGGCTTCCTATCATGCTTCTTTATAGCGTCAGGTCCACACTTGTTCCAACATCATCATTAGTAACCTTTAAGTACGTGCGTAGCAGCCGGGGTTCTTTTGTGGCTTGCCTTCTCCGGATCAAACTTATTGATCAGATGCCTGGCATACTTGCTCTATGAGATAAAAATGTCATCGTCCTTCTATTTCACCTGAAGTCCTAGAAAGTAATTCATCTCTCCCACCATGCTCATCTTGAACTCCTTTTGCATTTGTTCTACAAACTGGTCCACCAGTTTCTGTGTACTGAACTCGAACGCTATACGTTAACATAGATTTGTGAAATAATGAAATCTGACATCGTATGTTTGACGAATAGGGTCTTGTCTACCCCCCCTCGCACATAAACATGGTCGATGAGGAACTCCGTGAGGCGTTCGTACCATGCTCAGGGCGCTTGTTTGAGTCCATACAATGCCTTCTTTATTCTGTACACATGAGTTGGATGATGCGGATCTTCAAAACCCTTTGGTTGAGCCATGTATACTTCCTCGTTTAGAAACCCGTTCAGAAACGTGCTTTTGACATCCATCCAGAATAGTTTGAACTTCAGGTGAGACGCGAGGGCCAGGAGTAGTCTGATGACCTCTAATCTTGCAACAGGGGCGAAGGTCTCGTCAAAGTTGATTCCTTCTATCTGAGCATAACCTTGTGTCACTAATCGGGCTTTGGTTCTGGTGAAATTGCCTTTCTCATCAGACTTGTTCTTGAAGATCCATTTAGTGCCGATGACATTCACTCCTTCAGGCCGTGGAACTAAATCTCACACATCATTCCTAGTGAACTCCCCCAGTTCGTCCTGCATGGTCATCACCCAGTACTCATCCATAAGTGCTTCTTTTACATTCTTCGACACTATGGTAGACAGAGAGCATGAGCAGACTGCCAATTCGTGATAATTGATCTCCCTTCCTCGAGTCTTCATCCCTGTAGATGGTTCTCCAATAACTTCAGTGATTGGATGATTCTTGGCAATCCTCCTAGATGGTTTAAGAACGGGCGCATCATCACGGTTCACGGCTGTTGTGTTCACGTCTGGCATTCCTCAGTTGGCACTCCTCCTGAAACATCATCTTTTGTGGGCTGGGTCTGAGACGGTGTTTCAGACGATGTTCCACTGCTATCTTCATCATCTTCTGATGCTTGTTTCAAGGTAACTTCGCCCTTCACCGTTACATTAATAGATACTATTGGGATCTTCAAAACCCTTTGGTTGAGCCACGTATACTTCCTCATTCGGGAATGTGGCACTCGCTCCCAAAGATGTGAAAGTATTTCACAGTTGGCTTCTTTCCTTTCCGTAGTTCATAGCAGGTTTTGTCCATCCCAGTGCAGACAGTAACTCTGTTAATGATGTGACAAGGTGTATTCATTGCTTCAGACCTGAACTTGAGTGAGACTTCCTTGGCATGCAACATTACTCTGGCCATCTCCTGGATAGTGCAATTCTTGTGTTCTACCACACCGTTTTGTTGTGGAGTGATGGGAGATGCGAACTGATGAGCTACTGACGCGCGTCGTCTGACGCGTCAAATTTAATATTTATATTTCTCCTGCTAAAAGCTAGTGTAGCGACAAGCAGGGTCGAACCCAAGGGAGCTGGTGTTGTTGAAGCTGTTCCTGTAAGCAATTAAGAAAGGGGGGTTTTAGCAGTAAAGAGTGCAAAAGAGAAAAATAACAAAAGACTTCCAATCAGAGAGAGCATTCAGCTTAGGGTTTCTATTGTGACATGTTTATCATCGACTGCTAAATATCTAATTTCATGTTTCTAAGTGTGGAATTCCGACAAAGGTAATATCCTAAAGTATCCCGACAAAGGTGATACACCACAATCTAACCCGACAAAGGTGTTAGACTTCTAGTTCTTTCCTAAACTTAATAATCCGACAAATGTATTATTTAGCCTAGGTGCTACGATCTACCTTTACGACAAAGTTTCCAGTAGATATTAACGGTAAGAATTAATTGCTCAATTAAGCTTTGCGACAAAGCTTCCACTTAATCTAACAAGTTAATTCATGTGATGAAGCAAGAACTAGTAAAACATAAAATAGCATTAAGAACGAAGTCTCAAAACATGTGTCACAATGATTGAAACTCTAAATTGAATAAAGAGTTTAGCTACATATGATGGAAATAAAACACATAATGAAAGGTAGAAAAATCTCTTCTCTCGTCGAAAGCTTCGCCTTTTCCTCCAGTGCAGTCTTCTGAATGATGGGATTATGAGATTATGGAAACACTAACCCAAAGATCTAATTTATAGCAAAAATAGGGTTTCCAAGTCTGTTTTTGGGCTCAATTTCCAAGTTTCGGGCTTGCTAACGTCATCAAAATGCGTGCTGACAGTAGCGACCGCGTCCTCTTCAGACATAAGCGCCGCGTCCTCTTCAGACATTAGCGTTACGCTAATGTCTACTGTGGGCGCGGTGCCCATTGAGTCCTGACTTCGGCTCTTAATTTGGCCATTAAACGACCTCAGATGCTCTCGGTGTGAACTATAGAGTTGTAGAGAATTGAGTTAGCTACGCAGCGGTATGTGGCTTGTATTTTTCTGATCAGCGGATCATTCCCAGCACTCCGTCGAACGTCCAGAGGTCTGATATGTCATTGTGGTGTTTTTGGCACAAAATGCCATCTTTTATGCGTGTTTCCTCCTAGAGCTTCCGAAACACCTGAAATGCAAAACCATACTAAAAAGTAAACATTCGCATAATAAAGTGTCGAAATACATGGGATTAATTGATTCGACGAGTCGTATAAATACGACTCATCAAACCACCCCACACTTAAACTTGTTCGTCCTGAACAAGAAGAAGTCATGGAAGGAAAACAAATATGACACCACAATTTCTTCGACGTCCTAAATAGATGCACATGAATATGATTCACTAGTCTAGACTCGCTTTTCTACGCATAACTCAATCATTACCCAAATCATCATGCTCAACACATAATTAACTCGATACATGTTACCTTTGAGCTGAAATTCAAACCAATTCGGATGAATGGGAGATAGTCCTCTTTAGACCCATGATCTGCATTCGTTGTTCCGAACTCTAGCTCTATGGTTATACTTCATTGCTTTTTCTTGCACGTGATTCATTCGAGCTTCAAGGTTTTTGAGCTTTCTTTCTTCTTTTGTTGAACAACTTTAGTAGTGACTTTCTTTGGCCTTTGGATCTTGATGTAAGAATGATGTATTCACTTTTATTGCGTGTAGAACTTTCACAATATGGCTGATTTTTCTTAAGCTTTGCTCCTGTGTTGTGAATAGCTTGTCCTTTTCTACCTTTCTTTTGAGGGAGATCCAATCATCGCACGCGAGCATATGAAAATACCTCCCTGCTCTTTCTCATCCTCGCCCTTTTTGACGCGAGTCAAGATGAGGGTCACTCACCTTTTCCAGGTTACTTCGGACTAGAGATAGGACGGTCTGTTTTCCCATCCCGCCTACCTACATAAACGCTGCAGCGGCGGAGCAAACTCAGAACCAATAAGTCTCGAAGTGCTAGCCTCCACAAAATCCACATAACCATATAACTTAAAATTCGGTCCTTTGAATGCTTCGTCAAGTCTCTCTAGGACATTTCTATCAACTCCAAATCCCTGTTTATCTCAACTCAGAAGAACACGTAGTGGGTTAAATTCACATGTAAAAGCACAATTCAGGTTTCACGAGAGAAATACATCTAATCAGCATCGTCTATTTCACATCATCAAAATTCAGTACTGCATATCCAGGAAATAGAGAGAAACTTTCTACTTTTCAATTTTTTTAAAGGAAATGTGCTGACACAGTACATATGCAAGAAAAATAAATATGGTGACACAACAGATTGACTGACTCTCCCACCCCACACTTTTGAACCAAGCCGTTTCCTCATGGTACGACTTAAGTTCAAGGACACAAACAATGCAAGACTCACAAACATAGGGAAAAAGTAAATAGAGAATAAAGGTGAACAGACACTCCCCTCGTTTTGTCGCGTGATGTTAAGAATTTGGGTCAAACGAGTCGGTCAACATTGGTCAATGGTCAACCGCACCCAGTGTAGACTTAATGTCTTCTTTCGGCGCGACACTAATGTTACATGTGAGCGCGGTGCTAATGTCTATGCTCGGCACGATACGCACTGATTTGCACTTGTTTCCTGCATGAAAAACATCTCTTTTCCCAAAGACAATGAAAAAACATGACTCAAGATTCAAACACACATAAACGACATAAAAAATGAAAAACACAAAAATTTGTCGGGCTGCCTCCCTGCGAGCGCTTTTGTTTTACGTCGTTGGCTCGACGATACCTCCTTAGAGATTACAAGTTAGGATCCCATGTGCGCGTGAGGTCAAACTTCTCTACTCCTTTGTGATGCTCATAGCCCTCATTGAGTGGTGCTCTCATGTGTGTCCATCCTGGTTTCCATCCACAAGTGTCATGTCTCGGATGGTCGACTGAAACTACCGTAGAGACATGCGTGCAAGACCTAGCTTGTTTTTTCTCCCTATGATGCTTCCAACTCACAAATGTGTTTTTGAATGATAGTTTGTAGTTGGTGATCCCGTTTCTAGTCCTGCATAATGGGATACTAGCAACCACAATGTAAAGTGAACCAAACGCCTTTTCTTGAAAATTTTTAGGTTCACCATCCTGCAAGTACAACACAAGAGGCATATGAGTCATATGTAATTCCATTTTAAATTCAGCGCTTACCTCAGAATTTTTAGTAATCAAGTCTGTGCATAGGTAAGGAGTGGAGTTTTCTTCGCTAGAACATATTTCCTCCTTGTATGTGGTTGGCACTATTCGGTTGAATTGATTCTCATCTTCTTCCTCTCCTGCTTCTTCTTCTTTTGACTCTTTATGATCATCTTGGATGATGTTATCCTGCACAAGAAGTGGAAGAGGTGTATCCAAATGTATAATTTGAGGTGGTTCAGAGATTACCGCAGACATGATTATTTCTTCCTCCGTGTGCAACTCTCTGGTAGTGGTGAAGTTATCCTCTTCATCTAAAGCTTGAGTCTCTGTTGCGGGTAAGGTTGTGATGGAGGTGTTGCATGTGATGTCGGGCACGATTTGCACTGAATCAGCTTCTACTGTCTGCGCCTTATCATCCGTTTTGTGCATCTGACCTCATCTCGATCTCTGTGCCATATCATCTATCAGGTCCCAGATATCATAAATGGGTAAATTCATTACTGAACCTCCTCCTGCAGCATCAAGCATATAACGCTCTAGTGGAATCATCCCATCAGGAAAGCTCTCAAGAAGAAATAAATTTGTTAATCCATGGTGTGGACAGCTTCCCTCAAGGTCATCGAAGCGCAAATAATACTCATATAATGTCTCGCCCTGGAATTTCTCAATGGTGGAAATTTTCTCACGAATTTTAAATCGACAGGATGGCGGAGAAAACTTCTTTAGAAATCGGGCTCGTAGATCCGACCAAGTACTTTCACAATCTGCAGAAGATGAGTAATACCACGATCTTACAGAGTCAGTTAAAGAAAATAAAAGTATTTTCAACTTAAACCTCTTTAATGACTCTTCTTTAGGCTTTATGCGGCAGCACACGGAGTGGAACATTTTTATATGTGTCACGGGGTCTTCTCCAATTGCACCTCCAAATTTGGAGAGACGCCGAATCATCCAACACTGAACCTCGCTGCTATCATCGTCCTCATCGTCTTTGTCATCACAAACTGCTCCACTGTAATAAGAAGACATAGTGAATCACAAAACAAAAATAAACAAAAATAACAAACAAAAAAGAAACAACTTCACCAAAGCGCAGCTCCCCGGCAATGGCACAAAATTTGACGCGCGTCGTCTGACGCGTCAAATTTAATATTTATATTTCTCCTGCTAAAAACTAGTGTAGCGGCAAGCAGGATCGAACCCAAGGGAGTTGGTGTTGTTGAAGCTATTCCTGTAAGCAATTAAGAAAGGGGTTTTTAGCAGTAAAGAGTGCGAAAGAGAAAAATAACAAAAGACTTCCAATCAGAGAGAGCATTCAACTTAGGGTTTCTATTGTGACATGTTTATCATCGACTGCTAAATATCTAATTTCATGTTTCTAAGTGTGAAATCCTGACAAAGGTAATATCCTAAAGTATCCCAACAAAGGTGATACACCACAATCTAACCCGACAAAGGTGTTAGACTTCTAGTTCTTTCCTAAACTTAACAATCCGACAAAGGTATTATTTAGCCTAGGTGTTACGATCTACCTTTACGACAAAGTTTTCAGTAGATATTAACGGTAAAAATTAATTGCTCAATTAAGCTTTGCGACAAAGCAACTTCTTAATCTAACAAGTTAATTCATGTGATGAAGCAAGAACTAGTAAAACATAAAATAGCATTAAGAATGAAGTCTCAAAGCATGTGTCACAATGATCGGAACTCTAAACTGAATAAAGAGTTTAGCTACACATGATGTAAATAAAACACATAATAAAGGGTAGAAAAATCTCTTATCTCGTCGAAAGCTTCGCCTTCTCCTCCAGAGTCGTCTTCTGAATGATGGGATTATGAGATTATGGAAACCCTAACCCAAATATCTTATTTATAGCAAAAATAGGGTTTTCAAGTCCGTTTTTGGACTCAATTTCCAAGTTTTGGGCTTGCTGATATCATCAAAACACGTGCTGACAGTAGCGACCGCATCCTCTTCAGACATAAGCGCCGCGTCCTCTTCAGACATTAGCGTTATGCTAATGTCTACTGTGGGCGCGGTGCCCACTGAGTCCCGACTTCGGATCTTAACTTGACCATCTAAACGACCTCGGATGCTCTTGGTGTGAACTAGAGAGTTGTAGAGAATTGAGTGAGCTACGCAGCGGCATGTATCTCGTATTTTTCTGATTAGCGTTTCATTCCCAGCACTCTGTCGAACGTCCAGAGGTCTGATTTGTCATTGTGGTGTTTTTGGCAGAAAATGTCATCTTTTATGCGTGTTTCCTCCTAGAGCTTCCGAAACACCTGAAATGCAAAACCATACTAAAAAGTAAATGTTCGCATAATAAAGTGTCGAAATACATGGGATTAATTGATTCGACGAGTCGTATAAATACGACTCATCAGCTACTCTGTGTTCAGCACAATAGTTGGCAAGGGTACTATTCTCAAATTCTTTGCCATGATCACTTCTTATAGCCACCGGGTTTTCTCCTTTGTCCTCTCTTTCCCTCTGAAGTAGAGTGTCCAGCTCAATGAACCTTTGTGCGGCTTCAGACTTGTCACGTAGATATCTGGTCTAGGTGAATCTTGTGTAGTCATCCACACACACCAGAACATACTTGTTGCCTCCGTAACTCTCAACCTGCATTGATCCCATCAAGTCCATATGCACCAATTCCAATGGTCGACTGATATTGATTCAAGTGGTCTTTGGATGAGAGTACTTTGTCTGCTTTCCAATCTGACACTCTCCACAGATGACATCCAGGTCTCCGCTAACTATGGGCATTCCTCGAATAAGTCCCTATGTAAATATTGTCTTCACGGTTTTGAGATTTAGATGTCCCAATCATCTGTATTACATCTCCATCTCATTAGTTTGGCTCGTCAAGCAGGCAGATGCAGCTACTGTTTCATCAATGCCTAGAAGGTAGCAGTTGTTTGTTGACCTGCTCCCTTCCATCAGTGTGTCTCCATTCTTATCCAGTACTCGATAAGAATCGTGAGTGAATTCTACATGGTGTCCTTCATCACACAATTGACTAATGCTGATCAGATTCACCTTTAATCCATCAACGAGGAGGATATCCTCGAGCTCAGGTAGATCCGGAACCTTCAGTATCCCACAGCCGATCACTTGGCCCTTCCCTCCATCTCCAAATATGACTAACTGACGCTTGCTAACAGGTTTATTATGAATGAGATGATTAGGATTACCTGTCATGTGAGTTGAGCATCCACTGTCGACGTACCCGCGGTCTTTCTTCATGTGACTGGATGAGCTAAAGGTAACCAGACAGACTTCCTCTCTTGTTTTTGTTCTCCAGACTTGTCTCATTCAAGGGGTGACTCAGGATTCCATTGTCTTTCGCTCCGTTAGAAAAAGTCGACACCTAGGTTTGATGTGCCCCTTCTGATAGCAGTACCAACAAATACGAGTGTCTCTCCTCCATTCAGTACCAGATCTCCCACGGTTGGCCACAAGCTGCTTCTTCCTTTTATTTCCAGACTACCCCTCAGGGTAGTGGTCCATTCTCTGTTCAGGTCTATGTGTGGGTTTCTCTTTCGCCTTCACAAATGTGGTCCTACCTGAGCCGCTTTCACCAAACCTGAGACCTCTATGTCCATCTTCAACTCTTTGAGATTTCAGTATAGCATCCAGATTTTTTGAACCAGAGTCCAGCATCTTCTGTGATCTCTTAAACTTGCTGAATTCCTCCATAGTAGCTGCATGGTTTTCTCTCTCTGATTCCATCTGTAGTTCTAATGCTTCCACTTTGTTCAGGAGGTGAACCTCCTTGCAACTTTGGTCTGCAATTTTCTTTCTTAGCTCCACCATGCCTCTAAGAGGAACCTCTATGCCCTTCTCCATCTGTATTTTTAGTGATGATACAGTCCCTAGGAGTTCCACCTTCTGTGCAAGTAGAGATGAGTGTTCTTGATTCATTTCAATCATCTGGTACTTCAGAGCAGTGAGTTCTTCCTTGTGTTCTACCTTCTGAGCAACCAAAACCTCAACTTCCTGCCACAGTTTGTCTTTCTCTTCCGTTAGGTTATTTATGGTTTCAGTAAGTTTCTTGTTCAGATTGATCACCATCAGCCACTTCTCATAAAGTTCCTTGTATGTGTCGGCCTAGGTCTCATGAGTGAGTTCTTCATCGTCACTGCTTGATGAGTCGTCAGCAGGCTATTCAGACGGTGCACTGGAATACCAACTTTAAGTTGTCTCACTGCAGTCTTCAATAGTGGCAACGAATGCAACAAAGTTGGTAGTCTCATCCTCCTCTTCCTCGTCGTCAGATTCACTGTCACTAAGGTTGGCAGCAAGCGCCTTCTTCTTCTTGAGGGTTTTGGCGCATTTAGCTTGAATGTGACCATAGCCTCTGCATTCTCGACACTGAATTTCTTTGCCTTTGTCACTGAAGTACTCATGCATGTTTTCACCAGCCTTCCCTTTTCCTTTTTTCCAGTTTCAAAAATTGGTCGAAGATGATTAACCTTGTTCTGATCCACGTCTGTTGATCTTCCTCACCATTCTGCCAAAGTTCTGAGCAATCATTGCCAGCTTTCAGTCGACACACTTTTCTTCAAATACGTCGGCTTTTAAAGAAACTCCTTTGCTTCCTCTTAGTTTAGCATCTTGAACTGATTCATCTCATATGTTCTTAGCGACCCCATGAGGTCCTCCAGCTTCAGTTTGGTAATATTATGCATTTCTTCAATTGCGGTTACTTTTATAGCTGGCCATCCTTTCTTCCTCGATGGGTTTTCCCAGCCCAGTAGCCTCGTTTGAGAGATCTAGAACTCTTGTATTGAACTCAGTGATGGTTTCCTCTTCCTTCATCTTCAGATACTCAAATTTTGTTGTGACCATCTGCATTCATGAATTTCTCACCTTGTCTATACCCTCATAGGCTGTCCTGAGGATACCACATACCTCCTTTGCAATCTCATAGTTAGCAATCAGTTTGAATACATTCTCGTCCACTCCAGAGAATATTGCATTCATGGCCTTTGAATTTCCAGCAGCAGCCTTTTCATATGCGTCAGTCCACAGTGCTTCAAGTTTGAGTACTATAATTCCTTCAACATTGGCCATCAAGGGATGCGTCCATCTAACCAAGACAGCTCTCCAAGCCTTTTCATCTAGGGATTTCAGGTAGGCCTTCATCTTGGACTTCCAAAAGCCGTAGTTCGGCCCTTCAAGAAGCAGTGGTCGGTTAATGCTCTGCCCTTCCTTCAAACTCATCTTGAACAGTCACGGGATCACACTTTGTATGTCGAGTGTCTGCTCGGATACCAATTGAAATTTTGTTGTCTTAATCAAGAAGAGATCCAGATGGAGTTTGAGCTGATATTTGAACACTTATCTAAACAGTAACCGAGACAGAACAATGCAGGCACACACGATGTAATACCCAGTTCGGCAACCAGCCTACTCTAGGGGGCTTCCCACGCCATAAAGGGTAGCAAATCTTATTGAAAAGTTTAGAGCTACAGATGGTCTTACTCTTACAATCTCTCGAATGTAATCGCCTAGCCTCTAACACTTCTTTGTCTGGATTTGCGATCTTGGCTCCCCTCGATCACTAAGTTTGAGACTCCCTCCTGAACTTGCTTGAACTTCTCCCGAAGCTCAGACGCCTTCTCCCGAATACGTATGTTGGTGACAGTGTGTGTGTGTGTGCAGCGGTTAGTTCAATCGGAACAGTCTGATCAGCACACTGAACAGACTGTCTCGACGCCGTAGATTTTTTGATATGGAAAGATCAGTTGGCCGTCGCTCCTCCTCCTCTTCTCAAGATCACTCGTGTGTATTTTTCTCCAAAAGCAAATTATGATCAGGAAACTCTAGCCTTATATTTATAGTACATGGCTTGTTCCCTAATTAGTTAGGATATTCTATCTCAAATATTTAGGAAGTATTTTCTAAATATTCCCAAGCTTCCAAATCTTTTATCTCTGAGTATCTCTTAGATATCTCCTTGATAATCTTGGCTTCTAAATAATATTACTTGAATATCTCGCCAGCCGGTCTAATCTTCATCCGACAAGAATCTGTAACTGACTCCAATCTGCATATCTTCGATATTAGGAAATTCTCATATTAGGAAACTTCTGATCATCAGTTCTGTGCAGCATGCGAGTTCTAATCTTAGGTTAAACAGCATCCCAAAGATCAAGAACACAAGTGAAATGCCAAGTCTAAGTTCCTCACCTTTTGATGTTAACTAAGAAGCAACCAAAGAGGCAACCAAAGGGCAACCGAAGACCAACCGGAGTCACATGCCAACCGATGGCTTTTGGAAGGAAAGATCTCATTCCACTCACACCCTCCCCTCCACCTAGCCACCGGCGGCTTTCCATGTGGAGAAGCCACATGGCCGGCGGCTTCTTGGCCTTGCCACCTTGCCCGGCGGCTTTCCTCTCCCCCTCTCCCCTTGTGACATGTGTTGAGCTCTCCTCTCTTCCCCTTGCCTATAAATAGACACTTCCCTTCCCTTTGTAAATGATCCTCATTCCAACAAGCTCAAACACAAGTCACTTGTTACTTATCTCTCTAGATTTTGGGCACAATCCTTGTAAACATTTACTTTGATCTTGAATACTCTTGTTGGTTCTTGAGTATTCTTGTTGTTCTTGAGTTTACTCTTGTTTGTTCTTGAGTATTCTCCCCTTTACTTTCCTTGTCTTGATTTCCAAAAACCTTTACTTTCCTGTCTTTCAAAACCTCTACTTTATTCAGCACTTAGCTATGATATCCACCTCTATGGATATTTGTAGCTAAACCCTTCATTCGGTTGAAGGGGTGTGCTTGTATCATACAATGTTTTAGACCCTTCTCTTAAGTGCCTCTTTGTGTTCAAAACTTGTTCTATGTGCCATATATTAGGTCAGAACACTATTGGTTGAGTGGATGCTCGAAAGAGCAAAGCTCTTACATGGGTTCGTGAACCTTCGTGGTCAAGTGGAGGCTCGAAAGGGCATAGCTTAACTGTGGAGTTTAACCTCTTTAAAACACCATTTGGTTGATCGGAAATGATTGATCAAATGGATGCACATAAGCTAAGATACTTTGAAAGGAGGAATTAGCCCAAATAGAACAAGTGTTCTAAACGGTGTGGCAAGTCATGTGCTAGAAATAGCCTTGATACATCTTTGAACACTTAGTATGATCATTAGAGTCAATGATAAACAGATTTATGATACAAGGCCCCTAAAACCGAATCCTTTCCTTTAATTAAAACATCACCGGTCACTTTACTTTCAGTCTTATATCAACTGCTTACTTTCCGCAAGTCTTGTCCTTCAAGCACTTACTTTCAGCAAGTCTTGTCCTTCAAGCACTTTACTTTTACGCACTTACTTTCCGCAAGTCTTGTCCTTCAAGCACTTTACTTTTACGCACTTACTTTCAGCAAGTCTTGTCCTTTAAGCACTTTACTTTTCAGTACTAAAATCACAACCAACCCACGTTACTTTCAGTACTAAAATCACAACCAACCCCTGACTGTCTTACTTTCCATCTTCGAAAGAACAACTATCCACTAATTCCCTAGGATTCGACCCCTACTTACCGCTTTACTACCCAATAGTAGAGTACGAGTAGCGGACTTATAAATTTATTTTTGCATAGAGCCATCGCACATTAACGACGGTGTGGTGCGCTCCGTCAAAATTGGCACCGTTGCCGTGGAATTAGCAATCGGATAGTAGTTCTTTTTTCTATTTTTTCCTTTTTGTTCATTTCATGATTCACGATGTCTTCATGGATGAATCGGTATCTCCCTCAGTTTGGAGGTGCTATCGGAGAAGACCCCGTGGAACATGAACAAATGTTTTACTCCATCTGCGGCAGAATGAGGCCCAAGGATGAGTCGCTAAAAGGGTTTATGCTGAATTGTTTTGAGTTTTCCTTAACTGATTCTGCACTCTCTTGGTATTACTCATCATATGCAGATTATGAAGGCTGTTATGGGGATCTACGAGCCAAATTTCTAAAAGAGTTTTCCCTGTCAAATTATGGCACCGATCCCTGTCAAAGAGCCCAGCCATCCTTTCGACTTGAAGTCCGCAAGAAGATCAGCACCCTCAAGCAATCCCGGGACGAAACTTTGGACGAGTACTTATCGTACTTCGATTCCATTGTGGCGAGCTGCCCGCACCATGGATTCACAAACGTGTTTCTTCTTCAAAGGTTTCTTAGCGGAATGCTGCCGCATGAGTGGAAAAGGCTCAATGTTACAGTGGGAGGCTCGGTCATGAAGTTAACAGTGACTGAAATCTGGGCCGTCATAGATGATTTGGCAGAGAGCACAAAACGAGGGCCGATGCACCAAATTGATAATAAAGCGCCAATGGTGGAAGAGGACTCAGTGCAAAACGAGCCCGGCACCACACCCATTGCAAGCTTGCCCGCAGCAAACCCGGAAGAAAACATCAGTACAAGGGCAGTAATGGACGTGGAGGCGGCTCTAAAGGAGCCAACATTGGAGCCCACGGAGCCGACAGAGGATGAGGACCTGTGGATGACTGAAGAAGAGCCGGCCGAGCGACTCAAACCGATCCTCACTGCCGAAGCGGCCGAGGAAATCAAGCCAGGCCCGGTCCTTGCGCTCGGAGCACCTAAGACATGCCTGGACCTCACTATCAAAGCACCTGAGGCAGACCCGGTCCTCACTACCAACCTATCCGAGAAAGAACCAGCTCTTGTGATGGAAGTCCCTCAACTTGTCCCCTCGGTTTGTATGCGGATCACAACCCCTGAAGATAAAGTGATTAATGAGGAGATGCAAGGCGAGTTGGAAGCGGGACAAAGGCAAGAAAAGCCAACAATGGAGCACTCTCTCGCCACGAGCCAACCAAACAGCCCTGGAAACTCACTCATGCTAAAACGTCCATTCACCTCTGCCGCAAAGAAGAGGGCTAGTGAAGAGAACAACCCGGATGCCAACCGTCCATACACAAAGAAGCAACAAGGACATGGCCCGGTGAAATGGGAGCCCGGATGGAGAAACAAGAAAGCTCGGCTCAAAGGACCAGCAACTATGGTCAAAGGTCCCTCTCCTACTTGGGAGAATTGGAAGGAAAATCTGCCCGATCAATGGAGTACTGGCCCGAGCACATCATCCCACAAGAACTCGAGGAGAGTCAAGGCAAGAATCAAGGTAGGAGCGGCAGAAAAATTTGACCTGAGCCACCAATGGGACCCAAACTTATGATCCAGAAGTGAGGTATCGTCGAGCTAACGACGTTAAACAAATGCAATGGTTGGGAGGTAACCCGACACCTATCTTACTTTCAATCATTTAATTTCTGTCATTTAGTTTTTTGCCTTAAGTCATTCTCACCTTTCCTGTATATATTTGCTTGCATGACTTTTGAACTAAGTCGTGCTATGAGGCACGCCTTCCTTCAAAAGTGTGGGGTGAGAACCACCTTTGTACATAGTTAATTGACATGCTTTCTGTAAAGGTCACAATATTTTGTATCAAATACAAAATAATGTTTTACAAATGATTTATGCTTGAGAGCAGAAGTTGTGTTCGTAATCTCAAATGCTCCTCTGATTCTACTGTATTGCTTGCTTCAGTCTACTCAGCTTGCTGTGTGTGGATGAAGGCATAGTGCAACGTATCTTGCGTAGCGAGGGTCTTGATGACTTGATCTCACGTGCGCAGATGAAGGCGTAGTGCAACGTATCTTGCGTAGCGAGGGTCTTAATGACTTGATCTCACGTGCGCAGATGAAGGCGTGGTGCAACGTATCTTGTGTAGAGAGGCACTTGATGACTTGATCTCACGTGCGTAGATGAAGGCGTAGTGCAACGTATCTTACGTAGCGAGGGTCTTGATGACTTGATCTCACGTGCGCAGATGAAGGCGTAGTGCAACGTATCTTGCGTAGCGAGGGTCTTGATGACTTGATCTCACGTGCGCAGCAGAGTAAGGGTCGCGGGGACTTAGTCTCACATGCCTGCGTTGCGGTTGGATGCTCTAGTAGACGATGTTGGGATGCTTGGGCAGACGGCACGTATTTGTCGGTTGCTGGCGGCTGACGCTTCCTTTGAGAGCACTCTTCTCTGTGCTATCTTCTCAAATTTCAGAGTGTTGCAACGTATCTTGCGTAGCGAGGGTCTCGATGACTTGATCTCACGTGCGGAGCGAAGTAAGGGTCGCAGGGACTTGGATGCTCTAGCAGACGACGTTGGGATGCTTGGGCAGACGGCACGTATTTGTCGGTCGCTGGCGGCTGAGGCTTCCTTTGAGAGCACTCTTCCCTCTTCTTTTCTTCTCCAACTTCAGAATGTCTTTCTTTGTGAAGTGAAGTGCTCTATTTATAGAGTTCACTAGTGGGCTTTGAGATTGGGCCCGCGCTTTGGGTTGAGTTTAACTCATGGACCGGGCTTGTAGTTTTGACCCAAATATCCCTTGTGGGCCAGCCCATTTATACTTTAAATAAACTTTTAGTGCCTACAAATTGCCCCCTCATGATCATGTTGCGACACAATTTGAGTGTCTCAGCGCGACGTGATCGTGAGTGATTGACTTGAGAGTCTTGTGGATGTCGAACTTGTCATAAGAGCTTCCACGTAATTTTTTTTTGAGCCACCATGTTGTTCTCCAACTTGACGGTTGACTTGAGATTTTTTGTGAATGTCGAACTTGTCGTAAGAGCTTCCACGTAATTTTTTTTGAGCCACCATGTTGATCTCCAACTTGACGGTTGACTTGAGATTTTTGTATGTGTCACCATGTCGTTCTCCAACTTGACGGTTGACTTGAGAGTTTTGTGAATGTCGAACTTGTCGTAAGAGCTTCACTTTTTCTTCGTGTTTCGATGTCTCTTCAATTTGACTTTGTGTCTTTCTTTGACTTATATCCTTGTTGCATGGCACTAATTCTTCTGAACTATTTTTAAAAGAATCATTATCTTGTGCCACATGTACCTCTACCTGATTAGATTTTTTTTTGGTTAGCAGCATGAAACGCTCGAGCTTTTCCTCTATGTTTTTTTTGTATGCAGAAGCAGAGCTTGTCTACTAGTAGCATTGGTCTTGCTGTGGGTGGTAACGTGCCAACGCTTAGTCTGTCAGCTTCCTGTTTAGAAGAGGTCATGGCCATATTGCCACTAACTTTAGATGAGGCTGCAGGTCCAGCTACCTTACCATTCTGCTCACAGTTCTCAGGAACTGTCTGAATAGATGTCTTCTCATCAATTAGCTTCTGTGTCAATTGACCACCCATCTTTGTGTTTGAGTCTGCCTTTAGGATATATTTGATGATGATTTAGCATTCAGTTTCTCTCCTGCGTTGGGCTCTGGAGTTGACACAGCTGCAGCACCAGCCTCTACCTTTGAACTTGGGTTTGGCACTTCATTATTTTTATGTTTATGATTGTGTCTGCAGCAGGTGGTTGCTTAGTTTTGGAAGAAGCCTATTCATTGGTCTGAAGGTTGATTTTGATGCATTTGACCGACTCTCAATATATGATAAATACTGGATCATGCTATATATTGGGCGAGAATATCTGATCTAATAGGTAAATCAAACTGGGTCAACAGATTTGGTAACCATGTCCCCAAAAATCTGTGTTGGTCATGCTATATATATTCACTCCAAGGCGACGGTGGCTCCCAACTCCTTAAGCTTGTCAACGATCGCAGTCGCCTCCTCCTTCTAATCCTCATCCTCCTCTTGTGTTTTGATTGATTCGGGAGATCCACCTCGGAGTGAATTGGTGAGCAGGATGACAAAAGTCAGTCAGAGTGGCCTTGTGTTTTATTTTAACGTGTCTGAGAGTCGGTAATCGATCTTCTTCTACTTGTAGAAAACACGGCGGTCGGCGATGGAAGCTTGAAACTGAGAGAGTCCTTTTGCCACCACCAAACAACCAACTCGGTGACATTTTTCTTCTTCTTTTTTTGTTTTGTTTGGCAAGCTGTCAATTTCTTTCGTGCCTGTCGGCCATTATCCCCTGAATGAATCAGTGAGTGTGAGTGTCGGCCATTGCTTGATTTCAATTTTTTTCACGACTGTATTGAGCAACGTGACTACATCTCGTCTCACTGATGTTCTTTTCCTTGTTCATGACTAGGCCCACTCCTATCCACAGTTGCCGATTTTACTGCTCTGACGTTGATGCGCTGTTGTTGACGGTACTCTGGCTTGTTGTTGAGAGACCAACCCGCTGTCCTTCTTTGCGTAAAACTGCTATCCATCGGGGGTAGTTTCACACTTTAAATACATTGTTCAAGAAAAACAAGCTTTTGAGGATTCTGTCACCAAGACTTACGAGTCTAAGGAGATTGGATTTTAAGTGAGACCATTTGTGACTCCACTAATTTCCTGGGAATTCTTCACTTGTCTTAATTTCTTCGACATAGTCCTTTCATTGTGTGACGAACTCACGTTGCGATACAAGTCTCTACCAAAAGAAGGCAGGCGCAATGGTGCTCTTCTTGGACTCAGAGGCGAAATGTTGGCGATGACACCTCCATTCTTCAGGCGGCTATTGATGCGTATGTAAAGAGCGTCGCCAAACTCCTTGCAGTCCAGCAGGGTGTTGGTAGCAACTCCGCCCGTCATGCCTGTGAGATTTCTGCGGTTGAGGGTAGTCTACGTTCTGCTCGAGCGACTTATAAGGGCGCTCTTCAAACTAGCAAGAGTTTGGAGAGACATGGAGTAGTGGCGCAGGCAATAGAGGGAGCTGAAGCCAAATTACGAGCTTTGCATGATGAGACAGAGAGCATAATTCACCAGCAAAGCCGACAATTGGAAGTAATAGCTGCGGCCGAGTCGAACGTTGGTGCACTTCAATAGAAGTTAGAAGAATTGAGAACTATTCGAACAAGCTCTGACGACTTGGTTCAGGTGAAGCGGGAGTTGGATCAATGCAAGAAAGCCATACAGGCAGTTATGCATTAGAACCGTCAGACTACTTTGTCATTTTTTTTTAGTTTTTTTGAGACTGCACTTGAATATATTTTTTTTGTACTCAAGCTACCTACGTACTTACAAAGTCACGTGCGTGACACTTTGCAAGATCAAGTCAACGTAGTTCATTTTTTTAGCCGTTCACAGTTTATACTCTTGCGGGCCAGGAGTGTCGATCTGTAGCTTTAGGAGTAGTAGCGTTTTAAGAACTTTCCATTGATTGGTCCGATGCGTAATCCTTCTTGATCCACGATCTTATATGCCCCATTCGTGTAAGCCTCTTGCACCACGTAGGGACCGTCCCACTTCTCTTTAAACTTGCTTCCCGTCTTGTGCAAGGTGATGATTGACTCCGAAATGAATCCTTCTGGTGGAGGCCTCAGAACCTGTGTTGTATTTGCGCTGGGTAATGGAATGACTACTTTCGCCACACATTCTTGTTTGACCATCCTTCTGACCTTCTTTTGATCTGCAAAACTTGTCTCTGATTTTTGACAGTCTTCCAAGGTTCTTTGTCCTGCTTTACGTCGAGATTTAGGTATATATCGCAAGATAGGGAGCATGCTTTCAGGAGTCGGCCTTTGCGTTTGTACAGGTGCCATGACACATGCCCTGCTCCTAGCCTTTGATTCAATTTCTGATTTTATTTTCGGCTGGTTTTGGTTTGCTTTCGGTCTCTCCTTCTCGTTTTCTCTAGTGGAAGGGATGATTAATGGCAGTAGTTCACTTGACACACCGTTTTCTTCAAAGAACTTAGCATCTACAAAAAACAAGCCTGCCTTGGTAAATGGTTTGACGTCCCCATTTATCTTTCTTTCACCGTCACGATAATACTTCAAGCATTGGTGAAGAGTTGATGCAACAACTTCATTCTCATGCTTCCATGGTCGACCGAGTAACAACTTGAATGAAGTTCTAATGTCAATGACATGAAACAATGTATCAGCCGATAGCTCTCCAATCGCTAGATTAACACGGATCATGCCAATCGCACGTTCAGGTTTTAGGTTGAATCCGTGAATTAAAAGCTGGCTATTAGAGAGTTCGTCCATAGTGATTCCCAATAAGTCCATGGTTTCTTTTGGCATGAGGTTTACTCTAGAACCTCCGTCCACCAAGATTCTTCCCACCTTTTGTCCTCGAATGTAGCCTGTGACATACAGAGGTCTGTTGTGAGGTTTGGATCCAAGGAGAAGATCTTCGTCAGAAAATGTCAAGGTCGTGTTGCAGGAGGTGCATTTGGCTTGACTTTTCCTTAGCTTTTCTGCATTTTTGATGATGTCCTCCTTTAGCTTTGGATGTAGGAGTGTTTGCACTATTTGTGGTCGTGATTCTTCTGGCAAGTGGAAAATCTGCTCCCACTGCTCGCGTCTAGGGAGAGCTTCCAGGACAGCAAGCACATCAGCGTCATCTTGAGGATCCAAAGGTGGTTGCGTCTTCGTGGTTGGAGCTTCATTCCTCCGCTCAGCCTTTTGTTCTTCTTTACTTCCTTCGCTTATTTCCCCTGAGGTTGTGTTGACACCAACTTTATCGAAGTAATCCTCCGGAAAGAAGTCTCCTAAGATAATGGGACTTGGTGGAATCTGCTTCAAAGGATCAATAGGTAGTATGTATGACCTCAGACTCCTCTTGAGTCTTTTCTCCCCTTTCATCTGACGTGGTCTCTTCTTGGTCACCTGCTTCTTCTTTCGGCGGATAGGTTCTGGTTGTGGACTGACTTGCTTCTTTGACCTTCTTTGAGTTACAAGAGTCCATCCTTCATCATCCTCCATGTATTCAACCTCTTTCATGATCCTATAAGTTTCGATTCTTTTTGGGTTATAATCACATCCCAACTTCTTTGATTCAGCTTCAATAGATGGCTTTGATATCCACACTTCCGTTGGCTCAAGGGTGCCAAATCGGATTCGTTGCATGCACCATTCTTGTGGCTTGCAAAGTGAGTCGCAACTGGTCGTCACGGAGGTGTGGTTTGCTTCTATTGTTTCATCCGTGTCGAGCTCAATGCATCCTTCTTTGACTAATCTCATTATAAGCTCCTTGAAAGTGACACAGTTTTCGATACTGTGGCTAACCAATCTATGGTAGCAACAGTATTTGGGATCATTAGTCTTGTTGACTTCATCTGGGCGTTTTGCTTCAGGTAAGTTGATGATGTCTTTCTCCAACAGATCATCGAGCATGCCTGACAGATCAGAGTCAGGGAATGGATACTTCTTGGCTTGTAATTCTTTCAGTGTAGGCTTCGTGCGCTTGAAGTCTTTTGAGGTGACTTCTTTCCTCTTCTCCTGCCTTGGTTTTGATGATATCTTAACAGGAGCGTTGTTGGTGCTGATGGCCATGGCCTCTTTTGGAGCATTTTTGTTGACCTTCTCGGACTTCTTGTATTCCTTCTTATCGATGATTGCATTTGACGAGGATATGTGATTCCTTCCATGTCCTTTTACGGTGATTTCCATGTCGTGTGCGCGTGTGGCTAACTCTTGGAAATTCCTAGGTTTGATACCTTTAAGGATGTATATCAAATCCCAGTTCATTCCATCGATGCACATCTCTACAGCTGACGTTTCGCTGATGCGATCTTTACATTCAAGGCACAATGAGCGCCAGCGGTTGATGTAGTCAACCACAGGTTCCCCTTCCCATTGTTTCGTATTCGTCAGTTCACTCATACTGACAACCCTTCTGGTGCTATAGAATCGGTTGAAGAACTCGTCCTCCATCTGACTCCAGCTGTCAATAGACTCTGCCTCCAAGTCAGTGTACCAATCGAAAGTAATGTCCTTTAGAGACCACATAAATTGTTTGACCAGCAGATCCCCTTCAGTTCCCGCGTTGTTACACGTTTCTACGAAGTGGGCAACATGTTTCTTTGGACTTCCTTTTCCATCAAACTGTTGGAGTTTGAGGGGCTGATATCCCTGTGGCATGCGTAGACCGTCTATCCTCTTGCTGTAGGGTTTGGCACAGCGTGCACCACCAGAAGAATCTACACCTAGCTGGCTCTTGACCGCGTTGGCTATCAGCACTTGAAGTTGGTCTTTGTTGCACGCAACACCTCCGTTCCTATTGGTTTCTACAGGGATCATCTTATTAGTGTCATCATCTTCTGCTGTCAGATTGACTTCTTCAACCTTTCGTTTCCCGAGCCCAACCACCTCTTTCTGGAGTTCTTCAAGCTTTTTGTTCTTCTCCTGGTTATCTTTCAGGACTAGCTCAAGCATCTCTCTTAGTTCTTGCATCTGCTCCTCCATGGTCTTGGTGCCTATGGTCATGACAAAAGCTACACAGGGTTTGGGTGTTTCGGCTTATTTTGGTAGAGCCACCTTCGCTTTTGGTGAGGGTGTTCCGTCAGCTTTCACACTTCCCTTGTGTCGTGGGGTGTTGGAGGCAATCACTGCCGTAGCCGCAGCCATGATGGAAGCAACGGTATATGTGCGTCCCCTCCTTGGCACTTGAGAAGCTCGTAAGCTTGCAGCAGCGGCATTGACAGCCATCCTCTGAGTCATCCCTCTTGTGCAGATGCTGGTTGGTTGAGCTACAGTTGCGGCGTAAGTTTTCTTGGGAGTTTGTGGATTGGTAGGTTGAGCAGACATCTTAGCTTTAGCGTAGGGATGAGAGGTAGAGATTTTCACGTCGGGTTCACCAAAATTTGTAAAGGTCACAATATTTCGTATCAAATACAAAATAATGTTTTACAAATGATTTATGCTTGAGAGCAGAAGTTGTGTTCGTAATCTCAAATGCTCCTCTGATTCTACTGTATTGCTTGCTTCAGTCTACTCAGCTTGATGTGTGTGGATGAAGGCGTAGTGCAACGTATCTTGCATAGCGAGGGTCTTGATGACTTGATCTCACGTGCGCAGATGAAGGCGTAGTGCAACGTATCTTGCGTAGCGAGGGTCTTGATGACTTGATCTCACGTGCGCAGATGAAGGCGTGGTGCATCGTATCTTGCGTAGCGAGGCTCTTGATGACTTGATCTCACGTGCGCAGATGAAGGCGTAGTGCAACGTATCTTGCGTAGCGAGGGTCTTGATGACTTGATCTCACGTGCGCAGATGAAGGCGTAGTGCAACGTATCTTGCGTAGCGAGGGTCTTGATGACTTGATCTCACGTGCGCAGCAGAGTAAGGGTCGCGGGGACTTAGTCTCACATGCCTGCGTTGCGGTTGGGTGCTCTAGCAGACGATGTTGGGATGCTTGGGCAGACGGCACGTATTTGTCGGTTGCTGGCGGCTGACGCTTCCTTTGAGAGCACTCTTCTCTGTGCTTTCTTCTCAAATTTCAGAGTGTTGCAACGTATCTTGTAAAGCGGGGGTCTCGATGACTTGATCTCACGTGCGGAGCGAAGTAAGGGTCACAGGGACTTGGTCTCACGCGCCTGCGTTGCGGTTGGATGCTCTAGCAGACGACGTTGGGATGCTTGGGCACACGGCACGTATTTGTCGGTCGCTGGCGGCTGAGGCTTCCTTTGAGAGCACTCTTCCCTCTGCTTTTCTTCTCCAACTTCAGAATGTCTTTCTTTGTGAAGTGAAGTGCTCTATTTATAGAGTTCACTAGTAGGCTTTGAGATTGGGCCCGCGCTTTGGGTTGAGTTTAACTCATTGACCGGGCTTGTAGCTTTGACCCTAATATCCCTTGTGGGCCAGCCCATTTATACTTTAAATAATCTTGATTTGGTCCTTAAACTTTTAGTGCCTACACTTTCTTTTTTCCTTTTCCCTTAAAATTATCTTTTTGAAAATATGAACTTGAGAATGTGAAAAAGATAGATCTAAATTCATGCATTTACCTTGTGAAATCTCAACTGTATAAAAACTTAGGATGTAACTTCTCATTTGTCCCTTTGTGCTGAGATATACAGGGGATGTGGAGTTGATAAATTGCCCTAGAGAGGCTTGGCAAGCAATCGAAGGACTGAATTTCACTATATGGTTTACGAAGTCTGTGGAGGCTACACTTCGGGTTTCAAAGAAGATCAGAGTATCTCTGTCGTGCAGTGTTTATGCAAAGAGGCGGAACGGGAATCAAACCGTCCTATCTCTAGTCCTAGTAGCCGAGAAAATAGATGAGCGACCCTCATCTTGACCCGTGCGAAACGGCGAGGATGAGAAAGAGCGGGGAGGTATTTTCATATGCTCTCGGGTGATGATTGGACCTCCCAAAGAAAGGTTGAGAAAATGGACTAGCAAGTCACAAAGAAGCAAAGGCTCAAAGAAGCTAATCAAAGGCCAAAAGCCAAAGTATGTGAAGGTTTTAACCGAACAAAATTGAAGAAACTCCAATTCAACATCAAAGGCCAAAGACCAAAGGCCAATTCACTTCAGAAGCTGTCCCTCACCAAAATGAAATCAAAGTGCTCAACTCAGTGAAACCCGAACCGAATCATGTGCTAGAGAAAGCGACAAGTTAAGCATATAGTGCGAGTCGGTTCAGAGAATGCAGTCCAGGAGCCTGAAAAGGGCTATCTCCCGAAACATCCAAATTAATTTGCATCTCAGCTCGAAGGTAAAAGTATCAAGTTTCTTCTAAGTATTTACACGGTTTAGTTTGGTAATAAGTAAGTAATGCATGAATAGGATAAATCTAGTTCCATATTCTCACTTTCCTATTTGAAGTTTTTACTTGGATTGTGTGTGCATCTCTTAAAAAGCATTGTTCGGGACGAACAACTAAAAGTGTGGGGTGATCTGATGGACCATATTTATATGATTCATTAAGACAGTTAAACCCACCAA
The DNA here is from genome assembly GCA_033675215.1 of Rhodiola kirilowii. NCBI lineage: Eukaryota > Viridiplantae > Streptophyta > Magnoliopsida > Saxifragales > Crassulaceae > Rhodiola > Rhodiola kirilowii. The sequence goes on along the minus strand of CM066195.1, from coordinate 21,525,829 downwards.
ATTAGATGCTTAACTTGACAACTTTTACTTGTTAGTTTCACTTTTGTTCTACACGCTATTTCAAGAAGTAAAGATGAAAACGAGCTAAAATGGAGTTCTTAACGCTAAAAGTGGATTACAAGTCAGAACTGGCCATACTCCGACAATACTCCGATGAAGCCACAACTAAGTCCCAATGACTTATTCCAACAAAGATCAAGAACACAAGTGAAATGCCAAGTCTAAGTTCCTCACCTTTTGATGTCAACTAAGAAGCAACCAAAGAGGCAGCCAAAGGGCAACCGAAGACCAACCGGAGTCACATGCCAACCGATGGCTTTTGGAAGGAAAGATCTCATTCCACTCACACCCTCCCCTCCACCTAGCCACCGGCGGCTTTCCATGTGGAGAAGCCACATGGCCGGCGGCTTCTTGGCCTTGCCACCTTGCCCGGCAGCTTTCCTCTCCCCCTCTCCCCTTGTGACATGTGTTGAGCTCTCCTCTCTTCCCCTTGCCTATAAATAGACACTTCCCTTCCCTTTATAAATGATCCTCATTCCAACAAGCTCAAACACAAGTCACTTGTTACTTATCTCACTAAATTTTGGGCACAATCCTTGTAAACATTTACTTTGATCTTGAATACTCTTGTTGGTTCTTGAGTATTCTTGTTATTCTTGAGTTTACTCCTATTGGTTCTTGAGTATTCTCCCCTTTACTTTCCTTGTCTTGATTTTCAATAACCTTTACTTTCCTGTCTTTCAAAACCTCTACTTTATTCAGCACTTGGCTATGATATCCACCTCTATGGATATTCGTAGCTAAACCCTTCATTCGGTTGAAGGGGTGTGCTTGTATCATACAATGTTTTAGACCCTTCTCTTAAGTGCCTCTTTGTAATCAAAACTTGTTCTGTGTGCCATATATTAGGTCAGATCACTATTGGTTGAGTGGATGCTCAAAAGAGCAAAGCTCTTCCATGGGTTCGTGAACCTTCGTGGTTAAGTGGAGGCTCGAAAGGGCACAGCTTAACTGTGGAGTTCAACCTCTTTAAAACACCATTTGGTTGATTGGAAATGATTGATAAAATGGATGCACATAAGCTAAGATACTTCGAAAGGAGGAATTAGCCCAAATAGAACAAGTGTTCTAAACGGTGTGGCAAGTCATGTGCTAGAAATAGCCTTGATACATCTTTGAACACTTAGTATGATCATTAGAGGTCAATGATAAACAGATTTATGATACAAGGCCCCTAAAACCGAATCCTTTCCTTTAATTAAAACATCACCTGTCACTTTACTTTCAGTCTTATATCAACTGCTTACTTTCCGCAAGTCTTGTCCTTCAAGCACTTACTTTCAGCAAGTCTAGTCCTTCAAGCACTTTACTTTTACGCACTTACTTTCAGCAAGTCTTGTCCTTCAAGCACTTTACTTTTACGCACTTACTTTCAGCAAGTCTTGTCCTTCAAGCACTTTACTTTTCAGTACTAAAATCACAACCAACCCACGTTACTTTCAGTACTAAAATCACAACCAACCCTCGACTGTCTTACTTTCCATCTTCGAAAGAACAACTATCCACTAATTCCCTTGGGTTCGACCCCTACTTACCGCTTTACTACCCAATAGTAGAGTACGAGTAGTGGACTTATAAATTTATTTTTGCACAGAGCCATCGCACATTAACGACGGTGTGGTGCGCTCCGTCATCTATATAAGCTTTTACTGATAAAATAATTCAAGTTGATTCAACTTCATCTACATAGTCCCCATAGTCAGAATTTACCTAAGCTTCAAGATGTTCATCATCAAAAAATAATAGGGAAAAGTACAGTTTGGGGACTTAAATCATCATTTTTCAACTAAAGGGCTAAACTATAAAAAATTTCAGACAAGGGGCGAACTATCAAATAATTTTCTAAATAATGGGCACCGTCCAATGCCGTTAGGGTTTTCACTAACGCCGTTGGATGGCGTTAACTCCGTTAATAAATTAATATAAAATTCAACAAATTCAAATAATTTTTAAAAAAATTAAAACTTTTTTAAAAAATGTTTTAAAATATTTAAAAAATTACAAAAAATTTATAAATATTTTAATTTATAAAACTTAAATATTATAGTTTGGATACAGAAAAATTAGTAAATTTTGTAAAATTGTCAAAAAAAATTGTCAAAAATTAAACGAAGTTATACAAAATAAATAAAAAACTTTGCATTTTATAAAAATAGGAATATAAAAATTTTTAAAATTAGAAACTTTAGAAAAATATTAAACACAAATTAAAACACATTTTCAAATTTTTTAAAAAGTTCCGTTTCAAATTTAATCTTTAAAAATTATTAAATTTAAATATTTGCAACAAATCTTCAATTCCGTGTCAATTCTATCTAATGATAGAAAAAGAAACTTTAATTTATGTGTAGTGAAACCAAACGAAAGGTAAGATTTTGACAATACTATAGGGTTGAATAAAAAGTACTTCAATCATTTGATGTGAATCTCAAATTTTGATCCATAATACCCCTTATATAGTTCAAACTAGATAGGAACAATAATTAATATTTTTTGAATTATTTGTTGGGAAACTGATGACTTGAATTCTAGACCTATTTTGCTCCCCATTAATGAAGAGTTTTGGTCCATTCTCGGTGTTATTTCAATGCTCATTGACCCTTATTCTTACATTTCAGGTTAAAAGCAGCTGTCGCGTCAAGACAAGACCCAAAGTTCAAAACTTCAACAAAATCGAGCTTTTGGATCAGAAAGTGCCCAAAACTAGCCCTAACCGGCCGGCTCAAATGCTCAGAGAAATCGAGCGTTTGAGAGCTTTTTACCAACCGGCCAGCTCACATTAAACGCCCAGATTTCAGCCTCAACCGTCCGGTTCAAATGCTCAGAAAAATCAGACAATTCGCTCGCATTTGGGAACCGACCGGTTGGCCAATTAAAGACAGACTTTTGCTGCTTTGCTATAAAGAGAAAAGGAAGGGTTTTTGGAGAATCATATGGGATTTTATAGAGAAGACAAGGGTTTTTGAAGATCATCACATCAAGTTGAAGCACATCAAGGATAAAGGGGGATTCTTCATCCTAACTCCTCACTCATCTTGTTTTATCTTCATTTTTGATGTTCCCATGAATGGCATGCTGTTGGCAAAACGGCCTTAGACAGTTCGAGCAGGTGTTCAGGGGGAGTTCGAACACTTTCTGGAACTACAGTACAGCGTGGAGCAGGCGCAAAGATCTTCCGGAAGGTTCTAAAGATCGAGGATCTTTTAGATTCGAACTGAAGTCGGCCAGCGAATATTCAAGTGAATATCTACATATCAGATCTGATGATGGTGTGGCTGACTTGGGGAGGAAGTCTTCGGTTATTCCTCTCACCGATTGGATAAAGATATGCATCGAATATTTAGGAATATCTTCTTAAATATTTGATGAGATATCTAGAGCAGATTTTGGAGATCGTCCTGACATATAAATACATGGGTAGGACGTCCATAATCTGTATCGCTTTCAAGATCAAATATACACGAGGAAACCCTACCGATTGGAGAAGAAGAAAGCGATCGCCGAGTGTGTTTTCCCCACTGGAAATACATCGGTGTAAGTTTAGTCTGATCTGTGCCATTCAGACTGACCAGAGTTATCACGTTCAGCGCACGAACAGAACGACCTGCTTTCGAGAGAAAGCGACCGAGCTTCAGGAGAAGATCGAGCACGTTCGGACAGAAGGTCTGGACGAGGGGGATCAAGGGGAGTTGCGACGAACCTTGGTTGCAAATCTGAGAGACGGAGGAATAGAGGCTAGGCAATTACAAACCCGAGGTTGTGTAAGTGTAAGTCCCTGTGGAAAGCTCTATACTTGTAATAAAGATTTGTTGTCCCTTTTTCCGGGTGTGGGAAACCCCCCAGAGTAGGCGTAGCCGCACTGGGTTATCAATCTGTGCGTGCTCCTATTTTACTGTTCTGTTCGTACTGCTTATTGCACTGTGGTGGAAAGAGTTCAAGGTCTGTTGAAACACAACCTAGAACACTTGCTTGAACAGGGGATAGAATTACAATTGGTATCAGAGCAAACACTCGACACACTGAGTGAGATCCTGAACTGTTCAAGATGACTCTGAAGGAAGGGCAAAGCATCACCAGACCTCCGCTGCTAGATGGATCAAACTTTGCCACCTGGAAACCCATAGACGAGGAAAGATTGGTGAGCAAAGTCCTGAGATCACTCCCTCCGAGATTTGCCATGAAGGTGACGGCCATTGAGGAAATGCATGACATCTCCAAGTTAAAGCTGGACGAGCTGACAGGTTCCCTCAGAACCTACGAGATCAATCATAATTTCCTAACCGGAGAAGTAAAGGGAATAGCACTGAAGGTGGACATACCAGAAGACAAATCGGATGGTGAATGCACTACTGAGCAACTGGCAATGATGGATCAGAACTTTGGTAGAATGGTGAGGAAAATCAACAGACGCGGTCCAGAACAAGGTCAGTCCTCATCTACCAATTTCCGTAACTGGAAATCCAGTAGGTCAAGATCTAGTGACATGAGACAAGAGCCGTCTGACAAAAGAAAAGAGGAGATCCAGTGCCATGAGTGCAAAGGCTTCGGGCACATTCAATCACAATGCGCCAACACTCTCATAAAGAAGAAGGCAATGGTGGCCAACCTCAGCGACAGTGAGTCAGATGAAGATGGAAGTGAGACCAACAACTTTGTGGCCTTCGTCACTACACTAGGAGAGTGCAGCAACTCCAGTGAAACTATTTCAACTCAGTTGGAACTCCCGGGTGATGACCTCTCAGACAGTGATGATGAAGAACTCACGCAAGAGTCTCTGGCTCAGACATATAAGGATCTACCCGAGAAGTGGCTACTACTGATCAAAGTCAACAAGAAGCTGAATGACACAGTTGCAAGTGTCACTATTGAGAAGGACCAGATCTGGCAGAAGGCTGAGACACTAATCACACTGAAGATAGAACTCGAAGTCACAGTAGCCTCCCTGACTACTCAACTGGCTGAGATGAAACAAGAGAGGGCCAACTTGCTTGCCAAAAATGTGAAACTCATGGGTATAGTTTCAACACTGAAACTCGACATGGAGAAAGATCGGGAGACTCATCCAGTCGGCATGACAGGTCTAAGGACGACCATCACAGATCTGAGACGCAAGGAAGTGTTCCAACTGCGGAAGACCGAACAGCTGGAACTTCAGTTAGAGTCAGAAAAGATGGATCACTCGGATACTAAGAAGGAGCTCAACGATCTCAAACGATCGGTAAGAATGTTGAACTCTGGCACTAATGACCTTAATGATACTTTAGAGTCTCAACGGATGGAGTCTGGTTATCGTGGCTTGGGGTTCACTGAAGAAAGTTCCTCAAAAGGCACCACATTTGTTAAAGCAAAGCAAGTGACGGAACCGTCAGCTGAACAGAAGGTTAAACAGTCTAAGGGAAAGAATATTGCTGATATCGGAAAGACTGATGGAAAACCGCGCAGGACTCACACACGAAGTCGTGATCACTCACCCTTAATGCGTAGGATGGACACACGCACTTGCTGGTATTGCCACCAGATGGGACACATCAAATTGAAGTGTCGCCTGTTTCTTGCTGAACGACGGACATACCAACAACGGACCAAACCCCGACAACATCAGGTCTGGACACCAAAGGCAAACCAAACTGCTTGCATGATGGCGTGCTTCTCAAGCATGGTTGTTAAGTCGTGCGACTAGTCGCGACTAGTCGTCCAAGTCGTTTTGCACTGAACGACTAGCAACCTCGACTTGGATTTTGTGAGAAAGTCGCTCGACTTGCTCGACTTGTGCAACGACTAGTCGACTAGTCGGTTTTGGGCTCGACTTGGGCTCGACTTGGCCCAATATGATAAACAAAATTAAAAACCTAGGTCAGACTTCTTCGTTTCCTCGCTCGATCTTCATCGCTCCTGTTCGATCTTCGTCAAGCGTCCTCGCTCGATCTTCATCTTTCCAGTTCGATCTTCGTCAAGCTTCAGAGTTCAGCGTCATCGATCGAGGTAATTCGGCCAAGCTTTGTCCTTTCTCATTTTATTTTTGGCAGCCAAGCTTTGTTTAGCATCGACAAGCTATTTTTTTTATGAGACAAGCTGTTGTTTAGTCAAGCTGTTGCTTAGTCAAGATGTTGTTTTGCAGAGACAAGCTGTTTGTTGAACAAACTTTGTTCCTCAAGCTGTTTTTTTATGCGACAAGCTGTTGTTTTTTTTATTGCAACAAGCTGTTGTTTTGAAAACTTAAATTCAGAGCACTACTGTTGTTTTGAGCATTTCAAATAGAACAATAATTTACTAAGCATACAGCTGCAATATGAAGGCTCACTGTTGAGTATGTTTGTAAAACTTAAAAGCTAAATGTTATTTTATTTTTTGTAGATGGCGGAACAAGATTATGATCTATCTAAGGATCCTAAGAGGAAGCCCACCAAATCATCGGACCCGGGTTGGAAGTACGGATTTTGGCCGGATTTAAATAACAAGGACATGACTCAATGCTCTCTTTGTGACAAAATAATGCATGCAGGAGTTAGAAGGTTGAAGCATCATCTTGCCGGTGGTTATGCAGATGTAGAAAAGTGCTTACATACTACAACAGAAATAATGAAAGAGATGAGGAGCGCTATTGACAAGGGTAAACGAAAGACCATTGTGCAATTAGATGACGAGGATGATGATGATGATGGGAGTCATGAAGCTCTTTCACATGGAACATCAACGGCTGGTTCCCGCACCGTGGATAGTTCTGTATCGTCTTCAAAAAAAAGGAAGATGACTATGAATTATAAAGTACCACAGTTAAAGTCATCTCAGACAATTGCTTCAAAGGTCCGAAAGACCCCTGAAGAAGTGGTGGAGGAAAGACATATCAAAGGTCCATCTCAAACTACTCTTGAATATTCGACGAAGACAGAAGAAGAGAAAGATAGGGTAAAGACGCATATAGCAAACTTCTTCTATGAAAATGGAATACCGTTCAATGCCGCGCATTCTAGAAGTTATGAGATTATGATTGAGTCTATTGGACAATTTGGACCGGGATTGAAGCCACTAAACTATCATGCACTACGAGTGCCATTACTTGAGAAGGCAAAGATGGAGACCGATAAGCTAAGAGAAAAACATGAAAAATCTTGGAAGCTTTATGGATTATGTCTGATGGATGGACCGATAAGAGGGGCAGACATTTGATCAATTTCCTCGTTAACAGTCAAGAGGGGACATTTTTTATTAGTTCGGTTGATGTTTCAAGTAAGGTACAAGATGCAAGAATGTTGGCAGATTTGTTCGAGGAACAGATTAATTTGATTGGAAGAGAGCATGTTGTTCAGGTATGTATTTAATTTCGTATGTATTTTGTATAGAAATTGAATTTTATAAATGTTCTCATTGGTGGCACTTATTGTAGATTGTGACGGATAATGGTGCTAATTTCAAAGCGGCTGGAGGTCTCTTGTGTCGGCGAATCCCAACACTTTATTGGACTCCCTGTGCGGCACATTGCTTAGACCTAATGTTAGAGGACATTGCCAAACTAAAGGAGTTCAGTGTTTGTATCACACATGGTAGAAATATTACAACATTTATCTATCGACATGGTCGCCTTCTTAATGCACTGAGGGAGATGACATTAGGGAGAGACATTGTAAGACCAGGAGCTACAAGGTTTGCCACAGCATTTCTTACATTACAAAGTTTATACAAAAACAGAGATCCTTTGAGAAAATTGTTTGGTAGTAAAGAGTGGTTCGATTCCAAGTTGGCTGCTACAAGTGCAGGACGAAAAGTCCATGATGCTGTCCTTTCAATACAGTTTTGGAATAATGTTGAGGATTGCATTAGAGCATCACAATCACTTTTAGTTGTATTGAGGATCGTTGATGGGGATGAAAAACCGGCTATGGCAGAGATTTGTGTGGCAATGGATTTTGCACAAAAGAGGATCAAAGATGGACTTGATAAAAAACAAAGGCTTTTGACCAAAGTTATAAACATTATTGAGAGGCGTTGGGCTTCTCAAATGGAAGTGAATTTGTATGGAGCAGCTTTATTCCTTAATCCGGGAAAATTCTTTAAGATCAAAGAAGATGATCATGCATACTCTTCACGGTTGAGGATGAAGTTCAATGATGTTCTTGAAAAGATGGTGGTTGACACAGATTTGGTGATGAAGATTAGTGAACAAGTTAATCAATATGAGAATTCAAGAAATTCATTTGGAAAAGGATTGCCAACTATGAGTAGGGAAAAAAATGAGTCCACGTAAGTATTTACAAATTTATAGCTTTTCTGAAAATTAAGTACACCTTAATATATTTTTATTTCATTATTTTTTTCTTTCAGTTGATTGGTGGAGTGCTTTTGGTGGTGATACCATTGAGCTTGGGTTGTTCGCAAAGAAAATTGTCGGCCTATGTTGTTCCTCATCCGGTTGCGAACGTAACTGGAGTACTTTTGAGTTTGTGAGTACCCTCTCAACTTCTCTTTGCCTATTTTACTAAATAATTATTTATTTTCTATTAATTTTTATAAAATAACTATTTTTTCTAGATTCACACCAAGAAAAGAAATAGATTGGAGCACCAACGCTTAAACGATTTGGTGTATGTTCAATACAACCGAAAGATTGCGACAAGGTTTCAAAAGAGACGTGAAGACAATAAAAATTTTAATCCACTCGTGCTAGAGGAATTCCAATGGGACAACGAGTGGGTGAATGGAGATGTCGTTGATCCCGGTGATGATGACTTATGGCTTGCGGTAGATACAGCATTGGATGCATCGGGAGGCCTTCAGGATCGCCGTAATGCTAGAAGAGGTGGTCTTCATGCTAGTGACTGTTCTTCTCAAGTAGATGTATCATCTGATGCTGAGATGGAAGAAAATAATGATCAACATCAACCCATTTTAAATGATGATGAAGATGTTGATGATGATTATGGAAGACCAACTACTTCCAATCATGAGAGCAATGATCGAGAGACAAATGAAGACATAGAGCTTGATGAAAACATTTAATTCCGTATTTCATTTATGTTTTATTTTGATGAAGACACAAAACTTTAGTTTTGATTACACTTTCTCTGAAATTTTACATTTTTCCCTTCACCTCTTATATTATATATATATAAATTAAATATGCTGACTAGTCAACGACTAGTCAACGACTAGTCAACGACTAGTCGACTAGACGACTAGTCGTAACCCTACTGGCTCGACTCGACTTATCGACTTAACAACCATGTTCTCAAGCTGCACAGAGCTTGACAGTTGGTATTTCGACAGCGGATGCTCTGCCCACATGACAGGTAACTCTCAATATCTAACACATATTAGACCTGTTGAGAAGATGTGGATTGTCACCTTCGGGGATGGTGGAAAGGGTCAGGTGATCGGCTGTGGGACATTGATGGTTCCGGATCTCCCTGCACTTGAGAACACCCTTCCTGTCAAAGGACTGACAATGAACCTCATCAGCATCAGTCAACTGTGCGACGATGGAAATTATGTGTCATTCTCCAGCTACTCATGCCTTGTTCTCGACAAGAATGGAAATACACTGATGAAAGGGAAAAGGGATGCCAAGAACTGCTACTTCATTGGGATGGGACTAACGTGTCCAAAGGACGTCCAAGCTTGTGGAAAGCATCAGATGGTTCCACATTGTGCAAACGTCAAACATAGATTTCTGCGAGGGGGAGTAGATAAGACCCTACACACAAGGTCTAATTGGAGCTGCGCACAAATCCATGTTGACAACTGTTCCAGGAAACTGGTGAAACGGAAGGTGACACAGTTTCAGAAACATGCCTGGAGTCACACAAGGAGAGATGAATATGGAGGATCTAAGAAGATGGTCACTCAGAGATATATCAAGACCCATCTCAACTCATATGGCATCTCACAGCTCGGAACACCCAGATCCTCTGTGGGTCTTTGTGGTGTTGATCACTGAATGCATCCAACGGTGGTCAGTCATAGTCGAAAATCCAGCTGAACAGTTGGACTGACCACCTAAGGAAGGAGAGCTGGAACAGATGGCACAATGCTTGAAGATGAATTTTTGAATATTCTCGAAGATTTTTCATACCGTTATTTGGAACGAGAGTTGACTGATTTGGAAAGTGGAATAGGCGGAGTATATTTGAGAAGAAGGAGAACATGCAGACTTCCCAGGCACTGGCGGCAAAACCGAAGATTCCGAAATCAAAGGCTCCGAAGTCGAAAAAGGCGTCGTCTTTATGATCTGACACCGAATCTTTGGCCGTAGCAAAGAAGACTGGCGGAGGAGCAACCGCTGAAATCCCTCAGTTGGACATGGTGGATACGCCTAAACTAATCGATGCTGGTTCAACACAAGTACTTTTACCGTATGAGGTATGCCCTAAATCTCAGACTGTTCCTTCCACAAATATTTCTGCTGTTGAAGATATTGTGTTGGAGGAAGTTGTGAATGTGGGTGGTGAAGCCAGTAGGGCTGATGTTGGTCAAGATGTCACTGGGCCCATAAAAGAAGGAGAGCCCGGTATTTCTGTGTTTAAAGGCGCTGGTGTATCAGGAGTATGGAGGGCAAAAATCCATGCTTCTGGGTATATTCGTCCGGGAGGTTTTCTTGGAAAGAAGGGGACTCACCTAGTTGTTTCTCCAAGACAATGTCTGGCCAAGATCAGTTCAAGCAGAGGGAAGCTCTCTGCTATTTCTAATAAGGAGGCAGAAAAGTGTCTTGATTCCTCAAGAAAAAGGAAGGTGGTGATTGATGAAGCATCTGTTGATGGCTCTGATGAGAAGCTTGGAGTATCGGAGGGGGAACAAATCGGTGAGCTTTGCTGAGACTATGACAGAGGAGATTAATCCATCAGAGAAGAAAGATGTGTTCAAAAAGGCCATTCTAGAAGAATCTGATCCTACTGAAAGGGATGAAGAGTTGGAAGAGCTATTCAAAGACATTGATAATGTCATGGAAGATTTTGGAAAAGAGAAGGATCGGGGAATGGGAAGTTCTGAGGAAGATCAGCATGCCCAGAGTGTTGGGGCAGAAGAGTCAGCTACCGAGAAAGTTGCAAATGTTCCAACTATGGAACCGAGTGTTCAGACTGAAGCTAAAACTGCACCAGCTCTAGAGGATGTTCTGGCTAAGGAGACAGTGGCTGTACCTGCAGACATTCAAGGTGATCGTCATATGAAGGAGGATGATACATCAGTTCGTGGGGTGTCTACAAAGCCAGTGTCAAGGGAAGTTACTCTTTCGGAAGATGACCAGGACCTTGTCCCTATTGTCAATCTCAAAAGGACAAAGAAGGAAAAGAAGAAGGTAGTTTTTGCAAAGACTACAAAGGGATCAGTTCAGAAGGTTGCTGAGGACAGCATTGGTGCAGGGGGAGTCGGCTCTTCTAAGAAAAGGAAGCACGATGCTGCGGTTCCCGTCTTTGAAGATGCCAGGAGATGCGAAGTCCCAGCCCTGAGTCTGAGACTGTTCCAGTGGGAAAGGTCAAGAAAGGGGTGTGGTTCGTTAATAGAGACGCTGTATTGAAATGGAGCTGTGTGCTGAAAAGGAAAATCATTTCCGAGAGGTTGCTAGATGAGTCCCGATACAAGGGAAAGGAAGTGATTGAGGTGCTCAAGGAATCTGATCTATTCTGGACGTTGGACAGATGCAAGCCGTTCAACGATAAATTGGTGCGTGAAGCCATGGTAAACCTTCCTCCTGGGTTTGGGGTCATTGGAGAAGCAGATTATGGGGTCTTCTTTGTTAGATGAAGAAGGATCAAGATTGATCCTGAGCTGATCAATGTATACTGTTCCATGGACGACCCAGCTGTTGATGAAGAGGAATCAAGCTTTGAGAACATAGTGAGCACCATCAATGCAGGCTCTGTTCGGTGGAGGCCTGAGTCAGTTCGATGCTGTTTTTCATTGCTGTTTCCAATTGGAGGCCGTCTACTCATCGCTCTACTGTCAATAAGGACATGGCCCAACTGATTTATCAGATAGGGAATAAGCTGAAGTTCAACCTGGGCAGAGTGATGTTCAAACAGATTGCTGAACATGCCACTTCGACGAGAACACTACACCAGCTTTGCTTCCCGTCTCTGATATATGAGCTGATCATCCATCAAGCTCCAGATTTGAAGGCCTCGACTCACCATCTCTCAAAGGCACCCAACAAGTTCATCGTTGACCACAAGCTGTATAAGGGCCGTCACGTGAATGACCTCAAGGAGGTCAACCAGAAAGGACAAGATGTTGCGGAATCGAGTCAAGGGGGAGCCAGAATGGGTCATGATGAGAGGAGCAAGCTGCTCACAGATCTAAATGCCATCATTGCCGCTGATAAGGAACAACGCAGGCGCATCAACATCTTGCTCGTGCCCTCAGCTACCCGAGTGATGATGAATCTGGTGATGCAGATTCTGAGGACGACACTGATGATGAGTCGTCTGTATGAAGTTTGATTTGATGTTCGAACTCGATTGGACCCCTTGCCGGTTTGTGGCAAAAAAGGGGAGTATGTTGAGGTAACCGTTCTGGCACCTCAAGTTGTGTCTAAAGCATAGATTTGGTTTTGCCAAAATGCCAAGGGGGAGATTGATGTTCCCATGAATGGCATGCTGTTGGCAAAACGGCCTTAGACAGTTCGAGCAGGAGTTCAGGGGGAGTTCGAACACTTTCTGGAACTACAGTACAGCGTGGAGAAGACGCAAAGATCTTCCGGAAGGTTCTAAAGATCGAGGATCTTTTAGATTCGAACTGAAGTCGTCCAGCGAATATTCAAGTGAATATCTACATATCAGATCTGATGATGGCGTGGCTGACTTGGGGAGCAAGTCTTCGGTTATTCCTCTCACCGATTGGATAAAGATATGCATCGAATATTTAGGAATATCTTCCTAAATATTTGATGAGATATCTAGAGCAGATTTTGGAGATCATCCTGACATATAAATACATGGGTAGGATGTCCATAATTTGTATCGCTTTCAAGATCAAATATACACGAGGAAACCCTACCGATTGGAGAAGAAGAAAGCGACCGCCGAGTGTGTTTTCCCCACTGGAAATACATCGGTGTAAGTTCAGTCTGATCTGTGCCATTCAGACTGACCAGAGTTATCACGTTCAGCGCACGAACAGAACGACCTGCTTTCGAGAGAAAGCGACCGAGCTTCAGGAGAAGATCGAGCACGTTCGGACAGAAGGTCTGGATGAAGGGGATCAAGGGGAGTTGCGATGAACCTTGGTTGCAAATCTGAGAGACGGAGGAATAGAGGCTAGGCAATTACAAACCCGAGGTTGTGTAAGTGTAAGTCCATGTGGAAAGCTCTATACTCGTAATAAAGATTTGTTGTCCCTTTTTCCGGGTGTGGGAAACCCCCCAGAGTAGGCGTAGCCGAACTGGGTTATCAATCTGTGCGTGCTCCTGTTTTACTGTTCTGTTCGTACTGCTTATTGCACTGTGGTGGAAAGAGTTCAAGGTCTGTTGAAACACAACCTAGAACACTTGCTTGAACAGGGGATAGAATTACAATTTTCCTTGTAACCCACTACTATTGTTTGTCTATGAACATGAGTAGTGAGTAGTCTCCTTAGTTTCTAGGGGTCTATGGACCTCCTTGGTGTGTAAAACTCTATCATCTATTGATTACATGTATGAATAAAGCTTTTGTCATGGTTGTGAATCTACTTGGATAAAATGTCAACTCTATGCCCCCAAATGTTTGATAAAATGCCTAGGTGGTCTAGAAATATGAATTTGAAGTTGAGTGTTTGAGAAAACGAGACTAAGAGTTCTAGAATGAAAGTAAATCCACCCTTGCCAAGTGATGATCACTAGCGTGACACATCTTGGCATTGAGATAGGCTTGATCTTCACCGCTAATTGGATATTGATCATTCAACTAGCGTTGATGATTGAGAAACTTGAGTAGGACGTGAGCTAAAAACATCGGGAGATTGAAGCTCAGGTGCGAGGTGCTACTTCCTTAAATCAAATAAAAACATCGAGACATTAAATTTGATTTAATAGACGCACGCCTTAATCTAACCCTTACATTACTCGTTCTTGCATGAAATTGAGCCTATTAAGAGTCTAATGCACCAAGGAGGGAAGTAGTACCCTAGGAACTCTTTTAAATCCCTTGAAAACAACTTTTCCTTTCATTGATTCACTTAATATTTGACAATCAACAATTTAATCCATCATTTTGGAAATAGACTTATTTAGTGAAATCGAATAGTGATCTTAGGTTTACAATTGCTCCTTGGACGACCCGGTACTTACCGATCATTATAAATTATTTTTGACTATACAATATTTCAACTGTCTAAATGGCGCCGTTGCCGGGGAGCAACGCATTAACCTAAGGAACTAGAGTAGATTTTACAAGATTTGGACTATTTCACTTGGTTTTCTTGCTATTACTTGTGTTGCATTTGTGGCCTAACGAATTCCTTTGTTCTTGTAGGCTTCGGTTGAATGCAAACGAGGTCCAAACATAAGGAAAAAGTGAACCCTAGTTTTGATCAAACCTTGCAACAATACTTGGACCAAGAGAAAGCCAAAGGTCAAGGCACTCAAAAAAAGGGGCAACCTCGTAAACAAGGACCACCATCCCTGGCACAATTACCTCGCAATGAGGAGCCCAACGGGGAGAAGCCCTTGAAAGACTATTCCACTCCGAGCCTAACCAGTTTCCAATCACCTATAGCTCCCCCGAGAGTCAATGCTCCTCAATTTGAACTTAAATCGGCTTTGATCAACATGGTGAGCAACAATGCATTCACCGGGATAGGAAATCCCAATGCTCACTTGACCTCCTTCCTTGAGCTTTGTGACACTTTTAAGATCAATAATGTACCGAAGGAGTCCATATATCTTAGGCTCTTCCCCTTCTCTCTAATGGAGAGGGCTAAGGATTGGTTGTGGAGCCATGATGCAAATACTTTCACGACATGGGACGAATTGGCTCAAGCTTACCTTCTCCAGTTCTTCCCACCGGCGAAGACTCAAAGGCTCAAGAATTTGATAAACTCATTTGAGCAAGGGGAAGATGAGACGTTCTATGAGGCATGGGAAAGATTCAAGGAACTTCAAAGGGAATGCCCCCATCACAACATTGACAAACCAACCCTCATCCAAATTTTCTACTACGGCATGGACCCCGAATCGAAAAGGCAAATGGATCAAGCCGCGGGAGGTGCGTTTATGGAGCTCCATCCCACCAATGGAGGAGCGATTATAGATATAATTTGAAGAAATTCCCACCATTGGGGGAGTGATAGGAGTTTTCCCAAGAGGAAGAGCAAGTCAAGGGAGGTGGATGAAGTAGAGTCAAGAGAAGATGTTCGCGCTCTCAACAAGAAGATAGACGCTCTAGCCACTTCCCTAAGTGCGCTCCATGTGCAACAATCTCATAAGCAACCTCGGGTATGCGCCATTTGCACAAGCACCTCTCATAAAGAAGATGATTGCCCTCATACCTTCCCACAAGAAGAGACGCAAGGTAACGAGGACGTTAATTTCTTGCAAAGGAACCAATTAAATTACGAAAGACCGGGATCATCCTACCTTTTCGTACAAGACTACCGAGCCAATTAAGTATGATGCTAATTAGCGTCAAAAGAACAACCCTCCTCCCGGATTCACTCAAAGGAACCAAGACCATCAAAGGCAAGGTCATGGGTATCAAACACAACCTTATCAAGGCCAATCTAGCCAACATCAACAAACTCAAGTGCAACCACCGCCTAACCCAACGAAGGACTCTACTATGGCTACAATACTAGCTACGCTTGTTGCAGGGCAAACCAAGACGGCTCAAGACAATAACCTCATGTTTCAAGCACTAAACCAAAAGATTGACCAATTGGCCGCTCAAAACCGAATGCTAGAGATGCAAGTCGCACAATAAGCTAGTATTCATCTTCAAGGCAACAAGGGAAATTGCCCTCAAAGCCCGATGTGAATTCTACCGAGACCTTAAATGTCATCACCTTGAGAACTGGAAAAGAATATGAGCTCCCTCAATCCAAACCCAAGGCCTCCCAACCTCGAGTTGAAGTGGAGATCGAAGAGGAAAATGGGGAGAATGAGCAAGGAGTAGAGAAAGCAACCGAACCCGTGGTTGAGGCTCCAAAACAACCAACCAAGGAACTTCCCCTTTACAAGCCTCCCGTGCCATTCCCACAAAGATTGCTCAAGAAGAAGAACAACCAACATTTCAACAAGTTCGTGGAAATGCTACGTAAGCTCAATATTACTTTGCCCTTCACCGAGGTACTCACTCAAATCCCTTCTTATGCTAAATTCTTGAAAGACATTGTCTCACATAGGAGGGATATTAGTGAACATAACACGGTAGCATTGAATTTGGAATGTAGTGCTATAATCCAAAACCCGTTGCCTATAAAGCTAAAAGATCCGGGTAGTTTCTCTATACCTATTATGATTGGTGATTTATGCATAGAAGATGCTTTGTGTGACCTTGGTGCTAGCATATCCTTGATGCCATACCCTTTGTGTAGTAAGCTTGACATGGGGACTCTAACTCCTACCTCTATTTCCCTACGCCTCGCGGATCGTTCTTCTAGGATTCCCAAGGGAATTTTAGAAGACGTTCCCATAAAGGTAGGCAATTTTTATATTCCCGTTGATTTCTTCGTCTTGGAGATGGAGGAGGAGAAGGAGACCCCTATTATCTTGGGTAGACCTTTCTTAGCCACAGGAGCCGTGATTGATGTGAGAAGAGGATCATTGGTGCTAAACATTAGTAATGAAAAGATTGAGTTCAACTTGGCTAAAGCATGTCGTAGTCCTAGTTTCTCCATGGATTGCAATTTCATTGATGTTTATGACATGTTTGATTATGATGCACTAACCCATGATGCACTTGAAATTCTTGATGATGATAATTGTGAACCTTGCCCAGCACTCCTTGAAAATATCAATTTTACTGAGGAAGAAGAAAGTGAAACAGCCAAAGGTAAGGAATCTTGTTCGATAGAGCTAAAACCTCTACCAACAAGTCTAAGGTATGAATTTTTGGGACCCGATTCTACCTTTCCGGTTATTATTAATGCCTCCTTGAATGATGATGAAACGTCTAGACTTTTGCATGTGCTAAAAAAATATAGGGGAGCTATCGGATATACAATTGATGACTTGAAAGGAATTAGCCCCGATATTTGCATGCATAGGATCAAATTAGAAGATGAATCTAAACCATCTAGAGAAACCTTAAGGAGGTTGCACCCAAAGCTTGGTGATGTTGTTTTTAAAGAAGTGACTAAGTTGAGAGATGCGGGTATCATATATGTTATCCCTGATTCGGAATGGGTGAGCCCCATCCGTGTAGTGCCTAAGAAAGGGGGATTGACCGTTGTTAAAAATGATAAAAATGAATTAATCCCTACAAGAACCGTCACCGGTTGGCGTATGTGTGTAGATTATAGAAAACTTAACAAGGCAACCAAAAAGGATCACTTTTCCCTCCCCTTCATTGATCAAATGCTTGAGAGATTAGCCAACCATGAATATTTTTGCTATCTTGATGGGTATAGCGGATTCTTTCAAATCCCTATTCACCCTCAAGATCAAGAGAAAACCACCTTTACTTGCCCATATGGAACATTTGCCTACCGGCGAATGCCCTTTGGACTTTGTAATGCACCGGGGACATTTCAAAGATGCATGATGACTATTTTTTCTGATTTTATTGAGAAAATTATGGAAGTTTTCATGGATGATTTTTCTGTTTATGGCTCATCTTTTGATTCTTGCGTAGGAAACCTCTCTTGGGTCTTGGAAAGATGCATGGAAACCGACCTTGTGCTAAATTGGGAGAAATGCCACTTCATGGTAAAAGAAGGTATAGTATTGGGACACTTGATCTCTAGCCTAGGAATTGAAGTGGATAAAGCCAAAGTTGAAGTTATTGAGAAGTTGCCTCCTCGTAAGGACGTGAAAGGCATAAGGAGCTTTCTTGGACACGCCGGTTTCTATCGACGATTTATTAAAGACTTCTCAAAGATTGCTAGGCCACTTACAAACCTCCTTTGTCAAGATGTGGATTTTAAGTTTGATGAACCATGCCTCAAGGCATTTGAAAAGCTAAAGAGTGCTGTAATCTCGGCACCTATCATACAACCTCCAAATTGGGAGCTTTCTTTCGAGTTGATGTGTGATACTAGTGACTACGCTATCGGAGAGGTTTTGGGACAAAGGGTAGACAAGAAATTACATGCCATTTAATATACAAGCAAGGTTCTTGATAATGCTCAAGTCAATTACTCCACAACGGAGAAGGAGATGCTTGCAATAGTCTAAGCCTTCGAGAAATTTCGAAAATACTTGATTGGATCAAAGACTTGGTCTCCTCATCATTCCAGGGCTCTCTTCCGTAGTACCATGACATGGCAAACTGCATGATAAAACAAAAAAAAGAAAAAATAGAACAACTATTCTGATTGCACGACTCCCCGGCAACGACGCCAAAATTTGACAGCGCGTCATTGTACGCTGCAAAATTTACATTTATAGTTCCACTACTTTAGTGGCTCACTATGGATTAGTAAGTGGTAAGTAGGGGTCGAACCCAAGAGAGTCAGTGTGGAATGGTTGTTCTTTTAAAAGACAGAAAGTAAAGAAAGTAAAAAACATTTGGGTTTTGTGGGTTGTTTTATGACAGAAAGTAAATGACTGAAATTAAATACTGAAAGTAAAGTACTGAAAATAAGTGCAGGAAAGTAAAGTACTGAAAGTAAAGTGCGTAAAAGTAAAGACTAAAATGTAAAGTGCTGAAATGTAAAGTACTGAATGTAAAGTGCTGAAAAGTAAATGACAGAAAGTAAATTGTAGATAAGTAAGGATGAAAGATATTCAGTCTAGGGTCTCTACTTGAGAGACAACCATCATAGACGTCAAATGATCTTACTTTGTGTTCATAAGTGTGGGTTTATTCCTTTTCAAGACTTAAACCCTAAAGTAAGGCCATTTCTTGCACTTACACCACAATCTACTCCAAAATCAAGACATAGACTTCTAGTTCTAAGTGCAGCCACTTGATCTCTCATTTCTGATCAACCAAGCGACTTAAGGAAGATCAAACTACTCGGCTAAGTTTTGCCCTTTCGATGCATCCACTTAGCCTTGTTGTCTAATCAAGATTGAACCACTCAGCTAAGCTTTGCCCTTTCGATGCATCCACTTAGCCTTGTTGTTCAACCGAATAATGGCACCGAACTAGTTGACACACAAATTAGCATTAAGTTCTAGTCTCAAGATGCATACACAAGTATGAACACCCTTTGACTGAATATGCTTTAGCTACTTGTATTCATGTCAAGGAATACAAGCACCATACTTATAAAAGTAAAGGAAAACAAGAAAGTAAAGGAGAGGAGCTCCAAATCAAGTGCAAGTAAAGGAAATCGAGAGCTTTGACAAGAAAGTAAAAGAAAGCTTTAGCTACTTGTATTCATGTCAAGGAATACAAGTAACCGTGGCCTTTGTGCAAGGAAAGTAAAGGGAGAGGAGCTCCAAATCAAGACAAGTAAAGGAAAGTAAAGAGAGCTTCAAAGAACAAGAACAAAAGTAGAGAGTGTTTGTATTGAAACATGTGTAGGATAGGTTGTTTTAGAGAAGAGAGATAAGCTCTCAACTCCCTAAGGTGAGCATTTGTGGCACACGATTTCTAAGGCTTAAGGCCTCTATTTATAAGCAAATGAAGACTTGGAGACTAAGTTTGTGGCATGGAAATATCCCAAAGCAACCATTGGATTGGAACACACTTGGTATTCATCCAAGCCATCCATTTGAGCACATGCATCTCCTCCAACCGACTTGGCCACTTGCACATGGCCTCTCAAAAGCCGCCGGCCACAGGTGGCACTCCCCAAAGCCGCCTCTAGTTGGATCCCAATGCAACCGAACTCTAAATGCCAACCGAAATGAATAGTAGAAGCCAACCGGAATAGTTTGAGAATTTGGTTCTTGGATGGTTTCTTGGCCGGAACTTGGTTGGTTCATGGTTGTGCCTAGCCGGAGCTTGATCGGAGTTTGGCCGGAGTTGGCCGGAATCTTGCCAGAATTTTGGTCGGAGGCTCTTGGCTGTTGGGCCACTGATTTGGAACGACAAAGCAATTCTAATACTGGCCCATGAAGGATGTTTGGCCAGATTCTGCCCGGAGCATGGTCGAAATCCCAAAACGGCCGGAATTGCCCTAGTTTGGCCTTGATTGGGCTTGAGCTGGTTCCACTCGGGCGTTTTGTATGGGAAGTGAGATTGTCCGAGTCATTTGGCATTTGGAACAACTTGGTCGAGCCAGATTTGCCAGATTAGCTGGTTTGGTCGAGCGACTTGGTTTCAGTGCCTATCAGCGCGCGCGGGACCTTTGGAATTGGGCCAACTGCCAATCTGCTCGAGCATTCTCCTTGGTTTTCTGACATTGTCCGCCTTATTTGCCATTTTGATCACTTTTCTCGAGGCGGATTTGTCAGATCAGCTCGTTTGCCCGAGCAACTTGAATTTAGTGCTAGACAGCTCGACTGGTGCGCTGGGCGCGGCCTGGGCGATCATTTCTTCGAACCCGGCTGAAGTTTTCTCGGGCCTGGCTCGGCCAGAAATGACTTGGCATGCTTTTTGGGCACAAATCTCCCTTTTTAGGCGTGTTTCCTCTTTAGACTCCAAAATTGCCTATATACACAAAATGGCATTAACAAGTACATGTTCGTATGACCAAATGTCTAATTTGGTGGGTTTAGTAGTACTTAATGAATCGTATAAATACGTCTTATCATCCACCTCATGACACTTCAAGTACAAAAATCTCCTTGCACGACGTACCCGCTTGAGGAGGGATCTTTGCATAAGACTCCTCAAGTGTGCTTCTAATTATTACAAGGGGATTCGGCTCGGTCTTTGCCAAGACGTTAAACTAGGCCCTCTCGGGAGGTAGCCCGTTGTAAGTGTTCATTCTCATACTCGTATTTAGCATGCTTGGTGTGTTTGAATTTCCAGATAGACTTTGAATTTCCAGATAATTTGGCTTGTGTTTTGAACGAGTGTTGAAAAAGCTAAGTGTGGAGTTTTTCCTTCTCTCATCAGTGTTCAACCGGCCGGTTCCCATTTCTCCCTCAAAATTCATATTTTTCTGAGCTTTTGAACCGGCCAGATCATGCCAAGCTCAGCCGAACCGGCCAAGTGACATTCCCAGCCGGCCGATTCCCAAATTGTTCTCAAAAGTCAGATTTTTCTGAGCATTTGAACCGGCCAGCTCGTCCTCACTTGTCTTCATCCCTCAAGAGCCGCCCAGTTCCAAAATCGTCCTCAAAAGCTCAAAATTGCTAAACATTCGAGCCGCCCGGTTCAAATCCTCTTATCCAACACACCAAATTTCGTTTTCGATTTCCCAAAACACAAACACTCGCCCTCTCCTCACCCGACTGCCCTCGTATCCGCACCTCGTCCGCACCTTGTCCGCTCCCGACCATCCGCACCTCGTCCGCTCCCGACCGTCCGCTACACCCGCACTATCACCTGCCGCTCATCGCCTCTCGCCCAGCCGTCCGCTCGCCCCAAATCCTCCACCTAAACCCTAAAATTCAAAAACTGAGTCTCAACTTCAATTCCCTTCTTCTGTCGGTTTCCTCCATTCCCGAGCATCAATCACCTCCTCACACACCGACCATGACTAAGTCCAATGCCCGTGCACCGCCGAAGCGGACTGCTCCCACAAAGGCCAGTATTGCCCACCTATTTGATGATCCGCCTGAGGAAGAGGCTCTAAGGAGGACTAATCCACCACGAACAGCTATCGGGAGGCAAGCTTTGATAAGGGATTCTAGCCCTACCCCTAGTCCTCCCTGAGAATCCCCCAGTCCACCACATCCAAAGAAACTTAAGGCGTCAATGGGTGATTCGTCTTCAAATGCTTCTAGGGGCAAGGCACCGATGAATGCAGATATTATTCATAGCCAGCTTCCTCCTCCACCATCCCAGGCCTTTGATGAATTGGCACTAGCATTGCTGCCTCCTCCTCCAACACCGTATCCATTCTCGGAGCCACTCCAATTTCAAACAGAGGAGCAAAGGGATAGGCACGAACGTATTGTCAAAGCCAAGAAGAAAGTCATCCCGACCTTGTATCCCGACTGGGCATTGCTCAATGATCTTGGCGTAGGAGGTGAGGTACGATCCAAGCTAGCTCATTGTGGTTTGAAATTCTTGTTAATTGATGATCCGGGCTCCTACCAAAGGGTAGTTGAGGAGTTCCTTTACACGTTTGAAGCTGAGAAAAGGGGGAAATTTGTGACAAAGTGGAGGTTTACATTAGGAGGTAGGGATTTTGAGGTGAAGCGTGACGAGTTGGAAGAATGGCTTCATATATCGCATCCACGAGATAACTATCCAATCTATCACGATCATGATAGGACCAAGTTCTGGAGAAAAATCTCAGAGAGGAATGAATGGTTTGTTTTGTCATACAATTCCACAGGAATTAAGGCCCCAATTTGGAAGGTGATGCACCATCTCATTGCCATTGCAATTAACTCTCGAAAAAAGCTAGCTCGCGCGGTGACCAAACCAGATATTGAACTGATGATGGCTATTGATCATGGGGATGTTCTTGATTGGATTTCAATCCTTACCAAGAGATTTGAAGATTATGTGAAGAAAGGTTCTTGAAATGTCGCAATTGGAGGAGGATCATTGATCACATTGATAGCTATGAACTGTAACTTCAGTTTTGACTATCCGGGGTGCCCTAAGCCAAAAAGGAAGACTCTTGATCTTGACACGATGAGGCGCAGCCACTACCTTAAACCCGTTGGGATGTTGTGGGATCATGATGACCAACCTCACACTGAGCCCTTCCAAGAAAAGGCAAAAAAGAGCAAGGACCATTTCAGAATTAAGAACCATTTCTACTCCCTCGCAAATCTCACACCATCACCCCCTTCATCCCCCGTTGCACCAGTCCCCTCGGAGGCTCGAGGGAGTGAGATTCTCGCATCTGAGAGCGTACCACCCACTAGTGCGGAGTGGACTTCACAGTTTGATAGGCTTTCTGCGGATGTTGCTAATTTGAGAGTGGGTTTTGGTCGTTTAGAGGAGTTTGCTCATCAGGAGGCTCAGTGGGTGTGCACCACTCTTACCACCATCGTCGAGGGCATGAGTCTCCCCTCCACCAGCGCTCATCCAGCTCAACCATGGGGCTACACCCCTCGCTATGCTCCTCCTCCATTCCGTTCTCCTCCATTCCGTGCTCCCCCTCCATTCCATGCCCCTCCTATCTTCCTTGCCGCCAGAGTTGATGTAGAGGAAGGCCAATTTGCAAGCCCAAGGGAGGAGGATGATGATTTTCCTCCTTTTGCTTAGGTTATTTTATGAGTATTTGCATCTCCATTTCCATGAACCTTGTGATATTGCTTGACTTGGTCCATTTTGATGTGTTGGATTGTTTTGGATATTAAAGTCGCCATGGTGCGCATTTTGGATGTATGACCTTTATTTGTACCCTTGTTTAGATATTATGTTTTATGCTATGAGGAAGTTGATTGTCACTTATGTCATCTTACTACTTTTGTGAAAAATTCATGCTAGTGCACATTGACTTTCCTTGTTTTCTATTGCCATCAAAGGAAAGTTTCTACTAAAAAGGGTATGAGTTGATCGAGATGGACCACATTCTTCAAACAAGGGGAGTTCCCTTTGCGCATTTACCACTATTTTATCATTTCTTGCGCTTAGGGACTAAGCTTCAATTAAGTGTGGAGTATTTGGATTAGGCGCATAGTTCACATGTTTATACCATGCATATCTCTTGAAAATGAACACTTGCATCATGCTTTATCCTATTTTTTCTTGAGTGTTATACTACCAAAGGCTTGTGACTATCAATTCTCAACTTCTATAAGTCACATCTAGCTTACATTTCCCTTTTACATGATTTAGAGTCCAAAACCAAGCTAGCTCTATTGAATGCACATTTTGATGAATCAATTTTCATTGCTATGTTGTGCCTATCTAGCAATCTAAGCATTTTTCGGGCATGCTTTGAAAAGTTTTTAGCAAGCACACTTTATAACATTCATGAAAAACTTAAACCTCTCGGTGGCTTTTAGGTGACTTTAGTTCTCTTGCTTAGTGCCTTGTTTGTGGTTGTTTCTCACACATTCCATATTCACATTGGGCATATTGTCAAGTTTTAAGTGTGGAGTCAAAAGAGGGCGAAAAATACCCCATTGAAAAAAATGGTCAAAGAGAGCAAAGCCCCGACTAAAGACTTTCTCGAAGTACAAGAGAAGTTTTGCTTCAAATATATACAAATGTCGGGGGTTAGGAAGAAAAGTTCCCCCTCGAAAGCATTTGTAGGCCAAAGGCCAAATAAAAACCACTTAAACTTGACTTTATGCCCCTCCATCATCTCTTATATGGGTGAGTTCACCATGTGCATTGTGTGCTAGCAAATTGAGCTTTAGGACGACCCTTGTGACTTCACGTAAGCTATTGATTGGTTTATGCTTGTTTTTGAGAACTCTTGTTGTCAAACTCCTCTTTCCTTATGGATTACGACTTTAGCGTCTAAAACTTGGAAATGAGTTTATATCGTGAGCCCGTGGACTAGCCCTAGCTAGCATAGGTAAACGATCGACGTTTTTGTGCAAAAAGTTTTAACCATTCTTCAAAAGCCTTGCTTCAAAAATGAATAGACTTCTAGGTTAGGCACTTGATAGCTCTAGTATTGACTTATTTGAATGTGCGCCCTCATGTGAACTTAAACGGTTCAAAAACTCTTTTGAAATGTATAGTGATTGTGATGCTAGCTTGGGATGTGGAGTAAGTTTTGAGAAATCCATGCCTTAATTGTTAAATACTCTTGTTTTCACTCTTATGGGGTAAACGCATGTGGGATTTGTGAGTATACCCGTATCTGAAAACTCTCACAAAGACTATAACTCGTCCACTAGGGTAGCCTAGGGGTTTAAAGGCTTGGTGCATATGCTAAATGCACTCGTAACACCTACGAAAAGGAGTTTTGTTGCTAATAACAAACGTTGCTCTTGAATATGTTTTCATCTCGCCCTTGCTTCGTCTTGACTGGTTTTTATTGTTTGCTCGAGACGATCCAACTCTAAGTGTGGAGTATTTTGATGACTTGAATTCTAGACCTATTTTGCTCCCCATTTATGAAGAGTTTTGGTCCATTCTCGGTGTTATTCGATGCTCATTGACCCTTATTCTTACATTTCAGGTTAAAAGTAGCTGTCGCGTCAAGACAAGGCCCAAAGTTCAAAACTTCAACAGAATTGAGCTTTTGGATCAAAAAGTGCCCAGAACTAGCCGCAACCGGCCGGCTCAAATGCTCAGAGAAATCAAGCGTTTGAGAGCTTTTTACCAACCGGCTGGCTCACATTAAACGCCCAGATTTCAGCCTCAACCGGCCGGTTCAAATGCTCAAAAAAATAAGATAATTCGCTCGCATTTGGGAACCGGTCGGTTGGCCAATTAAAGATAGACTTTTGCTGCTTTGCTATAAAGAGAAAAAGAAGGGTTTTTTTAGAATCATCTGGGATTTTAGAGAGAAGACAAGGGTTTTTGAAGATCATCACATCAAGTTGAAGCACTCCAAGGATATAGGGGGATTCTTCATCCAAACTCCTCACTCATCTTGTTTTATCTTCATTTTCTTTGTAACCCACTACTATTGTTTGTCTATGAACATGAGTAGTGAGTAGTCTCCTTAGTTTCTAGGGGTCTATGGACCTCCTTGGTGTGTAAAACTCTATCATCTATTGATTACATGTATGAATAAAGCTTTTGTTATGGTTGTGAATCTACTTGGATAAAATGTCAACTCTATGCCCCTAAGTGTTTGATAAAATGCCTAGGTGGTCTAGAAATATGAATTTGAAGTTGAGTGTTTGAAAAAACGAGACTAAGAGTTATAGAATGAAAGTAGATCCACCCTTGCCAAGTGATGATCACTAGCGTGACTCATCTTGGCATTGAGATAGGCTTGATCTTCACCGCTCATTGGATATTGATCATTCAACTAGCGTTGATAATTGAGAAACTTGAGTAGGACGTGAGAGCTAAAAACATCGAGAGATTGAAGCTCACGTGCGAGGTGCTTCTTCCTTAAATCAAATAAAAATAACGAGAGATTGAATTTGATTTGATAGACGCACGCCTTAATCTAACCCTTACATTACTCGTTCTTGCATGAAATTGAGCCTATTAAGAGTCTAATGCACCAAGGAGGTAAGTAGTACCCTAGGAACGCTTTTAAATCCCTTGAAAACAACCTTTTCCTTTCATTGATTCACTTAATATTTGACAATCAACAATTTGAACCATCATTTAGAAAATAGACTTATTTAGCGAAATCGAATAGTGATCTTAGGTTTACAATTGCTCCTTGGACGGCCCGGTACTTACCGGCCATTATAAATTATTTTTGACTATACAATATTTCAACTGTCAGGAACTTTGTAAAAAATTTAAAAATATTTTTCATTTTGTGTTTAATTTTTCTCAAAAGTTTCCAATTTTTATTTATCAAATCGTTTTTATTCCTTTTTATTAAAAATTAAAATTTTTATTTATAAATTTGTTTAATTTTTTAAACATTTTTTAAAAAAAATTTGCATTTTAAATTGTTTGAATTTTTATTAATTTAACTAACAGAGTTAACGCCGTTGGTGAAAACCCTAACGGCGTTGGACAGTGCACCTTGTTTGGAAAATTGGTTGAAAGTTCACCCCCTATCTGGAAATGTTTATAATTCAGCCCACAAGTTGGAAAACGGTGATAGTTTAGGTCCCAAACTGTACTTTTCTCAAAATATTATATACACTATGTGAGGAGCGCTCAAATGAGAACCCCTTTAAATTTTGAGAACTTGAGACCCCAATCTTCACCTTCCAAAATGTAAGATGCATTTTTGTGGTGACACATGTCAAAGCCACCTTTTTTACTTTACTTTTTGAACATGTGTCATATGCAGATTTAAAGATACATCATGATCTAATGGTGAAATTTGGATTCTTAAGTTCTTGAATTTTTAAGGGTTCTCAACCGAACGCTCCCCTATAGGATTCAAATTTCTCCCACCTACAACAATCAGATAGTGAGTACGTTATGCTGAAAACCATGAACAATTCAATCTCAAAAAACAGCTGAAAATCAGAATCTTGAACACCAAAAATACAATTTAAGTATATATAAAAAAATTGCTAAACGATTCAGCACTCAAGACTATGCACATCACTAATACACGCTAGGGTAAGCCCGAGCAGATATGATTCAAAAGGTTGGATGTGGTCGTTGGGAGAACATGATTCAAAAATTGCTAAATGATTCATCGCTCAAGACTATGAACATCACGTCAATTAGGGTGTGGCCTAGTGGTAGAACTCTTACCTTGCATTCATAAGGTAGAGGATTCACTCCCCACCCATGTCATTTTCCTCCCACAATTTTGTGTGGATTTTCCTAGTCCCACCTTATGGTGTGGACCTCTTCCTCTATCCTTGCGGATGTTTTCTTATATTTTCCTCTTCCTCGTCCTTTGTGGACGCTTGCAGGTGTTATGCCCAATCCCCTTGTGGAGGTGTGTTGGCGTGCTTCGCTGTTATGCCCTTACCATAGAGGTGTGTCAACTCATGGGTTCAAAGTTAGAGGTGTCAGTTGACATGTGCTTTAACGCTTGATTCAAGTACAAAGTTTAAATTCGGGATGGTGCCTTTGGGTGACCTACGTTTCAAATGGGCTAGAAATATATGTGTACCCGAAAAAAATATGATGTTCACTAATAAAACCCACTATTAAAAGAAATATTAACATCACTAATATGTTTTGTGTAACGAAACGACTGTGCTTTAAGTTTTGTATAAGGATATCAAACATAAATTACAAACTTAAAATTGGGATAATATGGCAGTTTCAAAATTCGTCGAAAATGGAGGTGAAGATCGGAGGAGGAGAGATGATTGAGAGAGTGAACGGGAAAGAGGTGAGTTATGAGGAGTTCGCGAACAGGTATCTCTCGAAGAACCAGCCGGTGGTTCTCACTGGCTTGATTGACGACTGGAGAGCTTGTTCCGATTGGGTCTCTCAGGATAGCCGACCCAATCTTTCATTTTTCGCTACTCATTTCGGTCAATCTAAAGTTCAGGTAATAAAATATTATTCACACATACTTGTGCTTGATTTCCAGTATTCAATTGTGTTCACTGGACTTTGTCTGCGTCCCGTTCATATTTATTTTTTTCTTTTTGTGTTGCTTTTTTCAAGCCTGGTCGGCGTTTTTAAGTTGTTGGATATTTGTGAATCCGACATTCGGAGCTTGAGGGTTGCTCTGTATGAGGCTAGCCATGGTTCAGGCTTTTTGAACCCTAAAATAAAATAAAGGAGAAGGTCCTCTTTTTTTTTTTTAAAGAAAGCCTTAAGTATGAATTCGGATTTTTTCTAAACTCATTTTGACAAATATGGCTTACAATGTGAGGCTGTTTTCAGCTTGAAATTTTCCAGTTACATATTATTTTTCAAATGTGAATCATGATGGTTTGGTCACTATTGATCAAGGTCCTGCATTTAGATTTTTTTTTTTGAGCTTCTATTCCATACTTTGCAGGTGGCTGATTGTAATAATAGAGATTTTACTGATCAGAAGAGAGTGGAAATGACTGTTGAGGAGTTCATCAACCATTGGCTTCTGAATTCAGACAAGGATCTTAATGATGGTTTTTTTCAAGAACGCAGTTGCAGTTTCAGCAACAACTCCCAACTATACCTGAAAGACTGGCATTTTGTTAAGGTGTGTCTCTTGGAGAATATTAAAATACGGCCACCTATGTCTTTGTGCACAAAGGGTTACTTTGTGAAATTAATAGTCAGTGCATTATCTTTCAGTTAAGTTAAACATAACTACTAGCTTTTCTGTTGATCCTGTACTATACTATACTGTAACACATGGATACTTTTCCGTATCATTTTACTTACGAGGCTCCTATCTCCCAAAAAAAAGAAAAAGAAAAAAAGATGGCACCTTATTACACTTGTGCTTTAAAATTCCTCTTTTCTTTCTCTCAGGAGTATCCAGAATATATAGCATACCAAACACCACTCTTCTTTAGAGATGATTGGCTAAATTTGTATCTCGACCATTATCCTATGCATGAGGATCCTACTTCTGATGAAAACAGAAGTGACATATGTTGCTCGGATTATCGATTTGTGTACATGGGAGCAAAAGGTTGGAGCGAAAAATTCAAAAAAAAAAGACAATCTTCTGATGCACAAATCTTCTGACACCAGTTTGCTATTCATGAATTCAGTGTGTGTAATCCACCTGACTTTCTTACTATGCAGGCACGTGGACTCCACTACATGCAGATGTTTTTCGATCATATAGCTGGTCAGCCAACATTTGTGGCCGGAAACGGTGGTTGTTTTTGTCTCCGACTCAAAGTCGTCTAATATTTGATCGGTATGTCAAGATTTTCTTCAGAATGAGTGTGTTGGCCACTTGCACTTCATTAGGAAACTACAATTATTGGCCTCAACTCCCTGTTTTTTGACATCATTATATTGGTTTTCCAAATGAGGGAGTAACTTGAAGTTCCCCTTTTCTTGGTCCGTGATACGAGTTATTGAAATGAGCAAACAGCAAAAGCTCAAAAGAGGAATTTGGCAGTAGCATTTAAAAATATGCACTTTTGTTAATGAAGTTCTGAAGATGATCATATCTGCTGAGGGAACAAAAGGTTCCCACAAAGTGCTACATTAATTACAGCATGACCGCTAACAACAGTTGAACTGATGTTATTACAGTCTAGCTGGTCATGATGATGAAGCTATGGGTATCATACGAGTGTACAAGAACAGACATTCTTGTAGAATCTAAGCAAAACAAACTTTATCTTACCTTTTTGAATCTTCTTTATAAAAAAATGAATTCTAACAGTAGGATATGTCCCGAGTAACTCCAACTAGTTGCAATTTTTCGTGTTTCTAGCTTAATTGAGGTGCCAGAGGCCCAAGATCTGTAACGGTCGAGGCATTTACTAAACGTGTTTTAGTTGATACTTAAAAGTAGTGCATGAACTAGTTTTATCAGTTAATCATTACATCTTGCTTTAGTTTGAAATTCAACACATAAACATAATTTCTTTACCCTATAGGAACATGAAATGCTCTGTTTATAACATCTTCGAAGAAGTCAGTGAATCAAAATTCCATGGTCTTAACAAGGTGGTTCTCAGCTGTTATTGATTTTGTTTCAGTTTTTTACGTAAACACCTGTTTGGTTTTTTTATCGTATGTTCTACTTCTAAGCATATGACTTGATTAGGCCATATGGATGGAGTTCATTCAAGAAGCAAATGAAATTATATTTGTGCCTAGCGGATGGTATCATCAAGTCCATAACATGGTAAACAACTAAACATTGATTTTGAAAAATCATTAGTATGAGGAAATTTTTTTGAATTGATGGCACCAAACATGGATTACGAAATGAGACCTCTCTAGTTTCATGCCCATCCCTCTCTCATTTCAATAACAGTTTTAGGTTACCTAATGATATTTGCAAGCTGCACTGCCTTTTCAACTGATGAATCACTTCCCACAATATCTTTTAGGTTATATTATTATTTGAATTATAAAATGTTCATGATCTCCGAAAATAGATTCTTAGTACTCAGCATATCATCTTTTGGCATTCCGCTTCTTCTTCCGGGGACCAACATATCTATTTTATCAGTCTGATCATGCTGGTTAAATATATTGCGTAAACCACTGAAGAATTCCGTAGAATGATACGTATTCGGGTAGCTTTATGAATTATGTCGCAGCTTCAGGGTATCTGGAATGTTGTTTGCTGAGGATTGAAGTTCTGGAGTGACATGTTGCTTTAAGAAATGTGCATTTTTGTTTGGGATTCCTTTAATGTGATGCTTACATCTAATTTATTGTTTCAGGAGGACACCATTTCAGTAAACCACAATTGGTTTAATGCCTACAACCTTCATTGGGTGGTAATAAGTTATACAAAACTAGTGTTTGGGTTATATAAGTTTATCTCACTATTTAATGTTTTGTCCATGCACATATTTCTATAGTGGGATCTCCTTCTGAAAGACTATGAAGAGGCTAAGAGTTATATTGAAGACATCAGGGACATATGTGATGATTTTGAAAGTCTGTGCCAGAGGAATCTTGCTGCTAACACTGGTATGATATATATTGTCGGTATAAGAAAGGGAAAAGGTACAAAAGGGTGGTATGAAGTATAAACTACCACCCTTTTACATATTCTTGTCTAAACTATCCATGTTTTCAATGGGAGTCAATTTCAAGTTTTTGAACTAAACTGCAATTGACATTTCTAATTCTAAAATAAATATCAAAAGTATAAATCTTTATATAACCATATCGAGTAAGGATCCGGTACACTATTTTGACTTGCTTTTATTATCTGAATTCAATTATCGGGTACAAGTTAAAATATCGGGTACACTATTTTGACTTGCTTTTATTTTAATACATGTTTGAAGCAATTTCATCATTGTTCACGCTTACATCTCCTTATACAAATAGATCATTTGATAAAGTTATATAAAGATTTTTACTTTTTGACGTTTATTGTAGAAATGCCAAGTGCAATTTAGTCCAAAAACTTGAAATTGACTCCCATTTGAAAATTTGAGATAGTTTAGACAAGAATTTGCAAAATGGTGGTATGTACTTTGCCCTATAAGAAATGACTATATTAAACTCAGTTTCATAATGACAGAAGCAATATCCATTTTTCTCTTTGATTATCACTACTAACTTGTACATGTAATGCAAAGCAAGTCCGAGATTAAGTGTTGAAATTCTTCTGTTACTATTGCAGGCATGAATTTGCTTGACTTTTTCTTGTTCCTGGCACGCTTTTCATGTGCCAACTTGGTCTGCCTCTGCCATGCTTTCATTGACCGTGAGAATCCAAGTTGCGGATCATTCCGTCGGAACTTAAATTTAAACCTTATGTCCACTAAAGAAATTGCCAAGAAAATGGAATCAGTGGAATGTCTTGCACACAACCGAAATGTGATTTTTGATTTTCGAGAAAACTTCGACTCCCCCAAGTTTGTCCAACTTTGTGACGCTTTGAGTAGAACGACCGGGATGAGGCACCAGCAGCAAAGAATTAGTCTCAGTATGAAGAATATTTGGACGGAAACTGTGGGTAACTGGGGTCCAGATGAACATGCTTACAAGATATGCACTCCTGGCGATCTTATTAAAATCATAGACTTTGCTGTTTCCAAACTTTGTTTCAGTTCCAGAGAGACAAAATAGGCGTCAAAGAATAGATCGACATAGAAGTTCAGCTGCAGGATACACTGGCAGTAGTCCTTTCTAAACCTTCCATCATTGAGCGATTGTCGCTTGATCGGCATTAGTAATCAACCAGAAGGATCCTTGTTGTATGGGGTAGAATTGTGCGATAAAGATGTGTCACATAATCAAGCACATGACATTCTGAAGTGTATGTAAATGCAATCTGCAAATATAAATTCTTTTTGTCAATTTCATGAATCATTAATGTTCTTCTTTTCGCCTCTGAATTCATTGCTGGCTCTCCACACCTCACATATGTACTACAACACTAAAATGAAGGCCAATTGAGAGGGCGAATTAGGGTTTGGTCTTTGGGAGAATGAACAAAAAATAAGTGAGATGTGGATACGATGAGGGAGAGATGAATAAAAGGCGAGGAGTTGCTTTTTTTTTTCCTTCATTTTTTTTTGATGAATGTAACAGGGCCCCAGGCGCTCTGGCGAACCCTGCCACGCGATACCCACTGGGCCTAGGGCGTCCAAGCTCTTTGGTTGGGCCGAAGGATCCACAGTGGGCGGGCTGCAGCCCAGCCCAATTGGTTACACATACCTCACAAGGTATGTTTTAAAGGATGAGGAGTTCAATTCCCACCAACACCCATATGGAATATAGGAAACCCCTTGACCATATGGTTGGGAGAACCTGGGCTGCAGCCCGCCCACTGTGGATCCTTCGGCCCAACCAAAGAGCTTGGACGCCCTAGGCCCAGTGGGTATCGCGTGGCAGGGTTCGCCAGAGCGCCTGGGGCCCTGTTACAATGAAGCAAAGCAAGTTGAGGATAAGGTTGAATGGTGTGGTTGTAGTTAGTTCCAAGACTATTTTTTTTATACAAGTTTTTTTTTCTTTATTGATGATATTTTACACAAATTAAATTTTTTACAATTTTTTAATTAAAATTGTGCTCAACAATCACATCAAACAAAATTGAGCTAAACGCTTTTTATAGATTCAACCAGTGTTGCCTTCTAGGAAGTTTTTTCTAGGACCTGATCTAATTTTATCCAAATCGGATTAACAGTAATTTTCGACCGTCTAGATGACAATTGAACGGCCTGGGTGGTGATTAGGCGGTTTATGATTATGAGTTTATGACTATGAGTCTCGATCTAAGAGGTCAAACCAATTTTAAAATTCAGTCTTTGTCGCAGCGCCGAGGAGGACTAATTTCACGATGTATTCATGTTTTGGAGATTCCAACAGTTCAAAGCTGAACTGATTTGTTGTAATTGATGGGGCTTAATTGGGTCGGTCCAACTGGAACAAAAAAAACATGTAGAAATTGAAAATATATTATATTAGCTTTGAATTAAAGATTGAAAAGCTTGATTCAAATAAATTTGTACAAATGATAAATGAATTGTTTAAATGTCATCAAAGGATTCGGATGAAATACAAACCATAGTTATAAATAACAACTAAAAATCCAATAAAAAATTGCCACGTGTGTATTTCGACCAATCGTAATTCGGGACGCTTTTTGTAAATAAAAAAATTAAAACGGACTTATTTAAAAATACATAACAGATGCGAGGGTATGATCTGATCATTGCTATTTTAAGTATGATTTTTATGTCTGATCATTCCAATTTAAGTCTGATTGTTTAAGTCTAATCATTCCGATATATGTGAAATGACCATAATACCCTCCCGTGTTATATCCAAGATTTCAACGAAATTGGACACGTGTCAGCTTAAAATTTGATTTTTAGTTTTTATAAATAACAGTGTTTTGTACATGAACCGCACCTGTCATCAAATTAGGTCATGAGGAATTCAAATGTCAATTTATAAATATAAATCTAATATTACAACACCAAAAAGCTCCTTTTTATGTAGACATGTCATGGGAATTGTTATAATAATATGATTCTATGAATGAACACTCATCCTTTAGTTGTCCAACCTTTGGTTAGACTCATTTAGATCACTCCATTATACCTCTCTTTTAATTGTGTTAATGGACCATGTCCTTTTATTTATCTCATGTAATCATATAAATAGGTGTCTATGTAAAGAAGAAAGGATAGGAAAAATATAATTTCTCATACACATTTCTATCATCTCATGTCCTTCCCTATCATGTTACAACACGTTATCAGCACGAGTTGCTCAAAGGTAGTGATCATCCCTCTCTAATCCTCTCTTCTATTCTTGTTCACAATGCGATGATGGCAACATTGAGTCCTCTTTGTAGAGAATCTCAAAATAGCCTAGCATTCGAAAACTCAATATTCTTCTTCATGTAATTGGTTCTATATTCACATAATATATGAATGTGTAGTATATGATTTTGATTCCCCCGAAGTGGAATCATACACATGTATCACTTGAAGTGGATACATATATAGTTTATGTTTTATTTTATTCCCCCGAAGTGGAATCTATACATGTATCACCTGAAGTAGATACATGTATAATTTTCTTTCTTTCTTTTATGAAGTAGAATCAAATACATGTATCACCTAAAGTGGATACATGTATAGTACATGTTTTCGATTCCCTCAAAGTGGAGTCATACACATATATCACCCGAAGTGGATAAATGTATATTATTATTCTTCTTCTTTATCTTCATCCCTCGAAGAGGATGTTTCATTTCACTCCTTGAAGAGAGTAGCATTCACTTCTTGTTGTAAGTGATAAAACATCAAACAATCTAGATAAAATCATGTCATGTTGTAAGTGATAAAGTTCTATTTTGTTTATTTATGTTATTGTTATTATGCACATTCTTAAAAGGAAATGGATCAAATACAAATCACAGTTATAAATAAAAACTAAAAATCCAATAAAATATTGCCACGTGTATATTTCGACCAATCGTATTTCGGGGCGCTTTTTGTAAATAAAAAAATTAAAATGGACTTATTTAAAAATACATAACAGATGCGAGGGTATAATTGTCCTAAAAATTGCTACGGTAATATCCAAACTTAACTTAAGTCTGGATATTGTTGTTTAAGTCTGGATATTGCTGTTTAAGTCTCGATATTACTGTTTTAAGTCTGATCTTTGTTGTTTAAGGTGCTGTTCTTTTGAACTTAATTTCACTGGAATTTTATTGTACTGAACTTAATTAAATTGTACTGAACTTAACTAAACTGTACTGAACTTAATTAAACTGTATTGAACTTAATTTAACTGTACTGAACTTAATTTAACTGTATCAAATTCTATTTAACTTAACTTTACTGAACTTAATTTGTTGAAATTGAAAAATTATATATATGTATAGTATATTTATATATGTGTGTTTGTCGTCATTTTTTCAAAAAGATAAAATTATATAATTCATTAATTAACTTGCTCAAAAAAAGTTTCATCATTTTTTCAAACTGATAAATATATATGTCCATGTTGGGTGGGAAGGAAGTGTTCATGATCAAACGGTTTGGACTGATGCAATTACTCAATCAAAATATTGTTTTCCACATCCGCCTCGAGGTGAAATTTAACATTAGTACTTTATTTTTAACCACTAATTTAATAATTGTGTTTAATATCATTTATTATTTTACAGAAAATTATTATTTGGTTGACTCTGGCTATCCAAATACAATTGGTTATCTGGCACCTTATAAAGATAAAAGAGTTCGATATCATATGTCAACGTTTCGTAACGGTGATCAACCTACGGGAGTATATGAAAAATTCAACTATCGACACTCATCTTTACGAACCGCCATTGAAAGAGCATTTGGCATCTTAAAGAAATCGTGGAAGATACTCAAAGTCATGCCTCAAGTATCTGATGAGCGCCAAAGTGATATAATTACAGCTACATTTACTATGCACAACTTCATTCGCATGCATAATTTTTCAATACCCATTTTAGCTAATGAGACCGTGCTGGGAAGAGCATATTCAAATTTATTTGATCAATAGCGAAAAGAGTAGATTAATCAAGTATGCGACACGATAGCGTTTCAAATTATTGAGGATCGTCCAGATGATGTAGTGGAAATGAACATGGATGAAGATGATGATATGTAAAATTACACTTAAATGCCATTGTACGTTCCCATGTAAAAAATATATGGTATTCATATGTTTATTTCCACATGTTCTTTAAATTCATATCAAGTGCAACAAATTTTACTTCCATTTTAAAACAGATGCAATAGTTTCCGAAGAGGTGTGGACACAAACTTGAAAAACCGTTAGATCATATATGTCTTATGCTTTTCTAAAAATTATTTAAAAAATTAAAATTTTGAATAATAAGGTTGGAAACTACAAAATACTGGATTGGCTTGAAAAAAATTATATTACATTTTTTTAAACTTAAATTAATTTAAGTATATTTAACTGTATTGAACTTCATTAAATTGTATTGAACTTAATTTAATTATACTGAACTTTATTAAACTGTATTTAACTTAATTTAAATGTACTAAACTTTATTAAGCTGTATTGAACTTAATTTAACTTTACTGAACTTAATAAAACTGTATTGAAGTGCAAAAGAATAGAGCCTAAGTCTGATCATTGCTGTTTTAAGTCTGATCATTGATGTTTAAGTCTGGATATTGCTGTTTTAAGTCTGATTATTAAGTTCATTCCAAGTTAAATCTGATCATTGTTGTTTAAGTCTGATCATTGATGTTTAAGTCTGATAAAATATTGCCATGTGTATATTTCGACCAATCGTAATTCAGGGAGCTTTTGTAAATAAAAAAATTAAAACGGACTTATTTAAAAATACATAACGGATGCGAGGGTATAATCATCCTAAGAATTGCTACAGTAATATGCATACTTAACTTAAGTGTGGATATTTGTGGTTTTAAGTCTGGATATTGCTCTTTAAGTCTGGATATTGCTCTTTAAGTCTGGATATTGCTCTTTAAGTCCGGATATTGCTGTTTAAGTTTGGATATTACTATTTTAAGTCTAGATATTGCTGTTTAAGTCTGGATATTTGCTGTTTAAGTCTGTATATTGCTATTTAAGTCTGGATATTGTTATTTTAAGTCTGATCATTGCTGTCTAAGTCTGATCATTGCTGTTTTAAGTTTGATCATTGCTGTTTAAGTCTGAATATTGTTGTTTTAAGTCTGATCATTCCAAGTTAAGTCTGATCATTGTTGTTTTAAGTCTGATCATTGCTGTTTAAGTTTGATAAAATTACCACGTGTATATTTTGACCAATCGTAATTCAGGGTGCCTTTTGTAAATAAAAATATTAAAATGGACTTATTTAAAAATACATAACAGATGCGAGGGTATAATCGTCCTAAAAATTGCTACAGTAATATCCAAACTTAACTTAAGTCTGGATATTTGTTGTTTTAAGTCTGGATATTACTGTTTAAGTCTGGATATTACTATTTAAGTCTGGATATTGTTATTTAAGTCTGGATATTGTTGTTTTAAGTCTGGATATTGATGTTTAAGTCTGGATATTTTCTATTTTAAGTCTGGATATTGCTGTTTAAGCCTGGATATTGCTGTTTTAAGACTGATCATTGCTGTTTAAGTCTATCATTGTTGTTTTAAGTCTGATCATTGCTGTTTTTTGTCTGATTATTACGTGATCATTCCAAGTTAAGTTTGATCATTGTTGTTTAAGTTTGATCATTGCTGTTTAAGTCTGGATATTACTATTTTAAGTTTGATCATTCCAAGTTAAGTATGATCATTGCTGTTTAAGTTTGATCATTGTTGTTTAAGTCTAATCATTGTTGTTTAAGTCTAGATATTGCAGTTTTAAGTCTGATTCTTAAGTCTAATCATTCCAAGTTAAGTCTGATCATGGCTGTTTAAGTCTGATCATTGTTGTTTTAAGTCTGATCATTGTTGTTTAAGTTTGGATATTGATGTTTTAAGTCTGATTATTAAGTCTGATCATTCCAAGTTAAGTCTGATCATTGTTGTTTAAGTCAGATCATTGATGTTTTAAGTCTGATTATTAAGTCTGATCATTTCAAGTTAAATCTGATCATTCTGAGATATGTGAAATGATCATAATGCCCATTCGTGTTATATCCGAGATTTCGACAAAATTGGACATGTGTCAGCTTGAAATCTGGTTTTTAGTTTTCATATATAATAGTGGTTTTTACCTGAACCGCACTCTTCTTAAAATCAACTATTTATTTAATTTTGTAATTGTATAATGTGAGGCGCGCTAAAATGTTAACCACTCTTAGGCTATGAACTATTAACTCATTTTGCACATTTAGATCAAATGATCTAAAGGTTTTATATTTGTCCAAAAAGTGTTTTTTGTCATTTTACACGTTTTTGTCTTTTAGGTAAAAGACAAACGTGCAAAAAGACAAACAACTTTCACTTTTTTGGATAAAGGAGTATTGTTGGATCATTTGATCTAATGGCTCAAAATGAGTTAATAGTTCATAGTCTAAGAAGGGTTAACATTTGCTCGCTCCTCTGTATACTGTTATGTCATCTTTTATATCTCATACTTTATTTTTCTATTATATAGTTGTCTAACCCTGCAAGGCTTGAGTTCACTGCTCTAGATGTTTCCTAAAGAAACTATCTTACATGGGTGAATTAATGTTTGAACTTTATTTATCAAGTAATAACTTGAGAGATTTTGTAAACGAAAACTCCAGCACATCCCAGCAGAATAGTGCTTACTACGTCATCATCTTTACGAGAGCCTGAAGCTCAAAACTTTACGGCCTATGACCCCACATACTCTGGAAGAGCTTAAATGATTATTTCAATCATTAGAGGTCGGTCATTGTACCTCGTGCAATATATGAATGGATGCACTTGAGGATATGAGGTTTTTATTAGGTTTCAAATTATAATTCTGAACTATAGTGTATTGTTTTCAAACTTGAGTCTATGTGAAGAGACTAATGAAGATGGAGATATACTGGAGTAAAGATTCTTTGTCTCTTATGTTATCAACCTTGTACTCCAGCAGTAGTACATGGAACATGGTTATTTTTCCCATCCGTAGTTAATTTTAAATTCGGTTGTAATGCGTTAGATATAGTTTTCGTAACTTAAGTTATTTATTATGAATTTGCCATGAATTAAATTCTATTTCAATTGATCATATATTTTGTTTATATTTCTTTATAGAATGAATCAATCTTGTACTCCAATAGTACTACATGTTGTTTTCAAAAGAAAATATCAATGATGGGGAGCTATGTCTCGTTGATAGTGCCACTACTCATACTATATTGAAAAACCTGAAGTTTTTCATAAACTTGAACATGACAAAAACCAATGTTACTCCGGAACGAGTAGTATTATAGAAGGCTCCGGAAGACCTTCTATCTTGTTACCTGAAGTAACAAAAATAAATATTAAAGATGCATTGTATTCCATTTAATCACAAAGGAACTTACTCTGTTTCAAATATATTCAAAGAAATGATTTTCTTGTAAAAACCATGTGTGAAGATGGTATTGAATACGTAGTTCATATATCTTATAAGACTAGCCGGAAGTAAGTTTTAGAGAAAATGAGAGCACATGCATCTGTTTTATATGACACAAAAATCTACCCGATTGAAGTGTATAAAGTCACTAACCTGAAGTTAGTTGATAAAGAATTATTTTCTTTGTGGCATGATAGACTCGGTCATCCTGGTGAAACAATGATCCGGAGAATCATTGAGAGTTTACACGGATACCCACTTAAGGACCTGAAGATCCTCCCAAGGGGTGACCTGACATGCACGGCTTGTTCACTTGACAAACTTATAACAAGGCCATCTGTAACAAAAGTAAAGGCTGGAATCTCTTATGTTTCTTGAAAGAATTCAAGGTGACATATGTGGACCAATCACCGTCGTGTGGACAATTTAGATAGTTTATGGTGTTGATAGATGCTTTAACACGATGGTCATGTGTAAGCCTACTCTCAACGTGAAATGTTGTTTTTTGAGGCTTTTAGCCCAAATAATCAAGTTAAGGGCTCATTATCCTGATCAACCAATAAAAAAAATCAGGCTAGATAATGCAAGAAGCTTTACATCAAAGTCTTCCAATGACTATTCGATTAGTATAGTGGTTGAACATCCAGTGGCTCATGTTCATACACAAAATGACTTAGTAGAGTCGTTGATAAAGCGATTGCAATTAATAGCAAGGTCATTGTTAATGAAGTCAAAATTATCCTCCTCTACTTGGGGACATGCAATTTTGCATATTGAGGCTTTAATTAGACTTAGACCAACCGCTCTTAATAAGTATTCTTCACTGCAACTTATCTCTGAAAGAGAGTCAGATTATCTCATATTTGAAATTTTTTGGTTGTGTGGTGTATGTCCCTATTTCTCCCCCACAACGAACCAAAATGGGGCCACAAAGGAGGTTGGAAATATATGTGAGGTTTGAGTCCCCATCAATTATCAAATATCTAAAGCCATTAACTAGTGATGTATTTCGATCTCGATATTCTGATTGTCATTTTGATGAATCAAAATTTCCAACTTTAGGGGGAGAAGAAAAGGAGATTAATAAGGAGGTTGTGTGCAATACACCTTCTATGTTGTTCTTAGATCCGAGAACAAATGAAAGTGAACATGAAGTTCAACGGATATTACACTTACAAAATGTAGCAAATAGGCTACCAGATGCATTTACTTGATGCCAAGAAAGTGACAAAGTCACATATACCTGCTGAAAATGCACCAGCTCACCTAGAGATTCATGTAGTAACTCCAAACAAAAACATTGCAAGTTATTCTCAAATACATCGGAGACCATTAAGGGTCTAAGGATACAGTTCCCCGAAAGAGGAAAGAACACGCAAGATGTAAAACGAATGTTGAGATGTCAAATACGAACATCAAAGAAGTTAGGACTCTCGAAGAGCCTTTATCTAAGGAATTTGAAAATAAAGACAAAGATATTGATGGCAATTTTGAAATGTCAATTAACTATGCCAACAGTGGTGTGGGTTGGTTTCGAGATAATGTGGATCTCAACGATTTCTTTGCTTATTCAGTTGCCCTACAAGTCATTGGAGAAGATGACAATAATCCCTAAACAATTGATGAATGTCGACATCGAAATGATTGGGAGAGCTGGAAAGAAGCAATTCAAGCAGAGTTGAACTCTTTGAATAAACGTGGTATTTTTGGACATGTAGCTCCAATACCTGAAGGTGTTAAACCAGTTGGCTATAAGTGGGTGTTTGTACGAAAATGTAACGAGCGTAATGAAGTTGCAAGATACAAAGCTAGACTGGTTGCACAAGGTTTTACACAGAAACCTGGAGTGGACTATTTGGAAACGTATGCACCTGTAGTGGATGCAACAACTCAAAGGTTTCTAGTTGCTTTGGTCATTGTTGAACGACTTAAAATGCAACTCATGGATATGGTAACTGCATACCTAAATGATAAAGATATATACATGAAAATCCCAAAAGGATTAAAAATGCTGAAGCATTGAAACTGAAACCTCGTCATATGTACTCCATCAAATTGAAAAGATCATTGTATGGGCTGAAATAATCTGGTCGGATGTGGTATAATCGCATCAGCGAATATTTACTAGTGCAAGGATATATTAATAACCAAATATGCCCATGTGTTTTTATAAAACGTTTAGAATCGGGTTATGTAATCATAGTTGTGTACGTTGATGATTTAAATATAATTGGAACTTTAGAAGAGATCCAACTGGCAGCAAATTATTTGAAAAGGGAATTTGAGATGAAAGATCTAGGAACTACCAAGTATTCTCTCGGCCTGCAGTTCAAGCATACAAAGAATGGAATCTTTATCCATCAATCAAATTACACTGAGAAGCTTCTAAAATGTTTCAATATGGATAAAGCGCATCGAATAAGTACACCAATGGTAGTAAGATCGCTTAATATCGAAAAAGACCATTTTCGTCCCCGGTCAAACAATGAAGAGACTTTAGGTCCGGAAGTACCTAATCTTAGTGCAATTGGGGCTTTAATGTACCTTGCCAATAATATCAGACAAGACATATCTTTTGCAGTTAATTTACTTGCAAGATATAGTTCATCGCCCACTAAAAGACACTGGAGTGGTGTTAAGCACATCCTACGTTATTTACGTGGAACAAGTGATCTGGGTTTATTTTTTAAAAGAACAAGTGAAGTACAAAATGGTGAATTGGTCGGTTATGCCGATGCGAGTTATTTGTCTGACCCACACAAGGCTATTTCACAAACGGGGTACTTATTCATGTATGGAGGAACTACCATTTCATGGTGTTTGACAAAACAGACCTTGGTAGCCACATCATCAAACCATGCAGAACTGATTGCATTATACGAAGCTAGACGAGAATGTGTTTGGCTTAGATCGTTTATCAACCATGTCAAGACCTCTTGTGGATTAATATCAAGCAAACAAAGCCCGAAAGTAATATATGAGGATAATGATGCTTGCGTCGCCAAAATCAAAGAGGGATATATTAAAGGTGATAGAACAAAGCACATACCTCCAAAATTCTTCTCCACTCACGAGCTTCAAGTGAGAGGGGAGATCAATGTTTTTCAAATACAATCCAGTAAAAATTTAGCAGACTTGTTCACCAAGTCGTTACCAACACAAGTTTTTAAGAAACTTGTAAATGACATCGGGATGTGCAGTCTGAAGCATTTGCCGGCTTGAGGGGGAGTTTTATAATTATACTCTTTTTCCTTAACTTGATTTTTATCCCTTTTGGATTTTTTTCAGGTCAATAAGGTTTCAACGAGGCAGTTTACAAAATAAGGAGTGTACATTCAAGGGGGAGTGTTATAATAATATGATTCTATGAATGCACACTCTCAACCTTTGGTTAGACTCATTTAGATCACTCCATTATACCTCTCTTTTATTTGTGTTAAAGGGTCATGTCCTTTCATTTGTCTCATGTAATCCTATAAATAGGTGTCTATGTAAAGAAGAAAGGATAAGAAAAATACAATTCCTGATATACATTTCTATCATCTCATGTCCTTCCTTATTATATTACAATAGGAATGAGTTTAAGGTGACATTTTACAATTATTTCTTTCTCTATTTGTTATCTTGTATAGTATAATATATATTTAGATAGTACTTATACAATTATATTTCATTAATAAATATAAAAATAAAAAATCGATTAATCTCGATTAATCGCCGATTAATCCCTAAGGATCGTTTCCATCCGACTAGCGCCTATAGTTTTTTATAACCTTGGATTAAAGACCAAAAATTAACTAAATAAACATATTTGTTGTTGATGTTAATTCAAATTAAATTTAGTTCAGTACAGTTAAATTTATTTATATTCAGCTAGGTTCAGTTCAATTTCAGTCCAAAATAAAAGGCCCTAAAAGTTAAATAAATCACATCAAATAATGAAATAAGTAATATAATACTGAGTGTGGCTAAATAGTAGAGAGAACTTTTACCAATTGTTAGGCCATCCTTACCAATAATATGAAAAAAGATCATATCATACACATTTTTCTTCCCCTTTATATCCTACAGTCTTTTTTAACAATGAGCACACACAAAAAGATCACTCCATTCTTTTTTTTAAAAATTTAATCATAATTATCTTACATCATTTTCAAGTACAATATTAACAATTTTATGTTGATCTTTTTATGAAAATAATACAAGAGAAAATTAGAAGAAATGAATGAGATAGATAAAAATTTTATGTCCAAAATATAGTAAAATGTGTCTCTATTTATACAGCTTTTCAAAACAAATTTACTCGTACATTTTTATAAAATTTTAGGGAAAAGTACAAATTGGTGCCCCGAATTAACCTTAATTTTTATCAAATAATTTTCTAGATATAGCTCTTATAATCCCAAATTAACCTTAATTTATTGATCAATAATCAATCGGCATGTGGTGAGCCATTCAACACCCAACCAAAGGGTGCCACATGTCAATATTTAATTTTAAAATCGGACATGAGGGCCTGTTCTTTAGGTGTTGGATTTAGGGTGTTGGGATATTAGATTAGTTTAGATTGTGTTGGGTGAGATTGGGTGAGATTATGTTGTGTTGGGTGAGATTGGGTGATGTTAGATTAGATTGTATTAGATTAGGTGAGTGTAGAGTAGTTTATGTGAGTGGACCCCAGTTTATAAATAATATTATAAAAATGTTAGATATTTATAAAATTATGTGAGTGTAGAGTAATATATGTGAGTTGGCCCCAGTTTATGAATTTAAATTAATATATTTTATAATA
The DNA here is from genome assembly GCA_033675215.1 of Rhodiola kirilowii. Classification (NCBI taxonomy): domain Eukaryota; kingdom Viridiplantae; phylum Streptophyta; class Magnoliopsida; order Saxifragales; family Crassulaceae; genus Rhodiola; species Rhodiola kirilowii. The sequence goes on along the minus strand of CM066195.1, from coordinate 21,481,245 downwards.
ATATAATGTAAATAATATATGAGTGGAGAGTAGTTTAGGTGAGTGGAGATTAGATTAGATTATGTTGTGTTGGGTGAGATTGAGTGAGATTAGATTGTGTTGGGTGAGATTAGATTGTGTTGGGTGAGATTGTGTCAGATTGAACCAATCTCTAAAGAACAGGCCCTTGTGGGATTGAATGAAATTTCATGCAATCAAGGTGAAAAAAGCAAATTGAGAAAACGACGTATTTTTTAGTGTTTGAAAATAAAACTGTATATTTTTTAGACAAAAATGTATAGTTTTGAAAAGAGTTCAATTATCAATTTAGTGTTTATATTAATGAAAGTACGTAGTTTTGTTAATATTTTTTTCTCAAAACTACGTTGTTTTTTTATAGTGGGTATACATCTCATATACGACATATCAAGGAATACATCGCATACAAGATATTTTTTGGGTACATGTATATCTCTAGCCTATTTGAGCACATCCACGTATAGGGCACCACCTGGATTTGAACTTGAGTGACACGATGAAGCGCAGGCCATATCGGCACTTCTAACTTTGATACCCACGAATCGACAAACACCTCCATGGAAGGACAAGAAAGTGGAAAGGAAATAGGAAAATATCCACAAAAGATGTAGGAAGAGTCTGCGCCATAGGTGGGATGACGGAGCCCACTGCATTGTCGTTAAGGTGCAATGTTCTCTGTAAAAATAAATTTATATTTTCCGCTACTCGCGACTACACTACTGGGTAGTAATTGGTAAGTAGGGGTCGAACCCAAGGGAATTAGAGGGATATGTTGTTCTTTATACTGGCGGGGAGCGTGTTTTAGGTTGATTGAGATTTTAGCGCGATTAACTAAGATTTTAGAGTGTCAAATCTTCTATGCACCAAGTGGGTGAGAGCGACTTATTGAAAAAAAACTAAAAGACAGAAAATAAAAAGACAGAAAATTAAAGTGCGGAAAGTAAGATAGTGTCGGATTACCTCCCGACAGTGCACTTGTTTAACGTCGTTGGCTCGACAGTACCTTATTCCTGGATCACTGGTTGGGATCCCATGGGTGGCTTAGGTCGAATTTTGCCACCGTTCCTGTGTTGGTTTTTGTCTTGCCTTTTCCCGATTTCTTGCGAGCTGATGTGCTTGGGTCCAGTTCCCCTTGTTCTGATGGTGTCTCCTTCCAACGTCTCTGAGAAGGTGAGGGACCTTTGACCACTAGCTTCTTGAACTGAGTTTTCTGGTGTTTAGGGCTGCCTTGTCCAGTCATGGCGAAAACATGCTCCATTGAGGAGTTGTTCTGCTCAGGCCCTTTTCCCATCCTCTTTTCAGCCTCTTCATGGATCACATAGTTTTCAGCGATTTGTCTATTGATCGAGGGAAAAAGTCGGGAAGCTTGCATCTTAAGGCTCGGTTCTGCCTCGTCGTGTCTATTTGTGAGGAACTGGTCATAGATGGTTTCGACTGCTTGGGTGATGATAGCTGGGTATGGCTTTGGCAGCATGTCGGTGGTATTCTGGACTTCTTCCATTGCTGACACTTCCTCGTTGCTCCCGACACTTTCTATATCCCAGTCTTCTGATGGCTCGGGAGTCTCTTCTGTTTCTGTCTGCATTTCTCCATCAGCCTCGGGTATTCGTTTTGTAGCTGCGGCCATGTCATTTATGAGGTACCACATGTCTGCAATGGTTAAGTTCCTGGCTGCTTCGTTAATCCTTGCTAGATCATCGGCCTTCATCCCACGAAGAAATTTTTGAAGCAGAATTTTCTTCGTGAATCCATGGTGCGGGCAGTTTGAGACGATGGTGTCAAAGCTCGTGTAGTATTCGTCCAAAACATGATCTTCTCACGGGTTTGTTGTCGTAAGGATGTAAGAGAAAATTCTTTCAGAAATGGAACACAGAGGTCCACAAAATGTACTGCACTGCTAGCGGTTGACGTGTAATACCAGATTGTTGCGAAATCAGTTAGAGAGAATTTGAAGCATTTAAGCTTAAATTCCTCTAACATTTCATTTGCAGGTTTAATGAGGTGGCAAACGTGGTGAAAGTTTCGGCAGTGCTGTACTGGGTCTTCTCCATCCGTACCTCCGAACAGTGGCAGATGTCATGTTGTCCATGCATATGAAGGGGGTTGCGTCATGAGGAAATGGGAGGGAAAGAACAACTTATCCGATGGCTAATTCCCCGGCAACGACGCCAATTTGACGGAGCCCACTGCACTGTCGTTAAGGTGCAATATTCTCTGTACAAATAAATTTATATTTTCCGCTACTCGCGACTACACTACTGGGTAGTAAGTGGTAAGTAGGGGTCGAACCCAAGGGAATTAGAGGGATATGTTGTTCTTTATACTGGCGGGGAGCGTGTTTTAGGTTGATTGAGATTTTAGCGCGATTAACTAAGCTACTGTTTTTGGTTTTTTTGGTTTTGAGTGCGGAAAAGTAAATTACAGAAAATAAATACTGAAAATAAAGGAGTTGAGGGAAGAAGACTTACAGTGGGTGATGCGTGATTGCGATTCCTCTGGTAGATGAGCGGTTGATGGTTGTAGTTGATCGAGCAGTTTATAAAAGTAAATACAAGGGGGTTTTTGTAATTCAAGGAAAAGTATTCGGTTTCAGGTACCTTGTATTATAACATGTTTATTAATAACCGTTAGTAACCTTTCTAAGTATTCAAAGATGAATCGAGGCCCTTTCGCAGCGCAAGACTTGTAACATCGTTTAAAGCAACACTTGTTCTACTTCAGACTAATTCCTCCTTTCGAAGTATCTTAGCCTTTTGTGCATCCATTTGAATTCTTTGGTCCAGTTTCCAAATGGTTTTTTTAAGATAAGCCGAACTCCTCGATATGTTTTGCTTGTTACAGCTTCCACTTACCGAGTATGATCACGAATTTCCACGGAAGAGCTTTGCTTGTTACAGCTTCCACTCAACCTTGGAAACTCTGACTATATATGGCACATAGAACAAGTTTTGAATACAGAGAAAAGAAACTAAAAGAAATTAAAACATTATATAATACAAGAAAATACCTTCGACCGAATGAGGAGTTTAGCTACGAATATCCATGGAAAAGGACATCATAACTAAATACTCGGGGGTTTTTGAAAACAGTAAGAGGGAAAGGGGTGGAATACTCAAGAACCAACATGAGTATTCCCAATTTCCTACTGAATACTCAAGAACCAACAGGAGTATTCTCTACAGTATTATAATACTCAAGAACCAACAGGAGTATTATAATTTCAAACCAAACTTGCAAAGTAACAAAATGTAGAGAGATAAGTGTTTATTGATTTTGGAATGGATTTTTTACAAAGGATTTGGCTTGTATTTATAGCCATGGGAGAGGAATGAGAGCCATACACTTGTCACATGGGGAGAGGAGGAGAGAGGAGAAGCCACATGGGGGGGGAGCAAAAAGCCGCCGGTCACCTTGTGGGGAGGAGGAGAAGCCACCGGTGGCCGGTTGTCCAAGGAGGAGAGGAGGTGGTCTTGGCCACCTCTTGCACAAAGCCACCGGTCACCCAAGGAGGAGGAGGGGTTTTGTGATTTTTGTGCAGTCTTTTCACAAAACTATCAGTCCATTTTCACCCCGGGCTGTCCTTGATTATTCTTCGGTTGGATTTGATTTGAGTAATTCAACGTCAGGATCTTGAGATTTCTTCGTTCGGCGTCTGATCTTGACCTTGGATTGACTCTTATCATCTTTTCAGCGTAAAATCCTCTCCTTAGCGTGTTTTCTCTTTAGTCTCTAAAATGCCCTGTAGAAATAAATCGGAACTAACAAGCAAAAGTTAAATAGACCAACAGTCTAATTTGGTGGGTTTTACTGTGTTTTTGATTCGTATAATTATGGTCCATCAGATCACCCCACACTTTTAGTTGTTCGTCCCGAACAATGCTATTAAAGGGCGGTACTCTAAGTTTGGTTTAAAATATGAAAATTAGACTGTGGGACTCAATTTATCCTAATTCATGCATTACTTACTTATTACCAAATTGAATTGTATAAATAAATAGAAGAAACTTGATACGTGTACCTCCGTGCTGAGATGCAAATTATTCTGGATGTTTCGGGAGATAGCCCTTTTTAGGCTCCTGGACTGCAACCTCGGGATCGTCTCTCACTATATGGTTTCCTTGTAGCTTTCTCTAGCACGTGATTTGGTTCGGGTTTCAATGGTTTGAGTACTTTGATTTTCTTTTGGCGAGGGACTGCTTTTTGTAGTGAATCGGCCTTTGGCCTTTGATTTGACTCTTTGAGTACTTCACTTTTTGTTCGGTTAAAACCTTCACAATTTTGGGCCTTTGGCCTCTTGATTTGCTTCTTCGAGCTTTTCGCCTTTTTGTGGCTTTGCTAGTCCATTTTCTCAAGCCTTTTTGGGAGGTCCAATCATTGCCCGCAAGCCTATGGAAATACCTCCTCGCTCCTCTCATCGCTGTCGTTTCGCGCGGGTCAAGATGAGGGTCGCTCATCTATTTTCTCGGCTACTTTGACTAGAGAGAGGACGGTCTGATTTCTATCCTTGCCTTTTCTTTTTTGCATAAACACTGCATGGCGGAGATGACTTCAATCTTCACTGAAACCCGAAGTGCAGCCTCCACTGACTTCGAAAACCATATAGTTTGATTCGATCCTTCGATTGCTTGCCAAGCCTCTCTAAGGCATTTCTATCAACTCCACATCCCTAGTTTATCTCAGCACAAAGGGACAAATGAGAAGTTACGTTCTAAGTTTTTAGACAGTTGAATTTTCACAAGGTAAATGCATGAATTTCGGTCTATCTTTTTCACATTCTTAAGTTCATATTTTCAAAAAGATACATTAAAAAGAAAAAGTTTTTTTATTTATGTACACATGCGGATCTCACCCCACACTTTTGAACGAAGTCGTGCCTTTCAGCACTACTTAGTTCAAAAGCCATGCAAGCAGATAATATGAGAAGAAAATGACATTAAGGAAAAGGGAAGGACAGAACTCCCTTTAAGGTGTCGAGTGAACGACATGGCACGAGGCTGGATAATCGAGGGAGTTCGGCTGGGGCCTTGAACTCTTAGCATAGCCCTGACTGGCTTAATGTTGCAACCAAGTCCGATTCCTGAATAGTCAAATCTTCTATGCACCAAGTGGGTGAGAGCGACTTATTGAAAAAAAACTAAAAGACAGAAAATTAAAGTGCGGAAAGTAAGATAGTGTCGGGTTACCTCCCGACCAGTGCACTTGTTTAACGTCGTTGGCTCGACAGTACCTTATTCCTGGATCACTGGTTGGGATCCCATGGGTGGCTTAGGTCGAATTTTGCTACCGTTCCTGTGTTGGTTTTTGTCTTGCCTTTTCCCAATTTCTTGCGAGATGATGTGCTTGGGTCCAGTTCCCCTTGTTCTGATGGTGTCTCCTTCCAACGTCTCTGAGAAGGTGAGTGACCTTTGACCACTAGCTTCTTGAACTGGGTTTTCTGGTGTTTAGGGCTGCCTTGTCCAGTCATGGCGAAAACATGCTCCATTGAGGAGTTGTTCTGCTCAGGCCGTTTTCCCATCCTCTTTTTAGCCTCTTCATGGATCACATAGTTTTCAGCGATTTGTCTATTGATCGAGGGGAAAAGTCAGGAAGCTTGCATCTTAAGGCTCGGTTCTGCCTTGTCGTGTCTGTTTGTGAGGAACTGGTCATAGATGGTTTCGGCTGCTTGGGTGATGATAGCTGGGTATGGCTTTGGCAGCATGTCGGTGGTATTCTGGACTTCTTCCATTGCTGACACTTCCTCGTTGCTCCCGACACTTTCTATATCCCAGTCTTCTGATGGCTCGGGAGTCTCTTCTGTTTCTGTCTGCATTTCTCCATCAGCCTCGGGTATTCGTTTTGTAGCTGCGGCCATGTCATTTATGAGGTACCACATGTCTGCAATGGTTAAGTTCCTGGCTGATCTCCTCATTGCTTCGTTAATCCTTGCTAGATCATCGGCCTTCATCCCACAAAGAAATTTTTGAAGCAGAATTTTCTTCGTGAATCCATGGTGGGGGCAGTTTGAGACGATGTTGTCAAAGCTCGTGTAGTATTCGTCCAAAGTCTCATCCCGGGATTGTTGCAGGCACATGATCTTCTCACGGGTTTGTTGTCGTAAGGATGGAGGGGAAAATTCTTTCAGAAATGGAACACAGAGGTCCACAAAATGTACTGCACTGCTAGCGGTTGACGTGTAATACCAGATTGTTGCAAAATCAGTTAGAGAGCATTTGAAGCATTTAAGCTTAAATTCCTCTAACATTTCATTTGCAGGTTTAATGAGGTGGCAAACGTGGTGAAAGTTTCGGCAGTGTTGTACTGGGTCTTCTCCATCCGTACCTCCGAACAGTGGCAGATGTCGTGTTGTCCATGCATATGAAGGGGGTTGCGTCATGAGGACATGGGAGGGAAAGAACAACTTATCCGATGGCTAATTCCCCGGCAACGGCGCCAATTTGACGGAGCCCACTGCACTGTCGTTAAGGTGCAATGTTCTCTGTACAAATAAATTTATATTTTCCGCTACTCGCGACTACACTACTGGGTAGTAAGTGGTAAGTAGGGGTCGAACCCAAGGGAATTAGAGGGATATGTTGTTCTTTATACTGGAGGGGAGCGTGTTTTAGGTTGATTGAGATTTTAGCACGATTAACTAAGCTACTGTTTTTGGTTTTTTTGGTTTTGAGTGCGGAAAAGTAAATTACAGAAAATAAATACTGAAAATAAAGGAGTTGAGGGAAGAAGACTTACAGTGGGTGATGCGTGATTGCGATTCCTCCGGTAGATGAGCGGTTGATGGTTGTAGTTGATCGAGCAGTTTATAAAAGTAAATACAAGGGGGTTTTTGTAATTCAAGGAAAAGTATTCGGTTTCAGGTACCTTGTATTATAACATGTTTATTAATAACCGTTAGTAACCTTTCTAAGTATTCAAAGATGAATCGAGGCCCTTTCGCAGCGCAAGACTTGCAACATCGTTTAAAGCAACACTTGTTCTACTTCAGACTAATTCCTCCTTTCGAAGTATCTTAGCCTTTTGTGCATCCATTTGAATTCTTTGGTCCAGTTTCCAAATGGTTTTTTAAGATAAGCCGAACTCCTCGATAAGTTTTGCTTGTTACAGCTTCCACTTACCGAGTATGATCACGAATTTCCACGGAAGAGCTTTGCTTGTTACAGCTTCCACTCAACCTTGAAAACTCTGACTATATATGGCACATAGAACAAGTTTTGAATACAGAGAAAAGAAACTAAAAGAAATTAAAACATTATATAATACAAGAAAATACCTTCGACCGAATGAGGAGTTTAGCTACGAATATCCATGGAAAAGGACATCATAACTAAATACTCGGGGGTTTTTGAAAACAGTAAGAGGGAAAGGGGTGGAATACTTAAGAACCAACAGGAGTATTCTCTACAGTATTATAATACTCAAGAACAACCAGGAGTATTATAATTTCAAACCAAACTTGCAAAGTAACAAAATGTAGAGAGATAAGTGTTTATTGATTTTGGAATGGATTTTTTACAAAGGATTTGGCTTGTATTTATAGCCATGGGAGAGGAATGAGAGCCATACACTTGTCACATGGGGAGAGGAGGAGCAAGGAGGAGAAGCCACATGGGGGAGCAAAAAGCCGCCGGTCACCTTGTGGGGAGGAGGAGAAGCCACCGGTGGCCGGTTGTCCAAGGAGGAGAGGAGGTGGTCTTGGCCACCTCTTGCACAAAGCCACCGGTCACCCATGGAGGAGGAGGGGTTTTGTGATTTTTGTGCAGTCTTTTCACAAAACTATCAGTCCAATTTCACCCCGGGCTGTCCTTGATTATTCCTCGGTTGGATTTGATTTGAGTAATTCAACGTCAGGATCTTGAGATTTCTTCGTTCGGCATCTGATCTTGACCTTGGATTGACTCTTATCATCTTTTCAGCGTAAAATCCTCTCCTTAGCGTGTTTTCTCTTTAGTCTCTAAAATGCCCTGTAGAAATAAATCGGAACTAACAAGCAAAAGTTAAATAGACCAACAATCTAATTTGGTGGGTTTTACTGTGTTTTTGATTCGTATAATTATGGTCCATCATGGGACTAAGAAAATTCTACAAAATTATGGAAATGAAAAGTGTCATGGTGGGGTTTGAACACAAGAATACAAGGCAATTGCTCAACCAACTCCACCACCTAGGTTTCAAAACTATATTGTTTTTAGGGAAAAGTGCAATTTGGTTATCTGAACTATTGCACTATTTCAAGACAAGTTCCGAACTTGCAATTTTCACAAATCTAGTACCCAAGGACCAAATTGCAATAAGAAAAACTTAAATTACAAACATCGTTAACTTTTTAACCCTAACACAAATATATCCTATCAACAAAAAAATAGGCACGGCATTCCTGACAATTCAACGGTTGGAGGCTTGAAGCTACACATGAATTGTGTTAGTGCCTTATACAAACAATATTCAGCAACTCACAATTGAAGAAAGTTGATGGAGAAAAAGAGAGAGAGAGACTCAATAATTATATTTCTTCATAAGACCAGGGAACAATAACAAAGAAGATGCCATCTTTTGAATACGATCCTTCAGTGTTAGAGCATAAAAATCAACCATAACAATAAAAATCAACTAGAACAATGGTGGTAGGTATCTCGATGAGCAAGGGACTGTCCAGCTTACTGATTCGCTCACCACACAAAATGGCTGTAGAATTTTATAAGTCGCCGAATTATCTGGAAGCTGGTCGAGGCACTCGTGATTTTGTAAAGGCAAAAATGTGACAATGACAGCAGCGAGGATAACCCATTCCATCACTTGAAGTCACTGTTACCGATTTGCTTCTTCTTTGAGGTCTTTGACGCAGTGGTTGAGGAAGATGGTCCACCACCTCCTCCGCCCACTGCTTGTTCCACCATCTGCTGAGAATGACATGCTTGTGGATCTCTTGGTGGAGTTTCAGGAGTGTTGGCAGCAACTTCTAAGGACCTTTTGTAGAGTTCGTTATCTGGATCCTCATCAACAGCTTGGTGAAAGAATTATTTAGCCTTGTCAAAATACTCCTTAGCTTCACCTTCGTCAGGAGTCAGAAGGCATTAGAGTATGCCCAGAGTGTCTGAGTGTCTCATGCTTAGAGTATGCCCAGGCATTAAAGTATGCCCAGGAGTCAAAATACTCCTTAGCTTCACCTTTGTCAAATTACTCAGGCACCAGAGTGTCTCATGCTTTGTTGGATTTAAAGCAGACATTTCTGGGCATAATCAGAGGTCGTCGCTAAAGGTCTAGAGTTTTTGTCGCCAAAGACCGGAAGAGTTCGTTGCTGTTTCCAGAGGTGTATTTGAGTTTTGTCGCTAAAGCCAGAAACGCGTCATTGAAGGCTTAAGTGCGTAGCTGAGGGAAAGTAACACTAGCCAATGGGAGAGCGTCATGTAAAAGCGCGAATCCGTGTTTAACAGTCTGTTATGTTCGTTGCTAATGGACGGAAGAGATTAGAAGGACGTTGACTTCATCCGACGAACGAGAATCGATCTGGGAAATTAGGTGGGCGTTTAAAGGCTGGAAAAAACAAAGCTAGGGTTCTATTCTGCGCAATCATTTTCTCTCTCGTTCGAACTCCAAGCGTGATCGTCTTGAGGAATTGATAGAGGGCTTCGACTCAGCGGATGTCTGTGAGTGTTTCGGCGTTCAATTGAGTGAGGCAGTGTTCATTTGTGCTGTAATCAGTTGAGTCCTTCGGACTGTTCATCTGTAATCTTCTCCGGGCAATCTTGGTGAGATTTTGGCCACTTATAGTGCATACAGGGCTCTGACAGTGAACCGAACTGGATTAGCCTCTCACTTAGAGGTGATCCAGTATAAATCTGGTTGTTCTTTGTCTTTACTTTAAGTTCTCAATTCTTAGGGCTTAAACTTGACATTGAATTGAATTAGGGTTTGCTAGTAATCTGAATTCGATCCTAATAACATCATAAGGAATTCCTATAGTGGTATCAGAGCCGATTATTGATTGCTAGCTGTTGTTGATTCTCTATCTTGGTGAATTGTGTTGTGCCCATTGATACCTTTTTTTTCACTGTTTGTTGTGTTTGAGGAAAATCATGGGGACTGGGAGAATAGAGATAGCACCGTTTGACGGGAAGACTGACTACCAAATGTGGAGTCTCAAGATGAAGGCTCTACTGGCTCACAACAAGGTGGCAGTGGCTTTGGAGAAAGATACTGGAATGTGGACTGAAGATGAAAAGAAGAGGAAGAGGGACATTGATGCCGATGCCTATAATCTGATAATACTTAATCTTAGTGACAATATTATCAGGAAGGTATGTACCCTCAAGACTCTTCTTGAAATGTGGGATAAGCTAAAAACATTGTTTGAAAACTAAGTTACTCCAAACTTGAGTTATTTAAAGGCTTTCATGTTTGCTTTCAAAATGGATTCAAGTAAATCAATTGATGATAACCTGGATGATTTCTTGAAGATGACTTTGATGTTAACTGGTACTGCTCATGCTCTAGATGATACTAGCACTGTTATGATCTTAATGAATTCAATTCCTGATACTTATCAAGTTGTCAAGGATGATATTCAATACACTGTGACTGTTCCTTCTTTTGATCAGTTCTGTACTGCCTTAAGGACTAGGGAAATGGAACTTAAGAGTTCTAAGTCAAGGGCTGGGTCAGGTTTGTTTGTTAAAACAAAGCCTGGTCAGTTTAATTCATATATGGGTAAGTCACATGCTAGTAATGGTTCATCTGAAAACAAGCCTAAAACTGACCAGAAAAAGGACTTTAAAAATCAGGGACCTCGAAGAAAATGTTACTTTTGTGGTAAAGTTGGCCATTTTTGAAGAAACTGTCATAAGTTCTTTGCTAAAAATAATACACAGAACAATGAAACTAATCTAGCTGTTGCAGGAAACCAGAACACCAATTCTCCTGAAGTTCTCAATGTGACTGATAAGCCCACAAGTGGCCAATGGGTTCTTGACTCAGGTTGTTCCTTCCACATGTGTCCTCATGAGTCATGGTTTCAAAACTACAAACCTTGTAGTGGAGAGACTGTGTTCATGGGGAATGATAATGTGTGTAAGGTAAAGGGTCAAGGTTCAGTCACATTAGAGATGTCAAATGTTAAGATGGTCACTCTTACCAATGTTAGACATGTTCCTGGTCTGAGGAGAAACTTGATTTCTCTTGGTGTTTTGGATGATTTGGGATGTTCTTATACTGCTAAAAATGGTGCCATAAATGTGTTCAAATCTGATAAGCTTGTCTGTGTGGAAAGAAAAATGGCAGCTTGTATTATTTGGATGGTTGTTTCCCTGATAAGGGTATGCATGAGGCTAACATTGTTGATGCAGATAAAAAGTCCACAATAAGGTGGCATCTTAGGCTTGGGCATATGAGTCATTAAGGGTTAGTCATGTTGTTTAAGCAAGGCATGTTTGGTAAGGAAAAAATCAGTGATCTTGACTTTTGTGAACCTTGTGTATTAGCTAAACAACATAGACTGAAATTTACTGCTGGTGTTCATGCTAGTAAAAATATTTTGGATTACCTGCATGCTGATTTGTGGGGGCCTGAGTCTCAGTTAACATATGGTGGGAATAAATACTTCTTAAGCATTGTTGATGATTATTCTTGAAGAGTTTGGACTTTCTTGCTAAAAACCAAAGATGAAGCATTTCTGAAATTTAAAGAATGGAAACTGCTAGAGGAAAACCAGTGTAGTTATAATGTGAAAACTCGTAGAACTGATAATGGTTTAGAGTTTTGTAATGCTGAGTTTGACAATTTCTGTAAAGAAAATGGTATACTTAGGCATAAAACAGTTAGATTAACTCCTCAACAAAATGTTGTTGCTGAAAGAATGAATAGAACTCTTCTTGAAAAGGTGAGATGCTTATTGTTTACCGCTGGTTTACCTAAGTCTTTTTGGGGTGAAGCTTTGTATACTGCTTGCTACTTGATTAACAGGAGTCCTAATAGAGCTTTAGAGTTTAAATGCCCTATGGAACTATGGAGTGGTGACAGAGCCTTGTCGTGAGGTAATGTGCAAAATAAATTTATAAGTCCACTACTTGTGACTTCACTATTGGGTAGTAAAGCGGTAAGTAGGGGTCGAACCCAAGGGAGTCAGTGTGGAATGGTTGTTCTTTAAAAAGAAAGAAAAAGAAAGTAAATACAGATTGGGGTTTATGGGTTTTTTAGACAGAAAGTAAATTGCGTAAAAGTAAAGGTACTGAAAGTAAAGTGCGAGAAATTAAAGTGCTGAAAGTAAAGACTGAAAGTAAGTGCTGAAAAGTAAATTGCTGGAACAGTCGAGTTCAATATCAACCAAACAACATACTTTTGGTTTGTCGCACGCTGTATTTCAAGCGCAATCCGTACCAAATGTATGTTGGATTGATATTGAAAGCGTCTGTAGTAAGCGGAAAGTAAAGACTGAAAGTAAATGTGCGGAAAGTAAATGACTGAAAAGTAAAGTGCGGAAAGTAAATGACTGAAAAGTAAAGTGCGGAAAGTAAATTGCTGGAACAGTCGAGTTCAATATCAACTGAACAACATACTTTTGGTTTGTCGCACGCTGTATTTCAAGCGCAATCCGTACCAAATGTATGTTGGATTGATATTGAAAGCGTTTGTAGTAAGCGGAAAGTAAAGACTGAAAGTAAATGTGCTGAAAAGTAAAGTACTAAAAGTAAAGTGCGTAAAATAAAGTGCGTAAAGTAAAGTGCGTAAAAGTAAAGACAGAAATTAAAGTGCTGAAAAGTAAAGTACTGATAGTAAACAGTTGATATTGAGACTGAAAGTGGAATGAAGAGTTGGTGTTTTATCAAAGGAAAGGATTCGGTTTTTAGGGGCCTTGTATCATAGTTTCATTCATCATTGACCTCTAATGATCATACTACGTGATCAAAGATGTGATAAGGCCATTTCCAGCACTAGTCACACCGTCTAGTCCTTTTCAAGACATAGAACACTTGTTCTAGTTAGGCTAATTCCTCCTTTCGAAGTATCTTAGCCCATGTGCATCCACTTGATCAATCATTTCCGATCAACCAAGTGGTGTTTTAAAGAGGTTGAACTCCATGGAAAAAGCTTTGCTCTTTCGAGCCTCCACTTAACCATGTATGTTCACGAACCACATGGAAGAGCTTTTCTCTTTCGAGCCTCCACTCAACCATGTATGTTCTAACCTAATATATGGCACATGTAACAAGTTTGAACACGAAGAAGCACTAAGAAAAGGGTCTAAAAATGGTTTTATGATACAAGCACACCCCTTCAACCAAATGAAGGGTTTAGCTACGAGTATCTATGGAAGAGGATATCATAGCTAAGTGCAAAAGAAAGTAAAGGTTTTTTAAAATGAAAGACAAAGAAAGTAAAGGTTTCGAAATCAAAGACAAGGAAAGTAAAGAGAACAACAAGGAAAGTAAAGGGAGAGGAGCTCCAAATCAAGAACAAAAACAAGGAAAAGTAAGTGTGCTTGCTGGAAAGTAAGAGCTTGAAGCTCAAGAACAAGTGAACAAAGCTTTGGAAATCAAGAACAAAGTAAGAACAAAGTGTGTTTATATTGAAAATGAAGAGAAGAGAGTTAAGCTCCTCAATGGAAGAGGATATCATAGCTATCTCCCAATCGTAGTTTGGTTTATAAAATATCCCAAAAGCTAGCCATTTGATTGGTTTAGCCTTATGCCACCCACATGGATTGTGGAAGAGGATAAGAACTCCCCACTTGCACCTCCTCCAACCACAATCCACCACATATGGCCTCTCCAAAGCCGTCTCTAGTTGATTCCCAATGAAACCAAACTCCAAATGCAAATCGAAGTGAATAGTAAGTCCAACCGGACAAGAAGTAGTTTGGATTTGGTTGGACTTCGCCGGAGTGTGCCGGAGAAAGAAATGACCGGAGCATGGTGGTGAGGATATGAGTTTGATCGGAGCATCACCGGAGGTTGGCCGGAGTTCACCGGATATGGCCGGAATCTGCCCAGAGCTTTGGTTGGAGCTTCTTGGATTTTGGAGAGTGTATTCTGAACGAAAAAGTCATTCTAAGATGATCTCAAGAAGGATGCTAAGCCAAATTCTGCCCGGAACATTGTCGAAATCCCAAAACAGTCGAAATTGCCCTAGGTTGGCCTTGATCGGGCTTGAGCTGGTTCCACTCGGGCGTTTTGTCTGGGAAGTGAGATTGTCCAAGTCATTTGGCATTTAAAATACTTTGGGGTCAAGCCAGATTTGCCAGATTCCATGGTTTGGTCGAGCGACTTGGTTTCAGTGCCTATGCGCGCGGGGCCTTTGCTTTGGAATTGGGCCAACTGCCAATCTGCCCGAGCATTCTCCTTGGTTTTCCGACATTGTCCACCTTATTTGCCATTTTGATCACTTTGCTCAAGGTGAATTCATCAGATCAGCTCGTTTGCCCGGACAACTTGAATTCAGTGCTAGACGGCCTGGGCGCGGGCCTGGTTTTCTCGGCGCTGGCTCTCGGACAGGGACCTGGGTGGGGACCTGGTCTTCTCGGTTCTGGTTCTCGGTCAGGGACCTGAGGTTCTCGGTACTGGGCCTGGGTACCCGGCTGAGCCCTCTTGGTCCTCGACTGGGGTCCTCGGTCCCTGGTTGGTTTTGCTCGGGCCCTGGTTGGTTTTCCTCGGGCTCTAGTTGCGACTTCTCGGCCAGAAATGCTTCGTGTGCTTTTTGGGCTCAAATCTCCCTTTTTAGGCATGTTTCCTCTTTAGACTCCAAAATAGCCTATATACACAAAATGGCATTAACAAGCACTTGTTCGTATGACCAAATGTCTAATTTGGTGGGTTTAACTGATTCGATGGATCGTATAAATACGCGCCATCAAGTGGTAAGCAACCAGACCTGTCAGAGTTAAGGGTATTTTGATGTGCTGCTTATGCACACAACAAGGAGGGTAAGTTGGATCCTAGAGCCATTAAGTGTGTGTTCTTAGGATACCAAAAATAGTTGGGAACCAAAGGGTATAGGCTGTGGGATAGGAGTGCTAGAGGGGTGAAGATTTTGGTTAGCAGAGATGTAACCTTTGATGAGGATAGTTTCCCTTGTAAGGAGAAACCAGAAAATAGCCTTAGCCATTCCCCTGATGTAGCAGCCTCACCTGTACCTATAGACTTGAGTCCAACTCCCCTAAATCCTCCTGATGGCCCTGATATAGAGCAAGCAGTTGGACAAGCCCCTGAAAATCCTCATGAAGAACCAGGCAATGAACCAGAGGATGGACAAGGTAATGAAGATGACCACAATCAGGTGGAGGAACATCATAATGAGAACCAACAAAATCTAGAAGGTTATCAGTTAGTTAGGGATAGAACTAGGACTGAGGAAATTAGGAGACCACCTAGATATGCTTATGCTGATCTAGTTCTATCTGCTCTAATTGCTGCTCAAGACTTGAAGGAAGAATCTAAACCTCAAACATATTTGGAGGCAATGACTTCAAGGAGAAAGGAAAAATGGCAGACTGCTATGGACGATGAGATTAATTCCCTAAAGGTAAATAAAAACATGGGATCTGGTTCCTTTACCTAAGTCTCACAAAATTGTTGAGTGCGGGTGGATCTTCACATTAAAAGAGGGACTGACCAAGGAGGAGCCCTTGAGGTATAAAGCCAGATTAGTGGCTAAGGGATACACACAAAGGGAAGGTATTGATTTCACTGAAATTTTTTCACCTGTAGAAGTTTAAAACTATTAGACTTATGTTATCTTTAGCTGCCTGCTTGGATCTTGAAGTAGAACAGCTAGATGTAAAAACTGCTTTTTTTACATGGTGATTTGGATGGAAAAAATTTCATGAGACAACCTGAAGGATATGTTGATAAAAAAACACCCTGAATATGTGTGCTTTCTTAAAAGGTCTCTATATGGTCTGAAACAAAATCCCAGACTTTGGTATCAGAAGTTTGACAAATTTGTGTTAAGTCTTGGGTTTAAAAGAAGTGAGTATGATACTTGTTTCTATTTTGCATCTGTTGAGAATATACCTATATACATGCTGCTATATGTTGATGATATGCTCCTGATATGCAAATCCATGGATAAAATTAAATCATTAAAAAGGATTTGAATTCTGCTTTTGACATGAAAGACCTTGGCCATGCTAAAAGAATTTTGGGCATGATAATTGAAAGGGATAGAAACAGTTTGTCACTTAAATTACACCAAAGGCCTTACTTAGAGAAATTAGTGTCTAGGTTTGGTGACTTGAACTGTAAAACTGTTTCACTGCCTTTTCCTGCACATTTTGATTTGAATAAATCACAATGCCCTGTTACACAGTCTGAGAAGGTTAAGATGGAGAAATTTCCTTATGCTAATGCCATTGGGTCTATAATGTATGCCATGATTAGTACTAGGCTGATCTGTCCTATGATATTTCTGTCTTAAGTACATACATGAGTAATCCTGGTTATGAGCATTAGCTTGCTGTGAAATGGTTGGTTGCATATATAGCTAGCACTTTGGATATAGGACTGTCATATTCAAAGAGGTGTAATGAGCTTGACCTGATTGGCTATGTGGATGCTGACTTTGCTAGGGACAAAGATAGTAGGAAATCTACTACTGCATATTATTTTACCTTTGCAAAGAATTGTATTTCATGGAAATCTGGTCTACAATCCATTGTTACTTTGTCAACAACTGAGTCTGAATATATGGCTATCTGTGATGCTTTTAAAGAAGGAATCTGGTTACAAGGATTAGTTAGAGAGGCTGAATTGTCTAAAAGTGTGGTTACCATTTTTTTCTGACAGTCAATCTACTATTTACTTGTGTAAAAATTCCTATTTTTCATGATAGAACTAAGCACATAGATGTAAGATACCATTTTATTCAAGATAAGGTGTGTGAACGTGCTGTGAAGTTGCTAAAAATTGAGACTGGAAATAACCCATCTGATATGGGGACTAAGCCTGTAACAGTGAGCAAGTTAAGGGTTTGCTTGGACTTGCTCCATATCTCTTGATCTGTTTGTGGTTGCAGGTGTGGCACTGATCGGCCGGGTAAGTCCTTGTATGCATTATGGGGTTGGTTTGGAGTGAAGGCCTAAAGCAGTCGGAGATGTCTCCTTTAGGTGGAGGATTGTTGGATTTAAAGCAGACATTTCTGGGCATAATCAGAGGTCGTCGCTAAAGGTCTAGTGTTTTCGTCGCCAAAGACCAGAAGAGTCTGTTGCTGTTTCCAGAGGTGTATTTGAGTTTCGTCGCTAAAGCCAAAAACACGTCACTGAAGGCTTAAGTGCGTAGCTGAGGGAAAGTAACGCTAGCCAATGGGAGAGCGCCATGTCAAGGCACGAATCCGTGTTTAAAAGTCTGTTTTGTTCGTTGCTGATGGACGGACGAGATTAGAAGGACGTTGACTTCATCCGACGAACGAGAATCGATCATGGAAATTAGGCGGGCGTTTAATGACTGGAAAACACAAAGCTAGGGTTCTATTCTGTGCAATTGTTTTCTCTCTCGTTCGAACTCCAAGCGTGATTTTCTTGTGGAATTGATAGAGGGCTTCAACTCAGTGAACGTCTGCGAGTGTTTTGGCATTCAATTGAGTGAGGCAGTGTTCATTTGTGCTGTAATCAGTTGAGTCCTTCGGACTGTTCATCTGTAATCTTTTCCGGGCAATCTTGGTGTGATTCCGGCCACCCATAGTGCATACGGGGCTCCGACAATGAGCCAAACTGGATTAGCCTCTCACCTAGAGGTGAACCACTATAAATCTGGTTATTCTTTGTTTTTACTTTAAGTTCTCAATTCTTAGGGCTTAAACTTGACAATGAATTGAATTAGGGTTTGCTAGTAATCTGAATTCGGTCCTAATAACATCATAAGGAATTACTACATGCTTATTAGGGTTAACCACCAATGCCTCATCCAGCTTGGAAATAGCATCTCGAATCATTGACATCAAATCATGAAAGTTCTGAAACTGCGACAGCTCCAGCAGCGCTTCACCCCAGTTCGTCAAATTGCCGGCATCGAGAGGGTTTTTGATGTAAATGGCTTCAGCGGTCTTCCGAGCGTCCTCAAAGAAAAATAGGCGGTGGAAGTCGTTCTGCATATCCATAGCAATATGCGATTTAAGGTTTTGGGGAGAATGAAGAAGCCGCTGATCCCGAGTTAATCAAACAATTATATAGTTCTTGGAAAGTCGTCGACCATAGACAGAGCTGAAGATAGAGGAGACGTAGGAACTAATGGCGTTTGTTATGTAAGTTATTTTGTTCTAATTTGGCCATTAGGGTGCTAGATTTGCAAAAAAAAATTAGTTTGGTACCTGTCATGAAATAGGGTAGTAGTTGAGAGAGTTTTTTTTATTTTTGCCCTGTTTTCCAAACTCAATCTCGATTTTGCCCTATTTTAAACTCAAATATCGATTTTGCCCCGTTTTTAATAAAACCGATTTGGCTAATTTTTTATTGATACCGGTTTCCCCCAAACCGGTTTAGTTGATTTTCAACGAACCCAGTTTACGGGAAATCGGTTTGATGATTGTACACGTGCGTGGCAATATTTGGTCAAAAAAATGTAATTATGGCCACGTGTAAAACCGGTTTGGCAGAAACCGATTTCATGCGGAATAAATTAGGATTTCTTCTCTTTTCTCCTCCGCCGATTCTTTTCTAATTAGATGGTAATTAATTGAATTGGGTAGTAATTAGTTGAATTGTTTGTATTGAATTGTTGAATTGGGTGTTAATTAGTTGAAATGTTTGTGTTGAATTGTTGAATTGAGTGTTAATTAGTTAAAATGTTTGTGTTTAATTGTTGAATTGGGTGTTAATTATTTGAATTGGGTGATAATTTGTTGAATTGTTTGTGTTGAATTGTTGAATTTGGTGGTAATTATTTAAATTTTTCAAAATAATTGGTGTTGACTAAAGAAAACCGGTTTTATTAAAAGAAAAGAAACCCTAATTTTATTCGGCATGAAACCGGTTTCCGCCAAATCGGTTTTACACGTGGCCATAATTACATTTCATTCTATCCACGTAGAACCAAATAATGCCACACATGTGCACAGTCAGCAAACCGGTTTGGGAGAAACCGGTTTGGTTGATTTTCAACGAAACCGGGTTCCCCAAAATCGGTTTTTATATAAAAAATGAGCGAAACTGGTTTCCCCCAAACCAATTTTATTAAAAACATGGCAAAATCGATATTTAAGTTTAAAAGAGGGCAAAATCAAAATTGAATTTTGAAAACAGGGCAAAAATTATATAAAAAAAATTCTTGTTCAGATAACCAAATTGTAGTTTTCTTGGATATGAATCGGTGGATACCAAATTCATATGGATCATTTGGCACAACTCCATTCTGCAGTCCAATTTATCTGGAATTCTACTGGGCTTCGATCGAACTTTCTCAAAAAAAAAAATATTTATGCAAAGAAAAGTTAGAACGGCTTCGTTCCACGTTATCGCATCTCTATGAATGTTTGAATTTGCCGGTCAAACATCCCAAGTAGACCCCATCATTATCATTTCGACGATTTTTTCTTTCTGACCATCGCCGCGCGACTCAAAGAAAGTGGCCACTCTCACTCTTCCTCCTCTGTGATCTGATCTCCGTCTCTCTCTCTCTTTTCAAGTGAAGAAGTCGCAGTCGTTTAATCTTCTGATCACTTGTTCGTCTTTCTGCCTCTTCATCTTCTTCTTCTTCTTCCCATTCTCAAGTAATTAAAAAGAGACCGATCGATGTGTGTATACAGATGATCGCCTCACAAAGAGAACCCCAAGAAGAAGTCCTTCCCGTCGACATGAATAATATCTCCTGCCAAATATGCGGCAAAGCCTTTCTGAATAGGCGACAGCTTTGCGGGCACTTGAGGCATCACACGATCGTCGAGGGCCAATATACTCTGTGCAACCAATGTGGTAAGAGATTCCGTTCGATCAGGGGTTTGTGCAGTCACATGAAAATTCATAGCGAAGGCTCAATTAAAGAACAACAAGCAGTTGTTGATTGTAGTGTGTTTCTGATTGGGAAAGCAGGGGTTGTCACGAAAAGGGCAAGAACTCCTAGGTTTGAAATTTCTGAAAGAAGAAAAAGAAGCAGCAGCCATGAACTAACAAGTTGCTATTAGTTTGATTATGCTGTCACAGGGTTTAGAGTTTTCTGCTAATTTTGCTTCTGATAATTTGCCTGTGATCATGATGCTAAGCCTCAGGAGGAGGAAGAGGATGCTACTGGAATTTGTAGTGTCTCAGGCAGTAATAATTATTTTTTATTTTTTTTGATTGGGGGTTAGTTAGTGTTGTGTTAAGTGTGTTAGAGGGATTTCGAATTCGGGCACTTTTGGCATCGTGGGAGCGCTCACTACTGAGCCACATCCTACTCCCTGGCAGTAATAATTAATTAACCACATGTACAGATGCATACAAGTACTGTGTGACCAAGGACTAATTTAAGGGTCCTCTTGGAGGCCACACACAGGTCTAGTTCCAAGCATAAAGTTGAGGAATTGGAAATGTACCCTGTGTGTTTCGAATTTCGATGCGTTCTGGTCTGCAGCTAGCTCAGGCTTTGGAGGTCCACATGGTAGCTCATGTAGCTAAAAGCACCATGTCCATGGGACTTGTAATATTCTCAGCCGAAAACAAAAACAATGATCCTCACTTGCTTTTTAAGTACTTTGATTCATTTTGGATTTGGAGAGCCAAAGATCAGCGTCTTACTGATTGTATGTACAAATTTAGACTCAATTCTTTGATAGGGAGGCTTCCCCTCTTGAGATTTTGTATGTTATTGTTGATGATCGATCTCACAAGTTCGCTAGTATTTCTTTTTCTAAGGTTTTGGTGCCCCTTTTTCAATTTCTAAATTCTAACACTCTTGTAGTGCCCAACCATTTTATTCTAACAAGGTTCTTAATACAATAATTAGTTAACGCATTTACTATACAAATTATATTGTTACTCATTTGAAACAATATAAAGCTACAGAGGCCGGATCTGGTGCAAAGTCCAGAAATGGTGCAAAATACAAACTCATCTAAACCCTTCATTATGACAAATCAATGGCTGATTTTAATTAGATTAAATAAATTAATATCTTAAATTTATACGTGTATCTCTCCATAGAAGGGTATAATTGACCCAACAAAATTCAAAACCAACCCCGTATCTCTCCTCCCGACGATTTGGGAAACCAGAAACCTATGCATCTTCGAAGAACGACTAAGTTAGGGTTTGTAGTTCACACGACGAATTTAGGGTTTGCGATTCATCCAAAATCTCTCCGCACATCGATGAATTTAGGGTTTGCAGTTCACGCGATTCGTCGAAGAATGATTTTTATGGTTTTGGGACAATGTCGACGAACGATGGTGAGTTGATTTATTGGTTTCGGACCCTAATTCAGCTCATTTAATTTACTGTCCGTAGATACTGTACCTATGATGGTGAGTTTTCGAACTGTTGTTTTTGAACGAACGAACGATGGTGAGTTTTCGAACTGTTGTTTTTGAACTAACTAGCCAGTTGATTTACTAGTTTTGGACCCTAATTCAGTTCATTTAATTTACTGTCCGTAGATACTGTACTTATGATGGTGAGTTTTAGAACTATTGTTTTTGAACGAACGAATGAACGATGGTGAGTTTTCGAACTGTTGTTTTTGAACTAACTAGCCAACTGTATAATTCATCAACACCATAGTATAATTTGTCATCTTATGTGGTTAGGTAATTCAGTATGAATAAATATCATAGGTCCAAGTGCATAATTTCTCAAGAGTATTACATAATTCGTCACCTTGGATTTGACCTTTAAACTATTTTCGATTTGTTTGACAGCTCGCAAAAGAAAGTCACCCCAATCCAAGGGCACTTTAGATGATGCACAGGCTGTGGTAGGAAAAGTGACAAGAAAAAAATTGAAATTAGTTAGGCCTCAACCGGATGTCGAATCGAAAGGTACCAACTGGTTTACTGACATTCTATGATGCACCGGTAGAAGAAACGGTAAGCATCAAAACTATAGGAAGAATTACATTACATCATTTCATCATCAAATATACTAATATACAAATTGTTGTACAGGCCCAAGCAAAAATAACGGAGAATGAACTACAAAAGACAATGCTCAAAAGAATCCGAGAGTACATTATTCAAACTTCACTACTGTTAGAATGTAGTTTTGAAACAAAATAAAGCCTCATATCTGGCATTTGTGTCTAGTAGTGACATAGTTCGTCATTTGGCATTTATAGTTCGTCAATGTTTACTACCCACTGAAGCCTCAGTAACGAAAGAAAGGGGGGAAAGCAGAGAAGAAACAGATGTAGAAATAGAAAAAACTTCCGAAACGAAGTGGACTAAAGAGGAACAAGAGGGATCCACCGAAGAAGATCCTTCTCCTTCCCTTTTTTCGGAAGAAAAGGAGGATCCGGACAAAATCGATGAAACGGAAGAGATCAGTTACTATTTATAGTTCGTCAATGTTTACTAGCTAATAAACTGATCAATATTGCTGGCATTTGAGTCTCATAGTGATATAGTTCGTCAGTTACTATTTATAGTTCATCAATGTTTACTACCTAATAAACTGATCAATATTGCTGGCATTTGAGTCTGGTAGTGACATAGTTCGTCACTTACTATTTATAGTTCGTTGTCAATGTTTACTACCTAAAAATTGATCAATATTGCTGGCATTTGAGTCTGGTAGAGACATAGTTCATCAATACTAATTATAGTTTGTCAATGTTTACTACCTACTAAACTGATCAATATTGTTATTTGTACAGGGGGTTCTTAGTGCATTACGAAAGGCAGCAAAGAATATGATAAAATCAAAGGAAGAATGCGACTATTGGCTCTACGAGAACTACACTAGAACATTATGATCCGATCAGACTTGAACACACGGAGATTAGATGTGCTTTGCAGAGCAGGACAATTGAGACTAGTAAAAGCCGCACGAGGATGAGGACTTGGGTATTGCTAGGAATTTCGTACCCATTGATGAGGACTTGGGTATTGCTAGGAATTTCGTACCCATTGATAACACATTTTTACTTTCTATAGGAAGTAGTAAAGGTGCAGGAGGATGCAGCCTAAGAACTTCTTTGATAACCAGATTTAAATATTTAAGTTTGTGAATTTCTGATTCATCAACATCTCCAGTTTTATCGAACAATCGCCGCACCTCTTCTTGAACCTTTTCCATCTTTATTGGGTTCTTCAACAAACCCATGTATGAACAAGGATTAATTTTACTGGAAGGTGTGATAGCAATCACAATCCTCAGATTCTTCACTCCATGCTGCATTCTCTGCTCCCTCTGAACCCTCCCAATTATCCTATGCGCCTTCATCATCTCAACCGGATCCGGATGTTGATGTCGGCGTTATCTCGGACGATGCGCCTTCATCATCTCAACCCTCTCAATTATCCTATGTGCCTTCATCATCTCAACTACAATCCACACCACATCATAGGGCACATCCGATGTTGATGTCGGCGTTATCTCAGGATGACGATGAATTTAGGGAACGGTTTTGCAATTATCTCGGACGTCGATGAATCGATGAATCGAGGGAACACGGAAGTTTAGGAAACCAATTATATTAATTGTATGCCATATGTGCCCTATTCACATTAAAATTTGAAATTAAATAGATTTATTTTCAGTTAATCATATGCATCCAAATGATAAAATGAAGGGTTGAGATAATTTTGTATTTTTACAGTAATTTGGGCTTTGTACCTGATCCCTTCTCTAAAGCTTCAATATAATTTCAAAAACAGAAGCATAGAAATTCTTTTTTTACTAATTGAAAAATAATTATACATTGAAGGAAAACATAGTGGATCAATTATCTAAGTTGTTTCCTAACACTACATATTTTATCCCATTTGTGGGATAACGTCATCGCACAAAACCTACAATGACATTGCGATAATTACTAAATTTTGCAGTTCGTGCGACAACAATCCGTTAACTGTGTGATAAGTGTTAACCATCATGTTATCGCAGTGTTATTGCACATTTTCTTATACGGACTACCGACAGTTGCCTAATTTGCATGGCATCATTATCTTTCACCACATCCGAGCAATCCATTTCCATTTCCTCTTAATCCACTGGGCTTTCCTTCAAATCCCTCTGTGATCATCTTCGTCATTGTCAACGGATCATCCGACAAGAAGAATTCATGGACCACCAGAGGCATATTCTATTACCTTGCGCCGTAAATCTGAGATTTCATTATCTGAAGACAACAACCAGACGCTCCAACTTCCTACTCAGAAATATGTGTCCAAAGCAATACAATGTGAAGGTGCATATTCAAAACATCAGCTGTACTTTAAAACTAGCTGGTGGAATGCGACATCCGTTTACAGTGCAATTACATCGTAATTACACGAGATGCAATTACGAAATACCCACGTAACAAGCTCCCTACGGTAATGTATGTGTACTTGTATAAGTCTACATATTCTTTCATACAGATTATAATAACGAATGGAATTCTACTTGATTTTCAGGTAGTTGCGCTGATTACGAAGTGCACTCCAAATGGTTCAGGAAATTTTCAAGTTTACACTTGCGGAACGAAATACATCACACTATCCACTTCTGCGTAAGGGGAACATGTGTCACTTTTTACTTTATTTTTATTACATTTTTAGGATCAGACTGCGTCATGGATGTAAGTATTTATAAAGAGTGGTGGATGATTTTATAATGTAGGTCTGAGAACTATGAGCTAATTGTCAAGTTTTGGAATGGATACACCACCTTTCCCCAGGATTCGACTGGAGTGTCACGTGTATGGCTACATAAAAGGTCAAAAATTTCAAGTTCCACACGAAAAAATACAGTAAAGGGAAGAATAAAACAAATTGGTAGGTGCACGCGAAAGTTCAAGATGATAGCCCTTTTTATGGTCTAATTGAGGAAATTATACACCTGAGGTGTCGGCATAATCACCGCCGAAACATAGTATTGTTCAAATGCCAATGGTTTGATCCCAGACATGTGTGGTCCTCCTCGTTAACTGGAATCATGGAGGTGAACACAAGCAGAGTTTACACTACACCATTTTGCCTCTTTGGCGACTGACCTAAATGTGTCACCTAAGTTTATTTTTAGTCGCCCAGAGACTTATGTGACTGATTGTGTGTCGCCTAAGGTCTGTAGCCCAAGCAATGTGGCCCAAGTATATAGGCGACTGAACCTAATATCCTCTGTCGCTTAAGTATTTAGGCGACTGACCCTAATTTTCTCTGTCTCCTGAACCTTGGGCGACATATTCATATGTATATGTCGTTCAAATAGTTGGGCGACTGAATTAAGGTCAGTCACATAGGACTTTAAGTAACTTACTTTGGATGTCACATAAACATTTTAGAAAATTCATTTTTCTGTTACATTTTTTTGAATCCACTTCTGATAGCTTATAAACATTTTTCGGAGATTCATAAACTAAAACATGAACCTGTTAAATTATAAACCAACATAGTTGATAGCTTTCAAAAAGATACATAATTCAACTACAAGTTCCAAGCAAACATCAAAATACAAAATGAAAAGTTCATAGGAATTGGCCATATTCTGAAAAGTTCTAAGCATGAGCTTCAAAATGATCACTAAACTTCAGTAAAATATCAAGGTCGCCTCATACCACAGCTCGCTCCATCCGAAACATTGTTACTTCCTGCCCCTCCTCGCACTAGATCTTCAAGCTCCCGCATTTTTTCTTCTAAGATGAGTATCCTCTCATCTTTTTTCACCGAATCCTCCTTGGCCCTAATCAGCTCCTCTCTCATTTGTGAAGTTTGGGCAGCCACCTTAGCTCCACCATATTTTTCCAGAGTTGCAAGACGTGATATAATGTTGGCTCTGTACCATCCTTTATCATCTAAATCCCAAAGATCTGTGTAAAGAAGGAACCAACACCACACACAAAATTAACAACAGAAATAAACTTGCAAGGATAAAGATAAGAACAAGTGAAATGAAAGCCTCAAAGTGCCGCGATTGTAAGGTGCCTATAGAAACACCACAATCTATGTTAGAGGAGCCATCCAGAGGATCAAAGACAATACATTACCTACAAAACCAATCAAGTTGAATATTTTCCCCAACTCATGGTCATAGTATAATGAAGAAACCAGCAATCAGGAAGAAAAAAAGCATTTACTTCGTTCGTTGTCTTCCAACACAAGGATGCACTGATTCAAATCAAAACCAAAAAACACCTTAAATAAACTTCCCAATCCCTTAACTCACCAGCAAACACAATAATAAACCAATCAACTCACTGTTCGTCTGCATCTCACTAATGCCTTCATGAACACCTCATTCGATAGAACATCTAACTAGCTTCCTCATCAAATTAATGTTAGGTGGCTAGTGTCCACTCTTCATTCCAAGTTCTTCAGCTCATGTCCTCTTTCCCTAAAATGGAAATGAACACAACATCAGTCTAGATTTAATGAGTAGTTGTAGCGAAAATGTCTTCTGGGATAAGTTTTAGTCCTAACCCCAGCCGTCGACGTCTAGGTGTCCCTATGAACCTAACACGACAATTAGGAGTGGAGAATGAAGAACGCGTACGAGTAGAGATTGACAAAGCGGCGGAGTGGAGAATGAAGAACGAAGCGGCGGCTGTGTTTGTGAAGATGAGAAGTATGATTTGTTTTAGGTCAAGCAGTTGAGTGTAGAATGAAGTTTAGCGGGCTGAGGCCCAATTTTTCAATGAAGCAATATAGTCTTTCTCATCCCGCCAAATTGAAAAAGTTACTGGGCCTGCCCCATCACTTAAAGAGTCTACTACAGCCAAGCATAAGGACAGCGAGGATGAAGTTGATGAGGACTTTGTTAGTAATATTGATGGCAAAGCAACATCAGGTAAACATGCTGCTGTATGATGGGATTTTTGAAGTCTTTCAGTTTTGCTTCTCTGTATTTTTGTCTCGCATTGTTGCTCGAATGAGTCTGTCTTACTTGTTGAGGAACTCGCTTTTTTATAATTTAAGAACCATACGAAATCCGTATGTTTTGCACTACATGGTTTTCTTCGATTACTTGTAATGCTAGGTACTTGTGATCCTTTGGGAAGTTATAAATATTTGTTTAGTATAGCCATTACCTACTACCTAGCTTAAATTGTCATTAGTCGAAATATAGTGTTATTGGCTCACCAAGTTATGCTCGAAAATTTCCGACTAAATCATTCAAGTGGGATTCTTAATTCGGATCTAGTGCAATGCAATTAAATATTGAAATCAGTAACTGTCAAAATAATATCGTTTTGACACCTACATCATTTATCAGTCTCATCGTTTTTTCCATCCAATTTGGATCTTTCAGAAATCATAAAAACAATAGCAAAGTATCAACCATTTCATAGAAAATTGAACGAATTCACCAAATTCAAAAAGTTAAACAGTAGGCATGTGTGCTTTTGTACTGCTGTGTTTGTTTGTTTTGTAGGCCAGATGTGGCATTAAAAAGGAGAAGAAGTTAAACAAATTGAAACGAATTCAACACCTGACCAACAATAATCTTCTCAATCACTTTAAACTAATTGAAAGGAATTGAAATGAATTGGTCCAACATACAATTCACCAAGGACTTGAAAATAATTGAAAAACATAATAATCTTCATAATCATGTTCATGTTCATCCTCTTCATCTTCATTTTCATCCTCTTCATCATCATCTTCGACTATTTCATTTGCATCTTCATCAGAATAATCATCTTCTTGTAATTTGGGATATTTTTGGTTGTATCTTCTTGATATGAGAATATTGTAATTTGAAAAGCATAACTATGCTCGTACTGAGTTACAAAAGGTGACTTTTACTTCATTAAATGACAAGCATCTTAGGCGACTAACATTCCCAATATCAGTCGCCTATAATACTGCTTCTAGCAACACCGTACCAATGTTGGTGTGCGGGTGGTGGGCCTTATTAATTGCCAGATTTTACAAATAAACTTTTCATACTTAAGTGACACAGTTATCTAGTAGCATATGATTCAGTCACCTACGACCGCTTAAGCGACACACGTTGTCAGTGGCATGCGAGTCAGTCGTCTAAGACCTCTTATGTGACACACGTTGGTCAGTCGCACAAGTGTATGTTGCCTGAGTTTACTTAGGCGACACAGATAGTAAGTGTGTCGCGTAGAGCTTCTTGGGCGACATACACTTATACCACTGACGCAAAATCAGTCGCCTAAGCCGGAAAATGGTGTAGTGTTACCGGCCTTATGATTCTTTCATTTTAGCACAGTAAACTGAGCAAGTATACTTCATTAATTTCACGGGCCAACCACATAGAACTAATCAAGGATGGGTTACGGTGTGTCGAGTTAAGCAAACTATTGTGATTGACCTCAATGCGGGAGATATTCCATTTCAAGACGAGGGTGAACCGAGTTCTCAGATACCCGTAATTGAGGAGCTGAATGACTTTGGCGATTTATAGAAGATGATATAGAAAATGTGTACAACCCGACGATTCCAAAGAAGACCCTAACACCTTCGCGTCAAACGACAGAATTGAGGCTGACGATTCGGTTTAAAATACTGTTTTAATATTATCGTCACATGTAAGAGTTTTTTTTCTTCAAAATGACCCATGTCAGTTTCAACATATCTAAAATGATTTATGTGAGTTTGGCATTTTAGTTTTGGCCTGTTTTTAATATAATCGGATTCCCAAGACTCGGTTTTGTGCATTTTTCACAAAACCAGATCATGGGAATCCGGTTTTTTATGCAAACGAGAAGACGTAGAGTTCTCTCATTCGCACGCCCTCTCGTTTGCACATAAATCAGATCTTGTCCATCCGATTTTGTTAAAAATGCATAAAACCGAGTCCCCAGGATCCAGTTTTCTTAAAAATAGGCTAAAACTGAAATGTCAAACTCATTTGGGTCATTTTGGATATATTGAAACTCATTTGGGTCATTTTGGATATATTGAAACTCAAAGAGATCATTTTGAAAAGAAAAAAAACTTCACATGTAACCGCTTACTATTTCAACACCCACCGTATGTTATTTTTATGGTGTCCTTATAATATTTATTATTTAGTGACATTTGCTAGAACAATAAGCAATTCACAAGTTTTAATTTGCATTATTTTCTACCAGTTATATAACTTTATGTGGTGGGGCTAGCCTTATATGGGCGTCATTTTTTAAGCTCATATGCGACATTATTTTCCTTTTGCCATTTTCTGTTTTTAAAATGATCCAAATAATTTCCAATTTTAATCTAATTAAATAAAAATGTGTACTTTTTCAACAACAAAAAATTCAAAAAGAAAAGAGTTTTGGGTCTTGTTCAAAAAAACCTTCACGTTATTCCTGTGCGCTTTAGCTCTTATTGAGGCTTTTAAAAAAACTAAAAACTAAAAACTAAAAGAAGATATCAAAAAAATGTATACCAGTTTTTTTGAAGAAACATGATATATCATTTAACAAAAACGAGTACAATGAGCAAAACCAGCTAGTGCGGCATAATAAAACACTGCTGAACTAGGACATTGTTAATCTAGGACCAACAAAGAGGATCACATAGTATTCCCTAAGGCCTGTAACCACTCTCTATCTTCTAACCTAACTTGTGTATTGTCAATGGCGTCTATCTTCATCTTTAAAAACCAAACAACTCGACCCTTTCAATAGAAGGGCTTCACTATTGAAATTTTTTCCATTCCCGACCCTCCAAACTTTGTAGGCAACCATAGAGATTGCAGCGGCCAACATTTTGGTTCTCAAGGCTCCTTGTATACCAGTTTTTTTTGGGGTAAGATTAAAATTTTTTTGGGGGTACGAGTAGAACAATTCTGTGTGTGATGGTAGATAAGACTACAACCTGACAGAGGACAATGCAACTGAATATTTTCAATTGAAATATGAATAAAAAAGACAAAGAAAAGAAAATAATTATCAGACTGAAAATAATGTTTTTCGGTACGAGTAGAATTGTCCGCCGCTGAAACTTTCAACAGAAGCGACATAGAGGCCCGACCGGCGATATCGGTTTCGTGCGTTGGAACTTTGTAGAATCAGCCGCTACGTGACTCATTATATCTATGTGTCGATCGCGGCCAGCTTAGTCAGGTATTTGTAGTAGGGCTTTTTCTTTGTTGATTCACTCGCGTAACTAAGTGTGCTCCTTTTTTTAAATTTCAACCTGCTCTTTATTGCTCGCTTTCTTTAGTCACTTTAGTTTATCTCTAGGCCATCTTTCACATGCCACTGTAACTGTAATTGGGGCTGGAGGAGAAGAATGAATTGCTACTTTTAGGATTGCCACTCTGAAATGGAAACTGAAAATCATTCAAAGAATAAGAATAAGAGAAATATAGCAGAGAGTGTTTCCGATGTAGTTGACACGAGCTGCAGCAAAAAGATTATCCACAACCATCCTTGTAGTTCAGATAGCATCGGGTTTGATGAGAGTATTAAGGGGCGTAAGAATAAGAGGAGAAAACATGTTAATATGGGGATGCTTAATCGGGCTTTGTTGAGTTCCATTGATGACACTATTGTGATGAAAATTAAGAAGCACAATAGTAAGGGAAACCAACCATGCTCACCTTCTATTCATGAGACGGTTGAGCTTAAAACTATAAATGATCAAAGTGGAAGTGAAGCAAACAAGAGTAAGAAGAAGGCAAAGGATAAGAAAGTCTTGGACCAAAAATTACAGAAAACTAAGCCTGTGAGAATAGTATCACCATATTTTGGGGACTCGGTGGGGTAACTTGAGGTTATAACCAATGAAAACTGTGCAAGTTCGGCAATTGGTCTTGATGAGAACCAGAGGCGTAAGGTAAAGAGAATAAAAAATGTTAACATTGGGACGCAGATCCAGCCTTTGTTGAGTTCCGGTGATTTAGTTCATGAGACTGTTGCGATGGAAGTTAAGAAAAACAAGATTAAGGGAAACAAAGTGGAGACCCGACCGTGTTCAGCTTCTTTTCATGAGGATGAGAATGGAACTGTAAATGATGAAAGTGGAAGTGAAGCAATCAAGACTAAGACAAAGAGGAAGGATAAGAGGGTCTTGGAAAGAAAATTAAAAAAAACTGAGCCCGTAAGAACAGTATCACCATATTTTTGGGACTCGGTTGGGCAACTTGGTGTTATGACCAATGAAAGTTGTGCAATCATCAAACCTGAAAAACACAGTAAGAATAGTACTAAAGTTGTGAAGACATCTCCTTATTTCAAGAATGCAACAGATGGTGTTAATGCAAATGTCAAGTTGTCAAAAATTAAAATACCCAGCACAACTGTTGATATGGGGATGCAGAACCAGTCTATTTTGAGTTCCAGCGATTTAATTTATGAGACTGTTGTGATGGAAGTTAAGAAGCACAAGAATAAGGGAAACAAAGTGGAGAGTCGACCATGCTCAGCTTCTTTCCTCGAGAAGGTTGAGCTTGGAACTGTAAATGGTGAAAGTGAAAGTGAAGCAATCAAGAGTAAGACGAAGGGGAACGATAAGAAAGTCTTTGACAGAAAACTACAAAAAACTGAGCCCGTAAGAATAGTATCACCATATTTTGGGGAATCGGTGCAACAACTTGGGGTCATGACCAATGTAAACTGTGCAAGTTCGGCTAACAAGTTTGATGAGAGCGTCAAATTTGAGAACAATACGCTAAGAAGAAGAGGAGAAAAAATGTTCCCACGGTGATGCAGAACCACCCCAGTTTTGAGTTCCAGCGATTTAATTCATGAGACTTGTGTGATGCAAGTGAAGAAGCACAAGAATAAGGGAAACAAAGTGGAGAGCCGACCATGTTCAGATTCTTTTCATGAGGGGGCTGAGCTTGGAACTGTAAATGATGGAAGTGCAAGTGAAGCAATCAAGAGTAAGACCAAGGCAAAGGATACGAAAGTCTTAGACAATAAATCACATAAAACTGAGTCCGTAAGAACAGTATCACCATATTTTGGGGATTCCGAGCGGCAACTTGGGGTTATGACCAATGAAATCTGTAAAAGCGTCAATTCTGGAAAACAATATAAGAATAGTACTAAAGTTGTGAAGACGTCTCCATATTTAAAGAATGTAGCAGATGGTGTTGATCCAGATGTTAAGTTGTCAAAAATTGAAATACCCAGCACAACTTGTAAGAGAATCAATAAGTCAAAATCCTGTAATAAGAGGACTGCTCGAGTTATTAAGGTATCTCCATTTTTCAACAATGCATCAAACTTGAACGCTGATAGACGCGACAACAAAAAACCCAAAGCGAAAAACTGCCAGCTCTCTGCTGCTCAAAAGAGAAGTGATGCTTATTGTAGAAAAACTCCTGATAACCCATGGATACCTCCACGTTCCCCATTCAATCTCCTCCAAGAAGACCATGCTCAGGACCCTTGGAGAGTCTTGGTGATATGCATGCTTCTGAACTGCACAACTGGCTTACAGGTAATTGA
Source organism: Rhodiola kirilowii (assembly GCA_033675215.1). Classification (NCBI taxonomy): domain Eukaryota; kingdom Viridiplantae; phylum Streptophyta; class Magnoliopsida; order Saxifragales; family Crassulaceae; genus Rhodiola; species Rhodiola kirilowii. The sequence continues at coordinate 21,448,789 of CM066195.1, read as the reverse complement.
GCATTCCTACTTACCATAACTTGTTTTCTTAATGTTCATTTTTATGCTTGCAATTTTGACTAAGTGGTTGCAGTAGTAATATAGGACAACAAACAATTTGTTGTAAACACTAGCCTATTCAGATTTCCTTGTGTATGTAAATCTTAGACTAACACCAAAACACAGTTCAATCACACTCAACAGCAAAGAAAGAAAACCAAAAAACTGGAAACAAACACACCAGATGTTTCCCGTGGTTCCTTCACAAGTGAAGTCAGTCCACGTTGAGCTCACTGCGGCTCGGGTCTTTGCACTATGTTGAAATCGCCGGTGACGCCAAACGGTCGAACGGAGCAATTTGTGTACAACTTTCACCCTCACACCCTCTCAAGCTATTACAGAATAGATTCGTTCTCAAATCAGAGAACTCAGAACGACTATGATTGTTACAGGCCACTCAATGGACCACAACCGGCGTACAAGCCGTTCTTACTATCAAACTACTCTAAAGGAGGAGGAGAACGCGGATCTGAACTCAGATCGTACAGAGCCGCTCAGATGATGGAGATCGCCAGGAGAGAAGATAAGAGTCTCGTTTGTGTGAAGAAGAACAAACCCTAGGCTGCTGCAATTCAGATTTGTGTTTCTTTGAAGAGATGACTTAATATGAGTCACAAATCACCGTTGGATGAATTTGACAATCAACGATCAGCATGCTACACATCACGTGTTTGATGTCTTCTCATTGGCTGAGATAGCCAAGCTGGCATCTCAAATATGGACTTCGCTCAGCAGCATTAATGGGCCGAACAACTGACTTGGGTTGACGAAAGTCAGCTAATAACCCAATAATCTCCACCTTAGAAGCTGACTTCCTATAGCACAGCTCCACCAGGACAAAGCTCCACCCAAAATAAACAGCAGCAAGCTCTGACCGCCAAAAATATGCATCATCCCTTCTTCATCAGCAAAAAAACTCTCATCTTCAATCTTCGTCTTCAATAGTGCAAAATAACCCGAGATACCCGCCTTTCATACGCTCATTTGTACCTGCAATCATTCAATGCAGAGAAGTCTCAAGCAATGCTTGAACTTAAGGTTAGTAACAACTTTAGTCCCCATATCTGCAGGATTATCAGCAGTAGGAACTTTCAGCAATGTAACAGTGCCCGAATTCAACAATTCACGAATGTAATGGTATTTAACCTCGATATGCTTAGTACGTTCATGGTAAACAGGATTTTTAGACAAATGAATAGCAGACTGACTATCAGAATAAATCACAGCGTATTTATTAATCAGTTTTGCTTCAAATAACAATCCTTGTAACCACACAGCTTCTTTGCAAGCATCACAAATGGCAATATATTCAGATTCGGTAGTAGAAAGAGCAACAAGAGGTTGCAACTGAGATTTACAGGATATACAATTTCTACCAAACATGAATACATATGCAGTATTAGATTTTCTAGAATCTCTATCACTTGCAAAATCAGCATCAACATATCCAATTAAATCAGGCACAGGCATTTTATTTCCATACACGAGGCCAACAGACAGTGTACTAGATATGTATGCAAGCACATATTTCAAAGCATGCCAATGTTCTAATCCGGGATTAGACATATATCTACTAAGGAATGAAACAGCATAAGACAGGTCAGGCCGGGTACTTATCATAGCATACATTATTGAACCACTAACATTTGCATATGGGACAGATTGCAGTCTTATCAATTCAGATTCATTTTTAGGACATTGAGCCTTACTTAATAAAAAATGAGCAGCAATAGGTATTTGCACAGATTTACAAGACAGACTGTAAAACTTAGCAATCAGCTTCTCTAAATATGGTTTTTGATGCAATTTCAGCCATCTTTTATTTCTATCTCTATCAATAGTCATGCCCAGAATTTTCTTAGCTTTACCCAAGTCTTTCATATCAAAAGCAGAGTTTAAATCAGACTTTAACTTATTTATCTTATGCAAAGACTTAGAAATTAGCAGCATGTCATCAACATACAGCAATAAATAAACAGGGCAGTCGTTTAGATCAGCAAAATAAAAGCAGCTATCGAAATTACTTCTCACAAAACCAATGCTCAATACAAATGAATCAAAGCGTTTGTACCACTGCCTAGGACTCTGTTTCAAACCATATAACAATTTATTCAGCTTGCAGACATAATCAGGATGCACAGAATCAACATAGCCCTCAGGCTGCCTCAAATAAATCTCCTCATCTAAATCACTATGCAAAAATGCAGTCTTAACATCAAGTTGTTCTAATTCAAGATCAAAACAAGCAACCAAAGAAAGCATAATTCTGATGGTTTTAAATTTCACAACCGGAGAAAAGATTTCATGATAATCAATGCCTTCACGCTGAGCATACCCCTTAGCTACCAGTCTCTCTTTGTATCTAAGGGGATCAGAATCGGTGATTCCCTCTTTAATTCTCAGCATCCATTTACACTCAATGATTTTATGAGACTTGGGCTTTGGAACCAGCACCCAAGTCTTATTAACTTTCAAGGAATTCATTTCATCATTCATAGCAGCAAGCCATTTAATTTTATCTTTTGAACTTATGGCTTCTAAATAATTTTCAGGTTCAGCATGCACAATTTCATTAGCAACCAGTAATGCAGTAAACACCAAATCAGCATACGAGTAATTAGCATATCTGGGATTAGGCCTGGTTTCTCTTCTAGGTCTGTCACGGGCTAGCTGATAATTAACAAGGTTTTCATTATTAGAGACGTCAAGGTGCTCGACATCATACTCAGGGCCTTGGTTCTCACCATGATCCTCAGCCTCAGCACCTTGATTCTGATCAGAATCATGCTGATCAGATTGCTCATGGGAAGGAACATTATCAATTTCAATTTCTATGGGTTGTGGGACATTAGCAGCATTAACAGTTCTAGGTAAATTCGACTCCACCTCAAACTGAACACTAACAGGCTCATTATCATGCAAGGCAGATTCAACAGACAATGATTTGTAAGGAAAAGCATTTTCATCAAAGATAACATCCCTACTTATTATAATCTTGATACCCTTTGATTTATAGTCCCACAACCTATACCCCTTTACCCCAAATTGATACCCCAAGAAAACACATGGAATAGACCTAGGATCAAGCTTGCCATCTTTGGTGTGTGCATAGGCACCGCACCCAAAGACCCTTAAGTGTCCAAGATCAGGACTCCTGCCAGTCCAAATCTCAATGGGACACTTTAGTTCAAGCTTCCTATTAGGGCACCTATTAACTAGATAAGTGGCAGTAGCCAAAGCTTCACCCCAGAATCCTTTTGGGAGTCCCAAAGTGAAGAGGAGGCCCCTGACCTTATCTAGCAAGGTCCTATTCATCCGCTCAGCAACTCCGTTTTGCTGAGGGGATGCCCTAACAGTCCTATGCCTAACAATACCCTTGCTAGAACAGAAATTATCAAACTCAGCATTACAAAATTCAAGCCCATTGTCAGTTCTTAAAACTTTTAGACTTTTACCAGTTTGATTTTCCTCTAAAACCAACCATTCTTTAAATTTTGAAAATGTTTCATCTTTAGTTTTTAAAAGAAAGGTCCAAACATGCCGAGAAAAATCATCAACAATGCTGAGAAAATATTTACTGCCACCATGAGAAACATACGATTCAGGCCCCCACAAATCAGAATGCACATACTCAAGCACAGACTTAGACAGATGCACACCATCACCAAAAGGCAGTCTATGTTGCTTAGCCATAACACAGCATTCACAAAATGGTAGATCAGAAATCACAGCTTTACCAAATAGACCTCTTTTATTTAAACAGCAGCAGTTGCAGCAACAGCATTCACAGTTTTATCATCAAAACAGCCATCAAGCACATACAAACCATAATGTTTAGTACCAGTAAGAACAACTCGACTACCCTTGGACACAATCAGCTTCCCATTATTAACCCTACATGAACATCCAGTGTCATCAAGAGTTCCTAATGAAATTAGGTTTCTTTTAAGATCAAGGACAAGCCTTACATTAGTCAAGGTTACATGCTTACCATTGTTCATTTTTAAATTGATTGACCCAATGCCAATAACCTGACAACTATTGCTGTCAGCCATGAAAACCCGCTCATGTGCTATCTCACTTAGTCCCTCAAACCAACCGGCGTGAGGGCACATGTGAAAGGAGCACCCGCTGTCCAGAATCCACTGATCAGCGCTAGACCGATCAGTGACACTCAAGACTTCAGGCGCTGCACAGTCACATTTATTTGTGGTTGCAACATTGGTTTCATGGTTGGCATTCGTGTTGGTCCTATTCAGCCACTTATTACATTGTTTCCTCAAGTGACCCACATTACCACAATAGTAACATTTTCGAGTTTCTTTACCAGCACTATTATCATTACTAGGTTTGACATCTTTTCTTTTATCATGCTTAGGTCTGTTGCTCTTATATTGTTGCTTTTAAATCTGTTGAAGTTATTACTAGAGGTTTTATGCTTGACAAACAGTCCAGAACCAGACCTACTTTTCTGATTCTTTAACTCAGACTCCCTAGTTCTCAAGGCAGAACACAACAGATCATATGCAGGCACAGTTCCAGTGTATTGAAATGCATCTTTAACTACTTGATACTGATCGGGCAAAGAATTCATTAATATCATCACAATACTAGTATCATCCAATGCAAACGTAGTATCATTCAGCAGCAAAGACATTTTCAGAAACTCATCCAAGTTCTCATCAATAGACTTAGAACTATCCATTTTAAAAGCAAACACAGAGGCTTTCAAATATGCTAGGTTAGGGGCATGCTTGTTAGAGTAGAGGTCTCCTAACTTAGTCCAAATAGCAGTAGGAGTTTTACAGGTGCTTACCTTCCTGAGCACTGAGTCAGCCAGGCTTAGAACCAGAAGATTATACGCCTCATCCTCGATTTCAGATTTCTTCTTCGTTTGTTCTTCGCTCCATTTCTCAATTTTCCCTTCCAGTGCTATGGAGACTTTATAATGGCTCAGTAGGGCCTTCATCTTCATGCTCCATACTCCGAAATCAAATTTGCCATCGTAGGCACTGACTTCAATTCGGCCAGCCATTAAACCTCGCAAGAAACCACAAAAGAAAATATCAGTGAAGCGAAGAGTTCACAGATTACTCAAACAGGAAGTAATCTCACACACAAGAATGTGACTATCACTGTGCTTCACGGATCTTTAACCTTAGCTCTGATACCACTGTTGTAAACACTAGCCTATTCAGATTTCCTTGTGTATGTAAATCTTAGACTAACACCAAAACACAGTTCAATCACACTCAACAGCAAAGAAAGAAAACCAAAAAACTGGAAACAAACACACCAGATTTTTTCCGTGGTTCCTTCACAAGTGAAGTCAGTCCACGTTGAGCTCACTGCGGCTCGGGTCTTTGCACTATGTTGAAATCGCCGGTGACGCCAAACGGTCGAACGGAGCAATTTGTGTACAACTTTCACCCTCACACCCTCTCAAGCTATTACAGAATAGATTCGTTCTCAAATCAGAGAACTCAGAACGACTATGATTGTTACAGGCCACTCAATGGACCACAACCGGCGTACAAGCCGTTCTTACTATCAAACTACTCTAAAGGAGGAGGAGAACGCGGATCTGAACTCAGATCGTACAGAGCCGCTCAGATGATGGAGATCACCAGGAGAGAAGATAAGAGTCTCGTTTGTGTGAAGAAGAACAAACCCTAGGCTGCTGTAATTCAGATCTGTGTTTCTTTGAAGAGATGACTTAATATGAGTCACAAATCACCGTTGGATGAATTTGACAATCAACGATCAGCATGCTACACATCACGTGTTTGATGTCTTCTCATTGGCTGAGATAGCCAAGCTGGCATCTCAAATATGGACTTCGCTCAGCAGCATTAATGGGCCGAACAACTGACTTGGGTTGACGAAAGTCAGCTAATAACCCAATACAATTATTCTGACATAAGAGGTGCATTAAAATCTCTTCACTGAACTACTTTGTAGCACTAACAATGATGTTTCAATAGATTTTCATACGGGCAGCCATAACAAACACTTGCATCAATTTTGCCTCTTTTTATTTACTGATGTTTTAAAGTACTGTAGTATTGCTTAAGATATGAGGTCTGATCAAGCCCTCCTTATGCTCATGTAAGGGTTCTCATAATTCAGCAAGCTGTTATTGATTAACAACAGTTTGGTGTATCAGTGCTAGGCTTTGCCTAGCCCTTTGGTCCTTTTTGTTTCATTGTTTGTGTAGGCATGTTTTTGGGCGGAGTTGGTAGCCTTTCTTTACGTTGGTAGTTTCTGTTCAGGTGGTCCTCTTGTATCTGTGTCATAACATCTCTGTAAGATTAAACACCTTTTTCCAACAAAATAAAAACAAGTTGTTTCACCTTTTTGGCATTTAAGTTATTTTCAAAGTACCTGAATGCAAATGATTAGCCATCGAATGTCAGTAAAATTTTAGAAAAAGGGAGGCAGATAATGATTTAATAGACTACGGTTCTAAAGTTACTAAATGAAAGCAATTGGCCCAGTAATTCCCAGGGTGTACTGGCAGTTATGCAGAACACAGAAGAAGGAGAGTGTCTACATCTCTACAATCTATTTTGAGTTTCTATCGTATGATAAACAAATATCTAAGGTAGGAAGAGATTAATTCAGTTGTTATAGACGATTTGCCTCTTGTAATACTCGTCGAGTTGGTTTTTGTGTAGTTATTTGTAAATGAGAGTCAATCATTACTTGCATGTTACGAATTATCCGCTTATAACTAAAAGCTAACTACTTAACACTGTTGGTCAGTTTGGCAATCAGCTAGTGGTTGCTGAATGCCAGTTGTGCTTATCAAGGCTTGAATGATAGTTGATGATGTTGACTATTCCATTTTCTTCCAGAAATGAAGTCTGAAGGCGTCATGTAAGATGTAGTAGAATAGTATGAACATTACATATCATGTTCAAAAGAAAATATATCCAGAGCTGTTGTCTTGCTTTGCCTATAAGCTTACCCAACTTGGTTGAGGACTTGGACACTTCTCAATGCTATGATTTGATTTTGTTTGCTTTGGTGATTAAGCTTTCCATTATTCAAGATTCTAGTGTTATTATTCCCCCAAATTTAAGACATCTATTTTTATTATATCGAGGGCTGTACTGCCAAATTGTGGCATTTCATCTTGCATCATGTAATTACTTGTGTAGTGACATAAAATTGTATCTTTCGGTTTTTTTTCTTTCCGAGGAACTAGTATCAAATACAAATACTCTTCCATACATTCTTTTGTTTTCTATAGATTGTGTTGTAAAGTGTAAACTACTTGCAAAATACTGCTTTTCATATATCTAATTTTCACATAATATAAACAATGCTTGTGTACTGGTGCAGGCTGGAAGACGAAGAGTGCTCCCAAACTTTTTCAACCTGTGTCCTAATGCTGAAACGGCGACAAAGGTTGCTACAGAGGACATAGAAAAATTGATACAAAGTTTGGGATTGCAAAAGAAAAGGGCGTTGATGATTCAGCGTATGTCTACAGAGAGTACTTGGAAGATACTTGGACTCATGTCACTCAGTTGCATAGTGTTGGCAAGTAGGTCCATGAAATAATTTAGTAATTTTATTCAAGTACATGCTTGGATTCTGTGCATAACATTTTGGTCCTTCACTTTTTTTAGGTACGCAGCTGATGCATACGCCATATTTGTACAGGGAAGTGGGAACAACTAATACCAACTGATCACATGTTGAACAGATATTGGGATTTCCTTGTTGCATCTAAGTCTGAATCTGGCCATCTGGCTCTTAGTGCATCTGACTTGATTCTCAGAGAAGTGGCCTCCAAACCTGTTCAGTCTCAGAAAGCTTGTGGATGATGATAGTGAAGTTTCCAGAATGTCTTGAGTTACTTGGTGAATATGACCGTAAGGCTATTGACTATTGAGGCATACAAATCTTTAGACTGACGATTGAGAGAGTGGCCGTCGAGATCGAAGGCGAGTGAATCAAGGAAAAGGCCTAAGTGAAATGAGCTGATTTGGGGATTTAGGTTAACGGATAGTTTTTTTTTGGTTTTGGGTGTTTACTGCTCGTATTGAACTCGAGTCTGTAATCTGACTTTGTCATATGTGCAAGTGCTGGTATTTAGGACATTAATGTGGTCAGTAGAGAAGATAAGACTCTTAGAAACAAAGTTGTGTTGATAAAATATTCATGAATAAGAGGTAAGCCCTTGAAGTCAATTTATCATCAGAGTTGGTTGAACGTGTTAAATTCAAGGTTATAGAAATCGCTAATCGCTAATTGTTCGGACAAGGTCTTCGAGAATTAATCGGGGATTAATCGGGGATTAATCGGAGAATAATCGGAATTAATCGATTTTTTATTTTTATTCTATTTTTATGTTTATAATTGAAAATAGTTATATAAATGCTATCTATAGATGCATTTGTTGACCTGTAATCAAAATAAAACAGGGTACATGTCAAAACTAAACAATCCATACCACTTCCAAGTTCCAAACTTAAATTACAGATAATTTACTGCCATCAGAATCTAACCTCTCATAAAATATGACTACAAGGGTTGACTGTGTGACTTTAATGGTTTTTTCTTCCTCATTCACCATTGGATTCTTCAATCTTCAGTTTATTATTTCGCTAGATGGTTTGAAACAACAACATTTATTGCAGTGAACGTGTATCGCTGCTTCTATCTATGCTACCACATACTGGATTATTGCAATTTGGGTGTTCTTTGTTAACTCTACTCTGGAATAGGTATTATGTTCTCTTCTGTTTTATTCGATTCTATATATGCACCTAAAGTGTAGCCATTGTTCACAGCGTCCAGCACAGTGCAGCTTCCATATGGTTTATGGTTATTACTTTTAGTTCATTTCTATCATAATCTTTTAGGATGCATAATCAGCTTGCCAGTGAGGAAATTTTGTTCTGAAATATTACAGTTGTGGCCAAATAACTCATTATTATCAACAACAACAAAAATTCAATCTAATTGAAATAGATGTATGATTAGAACTAGCCGGTAGCATTGTAAATTCATAATCTTTACTGACAACAAAGACTCATCGTCTAACTGGAAGGTAGCATTGTAAATTAGACAAAGCACAAAATCAAACCATTCTGTTAGCAATTTCTATGTTCCCTAATACATACATTAACCCTTTGTAGTGAAAAGAAAACATATAGTGTTGTTACCTGAAAGCAAACAACAGGCAGGACTGGAAGAGGCTACAAAAATGGAAAATTGTAGTAAATAACGCAAACCCTGGTAAAGAATCTAAATAATAAAATATCAGCGGTAATGAGAAAATGCTACGGGCACCTAACATTTCTTCCGGGACCTCCATAATAGAAATAAGTACCCCAAATATTGTTCTTCCCTTGTTTTACATCTTAACAGTTGGAATGGTCTGCTAGAAGATGAATGTTGTTCAAAGGCAGTAGGCTGTTGTCCCAATCAACAACCTGTAAGTTCCTGAAATATGCTGATTTTGTGAATCCTTCTCCGGCGAAGTGGCCACTTCCCATTTGGGTTGATGTGTGGTAGCCTGAGGATCTCGTGTTGATTATCTCTCCCCCGTATTGAATCATGCTTGCATGACTCCTCAAGTGACTAAACAAAAATGATGGCCAGTACCCGACTACTAAACCTGATCCGAATTCAAGCCACCAGTCTCTGCGCTTTGGATCCTAGGACACGATAAACGACTGTAGTGAATAATAATTATATTCCTTGATCCCTGTTCTGGTATTTTTCTTTTGTGAAGCAAATATATATAGTGGTCAACTAATGTGTCTGTTGATTAAGAAAAATGAAAAGCAACTCAATGTTATCAAACTATTAGCTTATATCTTTGATTTCCAATTTCTGAGTTTCCATAATATGGCTTGAAACTCACCTTCCAGATCATTAAGCCTATGTCGAATTGTCCCCCATTGTAAAACGATCTTGGAGATATTGCTGCCCCTATAGCAATCTTGTTGTTGGTTTGGACAAACCCCGAACAAAGTGGGTTGTAGCAACCAGTGGTTTGATATGCATCTGTCTGTAAGAAGTGCTCAAAATTACTTCGGCTTTTCCTTTTTGGAAAAAAATAATAATATTACTATGCTTATGTGAAGAAGAAATAAAATGAAAAACTTACGGTCCAATAAGTAAAAAATCTGGGGTAGTTTTATCTCCATATAATTCTGGACTGACCTGAAGTAGAAAAACTGGATTGATTATTCGCAGCTGTAGTAGACGTGTTATGAGAGTTTTATGCACAAACCTGCCAACCGGCTTCAATTGTGTTGAGATCGTTCCCAAAGGACCCGGAGATGACCCAAATCTGTGACAAGCTGAATTCATATGTATCAGTGACTTGGGGTGTCCAGACATTTAGGCTAGCCTTTTGCTCCATAGTATTGATCCCCATTTAAGAATACAACTGCGTGCTATGCTAGTTCAGAAAGTAGTCAGTCAGTATATTGAACCACTGATGAGCAAATTTATCAGCAGTGCATTACGCAGTTTCAACTGACCTCATGATCATTGCTCTGTGAGTCTCTTTTTACATAGCTTCTTGGTTTTCTCCCATACCTTTTGATTGAACTTGATCTTAAAATATCCGTCTCTGTAATTTTTCTTATTGGAACCGTTCCTTCCGGGGACCATCCTCCTGATTTTGCCCACAATTGTATGCTCTCTTGAAACTTTTTTTTCGATATATTAAAAGGACCTTCAAGGTCAGGCGATAGCCAAAAACTGCAAAAAACACTTAAGAGTATTCCGAGCAACAACAAAACTGATTACTCCTCCCTATGTTGAGTGTAATTCAGACCTTTAGGCCTCTCTGGAGGTTCCTGAAACTAAATCATTATATAAATTCTGAGCAATTGTTGAAAGAGTCCAAATGTCAAAAACATTTGGAAACTTATCTCTATCTTTTTTTTGAAAATTTTAGAATTGGGTAATGAAATGATTACCAGTGGCTTCAGTCCTTTGAGCTCTGGATGATCAAATGCAGGTTGAAGATAAGATAAAACACATTCGATCACGTCGCCGTCAGGGCTCTGCGTTTAAAACGAGATTTTGATCGTAAATCAATAATGAACTGAACATCAGGTGAAACTTTGTTTGATAAGATTTATAGGAAATATACCTGAATTGTCCTGACAGAGGGCTTGTTGAGTCTCTTCAGGTAACCACTGATCCTCTTCCACTTGAGCAGCTCTTCACTGGACCGGAAAGTCTGGTTAACTGAAGAAATGGGTGATGATAATACTGCTGGAGTAACAGATAGAGAGGAAAAAACATGTAGACAAGCTACAAAACTAGGAATAATCAAAGGAGAAGCAGAAGCGGCCACTGAATTATTTGGTGTGTTGCTTGTCTTGTGCAACATTGGCTTCGTCTTCTAGTGGTTTGAGCACACCATTATTCTCAAGTTTTGTCCATAAATCCAAAATACAAGGTAAAAATTAAGACAAATTTTTGTTCTAAAAAACTCTATTCAATTAAAAACATATTTTATTGGGTTTGTGTTCCTGACAGAAGACAGAACCTTCGGGCATGAGAGAGCTTTATTTAAAAAAATAGATGAGTGGAGCTTACTTTTGTGTTACCCATAATGAGTTGTGGTCAAAAAGATTCTATATTGCATAATAAGAATTGAATTCATTCTTGAACATTAAATGTGTACTTGGGTTTTATGAAAATAAAAACAGGTATCAGATTCCAATGGCCACTCTGAAAATGTGGGTGAAGGTAGGGGTGGGCCTTGGACGGGTTGGGACGGGTTGTGCTTGGTCCTAACCTGGCCCGAAATAATGATCGGGTCAGTTATTCGAACCCTAACCCGGCCCGAAAGACCGGGTCAATTATGTGAACCCGAACCCGACCCTAAAACTAAAATTTATAAAAGGCATAAAACATTCACGGTCATCTATCATAATATAAATACTTTAAAGTTTAGTATTACAGTTTTATTTTTCATTGCAAATCAATTACATATTCATATGTAGTGTGATATCTCACGAGAACGCAAATAAATTTTTATTCAGATGAGATATGAGGTTTGAATTTCATTAAAAATCTAATATTTTTTATATTAATTATGAAATCGGGTAACCCAAGCCTCAACCCTAACCCGACCCAAAAATTATACCGGGTTGGTTAACTGAACCCTAACCCGACATTAAGTGGACCGGATCGGGCCGAGTTTTCGGGTCGGGCCGGATTTTGTCCACCCCTAGGTGAAGGGCATTAAATCATTAACCCAGTCATGGCTGAGAACTTTTCAGCCATTTTATTCTGAATTCTATTTTATTCATATACGTATGTACATTGATGATGCTTCTAACTATTTGGATTTATGGAACTGGCTATCCTGTAATCCAAATAGAATTGTCATGGAAATATGCATGACCTGTTTTGTATGGTGGCGATACCAAAGAATTCAGTGTTACCCACTCTGTGAAAATAATTTTACCGGTTCAGGTATAAAGTGCTTTTAGAGTACAAAGTATAAAGTAATCCTAATTGTAGATTTAATTAGATTAATGGATGAAATTAACCATCCATTTTTAACGGAAGTTAGGTCTCTGTTAATTTCAAATATACTATAAAGGGCAATTAAGAGATTAGTTAAATTATACTTATTTCCATTTTTGTAGAAACTGAACATCGTGGCCGCCGCTTCTCTCACCGCAAATCTCTCAATTCCGGTTGACAATATCGAGCGAAAGCGATTTCGAAGTCGTACTAAGTCGGCGTAGTTCTTTGTCGAGCAACTGATGGATAAAAAGGATTCGCTTTCTTCTCCAGGTTTGATGCCCTAGCTATACTATAGAGTTTCATTTGTCGAAACCTAGAAGAAGCGAACCGAACCACGGCGACGCTCAGCAACGGCGGTGGTAGAGGAGACACCAAAGACGCCGCGGCTGCCGCGTTGGATGCGCCAGGATATTTTGGTGTTGATAGAGCGGAAGCGAGTGGCTGAGAGTCGCGTGAGGAGAGGTCGACCTTCATGGTTGGGTTCAAAAACTCCGTCCGCAGCTTATCTTCTCTATGTTCTCAAGATAAAATCATTCACCACTGTCCGGGTAAGTCAATTTAGAATTTAGCATCATAAAGTTCTAATCTTATGTTGGTTTGCTTTCGGTAATTGAGCTAGGTAGTTCAACTGTAATTAGGGATTATGATTGTGTACGACTGATTGAGATTGGGGTTTTTGATTTTGTGAATTTTGATGTTGGAATCGTGATGTGTTGATTCAGTTGTTGTTTTGCAAATGGAGGAGAAAAGGTTGCTGGTGGTGGTATTTTTCAAACATTGTTTCCATGTTGTGAATATTGGGCTTTCGTTTTTTCACGAAATCAGTATGAGTGCGATGTGGGTGGCGGCTTGATTCAGTTATTAAACACTATAGATCGTAGTTGGTATGAAGTGAAGTTTGTTGCTAGCTGGTGAATTAGGGTTTCGTTAATTTAGTAAAAAAATGATTCAGCCAATTATTGATTATTGATTCTTTCTTTGATTAGTGGTTCTGGTGCTCTGATCTGGAAACTCTTTGTGTTCATGTGTGGTTCTGTTGCTCTGATTTGGGGATCGTTCACTAAATAATAGCTGGGTTCACTAAATAATTACCGTGTTCCCCAAATAGTAGTAATGTTCACAATATATTGGGTGGTTTTTATAAGCTCGTCTGCGCTTCAATTTCGGAATAATTTGCTTCTTTTCAGAATCCAAATTGTAGAAGATCAATATGTAATTAGTGTGCTTCTTTTGAAAATTCTGATAGTTTTGTTTTGTGAATGCAGATGATTTCTGAGTTTTAACTTTTGTGATTTGTAGTGTAGGTTGTGAATGTTAAATTCATCAGGAGCAAGCAGAACAAACCAGTTAGAAGGACATAGATTTATTGAGTCATTTAGACTTTTGTTGAGTTGCAGACGATCTGATTTTTGGTTGATACGTGCACGTGCTTCTTTACGATGGACAGGTTATCTTGTTGAAGAATTAATGGATAGAAGAGAAGAGTTCCTTTTTATTAGCAGCAAGCTATCTCAATTACTTTATGAGCTGTGATGATGATTATATATCAGACTTTCCGAGTTGTGATGATTTTTTGCTTTGAGCATTTAGAGAGTTGTGGAATCCATTGTCAATGGTGATTCTCATGTGCCCTTCAGGGATAGCAAGTTATTTTTGGAATCTATTTTTGACCTCAGAGATGTATAAGACTATCACCTTAAGAATATGGTTCGAAAGTGAAATTGTAAACATTGCTCTTATTATGTAATATATTGCTCTTGGGAGCATTGTTTTAATGTTTTAACTACTGATGTTATTCTGTGAATGCTGCTTTTATTTTGTGAATACAACTCTTATTATGTGAACATAGTTTTTATTTAGTGAATACTGATGTTGTTTAGTGAATACAATTTGTATTTGTGTGAACACAATTTTTATTTGGTGAATACTGATGTTGTTTAGTGAATACAATATGTATTATGTGAACACAATTTTTATTTAGTAAACATTTGTACCAAATCGCGTAATATGTAAGTTCAAACATGAACTCTTTTTGAAAGCAACCGCGTGACATTCCATCTACTGTAGCAGAATCCGAAATCGAAAATTTACCATGCCTCGATCATCTATACCAAAATGAGATGATAAAAAATACACTACTTGCAAAGTGTCATAAAGGAAACATTAAGTATTTTTTTTAATAAAGCTGGCATATGCCAATAGTTACAATGCTCAAAGAACGAGCTGTGAATTACAGATGATGTGAATAACACAGAAGACAAAATCAAAGTCATAAAATAGTTCACAAAATCCAAATGATGATCTCCTGATGTCGCACGGATGAGGAATGTGATAAGAGACCAGTGCCCGACGCACCGTATAAGAAAGCTCATTTAGGTTTCAAAAGGAGCTGGAACAATCTGCATAAGAAACATCGAGGTTAACATATATCAAATCATAAAAAACAACCAGCTTAATGTTAGTAGATACTCTGCAGTCCTACTAGATATGAAACAGTTATGAAATTTGTATAGAGTCCTTGCTTGCTCATTCCCAGCAACCCCTGATCCTAAATGACCTGAATTTCTATACTCGATACCAATAACTTGGAGAACCAAACTATTATTCGGAGAACACAATCGTTATTCAGCAAACAAAAACATCATTTAGTGAACAATGGAGTTAAGCGGTATGTATCCTATCAAAGCTAGGGTTTCATTCATTAGCATACAACATCCGCGATCAATTGTTGCCTAAGTATGTAACTTTCGGACTTGATCAAATGCTAGCCAAAAGCAGTTCACTACTCGAATCAATCGACCCTAAATCCGACGTTAAAACACAAAGAGTACCTCTTTTTTTTAATGAAGAACAGTTTCGAACTCTGATTCACTGCTATTTATGCAAAAAGTTTCTGGGATCTTCTCATGTATTGAGGGACAGGTTGAGAGCTTCTCGTTTTTGATGTTCTGTGAATTCCGTTTCTGCCAGGTCAACCTGCCATAAATCACTACTACTATTAACAACTGTTGACACAAAGTGGAGTAAACTGATCTAAGACCTAAATGAACTTATTCACAACATGCAAGAAAATGAAAGATTACATTCCACTGAAACAGTTCAAGGTTCAAACTGGTATGAGCCAATGGCACACATCAAGAAGCATAAGCCAACTTGTATTGTACAATTGAATAGAAAATTTTAATGATTGCCTCCAGAACATCCACTTGAAAAATTTCGATTCATATTCCCCCCATAATCACGCCAACACCATTAATTTCATTGAATAGAAAATGGAAGCTACCTTGAACTTAGTTTGTACTCGCAACAATTGAAAAAAAAAACTGAATATGTTAAAATATATGAATTCCATGCCCAACATCTCTTACTAAATATCAAAAGGGCAAAATAAATAGCATATGTACCAATGGTAAGTCAAGGATGAAAAAAATTGGAAACTGATGGATTAGGGTTCTCACAGAAATCTCAATTTCACACCTCAGAGAGCAACTCAGTGTCAAATGAATGAATATCCAACAAGCCCGAAGGGAATTGTCTGATAGGAATTTGCCGACAGAGTCTTTGCAAATTCCCGAGATTGCGCAGCGGAATGGGATTTAGCCAAAAGGCTCGGACAAATGGTGGATTCGGACAAATGTGATTCGAGCAAATGATGTAAATGGGCAAGTAAGATGGCTTTATTGAATGAAAAGGACAAGTACAATGGAGATTACTACAATAAGGATACCCTATTGCCGAAGGGGGCTACCCCCGGCAAAGGGTAATGATCAAAGAGTGAACTCTTAGGTTGGAAACTTTGATGCTCGAATGCTGCTCCTTGCTCCTCATTTTATAGTGTCGCCTTATGAATGGGAAAGGGAAGAAGAACTAGCCGTTGCCCCATAAATGCCTTAGCCGTTACTCTTTGACTAATGAGTCAAAGAGTAACATCTTCTTCCAACGACTCCTTTCCAACGGCCAGCTGCTCCCAGCGACTCTTTGAGGATCTTATGCATTCAATGGTGAGATATTATGACCGTTGCCCCACGAGTCCTGGTCCTTGGGCGAGCCTTGGTCATCCTCGCCTTGGCCCTCGTCCATGGCCCTAGTCGTTCGAGCCCCCAGATGGCTTCGTCGTGCGTTCCTTCAGATATTCACCCTCCTAAGGTTATTGACTATTCTAAGGCTAACTGTCGAGCAAGAATTACCAGATAAGGACTTTGGCTCGAGGATTCTTGAAGGGTGCCCCATCTGTGCGCGCAGGGCCCTGTAGGGGCCCTGGCCATTGGGCTCTTCGGGGCTTCCATCTGGTGCGCCTGTTGGGTCTTCCGGGGCCAAGAGTGCGTTCCTATCATTCCTTACCCCTTTAATTACGACCTTGTCCTCAAGGTCGTGGTATATCCTCGGCGGGGCCTCCACTGGTGCACCTGTCGGGTCTTCCGAGGCCAAGAGTGCGTTCCTATCATTCCACCCTCCTTTAATTGTGTCCTTGTCCTCAAGGTCATGGTAGCTCTCTACGGTTCTTGATAAGGTTCGTCCTTTCGCCCCTTGAGTGTGTGCCGCATTCCATTGGTCTAGTGCTTCTCCTTTGGTGGTGCCGAGTCTCGCTAGTCCCCCGGGATCAAAGGGCATGGTGCTCCAGCGGACGTGCGAGCAGTTTTGCGAGAAGGGCAAGTGATAGGAATTCTGCCCTCTTTGTCCAGAGTGACGCATATGTTGTAAGCCCAGATCAAAGAGAGTGAAGCCAAAGTTGTCTTGCAGACACGGTCGGAAGAATGACTCTCCTTGCTGCCAATATTTGGCAAAGTCCTCACCACGTAGTTCATTGAGCCGTAGCAGATGTGTGGCCTTGTTTTGCGCTGGAGCTCTTCCCCCAAATTCCTCTTGTGTTCCCGGATCAAACGGCTCACCTTGTTGCCTCCGGGGTGCGGGACCATGGCCATGTGCCTCAGTGCCTTGCAATGGTTTAGGACCTGGATCCCATAAGTGGTTGGGATCCGCGTGCTTAGTTCTCGTGGATGGCTTGTCCCCCATTGGTCCCTCTAACAACTTTTGTTGTTGCTCCCATTGTCCCTTGATGGACTCAATAATCCCCTTACCGGCCAGTTGGGAGGGATCCGCTACTCCAAGATTAGCTTGCGACCCTTTCGGCCACCATGAAATCTTCGGTAACATCTGGACTTTTCTTGATTGGGGCGGATCTGGGCAGCGTTGTACAACTTCTTTTGGCTCTTGGATGCTCCCAATAGATGCCTCAAAGTTCTCAGCACCCTTGCACGATGATGGGAAGTATTTATACGATTCATCAAGTACTACTAAACCCACCAAAAACGACATTTGGTGATACGAACATATGCTTGTTAATGTCGTTTTGTGTATATAGGCATTTTGGAGTCTAAAGAGGAAACACACTTAAAAAGGGAGATTTGTGCCCAAAATCATGCTAAGTCATTTCTGGCCGAGAAGTCCCAGTCCAGGCCCGAGAAACTTTATCCGGGTCCGAAGAAATGATCGCTCAGGCCGCGCCCAGCGCACCAGCCGAGCTGTCTAGCACTGAATTCAAGTTGCTCGGGAAAACAAGCTGATCTGACAAATCCACCTCGAGCAAAGTGATCAAAATGGCAAATAAGGTGGATAATGTCGGAAAACTAAGAAGAACGCCCGAGCAGATTGGCAGTTGGCCCAATTCCAAAGGTCTCGCGCGCGCTGATAGGCACCGAAACCAAGTCGCTTGACCAAACCAGCTAATCTGGCAAATCTGGCTCGACCAAGTTGTTTGAAATGCCCAACAACTCGGACAATCTCACTTCTCAGACAAAACGCCTGAGTGGAACCAGCTCAAGCCCGATCAAGGCCAAACTAGGGCAATTTCGGCCGTTTTGGGATTTTGACCACGCTCCGGGCAGAATCTGGCCAAACATTCTTCTTGAGATCGGTTTGTATGGACATTGTCGTTCCAAATCAGTGATCCAACAGCCAAGAGCCTCCGGCCAACATTCCGGCCAGATTCCGGCAAACTCCGGCCAAACTCCGATCAAGCTCCCATCAAGCTCCGATCAAGCTCAGGCCAAGCACAACCAAGTCCAACCAAGTTCCGGCCAAGAAGTTTCAACCAAGAACGAATTCCCAATATTCCGATTGGCTTCTACTATTCACTTCGGTTTAGTTTTGGAGTTTGGTTGACCTCTTCTATTCAAGTCCGGTTGGCCTCATCTAGTCCAAGATTAGTTGCCCTATGGATGAAGCCAAGCTCAAGTCGGTTGGCTCAAGCATGTGCAAGGCAAGTGGGATGGCTTTTGGAAGAGACAAACTCAAGTGGCTTGCTTTTGGATATTTCTTTAAACCAAAGCTTATCTTCTCCTCCCTAAACTGACTTCCCTTGCCTATAAATAGAGGGCTTGCCTCATGTAATGGGTGTGCTTTGAAGTTGAAATTCTATCCCCTGTTCAAGCTAGTGTTTAAGGTTCAGTTGAGACAGACCTTGAACTCCTTTCACAACAGTTCAGCAAACAGACAAAAGCAGTAGAACTCACAGACTGATAACCCAGTTCTGCGCCGCCTACTCTGGGGGGTTTCCCACACCCGAAAAAGGGACAGCAAATCTTTATTACGAGTATAGGGCTTACACAGGGACTTACACTTACAACTTTTAATTGCCTAACCTCAATACTCCGTCTCTCAGATTTGCAACCGAGGTTCACCGCAATTCCCCTCGATCCCCTTCGTTCAGACCTTCTGTCCGAACGTTCTCAATCTTCTCCTCGAAGCTCGGATGCTTTCTCTCGAAAGCTTGATCACCTTTTGTTTTGTGCTCCAGTTGAATCGCTTCAGGCAGTCTGAGTTGCACTTGAGCAGACTGCACTTGCACCGATGTATTTTCAATTAGAAAAATACAAACGGCCGTCGCTTTCTTCCTGATCTGTTGTGAGTATAGCGGAAATATTCGAATAAGAATCCAAAAACTTATGCTAAGTCACGTCAATCAAAACATTTATATTGACTCGGGTGAACCGAGGTCGAACCCAAAAGATAGGTGATTAAACTAATGGTGCTAACAATATGATTAGAATGTCTGTTGTTTGGGGGGGTTTATTTTTCAATCCAAAGTGGGATTAAATTTGCAAAAGGGTTAACTTCCAATTAAAAGATGACTAGGGATTACTTCACCACCTAGACAATTATTATGACAATGGAACGGTATACCAATGATGAAATCACATGCACACGTATAGAATTTAGCTCATGCAACATTAATACTAGGTTCAACTCGCGCTACAACCTAATATCAAGAGGTTACATCTCGCATAGAACCTCACACTCGTGCTCTATTGGCACTACATAACATGAATTTCTAGCCTCACACTCGCGCTCTATTGGCTAAATAGACATGTTCTTATTAAATCCAAGCAATTCTCATTAGGTTAATGAATTATCCAACTAACTCAAAAGTCCTAATGCTTCTTCATTTAGTTCATTGAAGTCATGTTGATCAACGTGAGCTACATCAAACATGAGATCAAGCAAAGTTCCCATTGAGGACATTTCACAAACACCTTATGGGTAACTTGAAACATTAAGTTCAAATGAAGAAGATTCATGTGCAAACTCATTCATCATTAGCATCTATAGTGTTCACAATTTCACAAACATCTCTAGGGGATCCATAATCCCCAATCAAGGTCACTACTCACTCATGGTGAGATTACAATCAAAAAACAAATGAAAGAGATGGAGTTTAGGAATCTAAAACCAATATGAGATTGAAGAGTATGAGAATCCTTGATGTTGATCTTCTTCTTCACTCAATCCACCTTGGAATTCGTGCTGGATGCTCCTCCAAATCAGTGCAAAAATCCTCCAAAAATCCTCCCTTGAAAATCCCCCAAAAGTTTCTATTTATAGCCAACATTAGGGTTTCCGGTACTGTAGCTCCAGTCGGTCGACTGGCGGGAGCTGGTTTTTGCCTGTCGGTCGACTGGCGCTGAAGAAATGACTGATAAGGGATTTTCCAGTCGGTCGACTGGCTAGTTGAGTCGACCGACTCGATTGAGACGCCTGGAGGTCCATCTGAGAAGTTCCTCAACTCGACCGACTGGAGGTGGCGAGTTGACCGACTCGAGCTTTTGAGCTGTCCAAGCTTCATGTCAGTCGGTCAACTGGATGGTTGAGTCGACCGACTCAATGGAGATGCTTGAGGAGCTCACTGGAACGTCTTGCAACTCGACCGACTGGTGCAGGGGAAGTTCCCAGTCGGTCGACTGGGGCTCCTTTATGCCCAAACTAGCTCAAATCTTTGAATTTTCCCGAATTCTCGTGTTAAGATCCTGAGCTCAATGGATGGTTGCTCCAAGCCTGAAATGTAATAATAATGGTCAAATGGCATCGAAATAGCATCGGGAATGGACCAAAACTCTTCGTAAATGGGTATGTAAATGAGTCGAGAATTCGACTCATCAAAACACTCCACACTTAGAGTTTGGTCGTTCCGAGCAAACATTAAGAACAAGCCCAAGAGAAACAATGGGTAAACTTTATTTCTAACTACTCTAACACATATTTACAATCTAACTCTTTTTCGTAGGTGTGACGAGTGCATTTAGCATATGCAGTAAGCCTTTAAACCCCTAGGCTACCCTAGTGGACAAGTTATAGTCTCGTGAGAGTTTTCAGAAAAGGGAATACTCACAAATCCCAAGCGCACTTATCCCATGAGAATTGAATTCAAGAGTGTTTAACCAAGGCTATGATTTCTCAAAGCAAATTCCTCACCCCACGCTAGGGCTATCATCACAATACCATCAAAAGGACTTTCGAACCACTTTGAGTACCTTTGAGATTGTGCATTCAAGGTCATCAATACTAGAGCTATCAATCGTCTCGTCCAAATGTCAATTCATTTTCAAGGTAATACAATAGAAGTAGAGCTTTTAGTTTGCACGAAAGGTGTCAATCGCTCGCCTATGCTAGCTAGGGCTAGTCCACGGGCTTGCGACATGGAACTCGTTCCCAAGTTTTAGGCGCTTAAGCCGTAATCCATAAGGGAAGAGGAGTTCGACACGAGAGTTCTTTACAAACAAGTCATAAACCAAATGAATACTCCCGTGCAAGCACATGGGTCGTCCAAGAGTTGTTCCAACTAGCACACAATGCAAATGTTGAATCCCGCACAAGTGAATAATGATGGAAGAACATATTGTCAAGTTTTAAGTGCCTCTTATTTTCTTTTCTTTTTTTTTGAATGGCCTTTGGCTTACAAATGCTTTCGAGGGGGGACTTACCTCCCTAACCCCCGGCATTTGTATCATTTATCATTTCTTTTTTTTTTGTGTGTGCAAAAAAAAAAAACGGGGCTTCGCCCTCTTTTGACTCCACACTTAAAACTTGAAAATATGTTCGAGGAATATATGGAATGTGCGGGAAACAAACATAAGCAAGGCACCGTGTTAGAGAACTCAAGTCACCAAGGAATATTCAAGGGGTCTAAGTTTTTCACGAAGATTTTTAAAAGTGCTTGCTATAGCTTGATCCAAGGTATTTCAACGAAAACACTTAGAGAATTAGATAGACGAGAGATAGCAATGATATTGGTTTTCAAGAATACATATTCAATGGACTAGGTCGGTTCTAGGTTCAAGATCCAATAAATGTGGCAAATAGGCTAGATGTGATTTATAGGAATTGGAATCGATAGTCACAAGCCTATGTGGTTAAGAACACTCTTATGTAGGGATAAGGTACAAAAGATGCAAGTGTCCATCAAAAATGATATGCAAGGTATGCAAACATGTGAACTATGCGCATAGAACCACTCCACACTTAACTCAAGCTTAGTCCCTAAGCGCAAAGAATGATAAAATAAAGGCAAAGGCGCATAGGAACTCCCCTCGTTTGTAGAGCCGATGACAAAACTCATGGGAGTGAGAAATACCCTTTGGTTGCAGATGTAGACAAGGAAGGTGAATTTTGAACATGTGCATAATATATAGGTGCATGTCCTGTAGAGTGAACAGTAGAAATGGTAAACACCTTCAATGTCATATGAAATGAAGCATACAACCAAAAGCAAGTCAAGGGCATATCATTCAAAATGGCATACATCATCCAAAATTGCGCCAAAAGGCGACTTAACATCCAAAACAGTCATCCAATGTAACAAGTAAAATAGGAGATACACATGTGAGTGCTAAATGAAACATGGGATCATGATGTAGCCTCGTCGTCTCCGGGCCTAACTGAATCAACGACACCCTCATCATCAGGCGGTGCCGTGGTGCCCGTCATCAGTGGGCTATCCTCCCTAAAAGAGCGAACCGGCTCCGCGGTCTCTCCTGAGAGATGTGACCCCGCCTCCCCGACTCTGGAAGCTGGCGTGGAGGGAAAGGGGGATGCGCCACGAGGGACAGAAAACTCTGGAGCAGCTGGAGAAGCAACTGGGCCACCAGAACCTCTGACCATGGACAAAACTGTGGACCGGAGCCACTCCCACTCCTGGCGAGCTCTCGCGTCAGACTCTCGAACAAAATCCTCAAGGCGAGTCAAGCCGCTCCTCAAATCAGCCACTCCACCCTTTAGGTCAGCAATGTCAGAGGAGGTCCTCTGTCTCCACTCGGTCAGATCATCTGTGGCAGGGGGAGGTCTCTCCACAGCAGTATCAGCGTGAGGCAAATCCTCCTGAATGAGTGGCTCCTCAGGGATAGGGGCATCAGGATCGTCGGCCGGAGGAGGGGAAGGTATGGGAGAGGCAAGAGGGGAAGGGGTGAGATGGGTGCTGCAATACAGTGGATTCGCCCTCTTGACAACCGCCTCCTATACGCGGCATTAGTCACGAGGTCAGGCTGATGAGGCTTCATGTCGACCTCCCAAGTCTTCCCGTCCTTCTTGACGATGTGCATACGCTTCATGGTTTTCAGAGTAAGAGTACTCTTGGAAGGCTTGGGGCATCCCTCATGGCCGAAGGTGAAGTTACACCTAAGGGCAATCAAAGTAATCAAAGAGCCTCCTCCTAAGGTGGCGTTCCTCGCACCCTTCTTCACAATGTTCTTAAAACGAATAGCAAGGGTAGCGAGCCAATCGATGCCCTTCTCGTGATCAATAGCAAGCATCAGGTCCATATCCGGGAGAGTGAATGAATGAGCCTTCACCGTCCGGGTGTTAATCCCAATAGCAATGAGATGATGGATTATCTTTCACACCGGGTCGATGATCGCCGAAGAGTTGTAAGAGGATATGAACCACTCGTTTCTCCCCGAAATTCGCTTCCAAAATCTGCTCTGATCATGTTCGGTGTATTTCCGGGCTATGGCATCATAAGGAGGGAATCCCAACCATTCACTGATCACACTCTCCTTGATCTGAAAATTCCGTCCACCCAACACAAACTTCCAATAATATTCCCTTCCTTCCTCCCCCTCCTCTCTGATCCAATCAAACGAGCTAATAACTCCTTCACAACCCTCTCATAGCAACCGGGATCATCATTCAATAAAAAGTTCAAACCACAACGGGAGAGGCGCGAATGTACCTCATCGGTGACTGCACTATCAATGCCTCTAAGGAGTCCCATGTCGGGGTAGAGAGTGGGGATGACAGTCTTCCTCTTCCTCACGATCATGGCAAGATTGGTCCGGTGCGTCTCATTCGTAAATGCTAGAGGCACTGAGAAAGGGTAAGGAGTCGGGAAAGGTAACGGTCCATCCAATGGTCCCTCATTCGGCAATACCAGGACGATAGCACTGGAGGACGGTGCAAAAGCTGGAGGAGAGGGTACTCTCGGAATGGGTGGCACGGGAGCTCTAGGCAATGAGGGCAAAGGGACTCTTCTCTTCTTCGCCGGTTTCCTCGGTTGTTGGTTTTCTTTTTGGGACGAGGTGCAGGGGAAACCGGTGTAGCATCCAATTCCTCTTCCGAGGATGAGCTAGAGTCTACTAGCGAAGCTCTGAACTGCTTTCTCTTGCGAGAGACGAGAGGCATGTCATCCTCGTCGTCTTTGCTTTGCTCAATGATGCGCTCAACTCGTGTAGGCTCATGGGCAACCTCTTTCCCCTTTGATGTGGATTGAGACGAAGAACCGGCACGCGGCATGATTGAACTGATGATCAAACTGAGCAAAAACTGAGCAAAAAAATCACTGAAATCCAATACAGTCGGTCGACTGGTGCTGCAGGGAAATGCCAGTTGGTCGACTGGCTGGCAATTTCTAGGGCACAAATCGAGGTTTTGAAATTGGGCTCGGTGACTCGAATCAGTGGTTGGGTTATGTAGGCGGACGAATGGTGAGTAGTTTGGGATGTCGGATGGGTGCTGGAGGTGCCGGAGGAAGCAGATCGGCCGGTGGTTTGGATTTCCGATCGAATCGGGGGTTGCGGCTGGGTTGAACGGAGCTGGCGGGATGAAGGTGGTGGGATGGCAATGGCGAGGCGACGGTGATGCGAGGGTGATGAGTGGATGTAGGCCGGAGTGGATGGAGGTTGAGGTTTGGCAAAGGTGGGAGTCGGGTGAGGGAGTTGGGCGATTGAAGGTGGATGGGTGAAGTGAGTTTGAAAAGAGGAAAAGGGGTTTTGAATAGGTTGATTTCAGTCGGTCGACTTGGAGGCGAGTCGACCGACTCGATTGACGAAAATAAGTGTCTCGCTGAACCGACGCCAACTCGAGCGACTGGCCTTTTGGTCTTCTCCCAGTCGATCGACTGTGGGCAAAATTCAGCTTCAATGAATTTTTTTCTTCTTTTTCGAACTCCCCAACTCCACACTTAAGATTTTTACTCCGCACCAAGAAATAGCACCACACAATGATCATACAAATTCAATTCAAACATAGTCATGCTTCACCAAGAAATCACTAGCATAAACATATTTCGCAATAAAATGCAAGCTAGGATCAAAGACTCCACACTTAAGACATTACCATCACCAAAATAATTCATGCAAGCACAAAACCACACCAAGCACACCAAATCATGCATTTTTAATCATCTAGCACCATGTTCTCATTCAAAGTTCAATGGACACATGCCAAGCACATATATGAAATTAATTGTGCATAGATGGACAACTCACAAACCGGGCTACCTCCCGTTAGGGCCTAGTTTAACGTCTTGGCAAAGACCGAGCCGAGGCTTGATACGTAGAGAAGCACACTAAGAGAAGTCCCGATCGGGATCCCTTCTCTAGCGGCATTAGCACAAGGCAATCAAGAGGGAGCTTCCAACATGTTTTGGTCTCCATGGTCAGCGTGATAGATTTTGACTCTCTGCCCATTTGCTTTGAATAAATTCCCTTGATTGTCAACTAGCTCTAGATGGCCATCGTCAAAAACTCTATGAATTCTATATGGTCCAAACCATCTAGACTTGAACTTCCCGGGAAATAACTTGTATCTTGAGTTGAATAGCAAGACTTTGTCTCCTACTGAGAACTGCTTCTTCAGAATAAGCTTGTCATGCCATCTCCGAGTTCTCTCCTTATAAATTTTTGAACTTTCGTAGGAGTCCAATCTGATTTCATCTAACTCATTTAGTTGAAGGAGTCTCTTTTCTCCCGTAGCCTTTATGTCGAAATTCAACTCCTTAATAGCCCACATGGCTTTATACTCAAGCTCTACCGGGAGATGGCAAGGTTTGCCATATACTAACCGGTATGGAGACATTCCAATGGGCGTCTTGAAGGCGGTTCTATATGCCCATAAGGCATCATCAAGCTTCAACGCCCAATCCTTCCCGGATTTCCCAACTGTCTTAGTCAAAATGTTCTTTATTTCTCGGTTTGACACTTCGACTTGCCCATTCGCTTGGGGATGATAAGGGGTAGAACATCTATGGAATATCCCTTGCTTCTTAAGCATAGATTCGAATCTTCTCTCCTTAAAATGGGAACCATTGTCACTTATCACCGCTCTTGGCATTCCAAATCTCGGGAAGATAATTTTCTTGAACATTTTGATCACCACTTTAGCGTCGCAAGATGGGGAAGCTATGGCTTCAACCCATTTAGACACGTAGTCTACCGCTACGAGAATAAAGCAATTTCCTTGTGAAGAGGGTAGAGGTCCCATGAAATCTATGCCCCATACGTCGAATACTTCCACTTCTAAGATACCTTTCTGAGGCATTTCATCTCTTCTAGCAATGTTGCCCATTCTTTGACATTCGTTACAAGCCTTGACGAATTGATACGTATCCTTGAATGCATTGGGCCAATAAAATCCCGATTGAAGAATCTTAGCCGTGGTCTTGGAAGCGGAACCATGACCACCATAGGAAGATGAATGACAACAAGATATAATTCCTTTCATATCTTCTTCGGGCACACACGTTCTATAGATGTCGTCTGGGCATAGCTTGTACAAGAAAGGGTCATCCCAAAAGTACCTCGAGACGTCGTGCAAGAACTTCCTCCTTTGGTTATGATCAAGGTCATTCGGAAGAATGTTGCACGTCAAATAGTTCACATAGTCCACGTACCAAGGGGCATTCTCTTCTACGCTAAGCAAATATTCTCCGATAAACGAGTCTCCTATAGGTGACGAGAATTGTTTTGAATCATGGAGCTCAACTCTTGAAAGATGGTCCGCCACTACATTTTCGACCCCCTTTTTATCTTTGATTTCAATAGTGAACTCTTGCAAAAGAAGGATCCATCGAATAAGTCTTGGCTTTGCATCTTTCTTTGTCATCAAATACTTAATAGTGGCGTGATCTGTGAAGACGATTGTCTTGGATCCCACAAGGTATGGTCTGAATTTTTCAAAGGCATATACCACGACTAGCAACTCTTTCTCGGTGGTAGTATAGTTCATTTGAGCATTATCTAGCACCTTGCTCACATAGTAGATCACATGGAGTCTCTTATCGACTCGTTGTCCCAAAACGGCTCCAATAGCATAATCGCTTGCGTCGCACATAAGCTCGAATGGAAGATCTCAATTCGGTGGTCACACTATGGGTGCCGATACAAGAGCTTTCTTGAGCTTTTCAAATGCCTCTAAGCAATCTTCATCAAAGTTGAATTGCACATCATTGCATAGGAGATGAGTTAGCGGCTTGGCAATCTTTGAGAAGTCCTTAATAAATCTCCGGTAGAAACCGGCATGGCCTAGGAAACTTCTAACTCCTTTTTGATCTTTTGGTGGTGGTAGTTGCTCAATGACTTGTACTTTTGCTTTATCAACTTCCACACCTCTACTAGACACCAAATGCCCGAGCACAATTCCCTCTTGAACCATAAAGTGGCACTTTTCCCAATTTAGCACCAAACCCATTTCAATGCACCTAGCAAGAACATGAGAAAGATTCGTTAAACAATCATCAAACAAAGTTCCATGAATAGAGAATTCATCCATGAAAACTTCCATGCATTTCTCAATGTAATCACTAAAAATAGACATCATGCATCTTTGAAACGTTCACGGTGCATTGCATAACCCAAAGGGCATGCGTCTAAATGCAAAAGTTCCATAAGGACATAATGTAGTTTTTCCTTGGTCATTAGGCAAAATGGGAATTTGATGAAATCCGCTGTAACCATCTAGGAAGCAAAAGTATTCATGTCCCGCAAGTCTTTCAAGCATTTGATCAATAAAAGGTATGGGAAAGTGATCTTTCTTAGTTGCTTTGTTCAATTTCCTATAATCAATGCACATCCTCCATCCATTTACGGTTCTAGTAGGGACCAACTCTCCCTTATCGTTTTGCACAACCGTAAGTCCTCCCTTTTTGGGGACAACATGGATGGGGCTTACCCATTCCGAATCCGGGACAGAATAAATGATTCCCGCATCTCTTAGCTTAGTAATTTCCTTAAAGACAATTTCGCTAAGATTAGGGTTCAATCTCCTTAAAAACTCCCTAGAAGGTTTTGCATTCTCATCAACATTTATCCTATGCATGCATAACGAAGGGCTAATTCCCTTAAGATCATCAATAGAGTACCCCAAAGCTTTTCTATTATTTTTCAAGACATGCAAAAGTTTGGAAGTTTCATTCTCATTCAAGGTTGCACCCACTATAACCGGATGCGTAGAATTAGACCCAAGAAATTCATACCTTAGATTCGAAGGTAGATGTTTTAACTCTCCTTCGAATTCCTTACCTCTTGGCATTTGGTTTTCTTCACCTTGATAAGCATCAAATAATTTATCTCCTTTGGCCAAAGCCAAGTCATACATTTCCTCATCTTCCATATCCATTAGTGAGGTAAAAAGCATACTAGAATCATCTAAGTCCATGACTTCACTTTCAAAAGATGTTAGCTCAAGATTTTCAGAAGATATATCAAGCAAATTGCATTCAAAAGACGAAGTGGGAGCTTTCATGGCATTTTTCAGAAAAAATTTCAACTTTTCATCCCCTATCTTCAATTCAATAGACCCTTCTCCACATCTAATGACCGCCTCAACGGTATTAAGAAAAGGTCTACCAAGAATAACGGGCATTTCTTGCTCAACATCCATTTCTAGCACATAGAAGTCTACGTGAATAAAGAATTTACCCACTTTAATAGGCACATCCCTAAGAACTCCCCTAGGGATTCTAGAACTTCTATCGGCTAGTTTCAATGAAATAGTAGTAGGATGAAGTTCACCCACATCAATTTGCTCAAACAATGAATAGGGAATTAAAGAAATGCTAGCTCCCAAATCACACAATGCCCTATCAATTTCAATCTTTCCTAAAGAGATAGGAATAGAAAATGATCCATGATCTTGCATTTTCTTAGGCATTCTACTTTGCACAATGGCACTACACTCAACATTCAATGCTACCATGCTAGATTCGTCAATAACTCTACGATTAGACACAATATCTTTCAAGAATTTTGCATAGGTAGGATTTTGAGTGATTACCTCATGGAATGGAAGCGTGATATACAACTTCTTCAACATCTCCACAAATCTTTGGAAGTGGGCATCTAGCTTGCTCTTTTTTAGCCTTTGTGGGAAAGGTATCACGGGCACATATTTCCTCATCAAAATCGGCTCTCCCTCTTTTTCCTCTTCTCCGGTAGGGGCTTGAAGTTCAACTTCGGCATTTTCATTGGAAACTTCCTCGTCTACCTCTTTAGAGTTAAGATTTGATTTTCCTTGAGGGGTTGGCAAAACCTTTCCACTTTTCAACGTGATGGCATCAACATGCTCTAGAGAATTCACATCCAGTTGAGAAGGGAGCTTCCCAATTTGCTTCATATGGGTATTTTCTTTAGCAAGCCTCTTATTTTCGGCCACTAGTTCCTCCATCTTCTTGTTGGTCTCTTTTTGGCTTTCAAGCATTTGTGCCATCATTGCCATCATAGGATTATCTTAAGGATTGGAAGAAGCTTGCCCTTGATGATGATAATTCCCTTGATCATTCATAGGGGATTTGGCTTGATAAGGCCTTTGAGAGTTTCCTTGAGAATATTGAGAGTTTTGGGTGGAACCTTGACCTTGAGTAGAATAAGAATTTTGCCCTTGATTTTGGTTAGAGCCATACCCTTGTCTTTGGTAACTCCCTTGATAAGAATTTTGCCCTTGAGGCCTAGGAGTGAAATTGGAGTCATTGGCCATTCTTCTTTACGGTGGCTCGTAATTTCTTGTGATGGGATTGGAATTTTGAGCATAATTCCTTTGTTGATTTACATAGTGGGCTTCTTCATACCCGTCATCATCATACCCGTCATCATCATCTTCATGTCTCCCATCGGGACAAGCCTTCGTAGAATGCCTCGTACTAGAGCATATGAAACAAGGTTGTTGGACCGGATTCTTCTCTTTTTCATTCTTCGGTTTAGACACCTCCAAAGCATTTACCATTCTTATCATAGTTTCCATCTTCTTTGTCAAATCACTAAATTGATCTTTAGTCACATAATTCGAAGAATCCTCTCTAGACTTAGCCATTTTCTTGTGATCGACACCTTGATATCTATCGGAATTTGTGGCGATCTTCTCTATGACTTTAAACCCTTGGTTTGCCGGTAACTCCATGATTGCACCACCACTAGCCGTGTCCATTTGGCCTTTGGCCTCTTTGCTCATGCCAAGATAGAAATATCTCATAAGATCCGCTCTTCGAAAGTTATGGTGAGGGCATTCCTTAAAATAATGCTTGAACCGATCATAGGCTTGATGAAATAGCTCATTATCCCTTTGAGAGAACGTCAATATAAAATCAGTGAATTTCTTTGTCCTTGATGGTGGAAAGAATTTGGTGAGAAAAGCATTTGCTAGCTCGCTCCAAGTCCTAAAGGATCCCGGCTCTTGGTTTTGCAACCATTCCTTCGCATCTCCGTATAGTGAAGACGGGAAGAGATTTAGATAGACATATTCCACGGGTACATCCCTTGGCTTATAAGTGCGGCAATATTCTTTAAAGCTTGCCAAATGGGTAGAAGGGTTCCCAACTCCTTGGTATTGATCATGAGTCACCATATGGACTAAGGAGGACTTCACATCAAAATCAAATGCATCTTCATCCGGGGGCACAATAGCCGAGCCATTCCCTTCAAGGGTAGGGGTCATATAATCTCCAACGGGTCTCTCATCATCCTCATCATCATATCTATAATTTCTAGCATTCCTTTGAGGAAAGGGAGGATTCCGTATAGGATTTTGATCATCAATATTGTTCCGTCTAGCGGGTGGATCTTCCTCCCTATCCTCTTCCATTCTAAAGTTTCGGTTGTTTCTTTGAAGAGCGGGAGGGTTCTCTATCTCATCTTCCATTCTAAATCCCGGTGGCAAGTAAGGTAGTGGGTTTAGGAGTGGAGGTGGACGAGGTCTTGGGCCTTGGAAAGCCGGAGGAACAATAGGATCAAGGGGAGGATGGTTCTTGCGAGGTCTACCTCTTGATTTCTTGACGGTTGGGAGGTTTGAAGTTGAACCGGTAGCTACTTGTTTTTGCCCCTTAAATCTTGTGTTCATTCAAGTGCCTGCGAGAACAAAAGAAATTCTTAGCAATGAAAGGCAAGAGAAGCTAACACAATCAAGCTCAAAGCAAGCAATAACTATCGAGCACGGGAAAGTAGACAAACTAAACAATCTAGTAGCACCTAGTTAATTAACCTATCCCCGGCAACGGCGCCAGTTGATCTGTTGTGAGTATAGCGGAAATATTCGAATAAGAATCCAAAAACTTATGCTAAGTCACGTCAATCAAAACATTTATATTGACTCGGGTGAACCGAGGTCGAACCCAAAAGATAGGTGATTAAACTAATGGTGCTAACAATATGATTAGCATGTCTGTTGTTTGGGGGGGGGGGTTTATTTTTCAATCCAAAGTGGGATTAAATTTGCAAAAGGGTTAACTTCCAATTAAAAGATGACTGGGGATTACTTCACCACCTAGACAATTATTATGACAATGGAACGGTATACCAATGATGAAATCACATGCACACGTATAGAATTTAGCTCATGCAACATTAATACTAGGTTCAACTCGCGCTACAACCTATTATCAAGAGGTTACATCTCGCATAGCACCTCACACTCGCGCTCTATTGGCTAAATAGACATGTTCTTATTAAATCCAAGCAATTCTCCTTAGGTTAATGAATTATCCAACTAACTCAAAAGTCCTAATGCTTCTTCATTTAGTTCATTGAAGTCATGTTGATCAACGTGAGCTACATCAAACATGAGATCAAGCAAAGTTCCCATTGAGGACATTTCACAAACACCTTATGGGTAACTTGAAACATTAAGTTCAAATGAAGAAGATTCATGTGCAAACTCATTCATCATTAGCATCTATAGTGTTCACAATGTCACAAACATGTCTAGGGGATCCATAATCCCCAATCAAGGTCACTACTCACTCATGGTGAGATTACAATCAAAAAACAAATGAAAGAGATGGAGTTTAGGAATCTAAAACCAATATGAGATTGAAGAGTATGAGAATCCTTGATGTTGATCCCCCAAAAGTTTCTATTTATAGCCAACATTAGGGTTTCCGGTACTGTAGCTCCAGTCGGTCGACTGGCGGGAGCTGGTTTTCCCAGTCGGTCAACTGGCGCTGAAGAAATGATTGATAAGGGATTTGCCAGTCGGTCGACATGCTGGTTGAGTCGACCGACTCGATTGAGACGCCTGGAGGTCCATCTGAGAAGTTCCTCAACTCGACCGACTGGAGGTGGCGAGTTGACCGACACGAGCTTTTGAGCTGTCCAAGCTTCATGTCAGTCGGTCGACTGGATGATTGAGTCGACCGACTCGATGGAGATGCTTGAGGAGCTCACTGGAACGTCTTGCAACTCGACCGACTGGTGCAGGGGAAGTTCCCAGTCGGTCGACTGGGGCTCCTTTATGCCCAAACTAGCTCAAATCTTCGAATTTTCCCGAATTCTCGTGTTAAGATCATGAGCTCAATGGATGGTTGCTCCAAGCCTGAAATGCAATAATAATGGACAAATGACGTCGAAATAGCATCGGGAATGGACCAAAACTCTTCGTAAATGGGTATGTAAATGAGTCGAGAATTCGACTCATCACTTCCTTCCCAATCGATAGTGTATACTCGTGTATGTTTTATCTTGAAAGCGATGAGTATTAGGGTTACCCTATCATTGTATTTATATGCTTAGACAAAACCCTAATTCTCACAAGATAATCCCATCAAATATTTAGGAGATATTCCTAATTATTTGATGTATATCTTTCACAAATCGGTTGGAAGGATATTCGAAATCTTCTTGCCCAAGTAAGCTACGCCGCCTTCAATGCAGTTATTCATTCGAATATCTAATGCTCGATTAAGTCGCTTGCCAACTTCAACTTGACTAAAACTTCGCTGTCCAATATCTTCCGGGGAGATATCCTTGCGTCTGCTCCACGCTGTTCATGAGTACTAGGATATGGTCGAACTCCCCCTGGAATCCTGCTCGAACTGTCTAAGCTACGTTTTGCCTAATACATGCCACTCAAGGGAACATCAATCGCCCCCTTGGCATTTTGGCAAAACCAAATCTACTAGATAACTAAATCTATCTAACTATCTAGACAGTAAACCTCTTTGAGGGAAACAAAAATTGTCTCCTCCAAAATACTCCCCCTTTTTGCCACAAACTGGCAAGGGGTCCAATCCGAGTTCGAACAGCCAATCAAAACAGTGCCAGAACAAGCACACAAGTAGAAGAAAACAAGTTTAGAGAGTTCAGTTTTTCAGTGGACCTTAATCAGACGTTTCTTGAATTGAATCATCTTCCGAGGATGTAGCTTCAGATTCATCGTCACTAGGATAGCTGAGAGCCCGGGCAAGCCTGTTAATCCTTTGGCGCTGTTCTTTATCCACCGCGATGATGACATGAAGATCTTTGAGCAGCTTTCTCCTTTCATCCCGACCCATTCTCGCTCCCTCTCGATTGGACTCCGCAACATCTTTACCTTTCTTGCCCCCTCCTTTGAGATCATTCACATGACGTCCCTTATATAGCTTGTGGTCAATAGTGAACTTGCTGGGTGCCTTTGAAAGATGGTCGGACGAGGCCTTCAGATCAGGTGCTTGATGAATAATCAGCTCATATATCAGTGACGGAAAACAGATTTGATGCAGAGTTCTCTTAGATGTGGCATGATCAGCAATCTGTTTGAACATCACTCTGCCTAGGTTGAACTTTAGCTTATTTCCTATCTGATAGATGAGTTGAGCCATGTCCCAATTGACCGTGGAGCGATGGGTAGACGGCCTCCAGTTGAAGACATCAATGAAGAATAGCATGGAATAGAATGTAGAGAGGTCTGCTGTATGCACAACTGTCTCAGGTCTCCACTGAACTGAGCCTGCAGTGATGGTCTCTACCACCTTTTCAAAGTCTGATTCTTCATTATCTTCCATAGGGTCGTCCATAGAGAAGTACACATTGATTAGCTCAGGATTAATCTTGATCCTTCTCCCTCTAACAAAGAACACCCCAAACTCAGCTTCTCCAATGACCCCAAACCCAGGAGGAAGATTGACAATGGCCTCACGCACTAGCTGTTCGTTGAAAGGTTTGCACCTGTCCAACGTCCAAAACAAATCAGACTGTTTCAACACTTCAACTACCTCCTTGCCTTTATAACTTGACTCTTCCAGCAGCCTCTCAGGAATGATTTTCCTTTTCAGTACATAATTCCACTTCATAGCAGCCTCGCTGTTGACAAACCAAATTCCTTTCTTGACGACTCCTTCTGGACCTGTGTCAGAGTCAAGAGATGGGACTTCACAACTCCCAATATCTTCTGAGACGGGGACTGCTGCATTACGCTTCCTTTTCTTAGATGATCCGACTCCCCCTGCCCCACTGCCTATCTCACCATCCTTCTGAATTGGTTCCTTTGCAACCTTAGCAAAACAACCCTTTTCTTTTCCTTTCCCTTTGTCGCCTTCTTAAGCTTGATCAGAGGAACAAGGTCTTGGTCATCTTTTGGAATAGAGTCCTCCTTTGAGGCTGGCTTCACTGTATCCTCCTTTGAACAATCTTTCTTCAATTGATCGCAACAACGATCATCTTGGTCAACAACCAACTTCTTAAAAACAGCTGCTTCTGGAACTGCTCCAGTTTCACCTTCAGTTTGAACATTTTGTTCCATAGTTGGAACATATGCAGCTTTCTCAACAACAGACTCTTCTGCCCCAACCCCCTGGGCACGCAGAACTTCCTCTGTTTTTCCCAATCCTTGATCCTCTTTCAAATCCTCCATGACATCGTCGATGTCCTTGTACGTCTTCTATAATTCTTCATCCTTCTCCGTGGGATCTGCTCCTTCGACTGGGGCATCCTTTGATGCATTACCCTCTTCTGACGAATTTACCACCTTTGGCACAGTCTCTTTTTGCTTGCTGATGTTTTCACCTTCTGATCCTTCAGGAATTTCATCAGATCTATCACCAGCTGCCTCATTGATCACTAGCATCCTCTTCCATGAGGTCTCAATGAACTTTTCTTTTTCCTCATCGGACATAGCAATCTTCCGACCTCTAGAAGCATTAATCTGTGCTAGATATTTTTGGGTGAATCGCAGGCCCGCTTAATCTTCCTTCTGTGACCAGCCTTTGGAGGAACGTATCCGGAGGCAAAAATCTTTTCCCTCCATGTTGACGATCTTCCAGCCACTTTGTTGGATTCCCCATCCTCCACAGATTTGACGCTTTTATCACCAATAACAGAGCTACCGGCTTTGTCACCAACAGCCGCCTTAACAACAATCTCAACCTTACTAGAATCATCCCTACTCACATCACCACCAATCTCAGCCCTACTGGCTTCAACACCGACAACCGACTTAGTAACCTTCTCAACACCCGTACTCCCATCTCCTTTCAGCACACAATTTTCAACAGCAGAAATATTTGCAGAATCTTTAGGGACAGTAGGAAATACCTCAGATTGGGGACGGTCTTGCGTCGAGCCAACATCGACTGTATCCACCATGACCGTCTGAGAGATTTCAGCGGTTGCTTCTCCGCTAGACTTCTTTACGACATTCAGGGAATCAGTATTTGAGCGTAAAGGTGCCGCCTTTTTCCCTTTCGGAGCCTTGGTCATCGGAACACGGGGTTGCATGCTCTTTTTCTCTACGGACGAAGGACCGGACTTTGTCGACTTCCTCGTGTTCACCATTGCAATCGACCGGAAGCAAGATTTTGAAAAGGTGAGAGAGTGTAATCGGCAGATGACCTAGGGTTTTTGAAGAGAGACGATACTCAGAGCAACAAGTTTGATTTTTAAATCAAAATCTTTTCCAAAAACGAGTTTGACGCTTCAGCTTTCCAAAATTGTCAATTCCCGCATAAACCGGCAACCCAATAAAAAACTTTCTCATTCCAAAGCTATTGAGTCTTCTGTTCCAGCTCCCTTCCTTAGGTGATCAGTCCAACTGTTCAGCTGGAGATTCGACTATGACTGACCACCGTTGGATGCATTCAGTGATTAACACCACATAGATCCACATAGGATCTGGGTGTTCCACTCCGTAACCTGCCATAGGGGTTTACAAACGTCTTGGTATGCTTCAGAGTTATCATCTTCTGGTGCCCTTCATATTCATATTTTTTTGTTCGGCTCCAGGCATAATTCTGCGGGCATTGTACGAACTCCTTCCGTAACTGTGACACCTTCTGATTCAACAGTTTCCTGGGAAGGTTGTCAACATGGATTTGTGCGCATCTCCAATCAGACTTATCCATTCCCCCTCGCAGAAATCTATGTTGAGCGTTTGCACAGGCAAGAGCAACCGGTTGCTTGCCATGGTTCTCGTCTTTCACCGATCCCATCAGACCCATCCCAATGGTGTAGCAGTTTTTGGCATCCCTTCTTCCTTTCATCAGTGTATCGCCATTCTTGTCTAGGACAAGACATGAGTAGCTGGAGAATGACACATAGTGTCCATCGTCGTACAGTTGACTGATGCTGATAAGATTCCTTGTCAGTCCTTTGACAAGGAGGGTGTTCTTGAGTGCAGGGAGATCCGGAACCATCAATGTCCCACAGCCGATCACCTGACCCTTTCCACCATCCCCGAAGGTGACAAACCACATCTGCTCAATAGGTCTAATACGGGTAAGATATTGAGAGTTACCTGTCATGTGGGCGGAGCATCCGTTGTCGAAGATCCAACTGTCTTGCATTGTATAGTTTGAGGAGCAACAGGCCACCATGCAAACGGTTTGGTCTGCTTTTTGAACCCAGACTTGCTTCTGTCGCGGTATGGTCCGTTGTTGGTATGCACGTCATTCAGCAAGAAACAGGCGACACTTCAATTTGATGTGTCCCGTCTGGTGGCAGTACCAGCAAGTGCGCTGATCTATCTTTTGCATTTATGGTGAGAAGTCACGGTTCTGGACGGGTGATCCACGGGTCTTTCTACCGCTTGGTGTGCCATGAGTCTCCTTGTGATCAGCTCAGTTCTTTCCTTTGGACTGTTTCACCTTCTGTTCAGGCAGCTGATCTGTCTCTTGTTGAGCTTTGACAAAGGCAGTGCCTTTGGAGGTGCCTTCTTCCGTAAACCCCAAGCCTCGATGTCCAGACTCCATCCTCTGAGACCTGAGAATATCATTTAAGTTTTTAGTGCCAGAGTTGAGCATTCTTACCGACAGTTTGAGGTGATTGAGCTCCTTCTCAGTGTCTGCATGATCCATTCTTTCAGATTCAAGCTGGAGTTCCAACTGTTCGACCCTCCTGAGTTGGGACACCTCCTTGCGCTTCAGATCAGTGATGGTTTTCCTCAGACCTGCCATGCCGACTGGATGAGTCTCCCGATCTTTCTCCATGTTGAGTTTCAGAGTGGATACTGTACCCATGAGGTCTACGTTCTGAGCAAGCAGCCTAGTCCTTTCCCAATCCTTTTCTGTAGTGACGCTTGCAACTGTGTCATTTAGCTTCTTGTTGAAATTGATTAGTAGCAGCCACTTTTCATACAGATCTTTATATGCTTGAGCGAGGGACTCCTGTGTGAGTTCTTCATCATCACTATCTGAAAGGTATTCAGCTGGGAGTTCCGACTGAGATGGACCTATTTCACCGGTGCTGCTGCATTCACCCAGAGTTGTAACGAAGGCCACAAAGTTGGTGGTTTCACCTCCTCCTTTCTCTTCGTCTGACTCACTGTCGCTGAAGCTAGCGACCATTGCCTTCTT
Organism: Rhodiola kirilowii; assembly: GCA_033675215.1. Classification (NCBI taxonomy): domain Eukaryota; kingdom Viridiplantae; phylum Streptophyta; class Magnoliopsida; order Saxifragales; family Crassulaceae; genus Rhodiola; species Rhodiola kirilowii. The sequence goes on along the minus strand of CM066195.1, from coordinate 21,410,655 downwards.
CTTCATGAGGGTATTTGCACATTGTGAAGCAATATGACCGAAACCCCTGCATTCGTGGCACTGGATCTCTTCTTTTCCTTTGTCAGATGAGTCTTGTCTTGAATCACTGGACCTTGGCCTGCCAGATTTCCAGTTTCGGAAACCAGTTGATGAAGGCTGACCTTGTTCTGGACCATGTCTGTTGATCTTCCGCACCATTCTTCCAAAGTTCTGTGCTATCATAGCCAGTTGCTCAGTGGTGCAGCCAGCGTCCAGTTTGTCTTCTGTCATGTCTGCCTTGAGGGCGATTCCCTTCACATCTCCGGTTTGGAAATCATGATTGATCTCGTAGGTTCTGAGAGACCCCATCAGCTCGTCCAGCTTTAGTTTGGTAATGTCATGCATTTCCTCAATGGCTGTGACCTTCATGGCAAACCTCGGAGGGAGTGATCTCAAAACTTTGCTGGCCAACCTTTCTTCATCAATGGGTTTCCCTAGTGCAGACGCCTCGTTGGACAGTTCCAGAACTCTGGTGTTGTACTCAGTGATGGTTTCACTTTCCTTCATTTTCATTTCTTCAAACATGGTTGTGACAGTCTGCATGCGTGAGTTGTGAACCTTGTCCATGCTTTCAAAGGCTATTTGGAGGATGTCCCATGCTTCCTTAGCCACTTCACAGTTGATGATTAACTTCATGACGTTTTCATCTACTGCGGAGAAGATCGCATTCATGGCCTTTGAGTTTCCCATAGATGCTTTGTCCTCATCTTCTGTCCACAGAGCTTCTGGTTTTGTAATCGGTTCTCCAGTGAGGTTGTTCATTATGGGTTCAGTCCAAACTCTCAGGACTGTCTTCCAAGCCCTTTCGTCTAGTGATTTCAGAAACGATCTCATCACGGGCTTCCAGGTGGCATAGTTCGATCCTTCGAGCAGTGGAGGTCTGGTGATGCTTTGTCCTTCCTTCAGAGTCATCTTGAACAGTTCAGGATCCCACTCAGTGTGTCGAGTGTTCGCTCTGATACCAATTGAAATTATATCCCCTGTTCAAGCTAGTGTTCAAGGTTCAGTTGAGACAGACCTTGAACTCCTTTCACAACAGTTCAGCAAACAGACAAAAGCAGTAGAACTCACAGACTGATAACCCAGTTCGGCTCAACCTACTCTGGGGGGTTTCCCACACCCAAAAAAGGGACAGCAAATCTTTATTACGAGTATAGGGCTTACATAGGGACTTACACTTACACCTTGTAATTGCCTAACCTCAATACTCCATCTCTCAGATTTGCAACCGAGGTTCACCGCAATTCCCCTCGATCCCCTTCATTCAGACCTTCTGTCCGAACGTTCTCAATCTTCTCCTCGAAGCTCGGATGCTTTCTCTCGAAAGCTTGATCACCTTTTGTTTTGTGCTGCAGTTGAATCGCTTCAGGCAGTCTAAGTTGCACTTGAGCAGACTGCACTTGCACCGATGTATTTTCAATTAGAAAAATACAAACGGCCGTCGCTTTCTTCCTTCCCAATCGATAGTGTATACTCGTGTATGTTTGATCTAGAAAGCGATGAGTATTAGGGTTGCCCTAGCATTATATTTATATGCTTAGACGAAACCCTAATTCTCACAAGATAATCCCATCAATTATTTAGGAGATATTCCTAATTATTTGATGTATATCTTTCACAAATCGGTTGGAAGGATATTCGAAATCTTCTTGCCCAAGTAAGCTACGCCGCCTTCAATGTAGATATTCATTCGAATATCTAATGCTCGATTAAGTCGCTGGCCGACTTCAACTTGACGAAAATTTCGCTGTCCAATATCTTCCGGGGAGATATCCTTGCGTCTACTCCACGCTGTTCATGAGTACTAGGATATGGTCGAACTCCCCCAGAACTCCTGCTCGAACTCTCTAAGCTACGTTTTGCCAAATACATGCCACTCAAGGGAACATCAGAAGTCCCAAGTCCTTAGAGAGAAGAGAGCTTAACTCTCTTCTCTTCATTTTCAATACAAACACAATTTGCTCTCTACTTTATTCTTGAAAACCTTTACTTTCTTGCACTTGTTCTTGAGCTCCAAAACTCTTACTTTCCAGCAAGCACTCTTTACTTTACTTGTCTTGATTTGGAGCTCCTCCCCTTTACTTTCTTTGCACAAAAGCCACGGCGACTTGTATTCCTTGACATGAATACAAGTAGCTAAAGCTTTCCTTTTCATTTCCTTGTCAAAGCCACGGCTACTTGTATTCCTTGACATGAATACAAGTAGCTAAAGCTTTTCTTTACTTTTGTTGTCAAAGCTAAGGCTTCCTTTCCTTTTCTTGTTGCTCACGGTTACAAAAACTCCCGGTTACCTTTACTTTTCTTGTACTTGTCTTTACTTTTCTTGTTTTCCTTTACTTTTGTAAGTATGGTGCTTGTATTCCTTGACATGAATACAAGTAGCTAAAGCATATTCGGTCAAAGGGTGTTCATACTTGTGTATGCATCATGAGACTAGAACTTAATGCTATTTTGTGTGTCAATTAGTTCGGTGCCATTATTCGGTTGAACAACAAGGCTAAGTGGATGCATCGAAAGGGCAAAGCTTAGCTGAGTGGTTCAATCTTGATTAGACAACAAGGCTAAGTGGATGCATCGAAAGGGCAAAACTTAGCCAAGTAGTTTGATCTTCCTTAAGTCGCTTGGTTGTTCAGAAATGAGAGATCAAGTGACTGCACTTAGAACTAGAAGTCTATGCCTTGATTTTGGAGTAGATTGTGGTGTAAGTGCTAGAAATGGCCTTACTTTAGGGTTTAAGTCTTGAAAAGGAATAAACCCACACTTATGAACACAACGTAAGATCATTTGACGTCTATGATGGTTGTCTCACAAGTAGAGACCCTAGACTGAATATCTTTCGTCCTTACTTATCTGTCAATTACTTTCTGCACTTTACTTTTCAGCACTTTACATTTCAGTCTTTACTTTTCTGTCATTTACATTTCAGCACTTTTCTTTTCGCACTTTACTTTTAGTCTTTACTTTCAGCACTATACTTTTCAGTCATTTACTTTCAGTCTAAACCACTCAAACCCAACCTGTATTTACTTTAATTTTATTTCTTTTCAAAGAACAACTATTCCACACTAACTCTCTACTTACCGCTCTACTAATCCATAGTGAGCCACGAGTAGTGGACTATAAATGTAAATTTGGCAAAGCCTCAACGACGGGCTCTGTCAAATTTTGGCGCCGTTGCCGGGGATCAAACCCGGGTGATGAGTCGTAGTTGTACGACTATTTTATATGTTAAAACCCCGTCTCTTAGTGTTACCTGTATATTATTTCACTACATGTGTGTAGTTTTCTTTCTTAGGTGCACTCGGAGACCATGGAAAGAATACCGGCTAAAAGAAGCCATTTGAAGATGTTTGGCGCGGAAAGAAATGAAGTTCGAAGCACATTGGAGTTTTCGTCAGTGCAAACCGCGGAGGGCTGAAGAATTAGAGGCGCGGACGTCTTATGAATTTCCATAATTGTGAAGACGTCCGCGGGTCGTAAATCAAGAGACGTCCGCGCCCGCTAGCTGGCAGTCGAAATTTCCTAATTTTGAATTGCATTATTGGAAAGCCCAAAGAGAGAACAAATAAGCACGAAACCCTAGGCAACCAGACCTCGAATTTCAGAAGAGAAAAGAGACACGAAATAGAGTAGAGAACTCTCGGATTAGGGTTCCAATTGAAGAAAGCTTGGAGGATTATTCGACATCAGTATTTTCATGTCATCTTACTCAATTACGATTATGTATTCCATTGCGATGAGTAGCTAAACTCATACGTGTAGGCTAGAACTCGACATTGTGATGTTTTGACTTGAGACCTATATTTATCTTTATGTTTTGCGTTATATTACTATGCATTGTTTATGGATTTGATATGCTAGCATAAGTGGAACCCTAGCGGGGGAGCTTCTGTTAGTTTGTTAATTCCGATTATCACAGTTTACTAGCAACCTAGCGGGGATAGTAAACTAGGATACGAGTAATATACCACTAGGATTGACACCCTAGGACAACTTGTAGTGCAACCTAGCGGGGAGCTATAAGTTGTAAAACATTAGAAATCAAAACGGTTAGGTTAATGATTTAGTCTTGCGTCATAGCCGAGAGCTCTAGCTTGCACTTCTCTTTGATATTTGATACCCGAATTGTGTGACGATTGCCCTAGCGATCATTCTTGCTTACTTGCGTTATTTAATTGCTTGCATTCAAACCCCCCCCATTGTTACGTTTTTACTTAGTGAAACAGATTCTCAACCGATCTCTGTGGATACGACCCGACTTACCACTTGCTAGTCGAAAAAAGAAATATTATTTTTGCACAGGTACAACGACACCTGTCACCGGGTCACCCGCGTGACAGGCGGGAATACTTACCACTATACTACAACATAGTGAGCCACGAGTAGTGGACTATAAATGTAAATTTTGCAAAGCCTCAACGACGGGCTCTGTCAAATTTTGGCGCCGTTGCCGAGGAGTTGTGCATCGGAATAGTTATTCTATTTTGTTGTTCTTTATTTTTGTTTTATCCTACAGATCACAATGTCTTCCTACTACGGAAGCGAGCCTTGGTACGATGAGGAGTTTTCCCCACCATCTTTCCAACTTGAAGTCGGCGAGAAGATCATCAATCTTGAGCAATCCCGGGATGGAACATTGGACGAGTACTTGTCGTACTTCGATTCCATTGTGATGAGCTGCCCGCACCATGGATTCACCAACTTCGATCTTCTTCAAAGGTTTCTGATGGACCATATTTATATGATTCGTTAAGACAATTAAACCCACCAAACTAGACGCTTTATCTTGACAACTTTTACTTGTTGGTTTCACTTTTGTTCTACAGGCTATTTCAAGGAGTAAAGATGAAACGAGCTAAAATGGAGTTCTTAACGCTAAAAGTGAATCACAAGTCAGAACTGGCCATGCTCCGGCAGTACTCCGATCAAAGCCACAACTAAGTCCCAAGGACTTATTTCAACAAAGATCAAGAACACAAGTAAAATGCCAAGTCTAAGTTCCTCACCTTTTGATGTCAACTAAGAAGCAACCAAGAAGCAACCAAAGGGCAACCGGAGTCATATGGGAACCGATGGCTTTTGGAGGCAAAAGATCTCATTCCACTCAAACTCACTCCTCCTCTCCTCCTTTGCCACATGGGCGGCGGCTCATGGCTTCTTGCCACCTTGGCCGGCGGCTTTTGAAGCCTCCTCCCCCTAATGACATGTGGATGGCCTCTCCTCCACATCTCCTCCTTCCCTCCTACTCCCCTTTGCCTATAAATAGAACATTTCCTCCTCCTTTGTTCAATGTCCTTTGGTAGTCCCAAGTTCCATGTTCTAGTCCTTTGATCACTTGTAGTTTTAGTAGAAAATCTCACTACAATTCTTGTAAACACTTTCCTTTGAATCAAAATTCCCAAGTTTTTTCTTGAGTTCAAGTTTGTTCTTGAGTTTACTTTCAACAATCTTTACTTTCCTTGTCTTTACTTTCAAAAACCTTTACTTTCCTGTCTTTCAAAAACCTTTACTTTTCCAAGTACTTAGCTATGATATCCACCTCCATGGATATTCGTAGCTGATAAGTCGTAATTGTACGACTATTTTATATGTTAAAACCCCGTCTCTTAGTATTTGCCTGTATATTATTTCACTACCTGTGTGTAGTTTTCATTCTCAGGTGCATTCGGAGACCATGGAATGAATATCGGCTAAAGAGAGCATGTTAGAAGGTGTTTTGCGTCGAAGGAATAAAGTCAACAATGATTGAAGTCTGAGTCAAGGAATCACGCGGACGGCTTAAGGAGTTAAGGCGCGGAGGTCTTATTCATTACTGTAATTCAAGAGACGTCCGCGGATCACAAATTCAAGGGGCGTCCGTGCGGAATTTCCAGATGGCGTATTTCCTAAAATCAAAGAGCCAATCTTGGGAAGAAAAATAAAAAATGAAATCGAACAGCCATACTGGAAACGATGAGCCAATTTGGGGAAGAGAAAATCTGATTTCGAAGAGTCAATTGGAGAAGATAAAATACAAAGAAAGGGAAAAATCAAAGTGTCTTCTTTTTTGGCCAAGGCTTGGGTCCGTGGCTTTTGTTGGTGAAATTGAAAGTGAGATTTGGGGTTTGGCTGGGAGACACACGTGGAGGAGAGAAGTGGAGCGGCTGAGTTTCTTTGGCCGTGTGATTTGGAGGATTGAAGAAAACAGCAAAGTGTATTTCGGCCGTGTGAGGTTCAAAGGTTTGGAAGAGAAAAGTGTATTCAACATCAGTATTTTATTTTCATCTTACTCAATTACTTAATGATGTATTGCAATTTGATGAGTAGCTAAACTCATTTGTGTAGGCTAGAACTTGATATTGTGATGCTTTGATTTGAGACTCATACTGAATTTCTATGTTTTGCGCTATATTACTATGCATTGTTTATGGATTTGATATGCTAGCATGAGTGGAACCCTAGCGGGGGAGCTTTTGTTTGTGTGTTGATTTCAATTATCACAGTTTACTAGCAACCTAGCGGGGATAGTAAACTAGGACACAAGTAATATACCACTAGGATTGACACCCTAGGACAACTTGTAGTGCAACCTAGCGGGGAGCTCTAAGTTGTAAAACATTAGAAATCGAAACGGTTGGGTTAATGATTTAGTCTTGCATCACAGTCGAGAGTTCTAGTTTGCACTGTTCTTTGACATTTGATACTTATTACTTGAATTTGTGTGACAATTGCTCATCTTGACAAGTGATCATTGTTGCTTAATTGTGTTTATTTTTACTTGTTTGAAACCCCCCGTGTTACGTTCTTACTTAGTGAACAGATTCTCAACCGATCTCTGTGGATTCGACCCGACTTACCACTTGCTAGTCGGAATTATAAATGTTTTTGCACAGGTACAACGACACCTGCCAAAATGGCGCCGTTGCCGGGGATCGGTAATGAAGAATCTCACTAAGTTTTTTTTTCTTTTAGTTTTATTTTATTGTTTTTTGTCTTTGTTCTGTTTTATGGTTCGCTATGTATTCCTATTATAGTGAACCAGTTTATGACGACGATGTTGATCGAAGACTGCCACCCCCCAGAAATCAAAAATTTGTGAATGAGTATGCTCGACCTCGTGCAGCTAGATACGAGGATTATGAGGCTGAGTTGGATCGAGAATACCTCGGTGGAGGAAACCGCTATGGACAGTTACCTAGGCGTCGGGATTCGGGACACACTATGCGAGGTTATTATGCACCGTACAGTGATGAGGCACCTTGGAGCGTTAGGAGGGACGAGGACCCGATGAAGGAATTTAGAGAGGAAATGAGAAGCATGTTCAAGGAACTCACTCAAACGATTGACCAACAAGCTGAAGTCATTAACGAGCTAAAGGAGCAAGGGTCTCGAATTTCCAGCGACTTTTACAAAATGCGAGAAGAAGAGCTGAATGAAGATTCTACCTCAGTAGAGAACACGGACGCCTCTACAATTACCGCGCGGACGCCTGAAGAATTACCCCAAAATTAGGAGACGTCCGCGGAATATGAACAGGAGACGTCCGCGGGCTGCACTAATTCAGTTAAGGAAATTCCAGTTTCTAACACTCCTCTACTATTCCCAATGCAGGTGATAGCTCCTAAGGACCAAGCGATCGACAAAGAAGAGCTGGAAGATGAATTGGAGGCGAAGCATGAGCCGGAAGAACCAATGATGGAACACCCACTCGTCACGAGTCAACAAGCGCTGCCCGAAAAGTGTAAGGACCTAAGTACCTTCACAATAACACGTGATGTTGACTCTTACATTTTGCAGATGGGAGAGACAGCGCTAACGGTCCTCTTGCACTGATTTTGAGACAATCATTCCTCCTTGCCACCAAAACCAAGATTGACATGGGAACACGCTGGTTGTCACTTGCGTTTGGTGGCAAGAGATCAGATTTTTATACTTACGAGGATGATGACCGTCCATACACGAGGAAGAGACCGAGACATGGCACGTTTGGATGGAAACCAGGATGGAGAGAGACGAGAGCACTACTCGATGAGGGCTATGAGTATCACAAGAGCATTAAGAAGTTTGACATCACACGCCCTTGGGATCCTAACTTGTGATCCCTAAAGAGGTAATGTCCAGCCAAGGACGTAAAACAAAGGTGCTTACCGGGAGGCAACCCGGTGTTTTATTTCTATTTTACACATGTTATAGTGGAATTGGGAAGCTGATAATGCGCCTCAAGTGCATTTCTTTTTATTTCTGGTGTTTTCAGGCGATTAAACAAAGAAAAGAAATCTACATCAGTGCAGACCGCGCACGTCTTGACAGTTACATGCGCGGACGCCTTAACAATTATTGCATTTTCTTCAGACGTCCGTGGCAGAAAATCATGAAGACGTCCGCGGTGCTTTTTTTAAAGGGTTAAAATTGCAGAGCCCAGCACCACCACCAAATTATTAAGGGAGTACCAGTTCACTTCTTTTTATTTATTTTTATTTCAGTATGTTTTGTTGTCCATCTTATCTCTTGAGTTGTACCGTGAGGACACGGATGAATTTAAGTGTGGGGTGGGGGTGTTATAGAGTCAGTTGTGTGTCGTGTCTATTTTTAATTTTTTATGTCACATGTTGTGTGTCGTGATGAACTGATGATGCACTGCTATGCTTTTCTCATATGTCAAAAATCTCATTTCCAGCTTTTTATGACTATTGTGCTCATTTGACTAAAAATGCGAAATTTAAAAAAATTTCGATGCTTTGTTCTTGTGAGTTGTGATATGCAGGGATGTGGAGTTGACAGAAATGTCCTAGAAGGGTACGGCAAATTGCAGGAAGTTCTGAGTTTTTGGTTTTGATGATTGAGAAAAGCGGTGGAGGTTGACGCTTCACTAGCCTAGTCCTGAGAGTAGCTCCGTCACCAAGTAATTCAAGTATATTCATGCGTTCGCAGTGGTGGCGGGACAGAGAAAACGAACTGTCCATCTCTAGTCGGAGTAGCTGGGAATGGGTGGGTAACCCCTACCTTGCCTCATGCAGAAACGACGAGGATGAGAAATGAGCGGGACGCACTCCTATGCTGTTATTCGGAGGCTATGATTGGAGTGGTTCAAGGGCGCAAATGATTATGTGGACAAGAAACAAATTCAAAAGCCGAAGGCAAACCATCAAGTAAGAAGAGAATCAAAATTTGATTGATTCAAGCAAAGATGTGTCGTTTATCAAAGTCCATACAAGTTAAGGAATTCAAGGCTCAACGGAACGAAAGCAGTGAATGAATCACGTGTCAGAGAAAGCCGCCGACTCAATCAAAAGACCAAAACTCAGAAAAGAATGCAATGTCCGTGGTACCTATAGGGGACTATCTCCCAAACATCCAAGGTCGTTTGAATTGCAACTCGCGAGGTAACAAGTATCGGAAAATCTATCTTTACTCGCATTGTTAGAATCTTTAGCATGATAAGATGAATTGCTGGATTTCGGATTGAGATATAATGATTAGCATGACTAGTGCATTGTAATTCGTTCTGTGGCTTTGTTCTTGTTCGGGACGAACAAGTTCAAGTGTGGGGTAGTTTGATAATTCGTAATTGTACGACTATTTTATATGTTAAAACCCCATCTCTTAGTGTTTGCTTGTATATTATTTCATTACCTGTGTGTAGTTTTCATTCTCAAGTGCATTCGGAGACCATGGAAGGAATATCGGCTAAAGAGAGCATGTTAGAAGGTGTTTTGCGTCGAAGGAATAAAGTCAACAATGATTGAAGTCTGAGTCAAGGAATCACGCGGACGGCTTAAGGAGTTAAGGCGCGGAGGTCTTATTCATTACTGTAATTCAAGAGACGTCCGCGGATCACAAATTCAAGAGGCGTCCGTGCGGAATTTCCAGCTGGCGTATTTCCTAAAATCAAAGAGCCAATCTCGGGAAGAAAAATAAAAAATGAAATCAAACAGCCATACTGGAAACGATGAGCCAATTTGGGGAAGAGAAAATCTGATTTCGAAGAGTCAATTGGAGAAGATAAAATACAAAGAAAGGGAAAAATCAAAGTGTCTTCTTTTTTGGCCAAGGCTTGGGTCCGTGGCTTTTGTTGGTGAAATTGAAAGTGAGATTTGGGGTTTGGCTGGGATACACACGTGGAGGAGAGAAGTCGAGCGGCTGAGTTTCTTTGGCCGTGTGATTTGGAGGATTGAAGAAAATAGCAAAGTGTATTTTGGCCGTGTGAGGTTCGAAGGTTTGGAAGAGAAAAGTGTATTCAACATCAGTATTTTATTTTCATCTTACTCAATTACTTAATGATGTATTGCAATTCGATGAGTAGCTAAACTCATTTGTATAGGCTAGAACTTGATATTGTGATGCTTTGATTTGAGACTCATATTGAATTTCTATGTTTTGCGCTATATTACTATGCATTGTTTATGGATTTGATATGCTAGCATGAGTGGAACCCTAGCGGGGGAGCTTTTGTTTGTGTGTTGATTTCAATTATCACAGTTTACTAGCAACCTAGCGGGGATAGTAAACTAGGACACAAGTAATATACCACTAGGGTTGACACCCTAGGACAACTTGTAGTGCAACCTAGCGGGGAGCTCTAAGTTGTAAAACATTAGAAATCGAAACGGTTGGGTTAATGATTTAATCTTGCATCACAGTCGAGAGTTCTAGTTTGCACTGTTCTTTGACATTTGATACTTATTACTTGAATTTGTGTGACAATTGCTCATCTTGACAAGTGATCATTGTTGCTTAATTGTGTTTATTTTTACTTGTTCGAAACCCCCCAGTTACGTTCTTACTTAGTGAACAGATTCTCAACCGATCTCTATGGATTCGACCCGACTTACCACTTGCTAGTCGGAATTATAAATGTTTTTGCACAGGTACAACGACACCTGCCAGTAGCTAAACCCTTCATTCGGTTGAAGGGGTGTACTTGTATCATAAAATGTTTTAGACCGTACCCTTCTCTTAGTGCCTCTTTGTGTTCAACTTGTTCTATGTGCCATATATTAGGTCAGAATGCTATTGGTTGAGTGGATGCTCGAAAGAGCAAAGCTCTTCCATGGGTTCATGAACTTCCGTGGATAAGTGGAGGCTCAAAAGAGCACAGCTTATCTGTGGAATTCAACCTCGTTTAAACACCATTTGGTTGATCGGAAATGATTGATCAAATGGATGCACATAAGCTAAGATACTTCGAAAGGAGGAATTAGCCCAACTAGAACAAAAGTTCTATGTCTTGAAAAGGACTAGACGGTGTGGCAAGTCGAGTGCTAGAAATAGCCTTGATACATCTTTGAACACTTAGTATGATCATTAGAGGTCGATGATAAACGGACTATGATACAAGGCCCCTAAAACCGAATCTTTCCTTTAATTAAAACATCACCTGTAACTTTACTTTCAGTCCTATATCAACTGCTTACTTTCCTCAAGTCTTGTCCTTCAAGCATTTACTTTCCGCAATTTACTTTCCGCAAGTCTTGTCCTTCAAGCATTTACTTTCCGCAAGTCTTGTCCTTCAAGCATTTACTTTTCGCAAGTCTTGTCCTTCAAGCATTTACTTCCAGCACTTTACTTTTCAGTATTTACTTTCAGTCCTGTATTTACTTTCTTTACTTTCAGTCATTTACTTTTCAGTACTAAAATCACAACCAACCCACGTTACTTTCAGTACTAAAATCACAACCAACCCCCAACTGTCTTACTTTCCATTTTCGAAAGAACAACTATCCACTAATTCCCTTGGGTTCAACCCCTACTTACCGCTTTACTACCCAATAGTAAAGTCACGAGTAGCGGACTTATAAATTAATTTTGTACACATTGCCTCGCGACAAGGCAGTGCTGTCAAATTAGCGCCGTTGCCGGGGAATTAGCTATCGGATTAGTTGTTCTTTTTCTTTTTCTTTTAGTTCGATACATGATTCATAATGTTTTCCTGGATGATTCGGTATCTCCCCCAGTTTGGAGGTACCATCGGAGAAGACCATGTGGAACATGCCAAAAAATTCCATCACATCTGCAGTCGCATGAAACCTGAAAATGAGTTGATGGACCATAATTATACGAATAAAAAACACAGTTAAACCCACTAAATTAGACTGTTTGTCTATTTAACTTTTGCTTGTTAGTTCCGATATTTATCTACATGGCATTTTAGAGACTAGAGAGAATACACGCTAAGGAGGAGTTCTTATGGAGAAAAGATGTTACGAGTCATTCCGAGGTCAAGATCAGACGCCGACTGAAGAAATCTCAAGATCCTGACATGGAATCACTCAAAACAAATCAAACCGAAGAGCAATCAAAGTCAGTCTGGGGCCGAAATAGACCGATAGTTTTGTGAAAACATCACAAAACTCACACAAAACCTCCTCCTTCCCCTCCATGACCGACGGCTTTTGGAGAAGGTGAGCCATAGCGGAAGCTCTCCTCCCCTTACCTCCAACCGGCGGCTATGACCTTCCATGGAGCTTCCATGGAGATGTTGCCAAGTGTCTCCTCCTCCACCACATCCTCCTCTCCTCCATGGCTATAAATACATGCCTCCCCTCTCATTTGTATCCATCCCAAAATCACAAACACTTCTCTCTTTAGAAAATTGGCACTTTGTAAGTTTGGTTTTCAATATATAATACTCCTGTTGGTTCTTGAGTATTATAGTTTGGTCTTGAGTACTCCTGTTGGTTCTTGAGTACTCAAGCTTTTCTTTATTCTCGAGTACTCTTGTCGGTTCTTGAAGTACTCACCCCTTTCCCTTACTTACTGTCTTTCAAAAACCGTAAGTACTTAGCTATGGTATCCACCTCTATGGATATTCGTAGCTAAACTCTTCATTCGGTTGAAGGGGTGTACTTGTATCATAAAATGTTTTAGGCCATCTTTTTAGTGCCTCTTCTTTTTATTCAAAACTTGTTCTATGTGCCATATATTATGCCAGAACTTCCAAGGTTGAGTGGATGCTTGAAATGGCAAAACTCTTCCGTGGGGGTTTGTGAACATACTCGGGTAAGTGGATGCTTGAAATGGCAAAGCTTATCTGAGGAGTTCGACCTCTTTTAAACACCATTGGTTTTGATCGGAAATGACGGATCAATGGATGAACATAGGCTAGTATACCTTGAAATGGGGTGCTAGTCTAAATAGAACAAGTGCTCTACGACCTTGAAATGGGCTAGACAGTGTGTGCAAATCGAGCGCTTGAAATGGCCTTGATACACGTTTGAATACTTAGAAGGATCACTAAAGGTCAATGATAAATAGGCTATGATACAAAGCCCCCGAAACCGAATGCTTTCCTTAAATTCAAACACCACCTGCATTTACTTTCTTAGTATAAACTGCTCTATCAACTGCTCACCTTCCGGAGGACTTGCCAATCACGCATCACCCGCTGTAAGTCTTATACTTTTATTTTCAGTATTTACTTTTCTGTCGTTTACTTTTCCGCACTAAAAACCAAAAACAACCAAATAAACACTTACTTTTCCGCACTGAAATCTCAATCAACCTAAAACACGCTCCCTCGCTGTACAAATCCCTCAAAGAACAACTATCCCCCTAATTCCCTTGGGTTCGACCCCTACTTACCACTTGCTACCCAGTAGTAAGGTCACGAGTAGCGGAATATAAATTTGCTTTTGCACAGAGAACACCGCACCTTAACGACAGTGCGGTGGGCTCCGTCAAAACTGGCGCCGTTGCCGGGGAATTAGCAGATGGATAGTTGTTCTTTTTTCTGTTATACATAATCCGCCATGTCTTCCTACTACGAAAAGGAGCCTTGGAACGATGAGGAGTTTTTCTCGCTAGTCCGCGAAGAGATCATCAACATTAAGCAATCCCGGGACGAAACTTTGGACGAGTACTTGGCGTACTTTGACTCCATTGTGGCGAGCTGCCCGCACCATGGATTCACCAGATTCAATCTTATTCAAATATTTCTCGGTGGAATGATGCCACTTGAGCGGAAAAGACTTAATGATGTAGCAGGATGTTCACTCATGAAGTTAACCGTGGCTGAAGCCTAGCGCCTCATAAATGATTTGGCAAAGAACACAAAACAGGGTCAGTGGCACCAAACTGACGATAAGGCACCAACGATGGAAGTGGACTCAGTGCAGAACGAGCCCGACACCACACCCATTATGAGTTTGCCCGTAACAAAACCGAGAGAAGACATCAGTACAAGGGCAGTAATGGATATGGAGGCGACTCTAAAGGAGCCAATATTGGAGCCCACAGAGCCGACAAAGGATGAGGACTCTTGGATGACCGAAGAAGAACTGCCCAAATCTGGCCCGGTCCTCATCACCAATCTGCCCAAGGTAGTCCTGGCCCTACTTGACGAGCCAAATGAAGTCCCGGACCTCACTAAAGAAGCACCCGAGGAAGTCCCGGACTTCACTACCAAACCAGCCGAGACATACCTGGACCTCACTGCCAAAATGACCGAGAAAATCACGGCAGGCCCAGTCCTCACTGAAGAGCTGCTCGAGAAAGGCCATGTCCTTATGGCCGAGAAGCCCTTACTTAACCCTTCATGTTCTATAAAGATCACAGCCACCAGAGATGAGATGATCGATGCAGTGCTAGGCGAGTTGGAGGAGAAGCATGAGCCAAAACAATCAACGCAGGAGCTCCCACTCGTCACAAGCCAAGAAGAGCCTCCTGAAAGGTGTAAGGACCAAGGACGACCAATCATCTCTGCCACAAAGAAGAGGGTTAGCAAGGGCGCATACTTGAGGTCGCTTGGCAAAAGACTGAACTTCCAAAACTGCAAAAGTGCCGACCGTTCATACATGAAAAAGCGACAAAGGCATGGCCCAAAGGAATGGAAGCCGGGAAAGAGGAACAAGAAAGCTCGACTTGATGGACCAGCAGCTATGGTCAAGGAGTCCCCGCCTTCTCGGGGATATGTGAAGAAGAAGCCTCCGGATCAAGGGAGAGCAGAACTGAGCCCGCTGCCATATGTGTTCTTTGGGCGGAGAAAAAGAGCTGCCAAGAAGAAGTTCGACCTCAAGCACCCATGGGATCCCTACTTATAAACCAGGAGTGAGGTAGCGTCAAGCCAACGACGTTAAACAAAGGCACTGGTCGGGAGGTAACCCGACACCTATCTTACTTTCTGTCTTTTATTTTTCTGTCATTTAGTTTTTTCCGTAAGTCGCTCTCACCCACTTGGTGCATAGAAGAAATGACTATTCAGGAATCGGACTTGGGTGCAATATTAAACCAGCCAGGCCTACGCTAAGAGTTCAAGGCCCCAGCAGAACTCCCTCGATTATCCAGCCTCGAGCCATGTCATTCGACACTTTAAAGGGAGTTCTGTTCTTCCCTTTTCCTTAATGTCATTTCTTTCTCGTACAATATCTGCTTGCATGGCTTTTGAACTAAGTTGTGCTGAAAGGCACGCCTTCGTTCAAAAGTGTGGGGTGAGATCCACCTTTGTAAATAAATAACATGTTTTTCCTTTTCCCTTAATAATTATCTTTTTGAAAATATGAACTTAAGAATGTGAAAAAGATAGATCATAATTCATGCATTAACCTTGTGAAAATTCAACTGTTTAAAAACTTAGAATGTAACTTCTCATTTGTCCCTTTGTGCTGAGATAAACTAGGGATGTGGAGTTGACATAAACTGCCCTAGAGAGGCATGGCAAGCAATCGAAGGACTGAATTTCGCTATATGGTTTTCGAAGTCAGTGGAGGCTGCACTTCGGGTTTTAGTGAAGATTGAAGTCATCTCCGCCATGCAGTGTTTATGCAAAAAGAAAAAAGGCGATGACGGGAATCAGACCGTCCTATCTCTAGTCAAAGTAGCCGAGAAAATAGATGAGCGACCCTCATCTTGACCCACGCGAAACGGCAAGGATGAGAGGAGCGGGGAGGTATTTCCATAGGCTTGCGGGCGATGATTGGACCTCCCAAAAAGGCTTGAGAAAATGGACTAGCAAGTCACAAAGAAGC
This sequence comes from Rhodiola kirilowii, assembly GCA_033675215.1. NCBI lineage: Eukaryota > Viridiplantae > Streptophyta > Magnoliopsida > Saxifragales > Crassulaceae > Rhodiola > Rhodiola kirilowii. The sequence continues at coordinate 21,394,675 of CM066195.1, read as the reverse complement.
AAAAAGCTCAAAGAAGCAAATCAAGAGGCCAAAGGCCCAAAATTGTGAAGGTTTTAACCGAACAAAAAGTGAAGTACTCAAAGAGTCAAATCAAAGGCCAAAGGCCGATTCACTGCAAAAGCTGTCCCTCGCCAAAAGAAAATCAAAGACCAAACCATTGAAACCCGAACCAAATCACGTGCTAGAGAAAGCTACAAGGAAACCATATAGTGCGAGACGGTCCCGAGGTTGCAGTCCAGGAGCCTGAAAAGGGCTATCTCCCGAAACATCCAAAATAATTTGCATCTCAGCACGGAGGTACAAGTATCAAGTTTCTTCTATTTATTTACACAGTTCAATTTGGTAATAAGTAAGTAATGCATGAATTAGGATAAATCGAGTCCCACAGTCTAACTTTCATATTTTAAAAGTTTACTTAGTGCCGCCCTTTAACAGCATTGTTCGGGACGAACAACTAAAAGTGTGGGGTGATCTGATGGACCATAATTATACGAATCAAAAACATAGTTAAACCCACTAAATTAGACTGTTTGTCTATTTAACTTTTGCTTGTTAGTTCTGATATTTATCTACAGGGCATTTTAGAGACTAGAGAGAATACACGCTAAGGAGGAGTTCTTACGCAGAAAAGATGTTACGAGTCATTCCGAGGTCAAGATCAGACGCCGACTGAAGAAATCTCAAGATCCTGACATGGAATCACTCAAAACAAATCAAACCGAAGAGCAATCAAAGTCAGTCCGGGGCCGAAATAGACCGATAGTTTTGTGAAAACAGCACAAAACTCACACAAAACCTCCTCCTTCCCCTCCATGACCGGCGGCTTTTGGAGAAGGTGAGCCATGGAGGAAGCTCTCCTCCTCCCCTTACCTCCAACCGGCGGCTATGACCTTCCATGGAGCTTCCATGGAGATGTTGCCAAGTGTCTCCTCCTCCACCACATCATCCTCTCCTCCATGGCTATAAATACATGCCTCCCCTCTCATTTGTATCCATCCCAAAATCACAAACACTTCTCTCTCTAGAAAATTGGCACTTTGTAAGTTTGGTTTTCAATATATAATACTCCTGTTGGTTCTTGAGTATTATAGTTCGGTCTTGAGTACTCCTGTTGGTTCTTGAGTACTCAAGCTTTTCTTTATTCTCGAGTACTCTTGTCGGTTCTTGAAGTACTCACCCCTTTCCCTTACTTACTGTCTTTCAAAAACCGTAAGTACTTAGCTATGGTATCCACCTCTATGGATATTCGTAGCTAAACTCTTCATTCGATTGAAGGGGTATACTTGTATCATAAAATGTTTTAGGCCATCTTTTTAGTGCCTCTTCTTTTTATTCAAAACTTGTTCTATGTGCCATATATTAGGCCAGAACTTCCAAGGTTGAGTGGATGCTTGAAATGGCAAAACTCTTCCGTGGGTGTTTGTGAACATACTCGGGTAAGTGGATGCTTGAAATGGCAAAGCTTATCTGAGGAGTTCGACCTCTTTTAAACACCAAAGGTTTTGATCGGAAATGACGGATCAATGGATGCACATAGGCTAGTATACCTTGAAATGGGATGCACAAGTGCTCTACGACCTTGAAATGGGCTAGACAGTGTGTGCAAATCGAGCGCTTGAAATGTCCTTGATACACGTTTGAATACTTAGAAGGATCACTAAAGGTCAATGATAAACAGGCTATGATACAAAGCCCCCGAAACCGAATGCTTTCCTTAAATTCAAACACCACCTGCATTTACTTTCTTAGTATAAACTGCTCTATCAACTGCTCACCTTCCGGAGGACTTGCCAATCACGCATCACCCGCTGTAAGTCTTCTACTTTTATTTTCAGTATTTACTTTTCTGTCATTTACTTTTTCGCACTAAAAACCAAAAACAACCAAATAAACACTTACTTTTCCGCACTGAAATCTCAATCAACCTAAAACACGATCCCTTGCTGTACAAATCCCTCAAAGAACGACTATCCCCCTAATTCCCTTGGGTTCGACCCCTACTTACCACTTGCTACCCAGTAGTAAGGTCACGAGTAGCGGAATATAAATTTGCTTTTGCACAGAGAACACCGCACCTTAACGACAGTGCGGTGGGCTCCGTCACGAGTCCTTAGAGGAGTTTAAATTAAAATGCTTGAAGTTTTCATTAATTGAGTCCGCAATAGTCTGGTATTACTCATCGGATTCAGATTGTCCAGACTATTATGAGGACCTACGTGCCAAATTCCTAAAAGAATTCTCCTCGCCATTTCTCCGACTTGAAACCCGCAAGGAAATCTGCACCCTTAAGCAATCCCGGGACGAAACATTGGACGAGTACTTATCGTACTTCGATTCCATTGTGGCGAGCTGCCCGCACCATGGATTCACAAATGTGTTCCTTCTTCAAAGGTCTTGGCGGAATGCTGCCGCATGAGTGGAAAAGGCTCAATGTTATAGTGGGAGGCTCGGACATGAAGTTAACAGTGACTGAAATCTGGGCCGTCATAGATGATTTGGCAGAGAGCACAAAACGAGGGCCGATGCACCAAATTGATAATAAAGCGCCAATGGTGGAAGAGGACTCAGTGCAAAATGAGCCCGGCACCACACCCATTGCAAGCTTGCCCGCAGCAAACCTGGAAGAAGACATCAGTACAAGGGCAGTAATGGACGTGGAGGCGGCTCTGAAGGAGCCAACATTGGAGCCCACGAAGCTGACAGAGGATGAGGACGCATGGATAACTGAAGAAGTGCCGGCCGAGCCATTCAAACCGGTCCTCACTACCGAAGCGGCCGAGGAAATCAAAGCATACCCAATCCTCACTATCAAAGCACCCGAGGCAGGCCCAGTCCTCATTATCAATCAGTCCGAGAAAGACCTGGCCCTTGTGGTGGAAGTCCCCCAACTTGTCCCCTCGGTTTGTATGCGGATCACAGCCCCTGAAGATGAAGTGATCAATGATGAGGTGCAAGGCGAGTTGGAGGAGAAGCTTGAGCTCGAGAAGCCGACAATGGAGCACTCACTCACCACGAGCCCGGAAAACTCACTCGTTCTAGGACGACCATTCGTAGCTGCCACAAAGAAGAGGCTTGGCATGGGAACAAGCTCAAGGTCGCTCGTGTTCAATGGCGCAATACTAAACTTCCAGAATTGCAAAGGTGCCACCCATTCAAACATGAAGAAACGGCCAAGACATGGGCCAAAGGAATGGAAACCCGGAAGGAGAAGCAAGAGAGCTCGACTTGATGGACCAGTAGCTATGGTCAAGGAGTCCTCGCCTTCTCGGGGATATGTGAAAAAGAAGCCTCCGGATCAAGGGAGAGCAGAACTGAGCCTGCTGCCATATGTGTTCTTTGGGCAAATCAAAAAAGCTGCCGAGAAGAAGTTCGACCTCAAGCACCCATGGGATCCCTACTTATGATCCATGAGTGAGGTATCATCGAGCTAACGACGTTAAACAAATGCACTGCTCGGGTGGTAACCCGACATCTATCTTACTTTCAGTCATTTTATTTTATGTCATTTAGTTTTTGTCTTAAGTCATTCTCACCTTTCCTGTATATATTTGCTTGCATGACTTTTGAACTAAGTCGTGCTGTGAGGCACACCTTCGTTCAAAAGTGTGGGGTGAGAACTTCCTTTGTATATAGTTAATTAACATGCTTTCTTTTTTCCTTTTCCCTTAATATTATCTTTTTGAAAATATGAACTTGAGAATGTGAAAAAGATAGATCATAATTCATGCATTTACCTTGTGAAATCTCAACTGTTTAAAAACTTAGGATGTAACTTCTCATTTGTCCCTTTGTGCTGAGATATACAGGGGATGTGGAGTTGATATAAAATGCCCTAGAGAGGCTTGGCAAGCACTCGAAGGATCGGATTTCACTATATGGTTTACGAAGTCAGTATAGGCTGCACTTCGGGTTTCAATGGAGATTAGAGTCATCTCCGCCATGCAGCGTTTATGCAAGAGGCGGGATGGGAATCAAACCGTCCTATCTCTAGTCCTAGTAGCCGGGAAAATAGATGAGCGACCCTCATCTTGACCCGCGCGAAACGGCGAGGATGAGAAAGAGCGGGGAGGTATTTCCATATGCTCGCGGGCGATGATTGGACCTCCCAAAAAGGCTGAGAAAGTGGACAAACAAGTCACAAAGAAGCAAAGCTCTAAGAAGCAAATCAAAGGCCGAAGGCCCAAAATTGTGAAGGTTTTAACCGAACAAAAGTGAAGAAGCTCCAATTCAAAATCAAAGGCCGAAGGCCAATTCACTTCAAAAGCTGTCCCTCACCAAAAGGAAATCAAAGAACTCAACTCATTGAAACCCGAATCAAGTCACGTGCTAGAAAAAGCTACAAGAAAACCATATAGTGCGAATCGGTCCCGAGGATGCAGTCCAGGAGCTTGAAAAGGGCTATCTCCCAAATCATCCGAATTAATTTGCATCTCGGCTCGAAGGTACAAGTATCAAGTTTCTTCTATTTATTTACACGGTTTAGATTGGTAACAAATAAGTACTGCATGAGTTAGGATAAGTCTAGTCCCACATTCTCACTTTCCTATTTAAAGTTTTTACTTGGATTGTGTGTGCATCTCTTAAATAGCATTGTTCGGGATGAACAAGTATAAGTGTGGGGTGATCTGATGGACCATATTTATATGATTCGTTAAGACAATTAAACCCACCAAACTAGACGCTTTATCTTGACAACTTTTACTTGTTAGTTTCACTTTTGTTCTACAGGCTATTTCAAGGAGTAAAGATGAAATGAGCTAAAATGGAGTTCTTAACGCTGAAAGTGATTCACAAGTCAGAACTGGCCATGCTCCGGCAGTACTCCGATCAAAGCCACAACTAAGTCCCAAGGACTTATTTCAACAAAGATCAAGAACACAAGTAAAATGCCAAGTCTAAGTTCCTCACCTTTTGATGTCAACTAAGAAGCAACCAAGAAGCAACCAAAGGGCAACCAAAGGGCAACCGGAGTCATATGGGAACCGATGGCTTTTGGAGGCAAAAGATCTCATTCCACTCAAACTCACTCCTCCTCTCCTCCTTTGCCACATGGGCGGCGGCTCATGGCTTCTTGCCACCTTGGCCGGTGGCTTTTGAAGCCTCCTCCCCCCTCTTGACATGTGGATGGCCTCTCCTCCACATCTCCTCCTTCCCTCCTACTCCCCTTTGCCTATAAATAGAACATCTCCTCCTCCTTTATTCAATGTCCTTTGGTAGTCCCAAGTTCCATCTTCTACTCCTTTGATCACTTGTAGTTTTAGTAGAAAATCTCACTACAATCCTTGTAAACACTTTCCTTTGAATCAAAAGTCCCAAGTTTGTTCTTGAGTTTAAGTTTGTTCTTGAGTTTACTTTCAACAATCTTTACTTTCCTTGTCTTTACTTTCAAAAACCTTTACTTTCTATCTTTCAAAAACCTTTACTTTTCCAAGTACTTAGCTATGATATCCACCTCCATGGATATTTGTAGCTAAACCCTTCATTTGGTTGAAGGGGTGTACTTGTATCATAAAATGTTTTCGACCCTTCTCTTAGTGCCTCTTTGTGTTCAACTTGTTCTATGTGCCATATAATAAGTCAGAATGCTATTGGTTGAGTGGATGCTCGAAAGAGCAAAGCTCTTCCATGGGTTCGTGAACTTCCGTGGATAAGTGGAGGCTCGAAAGAGCACAGCTTATCTGTGGAATTCAACCTCGTTTAAACACCATTGGGTTGATCGGAAATGATTGATCAAATGGATGCACATAAGCTAAGATACTTCAAAAGGAGGAATTAGCCCAACTAGAACAAGAGTTCTATGTCTTGAAAAGGACTAGACGGTGTGGCAAGTCGAGTGCTAGAAATAGCCTTGATACATCTTTGAACACTTAGTATGATCATTAGAGGTCGATGATAAACGGACTATGATACAAGGCCCCTAAAACCGAATCTTTCCTTTAATTAAAACATCACCTGTAACTTTACTTTCAGTCCTATATCAACTGCTTACTTTCCGCAAGTCTTGTCCTTCAATCATTTACTTTCCGCAATTTACTTTCCGCAAGTCTTGTTCTTCAAGCATTTACTTTCCGCAAGTCTTGTCCTTCAAGCATTTACTTTCCGCAAGTCTTGTCCTTCAAGCATTTACTTTCCGCAGTTTACTTTCCGCAAGTCTTGTCCTTCAAGCATTTACTTTTCGCAAGTCTTGTCCTTCAAGCACTTACTTCCAGCACTTTACTTTTCAGTATTTACTTTCAGTCATGTATTTACTTTCTTTACTTTCAGTCACTTACTTTTCAGTACTAAAATCACAACCAACCCACGTTACTTTCAGTACTAAAATCACAACCAACCCCCAACTGTCTTACTTTCCATTTTCGAAAGAACAACTATCCACTAATTCCCTTGGGTTCAACCCCTACTTACCGCTTTACTACCCAATAGTAAAGTCACGAGTAGCGGACTTATAAATTAATTTTGTACACATTGCCTCACGACAAGGCAGTGCTGTCAGTTTCTCGGTGGGATGATGCCACATGAGTGGAATTGGCTAAATGATGCAGTGGGAGGCTCGGCGAATAACTTAGACATGGATGATCTTTGGAACTTGATAGATGATTTGGCCGAGAGGTCAAGGCAAGATCAGGCCATGCGACTCGAAGAACTGGACAACATGGTGCACCAATTCAAGACCGAAACCGAATCATGGGTGGCTCAAAATGAGGCTGCATATCGGGTAAATGAGATGCTCAACATGAAGCCAAGGGTCAGTGAGGAAGAGCTTACATTGGAGCCTATGGAGCCAGCGGCCGAGGAAATCAAGGCAGGCCCGGTCCTCGCGCTCGGAGCACCCGAGACATGCCGGATCCTCAATGCCGAACTGCCCAAGTCAACCCCGGTCCTCACTACCGAGCTGCCCAAAACAGACCCGGTCCTCAATGTCGAACAAATCAAACCAGGCCCGGTCCTTGCGCTCGGAGCACCCGAGGAAGTCCTGGACCTCAATGTCGGGCTGGTTGAGACAAACTAGGACGCGCCCGAGCTGACCGAGACAGACCAGGAAGCGCCCGAGCTGGCCGAGACATGTCTGGTCCTCACGGATGGGCTGGTCGAGAAAGGCCCGGACCTTATGGCCAAGAAACCCCAACTTAACCCTTTATGTTTTATGCAGATCATAGCCACCGAAGAGCATGTAGTCAATTATGATGCAGTGCAAGGGGAGTTGGAGGCAAATCAAGAGCAAGAAAAGCCAATGATGGAGCGCTCATTCACCATGACTCAACAAAGCGGCTCGGAAAACTCACTTGTTCCAATACAACCCATCTTCGCTGCCACAAAGAAGAAGCTTGGCAGGGGCGCATGCTTGATGTCGCCTACACTTGATGGCAAAATGCTGAACTTCCAAACTTGCAAAGGTGCCAACCATTTGAACATGAAGAAGCGACAAAGACATGGCCCAAAAGAATGGAAGCCGGGATGGAGTAGCAAGAGACCACGGCTCAATGGACCAGCAGCTATGGCCAAGGAGCCCTCATCTTCTCGGCTGTATGTGGAAAAGAACCCGCCGGACCAATGGAGACTATAACCGAGCACATCACTCCATTCTTTCTTTGGGCGGAGCAAAAGGGCAGCCGAGAAGAAGTTCGACCTCAAGTGCCCATGGGATCCCAACTTATGATCCATGAGTGAGGTACCGTCGAGCCAATGACGTTAAACAAAGGCACTTGCCGGGAGGTAACCCGGCATATTTTTCATTTGTTACAGTTTTTATGTTTATGTCGTTTCTTTTCATACTCACCCCTTTGTATTTGGGAAAGGAATGTTTATCTTATGCAGGGAACATATGCTCAACATGCGTGCGCATGCTTTGTAACATACGAGCACATGAAACGAGCATAACCAGGCCGCAACCGGGAATGACCGGCTCGCGCCCGAGGAAATTGCTAGTACCCGGGCCGCAACCGAGAGAACCAAGTCCCAACCGGACCCCCTCGAACATCAACCGAATCTGGCCGGGCCAGGCCTTGTCGTTTGCTCCTATGGCATTGACTTAGCAACGACACCATAAAGGGAGTTCTCTTCGTTCCTAACTCTTCATGTCATTTCCTTTCCATTGTTAAAATTATTTTTGTGTTTTGAACTAAGTCATTCCGAGAGGAATGGCTTTGTTCAAAAGTGTGGGGGTGATTCTTTGCACATATTAGTCTGCATGTTTTCTTTTCCTTAAAATTTTTATTTTTTGAAACTTTTTGAAAATACATACTTTCATGATGTGAAAATAGATAGACCCGGTTTCATGCATTTCCTTGTGAAAACTTAATTGTGTAAAAACATGTGTATTTAACTTTCTACTTGTCCTTGTGTGCTGAGATAATGTAGGATGTGGAGTTGAAAGAAATGCCCTAGAGAGGATTGACAAGCACTCAAGGGACCGGATCCTTACTTTATGGTTATGTGAAGATTGTGGAGGCTAGCACTTCGGGCTTCTTGGTGAAGAGTGGACTCCGCCATGCTGCGTCTATGCAAGAGGCGGGACGGGAATCAAACCGTCCATTCTCTAGTCCAAAGTAGTCGGGAAAAGAGATGAGCGACCCTCATCTTGACCCGCGCGAAAAGGGCAAGGATGAGAAAGAGCGGAGAGGTATTTCCATATGCTCTCGGGCGATGATTGGACCTCCCAAAAGTGAAGGAAAAAAATGGACATGCAAATTCTCATCAAAGGAGCAAAGCTCAAAGAAAGAAAAATCAGCCAAAATGGTGAAACCAAACCGAAGCAAAAAAGTGAAGTACTCAAAGAGTCATATCAAATGCGAAAGGACAAAATCACTACAAAAAGCTGTCCTTCCAAAGAAATTCAAAGAGCTCAACCCAATTTGCCCGAACCAATCACGTGCTAGAAGAAGCAAGTAGCATAACCATATAGTATGAATTCAGATCCGAGAGTGCAGTTCAAGGGCCTAAAAGGACTATCTCCCACTCATCAAAATTAATATGCATCTCGGCTCAAAGGTAACAAGTATCTAGTTACTTCCTTGTTTGAGCACAATTTCGTTTGGAAGCAAGTAAGTTATGCTTGAAAAGGTGAAGTCTAGTTTTGCATCTCACATTCACATTTAGGACTTAGGGTGTTGTCGTTCCTCTTTTGACTAGACTTTTTCGGGACGAACAAGAGTAAGTGTGGGGGTATTTGATGGGACGTATTTATACGATTCATCAAGTACTACTAAACCCACCATAAACGACATTTGGTGATACGAACATATGCTTGTTAATGTCGTTTTGTGTATATAGGCATTTTGGAGTCTAAAGAGGAAACACGCTTAAAAAGGGAGATTTGTGCCCAAAATCATGCCAAGTCATTTCTGGCCGAGAAGTCCCAGTCCAAGCCCGAGAAACTTCAGCCGGGTCTGAAGAAATGATCGCCCAGGCCGCGCCCAGCGCACCAGTCGAGCTGTCTAGCACTGAATTCAAGTCGCTCGGGAAAACGAGCTGATCTGACAAATCCACCTCAAGCAAAGTGATCAAAATGGCAAATAAGGTGGACAATGTCGGAAAACTAAGAAGAACGCCCGAGCAGATTGGCAGTTGGCCCAATTCCAAAGGTCTCGCACGCGCTGATAGGCACCGAAACCAAGTCGCTCGACCAAGTTGTTTGAAAAGCCCAACAACCCGGACAATCTCACTTCCCAGACAAAACGCCCGAGTGGAACCAGCTCAAGCCCGATCAAGGCCAAACTAGGGCAATTCCGGCCGTTTTGGGATTTCGACCATGCTCCGGGCAGAATCTGGCCAAACATCCTTCTTGAGATCGGTTTGTATGGACATTGTCGTTCCAAATCAGTGGTCCAATAGGAAAGAGCCTCCGGCCAAAATTCCGGCCAGATTCCAGTCAACTCCGGCCAAACTCCGATCAAGCTCCGATCAAACTCCGATCAAGCTCAGGCCAAGCACAACCAAGTCCAACCAAGTTCCGGCCAAGAAGTTCCAACCAAGAACCGAATTCCCAATATTCCGGTTGGCTTCTACTATTCACTTCAGTTTAGTTTTGGAGTTCGGTTGACCTCTTCTATTCAAGTCCGGTTGGCCTCATCTAGTCCAAGATTAGTTGCCCTTTGGATGAAGCCAAGCTCAAGTCGGTTGGCTCAAGCATGTGCAAGGCAAGTGGGATGGCTTTTGGAAGAGACAAACTCAAGTGGCTTGCTTTTGGGATATTTCTTCAAACCAAAGCTTATCTTCTCCTCCCTAAACCGACTTCCCTTGCCTATAAATAGAGGGCTTGCCTCATGTAATGGGTGTGCTTCGAAGTCCCAAGTCCTTAGAGAGAAGAGAGCTTAACTCTCTTCTCTTCATTTTCAATACAAACACAATTTGCTCTCTACTTTGTTCTTAAAAACCTTTACTTTCTTGCACTAGTTCTTGAAAACCTTTACTTTCTTGCACTAGTTCTTGAAAACCTTTACTTTCTTGCACTTGTTCTTGAGCTCCAAAGCTCTTACTTTCCAGCAAGCACTCTTTACTTTACTTGTCTTGATTTGGAGCTCCTCTCCTTTAATTTCTTTGCACAAAAGCCACGGCTACTTGTATTCCTTGACATGAATACAAGTAGCTAAAGCTTTCCTTTTCATTTCCTTGTCAAAGCCACGGCTACTTGTATTCCTTGACACGAATACAAGTAGATAAGGCTTTTCTTTACTTTTGTTGTCAAAGCTAAGGCTTCCTTTCCTTTTCTTGTTGCTCACGGTTACAAAAACTCACGGTTACCTTTACTTTTCTTGTACTTGTCTTTAGTTGTCTTGTTTTCCTTTACTTTTGTAAGTATGGTGCTTGTATTCCTTGACATGAATACAAGTAGCTAAAGCATATTCGGTCAAAGGGTGTTCATACTTGTGTATGCATCTTGAGACTAGAACTTAATGCTATTTTGTGTGTCAACTAGTTCGGTGCCATTATTCGGTTGAACAACAAGGCTAAGTGGATGCATCGAAAGGGCAAAGCTTAGCCGAGTGGTTCAATCTTGATTAGACAACAAGGCTAAGTGGATGCATCGAAAGGGAAAAACTTAGCCGAGTAGTTTGATCTTCCTTAAGTCGCTTGGTTGATCAGAAATGAGAGATCAAGTGGCTGCACTTAGAACTAGAAGTCTATGTCTTGATTTTGGAGTAGATTGTGGTGTAAGTGCTAGAAATGGCCTTACTTTAGGGTTTAAGTCTTGAAAAGGAATAAACCCACACTTATGAACACAAAGTAAGATCATTTGACGTCTATGATGGTTGTCTCACAAGTAGAGACCCTAGACTGAATATCTTTCGTCCTTACTTATCTGTCAATTACTTTCTGCACTTTACTTTTCAACACTTTACATTTCAGTCTTTACTTTTCTGTCATTTACATTTTAGCACTTTACTTTCAGTCTTTACTTTCAGCACTTTACTTTTCAGTCATTTACTTTCAGTCTAAACCACTCAAACCCAACCTGTATTTACTTTAATTTTCTTTCTTTTCAAAGAACAACTATTCCACACTGACTCTCTTGGGTTCGACCCCTACTTACCGCTCTACTAATCCATAGTGCGCCACGAGTAGTGGACTATAAATGTAAATTTTGCAAAGCCTCAACGACGGGCTCTGCCACACGAGGTCACCTCAACCGCATTAGTAACTTCCGAATTGTAAGGATCTAGAATTTTTACCTCTTCGTTGCTAGTTGGGACTTCTTTGGTGTGCTCCTTCTTTGTGATCTTGACAAACACTTGCTTCAATTCTTTGTGTCGATCCTCCACCACGGTCACGAGAGCATCCACCTTTGTCTTCATTTCAGCGAGAAGTGTGTGGCGTTGCCTTGCCTCTTCTTGGGATTTCTCCTCGGCAGCCTCCAAGTCGTGTTGCCTCGCCTCGTATTGGGATCTTTGTTTGGTGGCTTGCTCTTTAGCCCAATAGTTTCGCCTTTGCCGATCTCTTTCGTGCGCATCGGCCCACCTCACACGCTCATAACCTTGGTCGTTGTTGTTCGTGAAGTGCGACCTTGGCTGATCTATTTCTTCTTGAACTACTCTGATACCAAAATGATAGGAATTTGCCTACAGAGTCTTGGCAAATTCCCGAGATTGCGCAGCGGAATGCGATTTAGCCAAAAGGCTCGGACAAATGGTGGATTCGGACAAATGTGATTCGAGAAAATGATGTAAATGGGCAAGTAAGATGGCTTTATTGAATGAAAAGGACAAGTACAATGGAGATCACTACAATAAGGATACCCTATTGCCGAAGGGGTGCTACCCCCGGCAAAGGGTAATGATCAAAGAGTGAACTTTTAGGTTGGAAAATTTGATGCTCTAATGCTGCTCCTTGCTCCTCATTTTATAGTGTCACCTTATGAATGGGAAAGGGAAGAAGAACTAGTCGTTGCCCCATAAATGCCTTAGCCGTTACTCTTTGACTAATGAGTCAAAGAGTAACATCATCTTCCAATGGCTCCTTTCCAACGGCCAGCTGCTCCCAACGGCTCTTTGAGGATCTTGTGCATTCAATGGTGAGATATTATGACCGTTTCCCCATGAGTTCTGGTCCTTGGGCGAGCCTTGGTCATCCTCGCCTTGGCCCTCGTCCATGGCCCTAGTCGTTCGGGCCCCCAGATGGCTTCGTCGTGCGTTCCTTCGAATATTCACCCTCCCAAGGTTATTGACTATTCTAAGGCTAACTATCGAGCCAGAATTGCCAGATAAGGACTTTGGCTCGAGGATTCTTGAAGGGTGCCCCATCTGTGCGCGCAGGGCCCTGTCGGGGCTCTGGCCATTGGGCTTTTCAGGGCTTCCATCTGGTGCACCTGTCGGGTCTTCCGGGGCCAAGAGTGTGTTCCTATCATTGTCCAGATTAAAACTCTTCCCCAGTCATCATCCTCAAGCTAGAGGATCGTATCTAGGGCGATGATGATGGATCCAGAAACATCTCGCTCCCACCTCCTCTCTGCACTTTCCTTCTCATTCTCTTTCCACCCGCCTACACATTAAATTTTAAAAAATGCACAAAGCTTGCAATGAGCATAATTGAATCGAAATCAGATTCAGAAGCGAGCTGTACTTGAGCTGTCTGAATCCATCGACCAGTGGACGAAGAGGAGTCGATGAACTGTGGTGGCCGGCGAATAGGTCGTGTTCTGATTCCAAATTCTGGTGCGGCTGATGGGTTAGGGTTTATACGAATTGTGTCCGGATCGATTGATTTTGAAGATATTATGATATATTGGGATGTTAACGGATGTTAACGGGGTTAATATTTGATGTTCAATTACATAAAAACATTTATATTTATTGTAAAATAACGGATGTTAACGTATCTCTTTATAAATTAATATATAAATATGAATTTAATGTAATTAGATCTCATCCATTAAAAATTTAAATCTATGGTTTATATCACTTTGTACTTTGTACGGTAAATATCACTTTGTACATGATCCAAATCCTATATATTTATAGGGGCATACTTACGAGTTGATTTTTTTTCATGTATACATAATAATTAGGAAAATGATAAAAATGGGTCATGAACTATCACTTGATGTCAAATTACAGTCCGAACTATCCAAAATAACAATCAATAGTCAAAATTTAAAAAAATAATGGATATGTTACAATTGAGTAACAGACACTAACCCCGTCAATTAATGATGTCAATTAATATTAAAGTGATCAAATGAATCAAAACATAATTTTTTAGTTTATAAATCAAAACTTTTTCTTATGAGAATTTCTTGATATATTCTGAAAATTTGCAAATCTAACACAAAACATATATGTATATTATAGAATGTATCAGGTGTTATGTTCTTAATCTATATTCAGAGGCATATGAATCACACGAAAAAAGCAAATGTTTTGTGTAAGTGAAGATGACATGCATATACTCCGACTTTGGCCTAGGAAAAAAGAAAAAGGTGTGAAATAATGATGACTTTAATTCTGTTGGGAATGGATCAAATTCAACTCACTTTATATTTGAATTGTCGTTTTCCGTCAATTATTCTGTAAATAGCTAGGATCATATCATTATTCTTGCATTTGATGCTTAACCTAGCTTAAGGATATTATAGAAAGAAAGTTGTGGTTGTTGAGTTTTCCAAGCTTTTTCTGATTGTCCCCACACATTAGAGAGTTATGTTTGTTAAAATCAGATATCCATAAACTTTTTTTTAATTGTAAAATTGGTTCCATTTTTTTATTGTCGTCTCAAGATTCGAACACACGACCGCTTAGGCATCGGAGGATTTATGTCTTAGCCCTCGACCGGTTGTTCTACGTCTTTGTTGGAAATCAGAAATCGAAAAAGATACAGAAGAAAACGAAATTGCAGAGCCGTAGAAAGTTCTACTGCACTTGAGCGAAAACCCGCCTAATCCTGGGTGCAAGATAACCAAGACGGCTCACTCCAGGGTTTACTCTGCTCTCTTCTTCATTGTGCACTCAACTAAGAAGAGATGAAACTCTCAAATTGACTTGTGGGAGATACAAAGGAAAAGGCGGTTTTTGGAAAAAACTCCCACACGTTTTTCTAGCTCTCTTCCTTTATAAAATCAAACTGTGATCGTTACATATTGTAACGTTATAGAATCCAAAGTTAAGTATTAACTATATGATAATTAAGTATAAATGAATGTATACCCATTAATTAGTATAATTATCATATTAAATCATACATAATAACGTATAAAAATATTGGTTTTGAAACAAATATCCAACAATTCCCCACATGTTTCAAAATCAAAATAATTATGGCAAATAAGCAAGTTGATGTCTTTTGGACTTGAATCAATAAAAACAAAACAATTTGAGAGTTCCGCAAATTTGAACGGTGTACTTTAAGACCTAACACAATACCCTGCTTCATAAGTGTCCTAGTGAGTTTGCCTACAACTCGTCTAGTCAGGCAGCCTTATACCTTTACACTTACTTAGGTGACTCATCAAGTGTGTGTTGTTGCACACCCCCATACATAAATGAGTTCATTAAGAGAACAGGTATCTCAACCTTCCTCCAACAACATAAAAAGACTTTTCTATAACATTAGATTACAACTATTCTTTCGTTTGACCTCATTGAACCAGAATTCAATTTTATTCGAATTCTTGGTTGGGTATCCAGAATAATTCTAATCTGACAGAGGCTTAAGTCTCATTTCCTTTGATGTTCCAGGACCATTCGTCCACACTACATTGTGTCCAGGACCATTCGTTCACACAGTACGCTGTGATTAGGACTATACGTCCATACAAGTCTTTTTGTTGTGTCCAGTACCATATGTCCACACAAGCCCTTTTGCTGTGTCAAGAACCATATGTCCACACAAATTCTTTTGTTGTGTCAAGGACCATATGTCCACATAAATCCTTCTGCTGTGTCCAGGACTATATGTCCACACAAATCCTTTTGTTGTGACCAGGACTATATGTCCACACAAGCCTTTTGTCAGGGGTCAACCAAGTTCCACCCTGATCTTACAAATTCCAGTGATATCACACACGTTTCAATCATGTTGTATATCACCTTATTTCTCAACCAATAACAATCAATTCAGATACCATGTCTGACTGAACCGTTATCCATCATGATCCATTTCTCATCCGGCCATGAATAATCATCACATCAAACCAGAATAAATAACATTGTAAGTAAACTGGATCAAGATAATTGCATTTAATCGAAAAATCAATCAATCGATTCAATTTTCGAGTCAGACCAAGATGAATTAACCTCAATTAAACTACATGAGATTAAATGATATAATGAACAATAAAATTGACCATAATATATCAGTCAAACCTGAACCAACCAACTCACTGGTTTGCTTTATTTTGATAGTCCATAAGTCAAACAAATTCCACCAACCAAGCTCCGAATTATCCTTGGTAGCATCATAGAGACGATCCTCAACTGGTGGGTCAGTTTTGTCCTTTTAAATGGAGGCAAACCTACTTTACCAAGACAATCAAACACTCTAAGATTGCTTAAAGTAGGAGGATAATTTTTCCACAATTCATATGGGTGACAAATATTCTTTTCAAAGGTACTCGGTTCAAAATGTAACAAGCCATAAGACAG
The DNA here is from genome assembly GCA_033675215.1 of Rhodiola kirilowii. NCBI lineage: Eukaryota > Viridiplantae > Streptophyta > Magnoliopsida > Saxifragales > Crassulaceae > Rhodiola > Rhodiola kirilowii. The sequence continues at coordinate 21,378,602 of CM066195.1, read as the reverse complement.
CTTCCCCCACAGTTGGCCAGGAAGACCAGAACTAAGCAACATTGGATTGATCATATCTTACACAAAGATATAAAAAATCTGATGTACTGAATCACATCAAATCAAACCGATTAAATTGAATAAGAATTAATCCAAATGCATAATGGCTCAATATTCAAAACATACCGTCTGAACCAACCTTAATTTAAATAAAATAGACTAATAATAATTTCGACCAGACCTGATTGAATCAAATCAAATTGATTTATTTAATCACTGATGAACCGAGCCAGAACCGGACCAAAATTGAGTTTCACATCAAATCCCATTTGCAGCAACAAAGGTTTCTTAGCTGCATAAGTCATGATCCAACTAAACAATTTAATTAACTTAATTAAATTGAATCATACCTGATTGAACCAATCTAAATCGGATCAGTTGGATCATTTTATGAACCAAAACCAAGCTTATGAATGGTCTATGACTCTCTGCAGCTGACAGTAGCAGCGTCGATCTGTTCATCCTTGTGATCCCGGCTCCCACCATGCAATCCTGTGAAATTTTTGTCGAAACCAGACACTTTATTAGTCATATCATACACTCATACGCAACTCTAAATTAATGGAATACATAAATAGAACCCAAATTTGGTTCGATAATTGAACCAATTAACCCAAAGGTTCAGACGTTCAGCTAGGATTTATTATATCCAACACCATGGCAGCAGTGTCGCCACCACGCCACCATCATGGCTGGAAAGCCAAAGTAGCAAACCAACATCGCCTCAATGTTACATAGTACATACACGACAAACCTGGTACTCACAAACCCGAGAGTCATAAGAAAACCCTACAAAAATAACTAACCCGTCTCAACAGTCCCAAATCCCTCCAGGCCATAACAAGCCATCAGAGCTGCACATTTTGATCCAGAACTCCTCATGAAATGGACTATAACGTCAATCGCCTCTTGCAGCTCCTGGAACTGCTTCTCAGCCTCGTCATTCTTCTTCAATAATGTATATATAATCCCATGTCTCTCGGCTGCTTCTTAACAAGCCCCTAAACCAAACTGATCTGAATCGGACTTGACCCTAGCCCATCGGCCATAGACTGCATAATCATCTTCTTCTCTGACCTAAAGCTGTTATCCCAGTCGAACAGTACAATTATCGCTACTGTCATCAAATAGCTCGCCAGAAACTTTCAGGACGTTAGATTCGCCACATAGCTGCCCGTCGTTCCAGAAGCAGCACTTATCCTCAATAGCCATCAGGCACTGCAAGCTTCTTGACTCAACATACTTTTCGCTCAAGATTGTTGGAAATCAGAAATCGAAAAAGATACAGAAGAAAATGAAATTGCAGAGCGGTAGAATATTCTACTCAGGGACGGATCCAGGAATTTTGGTAGGGGGTGATAGACAAAAAAATAATTGCATCATGAAATATTTTTTTTCTGAAATTACTTGGGCATTTTACAAAAATTGTATAAATTTCTTGAAAAATACACTTCAAATTCTATATATTAACAAATTGGTGCCAAAAGCCCAAGATTTTTTTTGGAAATCAAAGTTAATAGAATTGGTTTGTCAAAATGAAACAAGTATCTCTAGAATAATATGAAACAAAATGCAACTGATACAAAAACTGAATATATCAAACCAGAGAGAGCCTAACATGTTATATCCCAATGAACTCAGCCTATTCCTTAGAGGCAGATCCTTCATCGCTCTTGTTGTTATGCTTCCTAGCGTACCTCTGCCCGAGTCATGAACTCAATATAAGATTGATGAGTCAAATACTTGACTAATTTTCTTCTATTTTTCTTAGTAGTTTTGATTTGTTTCCAATAATTTTGATGTCATTTCATACCCTTCTTGGTCTATTAGGTCCCAAAATGTATTTTGTCTCACTCGGAGCCTCAAAGATCAAATGGAGCACAAGTTGAGTGAATTTGAGCCAATTATGGAGTTTCGGGCAAAACAGGGCAATCCGACCTCGCCGGTGTATTTTCCATGCCTAGATTGCATACGGTGTCCGAATTGGTTGATTCAAAGCTTGTTGGAAAGCTAACTCAAAAGGCTAAAACTCTCTAGTTGACGTCAAGACCTAATTCGGACATTAAGATTGTGAAAAAGCCTCTGGAAACCCACTCAGGCCTCGCCCTCTTGATGCAAACTTGCTCGAAACAGGGCAAACCGACCTTGCCGGAGTATTTTGCATGCCCATATCGCATTCGATGTCCGAATTGGTTGATTCAAAGCTTGTTGAAAAGCAAACTCAAAGGGCTACAACTCTCCAGTTGACTCCAAGACCTAATTCGGGCATTAAGATTGTAAAAAAACCGCTGGAAACCGCGCAGGCCTCGCCCTCTTGAACGCAAACTTGCTCGCCCGAAAATTTTTCCGAAAAACTTGGGGGTGACATGTGCCACCCCCGGCCCTTAATAGATCCGTCCCTGATTCTACTGTACTTGAGCGAAAAACCGCCTAATCCTGGGTGCAAGATAACCAAGACGGCTCACTCCAGGATTTACTCTGCTCTCTTCTTCAGTTGTGCACTCAACTAAGAAGAGTGAAACTCTCAAATTGACTTGTGGGAGATACAAAGGAAAAGAAGGTTTTTGGAAAAAAACTCTCACGTTTTTCTTGCTATCTTCCTTTATAAAATCAAACTGTGATCGTTACATATTGTAACGTTATACTTATAGAATCCAAAGTTAAGTATTAACTATATGATAATTAAGTATAAACGAATGTATACCCATTAATTAGTATAATTATCATATTAAATCATACATAATAACTTATAAAAATATTGGTTTTGAAACAAATATCCAACAGTCTTGATGGACTCTTTTTAGAGTTGCAGAATGGTACTTGCCACTTCTAGTGCCTCTATAACCGATGTTAACTTTACATTTTATAATTTGATGTTTACTTGGTGATGTACAAAGGTTGTGTCTTGTATGAGTAGCATCAGCGTGACACGAGCATATTAGATCGAGAGAGAGGGGGTTTGGATCAATATATATAAAAGGAAGGAGGAAACCACTCCTAATGTGTCTGTCTTTGAAGCCCTACTCTTGCTTTTAAAGATAGTTGATAATGAAAGAGATGAAATTATTAGGTTGCCGTAGCCCCACCCACCATATCAACATTTGCGCACGTGGCCTCTTCTATTATATGCTTAGGGTTCACTTTCAGCAAAAACAATGACCCCCATAAAACTATATATTATTATTGTTTGGATTCATATGGGTTATGGACAATTGTATATTTACTAATTTGCTTGTTAAGCTGCAACCCAGAGTCTTAAAGACAGAGCAACTTGCACTTTATGCACCCACATAAGTTGAGTTGAGGTGTTCGGTCACTATACCATTTTGTTTCTTATGTCACTGACTAAAAATAGTTGCATAAGACTTTTTCAGTCGTATAAAGTCTTATGCGACTACAGTCAGTCGCATAAGGCCAGGCGTGAAAGTTGTGTGACATAAGGTCCCGTACAACACACCTAAAACACACCAGTCGCATAAAGTCCAATGCGCGACACACCAAAAACAGCTGTATAAGGAGTTAGAGTTAGACAATCGCATTAGTAGACTTATGTGCTGTTTGGAAATCCTCATTTTTGGTCACTCAAGTGTCTCATAAGAACATTTTCACAATGCCAGTCGCGTTTGATAATATAACTGTAATATATTCAAACGCTTAACTTCATTTTTTACCATTATCAGTCGTGTATAAATGTTGTTTGCTTGTCGCATAAGTCCAGTTATGGGTGGTTATTCCCGATATGAGTCACGTATGATTATATAAAATATCCATATTTTGTAGATTTAGCTAATACCTTCAGAAACCCCTTATATAAGCAATCAAACTTATTCATAAAGTAGCAGAAACAGTTCATAGAGTTCAAAGTCCCAACATTTAGTTCACAAAACAAAACATGTCATCATCAAACACATCTAGTTCCCAAATTTTTATGAAACCATAATTCATAGAGTAGGTAACCCGGAACTCGCACCATCGGAGACATTACACACCTATGTCAAGTTGCTCCTCCGCCCCAACGCACCATGTCCTCAAGAGCCTTAACCCTCTCCAAAAACTCAACATCCTTCACAAGTTCTTGTTTTAATGCATGATTTGATGCCTCACCTCTAAGGCGAGGATGCCTCCTTAAGTTGCCGCCTACTCCGGACACTTGAGTTCCCTTCTCTTGGCCAACATCTTTTGATATGATATCTAGTTGTGTACATGTTGGTAGAGGCCAGAGGGTCAGCAATCATATTGGGGTCATCTAATTATTATTCATCAATCGACAGCTTTACATCCGCATTTATTTGCTCCTATGCAGAAGTCCCAATATATTCATAAATTAAAACTATACTCTTTCCACAATCATAATCCAGGATTAGGATCAGGTGCAAAGTGATAATTATTGTAAAAAATACAAACTAATCTCAACCCTTCATTATATATTTGAATGGATATGATTAACTGAAAATAAACCTCTTTTAATTTAAATTGATATATAAATAGGGGCAAATATGGTATATCACATCCTTAATAACCACTCATCTCTCTCCTCTCCCCGATGAAAAAAACAGATCTCCATGGATGAATGAATCGGAGGATGAACTATCTCCATGGATGCTGCCGATCAGATCTCCATGGATTCCGATGGAGGTGCAGTTACACGGCTGACGCTGACCAGAGGGTTGAATCTTGAATGAATTTATGCATTACCAGTGGAGAAACATGTAATGGCGGCTTGAGATGTGCTGAAGATAAACATTCAAGTTGTTGTAATCCGAGGTTGCTGGCGGATACGACTCGCAAGTGTAAAAGGAAAAAAAATCAAAATGAGTTTTAATGGACACAAAAAAATCAGAAATCCTAGTACTGGAATTCATTCCTGGGATTAATTTGAAGGACCCTCAAAGCAAGTTTGTTGGTAGAGTATAATTTATTTGTTTCTATTTGGTTGAGAAGTTTCCAGTACAGCAGTTAAAATCATAAAAGGAAGTTCATAAATCTGATAGAGTATTCAGTATTATACAAAAGAGCTTCACATGGACAAATTCTTAACGAATTATAGTCCACTTTTGACGAATTATGTCATAGTTCGTCAAATTTGGACGATAATTCATCAAGAATTTGATGAATTATAGTGCACTTCGACGAATTATGCAATAATTCGTCAAAAATAAACTAAAATTCGACACGAATTCGACAGTATTATTTATAATTTGTCATAATCTTTTATGACGAATTATGTCATAGTTCGTCAAATTTGGACTATAATTCATCAAGAATTCGACGAATTGTAGTGCACTTCGACGAAATATGTAATAATTCGTCAAAAATAAACTAAAATTCGACACAAATTCGACAGTATTATTTATAGTTCGTCATAATCATTTTATAGTTCGTCATGAACATTTTATAGTTCGCCATGACCAGGAGACGAATTATGTAGATCTGAAGTTTTTCTGTTCGTCCTTTTTTGAATCGGAACACCATGGGATGAATTGCGATGTTGTGATGTTGTGCCGAGAACATTCTGGATGAATCGGAACACCATTCTGGATGAATCGGAACACTATTGGATTTTGGTTTCTTGGTCTTCAAGAGATGAATCGCGGAGAGATGAATCGTGAATCGCGACTTTGTCTTCAGGAGATGAACCATTGAGAAGAAAAGCGGCGGCGGCAGCAGGTTAGAGAAGAAGAGAGAAGCTTCAGGAGATGAATCGTTGATGTGCGGAGAGATGATTAGGGTTTTTTTTAATTTTATTTATTATGTTGGTCAATTATACCCTTGTACACGTAAAAATGGTAGTTTTATTTTATTTAATTTAATTATCCTCAGCCATTAGATTAACAAAACGAATGGATCAGATTGCTTTGTATTTTGCACAATTTTTGGGCTTTGCACCAGATCTGCCCTCTCATAATCCATAGTCATAAACTAAAATGCACAAAATCCATATTGAATTACACATCAATACACATAACTATTTCCATAACAAACATGAACAAAATTCATATGAAAAAAATACTACAACTAACACAAAACCTGAAACCGTTTTTACACAATGAGAATCTATATTCATTTACACACATTGTAAGTCCAAAATGACAATTTCCACAGTCATAATCCACATTATCATTACCATAATCACACTCCATCATTTATTCATTTAGACATAACTGAAAAGCAAGATTTTAGAAGATTACCACTAAAGCGCCACTTTCGGGCTCTTGAGAATACACTTCTCCGAATGTAGCAACATAGTATGCTTTATGTCCATTCTCTAGGTGCTTTACTGTTCAGATGTTGGACAAAGTCTTTCCGGAATGGTCATTCATCTTTAGTTTCACACTAATTGCCCCAAACAACATCTTCATGAGTTCGACCCTACTTACCGTTTATTTGAATATGAATTGTTAGTTTCCCAACTAAAATAGTGACTTCTCATTTTACCTGAAAGTTTTAAAGACAATAGAACATTCTAGATTATTTAAAGGGAAAGATACAAAATGAGGCCACAAATTATCACTGTTTTCCAAATTGAGGTCCGAACTACAAATCTTTTCTGATTAGGAGACAAAATCAAAATTTCCGTAAAAGTTAACGGATGAAGTTAACTTCGTTAGTTGACTTTGTTTGACTATAGTTAAAATGAGAATTAAACCATAGTTCATTTCATTTAATTTATATATCTTCCATTTTAGTAATAGATTCATAACTTGTAATTTTGTTGTGAAATTTTTAAGTTTTTTTGAGTGAGTGTCATTTTAAAGATAATTATTTTACGTTGTTACAATTTATCATATACGTATGAATAAAAATTAAATTATTGTAAAAGCTAAAACAATGGATGAAGTTGATTTCGTTATTCAACTTTGTTTGACTATTGTAAAATGATAATTAAGTGATTTGTTACTATAGTAATTTTGAATTTCTTCAAATTTTCTACTACAACTGAATATTAGTTTTAAATTTCTTATTTGAGGTGTCAGCATTTACCATATAACACACATGAATGAGAACTAAATTATTTATTTCTTAATTCATCCATCAGATTGTATTCTTTTTAAAGTCATTCTCTTATGAACATGAAAAATAAACAATTTAATTTTTATTCATACACATTATATGGTAAATTTATACAATGTAAATAATTATCTTAAAAATAATACTCACTCTTAATATGAGAGTGAATAAAACTCGACAAATTTACAACAAAATTAAAAGTTAAAAGTTTACTATCAAAGTAGAAGATATATGAATTAAATTAAATAAAAATAATTTAATTGTCATTTTTATCTATAGTCAATCAAAGAACGAAGTTAACTCTATCCGTTAACTTTAACGAATTTTTTTAATTTTACCCCATAATTGGAAAAATTGATAGTTCAAACATCCATTTGGAAAGTAGTGGTAGTTCGAGATCACATTTTATACATTTCCCTTATTTAACAAGAAATTTTCTAGATTTTTTTACCTAATTATTATATATTCCTGATAATACATATTAGGGAAAAGTACATATTGGTGTCCTGAACTACCGACCTTTTTTAATTGAAGGTTCAAACTATTAATTTTTTCAATCAAGGGCAAAATAAAAAATAAATTGATAAATTTTCGAAGATCGACCACTGTAGCTACACCGTGATTAAATTGCTAACTCAATCATACGAACCAATTAATAACGATTCAGTAAAAAGCTTTATTGATGTTAAAGAAGAAATATCAATTCAATACGTTATGAGTTTATAATGAGATCGTCGGATTATTTTCAACGGGGTTCACATGGTTGAGTCGCAAATTAATCACTGTATAGCTACGGTGCTTGGTGTTCAAAATTTTGTCAATTTATTTTTTTTATTTTGCCCTTGATTGGAATAATCATTAGTTTGGATCTTTAATTGGAAAATGATAATAATTCAGAGAACCATTGTATACTTTTTTCAATTTATTATAACTGGTATTACTCCAAAAGCTTCTCATCTCTTGCATCTAAAATCTCTTCCAGAAACTTCTCCTACATCTCACATACGCACTATTTTTCAGCAAAGCTCCAAATTGAAAAAAACGAAGTGGTGAAAACATAAATGAGAACTTTTTTATATGTGGATTTTTACATCTTTTGTACAAAATTAATGTATTTCTAAGCATATCGTCAAGTACATTTGTAACCATTGAAGCACAAGTCATGCAGCGTCTTTGTCCACTTATCGGAAGCAAATCTTCGAGCAGTAGTCTTGCTCACGTCGAAGCCTTCTCAAGAACTGTGGCGAAGGCAAAGCCATCTCGGGCACTTCCTGCGAGGGGAGGAAAGCACCTCCTGCGAGGGGAGGAAAGCACCTCCGGTGAAGGGAGTGAAGCACCTCCTGTGAAGGGAGGAAATTCCTCACCAAATATTGGTGGAATGGTGCATTATGGGGGGATTGAACTCATGACCAATTGGTTACAAAGCCAATGATTGAACCAATCCAACTACAACCCTACATGCAACATAAATGAGAACTTAGCTAAACATGATGGTAATTTCTACAATCAATATTTATATATTATTAGCAATCATAGTCGTTAAGTCTTCTCTGGTGAAGACATTTCATTTGTACTGAGTATTTAAAAAATGTAATGTCGTTAAACTCCTCGTAGTTTTGTGTAAATAGACTTATGTCCTTCCACAAATTTATTCCCCATATGTATCTTCCTAAAACATATTTTGTTCTACCAATAAAAAACATATTTTGTTCTACGGCTAGTCAGCTACGTTCATCGTTTACCATGAAACCCAATTTGTGCGGAAAGAACACATTGCGTAGTAGAGTAATTCCTTTTGTTCTTAGACGTGCCATTCTACTAATCACCAATATTAATGCTCTGGTTGGTTGCAAGAATATAGATAGGAAAGAAAACATTGTTAAATTTTTCTTTATGGAAAATGAAATTTTTGTTTTGTTTGTGTTTGGTTATAAATGGAAACTTTAGTAGAAAATTTAATGAAAAAATACACCATGTTTGGTTAAGAAAATAACAAATTATAAAATGTCAAGCTTTGAAAAATGCAAGGTTGCTGTCATCAGAAATGGCAAGGTTGCTGAACAAGAATCGCATTCTGAGTTGCTTTCGCTGGGGGTGGCAGGGCTTATTACTCACTTGTCACTTGTAAATCAACCGAAAAGAGGCACATGCAGCCCTTACCGCTAGATAGATAGATGAAAAGAATTTTCCTTTCATTTTTGCTTAAAGATCACTGCGGCCATGCTGGATTTTGTTTTTCCTTTCATTTTTGGGTGGAAATTTTGTAAAGAAAATTGACTCAGTTTTCCTACTTACTTTCCAATTATTTTTCTTTCTTATTTGTTTTCCTTGTAACCAAACCGTCTAAATTGATTTTCCATCCCTAAAACTTTACTTTCCCTTAAAATTTTCTGCAACCAAACAAGGTGTAAGTTTCTTAACTGTTCATTATGTTCACGATAATAGATTTTTTTGGATAATACATAATTCAGACTTAAACAATTAATAGCAATTTACTACAGAGGACCATAACAATACATTTCTTTTGTTCAGCTTAGGCATTGCTTTTGATGACTGCCTGAAATCTACTCCATTTTCTAATTGCTAATTAAACTCATCAGAGTTCCGTCTAAATTCCTTCACCAGCAACACCATTCGAATCTGGTTATGACAAAGTATACTGACCATTTACATATCCCATCACATATTACTGACAACCGATAATTGGAATTGATTAAATTCATAACAAGAGTGCCTTTCACGATCCCCCAATAGAACTTCCCTTCATACTTATGCGCACCAAACATTCCTATGCAAGCATGAAAGCAGATAAAAGTTTTTCAGAAGTGTGCAAACAGCAAAATCCTTACAAAACACATTCCAATATGAGCATTTTGTAAACACTTCAAACCAGCAAACTTGGGAAAACTTCACTAATCTTGTCTGCATCAAAATAAGAATAAATATAGTCACCTAAATAAAAATAAAACATGTTTATTTTTATTCTCTTCTATCCTGAAACTAAATTATTCCCCATCAAATTTAACACGATATTTCACACCATGCTTGAGTCAAGTCAAACAAGACGGTTACATATCTAACACCATAGAAGCAAAACAACAGAAGCTATGCAGGTATATATCTGAAACTGTCTGGCTTGCAGAGACGGCCTTTCCAAACTCATTTGCTTTGGAGGAAGAGAAATGAACAAGAGCTGCATAAAATTGGTTATGTTGAAATAATTTTCTTCCCTTTCCACATTTCAAAAATCAAACTGATACTTACTTACGCATTTTCTAGATAAACTAGAATGCACATGATCACTCAGCCAAAAATGCAAGATCAACAAGGAATAGAAAACTTCCCATATTTAAGTAGAGGAATAATCAAGTTTAGGGGTTTTAATCGGCTTCACTATCTCTGGTGCAATCTCATCTAACTGTCTTTCAGCTTCTTGAGTCATTTGGGCTGTTCTCTTTGACTTCTCTAGAAGGAAGTCCTTGCGAAGCATCTCCAGTGTGTACTCGCTTGAACCACTGTTAGCTTCAGCAGCTACTCTTTGTCCAACTGAAAATAGGGAGAAGCAGATAAATGATTAATCACATATTTATAAGAGACATTATCATCACAAGGGTGAGAGCCATATACATGCACATCTATAAGAAAGTATACGATATGATCAACACCCATATGTCAGACAGACAGATATAGACATTTGCAGCTCAATGTTTTGCTATGAAAAAGTTCAAGCAAAGCTAAACTTACGTGTTTTGGCGGTTGTAACTCCTACAGCTTCATCATCTTCAGAACTCTCATCATTATCATCCTTAAAATGTGTCAATGGATCGGACAGCATGATCTTTCTTCTGTAAGAACCATTTTCGACCTTCCTAACTTCAGCAGTGGAGGACTTTTTTGTGATTAATTGTTTAGACTTCTTTAGCTGCATGGCAATAGGTGATTTAAAGGTTGAGTTTGATGCAGTGAATGTCTCAGCATCGTCATTCAATTGATGTCGGGCCAAATATCTTTAGAATTTTTGTTATTCAGCCTGGCTTGTTCACGTAAAAACTTTGATTTATGTGCGTCGCTAGCACTGGGAGGATGAGTTGCTGTCATTACTTCCACATGGCTTGGGTCTCTTGTGGAAGGACTTCAACTTCTGTTTGGTGCCACTGCCAGATGACTGAGGTGCCTTACTTTCAGAGACTCTGAAAGATTCCTTGTCACAATGGCGATAATGATACTTGGGAACTTTCAACCTAAGATTTCTTTGTTGGATAATATCCAAGAATCTGCCACACAAGAACATAAAAGGAACACTAAACTTCGTAGTTGACAATTCCTGAATCCACACTTTTCATTAAGGTTGAGAGAAGTACATATATCAAGTTAATTAAGGTAACCGCCAAAGAAACTAACACGCACAACTCCATAATCGTGACACCACTACTCCACTACTAATAAACTACTCAAATAATCGAACACATGCATAGTTCGAATTAACCTTACATTCACCCCCTTAATTTGAACTCTACTTGACTTCCGTAATTCCCAGCAGCTTTCTCATCTCCATAAACTTCATCCTTATTGACAATGCTTTAGTGAATATATCAGCCCTTTGTTGTCCAGAGCATACATGCTCCACGTTTACTTGTCCTCTTTCAACACATTCGTGAATAAAATGATATCGGATGTCGATATGCTTGCTGCGGCCATGAAAAACAGGATTTTTCATGAGAGCTAATGCTGATTTGTTGTCAACTAGTATAGTGACCTGCTTAAGTGCTCCTCCAATCAACTCACACTACACCATTTTACATGCTACGGTACAAACTTTGAAAAGTGTCGCAAAAGACTTATCACATAAGCATGTTTATACTACAAGACTTTGAAACGTTTGTCGCAATTACATGTATATGCGACAACAGTTTATGCCACACGGAGAAAATGTCTCATAAACCCTTTCTTGCGACAAATCTTTTAGCGACACCAAGATAATGTCCGGTTAATATGATAACGCGACATTGTTATACGCGACGTTACATTTACGTCTCGTTTAACCCTTTACGCGACTTTACGCAAGCGACAATAAGAGCTAATGTCTCGTAACATTGTTAATGCAACATTAATATATGGGACATGTTTTTTATGTCCCGTTTACCTTTTTATGCGACAACATATACGCGACAATTCAATGTATGTCCCTTTATAGTGAAAAGTAGTGAGCTGTATCAGCTGGTGTTGGACCGTTAGGTTAGCCGTCTATGTGAGGGAGATCTCAGAGTGGTATCCCTCGGACATATGGCAGCGAAAATTATCTTAAGCACAGGAAATTGCACGGAAAGTAAAGACTTACAGATTTATAGTGGAAACCTTATTGCAATCCTTGCAACAGGCTGAAAACCACTTGCCTTCTGGACAGTTCCAGAAGGGCTTCAAGATCTGTGTTATTGATGAAAGAATATGCTTGTAGTTTGTTACACCTTGTCTCACTCAGTGACAGTTAACAATACTACTCAATTCAAAGTATCAACTAACACGATCTTCGTCTTGTCCGCACACAGCAGCACTTCGGCAGCTCCAGAATTTATCGTCTCTTCAATCTCCGATTGCTCTCTCCAAAAAGCCGAACTTCGAACTAAAGACTCCTCTTCCTTTTATAGTCTTCTTTAAGTCGGCTGAACCAATATCTATCAGATATCCGATTGCTATCCAGCAGATATGATATGGTTAAGATATTTCCATATCTTAACCATGTCACATATTTCCTTTCCAAATCTGGCGTGTATCTTCTCTTTGTATATACGAGACGTATATCCGTGTATATATTGATATCAATATTCTTAATCAAATATTACACTCTTATACTCGTATATCTTCGATTTGTATCTTGAGTAAATCTTCCCAGATCCGATCTCGTCATAATGTCGGTGTGTCCCTCACACAGATCACATCTCTCTCGCAGCGCTGCTCTCTCTCAGAGATGTCCAGTGATCCTTCCTGTCAGACAGTGATTTCTGCATACTTGATGAGTCGTATTTATATGACTCATCGAGTCAACTAATCCCATTTATTTTGATACTTTTATATGCGAACAATTACTTTTTAGTATGGTTTTGCATTTCAGGGGTTTTGGAAGCTCTAGGAAGAAACACGCATTAAAGACGGCATTTTATGCCAAAACCATCACAATGAAATGGACCATTGATCAGAAAAATATGAGCCGCATGCCGTTGTGTAGGTGACTCGATTCCCTACAACTCTCTAGTTCACACCGAGAGCATCCGAGGTCGTATAGAAAGTCTAATCTAGAGTCGAAGTTGGAATTGGCACGCAGAAGGAGAACAGCAACTCAGACCAGATCGCGGATACTGTTCACTTTATAAACAGTGACCGCGGACGCTAAAGTAAACAGTACCCGTGGATGAACAGTGTCCGGGATGAACAATATTTTCGGGTCGTGAACAGTGTTTTCGGGCTTATTTCTTAATTGCGTTTTTGGCCCAGAAACTGATTTAGAAACCCTAGAGCATATATATTTAGACCAGAGGCAGGTTTCTAATATCATCTCATAATCTCATATTCTACAAAGACCAAGACGGCTCTGGAGAAGACGGAAGCTTTCGACGAGAGAGAAGAATTTTCTACTTTCACTATGTGTTTTATTTCAATCATGTGTAGCTAAATTCCTAATTCAGTTTAGGGTTTCACATATTGTGACAGTGTTTTGAGATTTCGTTCTTAATGCAATTTTATGTTTCTCTAGTTCTTGTGCTTATTCCATGAATTAAATTGTGAGGTTAAGTGGAAGCTTTGTCGCAAAGCTTAATCAAACAATTAATTCTTATCGTTAACATCTACTGGAAACTTTGTCGTAAAGGTAGATCGTAACACCTAAGCTAAATAATACCTTTGTCGGATTATTAAGTTTAGGACAGAACTAGAAGTCTAACACCTTTGTCGGGTTAGATTGTGGTGTATCACCTTTGTCGGGATACTTTAGGATATTACCTTTGTCGGAATTCCACGCTTAGAAACATGAAATTAGTTATTTAGCAGTCGATGATAAACATGTCACAATAGAAACCCTAAGCTGAATGCCTTCTCTCTGATTGAATCTTCGTTATTATTTCCTCATGTGCTTTTTACTACACTCGCTCACAAACCCCCTTTCTTAATTGTTTTTAGATACAACTTCAACAACACCAGCTCCCTTGGGTTTGACCCTGCTTGCCGCTACACTAGCTTATTGCAGGAGTTTATAAATATTAAATTTGACGCGTCAGATGACGCGTGACAGAGCCCACCGCACTGTCGTTAAGGTGCGATGTTCTCTGTGCAAAAATAAATTTATATCTCCGCTACTCGCAACTTCACTATTGGGTAGTAAAAGGTAAGTAGGGGTCGAACCCAAGGGAATTAGTGGATAGTTGTTCTTTCAAAAAGGGAAAATTAAAAAAGACAGTTTGGGGTTGGTTGCGATTTTAGTACTGAAAGTAGCGTGGGTTGGTTGTGATTTTAGTGCTGAAAAGTAGATGACTGAAAGTAAAGAAAGTAAATACGAGACTGAAAGTAAATACTGAAAAGTAAAGTGCTTGAAGGACAAGACTTGCTGAAAGTAAATGCTTGAAGGACAAGACTTACGGAAAGTAATTGCTTGAAGGACAAGACTTACGGAAATTAAAGTGCTCGAAGGACAAGACTTGCGGAAATTGAAGTGCTTGAAGGACAAGACTTGCGGAAATTAAACAGTTGATATGGTACCGAAAGTAAAGTGACAGGTGATATTGCAATTAAAGGAAAGATTCGGTTTCAGGGGCCTTGTATCATAATTTGTTTATCATTGACCTCTAATGATCATACTATGTGATCAAAGATGTATCACGGCTATTTCTAGCACATGACTTGCCACATCATTTAGAACACTTGTTCTATTTAGACTAATTCCTCCTTTCGAAGTATCTTAGCCTTATGTGCATCCACCTGATCAATCAGTTACGATCAACCAAGTGGTGTTTAAAAGAGGTTGAACTCCTCAGATAAGCTTTGCCCATTAAAGCATCCATTTACCCGAGTATGTTCACGAACCCCACGGAAGAGCTTTGCCCGTTAAAGCATCCACTTAACCTTGGAAGTTCTAACCTAATATGTGGCACATAGAACAAGTTTTGAACACAAAGAGGCATTTAAGAGAAGGGTCTAAAACATTGTATGATACAAGCACTCCCCTTCAATCGAATGAAGAGTTTAGCTACGAATATCCATGGAATAGGACATCATAGCTAAGTGCTTGAAAAGTAAAGGTTTTTGAAAGATAGTAAAGTAAAGTTTTCGAAAGTAAAGACAGGAAAGTAAAAGGAGAATACTCAAGAACCGACAGGAGTAAACTCAGGAAAAAGTAAAGACAAGCTTGAGTACTTCAAGAACCGACAAGAGTACTCAAGAACAACTGTAAAGCTTTTGATATCAAAGAGAAGTGTTTACATGGATTGTGCTCTCAATCTAGAGAGATAAGTGATTGTGGATTTTAGTATGATTTACAAGTAAAGAGGGCATGGGTATTTATAGGCTAAGGGGAGGAATGAGAAGACACCACATGGCATGAGGGGAATGGAGGAGCAAGGAGCCGCCGGGTGAGGTGGAGGGGAGGGGGAGCCGCCCCCATGTGTCATCTCCTTGGCAAAAGCCGCCGGCTATAGGTGGAGGGGAGTGGTTGTGAGGTGTTTTGTGATCTTTTCACAAAAGCCATCGGGTCCTTTCAGCTCCTGACTGACTCTGGTTGCCCTTCGGTTGGACTTGTTATGAGTGATTCCATGTCAGGTTTATGAAAGTTGTACAGTCGGAATCTGATCGTGGCCTGGAGTGACTTGTAATCCATTTTCAGCTTTAAAACTCCTCCTTAGCTTGTATTCTCTCTAGCCTTCAAAATACCCTGTAGATAAATATCGGAACTAACAAGCCAAAGTTAAATAGACAAAGAGTCTAATTTGGTGGGTTTAACTGTCTTAATGAATCATATAAATATGGTGCATCAGATCACCCCACACTTTTAGTTGTTCGTCCCGAACAATGCTTTTTAAAGAGATGCGCACACAATCCAAGTAAAACTTCAAAATAGGAAAGTGAGACTGTGGGACTAGATTTATCCTAATTCATGCATTACTTACTTATTACCAAACTAAACCATGTAAATACTTAGAAGAAACTTGATACTTGTACCTTCGCGCCGAGATGCAAATTAATTCGGATGTTTCGGGAGATAGCCCTTTTCAGGCTCCTGGACTGCATTCTCGGGATCGAGTCGTACTATATGGTTTCCTTGTAGCTTTTTCTAGCACGTGACTTGGTTCGGGTTTCACTGAGTTGAGCACTTTGATTTCTTTTTGGTGAGGGACAGCTTCTGAAGTGAATTGGCCTTTGGCCTTTGATGTTGAATTGGAGTTTCTTCACTTTTGTTTCGGTTAAAACCTTCACAATTTAGGCTTTTGGCCTTTGATTAGCTTCTTCGTGCTTTTACTTCTTTGTGACTTGCTTGTCCATTTTCTCAACCTTTCTTTGGGAGGTCCAATCATTGCCCGAGAGCATATGGAAATACCTCCCCGCTCTTTCTCATCCTTGCCGTTTCGCGCGGGTCAAGATGAGGGTCGCTCATCTATTTTCCCGGCTACTAGAACTAGAGATAGGACGGTCTGATTCCCGTCCCGCCTCTTGCATAAACGCTGCATGGGGGAGATGACTTCAATCTTCACTGAAACCCGATGTGCAGCCTCCACTAACTTCGCAAACCATATAGTTAGATTCGATCCTTCGAGTGCTTGCCAAGCCTCTCTAGGGCAATTTATATCAACTCCACATCCCCTGTATATCTCAGCACAAAGGGACAAATGAAAAGTTACATCCTAAGTCTTTACACAGTTGAATTTTCACAAGGTAAATGCATGAATTATGATCTATCTTTTTCACATTCTCAAGTTCATATTTTTCAAAAAGATAATATTAAGGGAAAAGGAAAAGGAAAAGCATGTTAATTAACTATGTAAAAAGGCGGTTCTCACCCCACACTTTTGAACGAAGGCGTGCCTCACAGCACGGATTAGTTCAAAAGTCATGCAAGCAAATATTTACAGAGAAGGAAATGACATTAAGGAAAAGGGAAGAACTGTACTCCCTTCGAGGGAGTTTGGCTGGGGCCTTGAATTCTCGACGCAGGCCCGGTATTTCTCGGAAGCTGCCTGGCTGATCTAATATTGCTCCAAAATCCGATTCCTACCTGTTAGTCATTTCTTCTATACAAAAAATGGGTGAGAGCGACTGTTAAGGTAAAAACTAAATGACAGAAAATAAATGACTGAAAGTAAGATAGGTGTCGGGTTACCTCCCGACCAGTGCCTTTGTTTAACGTCGTTGGCTCGACGCATGGGGATCACAAGTTTGGATCCCATGGGCGGCTCGGGTCATAGTGTTGTGGAGTGCCTACTTTCATTCATGCCTTGACTCTCCCTGAGTTCTTGTGGGATGATGAGTTCGGGTCCTGTTCCCATCGTTTTGGTGGTTTCGTCTTCCTATTCTTCCGATTCTTCCGAGAAGGTGAGGTTCTTTTGACCATAGCTGCTGGTTTAGTCACCCTCTCGGTCTCTCTTGGTTGGTCAGGAACTAGTGCGTTAGGATCAGATGTGTTTACGATGTCTGGTGGTTTCTTCGTATCCGTGCGGCCATTATTATTATCGATGTAGAAATTAGCAATTTTGCCACCGAATTCAAGCGATAATGAGCCCTTGCCCATGTCGATCCTTGCTTTGGTAGCGTAGAGGAATGGCCGTCCCAATATGATTGTTAGAGGGTCGTTTTTGCTGGCATTTTCCATTCGTATTACATAAAAGTCTGCAGCAACGAAAAGCTCTCCCACACTGAGTATTAGATCTTCAAATACTCTAACCGGACGGACACACGACTTGTCCCCCATCTCGAGGGATATCATTGGTGGCTTCAATGGACCAAGCCCCAATGAGCAGTATAGATGGAAGGGCAAAACATTGACAGCAGCTCCAAGGTCAATAAGGCAATGGTGAATTTGGGCTTCGCCGATAACACAGGTGACTGTAAAGGCTCCTGGGTCCTTATTCATTTCCAGTTGTACCTCATGACTCCAAGTGACCTTCTTTTTCGCTATCAGGTCATTTTGTTCCTTCATTGGCTCCAATCTTTTTTCTTTTTTGTTCTTTTGGGCCGCAGGATCTTTGGAGGCAATGATTTTCATGGAGTAGGATGAATTTCGAACCCTGATTTTTTCGATTCCGAGGCCCGATCTAGGATTGTCTGAGTCTAAGTCTTAATTGTCATCCCACCCAGATGCTGGTACGTTAAAGCGTGTGACTGGCGGTGGTGTCATGCAAACGGTGAATGCATAGCGTCCATTATCATTATGCGTGACCCACGTTCTACCATCGATGGGTCGGTCTTCTTCTTGATTCCAACCAGGACGGCACCTACGATTGAAGTGTTTGGCTGTAGGTTTGTAAGCTGCGGGTCCTCGTTTTTGTTTTGCCAGTAGGGCTGCAGTTTGTGCTTTTTTGAGTTCTTCCATGGCTATTAGTTCTCCGAGTGACTGGGCATGTGATGGACCATAATTGTATGGATCATAAACACAGTTAAACCCACCAAATTAGACGCTTTGTCTATTTAACTTTTGCTTGTTAGTTCTGATGTTCCCATGAATGGCATGTTGTTGGCGAAACGGCTTTAGACAGTTCAAGCAGGTGTTCAAGAAGAGTACAGTTCAAGCAGGTGTTCAAGAAGAGTTCAAGCGCTGTCTTGAACTGTAGCACAGCGTACAGCAGACGCAGGAAGATTTCCGTATCCAGAAGATCGACGAGATTATCTGATTGGGATCAATTGACGAGTCATCATTAAAGATCAGATATTCAAATGAATATCTTCAGCTTGGATTCGAGAATATTGGATGACTTGGCACGGAAGTAATCTCCAAAGATTGGATATGGACGAGATTGAATATCGATCAAATATTTAGGAGTATCTCCGAAATATTTGACAAGGATATTCTGATTGGAGTCAGCGAGGAATTCAAAGATTCAGATATTCAAACTAATATCTTCACATCAGATCTGAAGATGGCATGGCTGACTTGGGGAAGAAGTCTTCGTATGTTCTCCTCACCGATTGGATAAAGATATGCATCGAATATTTTGGAATATCTTCCTAAATATTTGATGAGATATCTAGAGCAGATTTTGGACTTCGCCCATGCGTATAAATACATGGCTAGGGCATCCATCATCTGCGTCGCTTCCTGAGAGAAAAGATAAACACGAGAGTTTGTGAGATTGGAGGAGGAGCGACCACCGGCTGATTATTCCTCACCGGAATATCAACGGAGAAGAAGCAGTCTGTTCAGTGTGCTGTTCAGACTGCTCTTGGAGAACTATCAAGCGCACACACACACGGTGATAAAGACACGTCTTTGAGAGAAGGCGACTGGACTTCTGAGAAGTCCAAGACTAGGCCGAGAGGGAAGTCTCGTCCTACCCATAGGGGATCGAGGGGAGTTGCGACAAACCGAGATTGCAAATCCGAGAGACGGAGTGTTAGTGGTGAGGACATTACAAACGAGGAGTTGTGTAAGAGTAAGACCTCTTGTAACCCTAAACTCATAATAAGATTTGTGTCCCTTTTTCGGGTGTGGGAAACCCCCCAGAGTAGGCAGAGCCGAACTGGGTTATCATATCGTGTGTGCTCCTATTTTGTGCTGTTTATGTTCTGTCTGTTAAGGTGTTCCAGTATCTGTTTGAACACAACCTGAAACTGTCTAACAAGTGTTCGAGACGCAGTTCGAACACCATCTAGAACTCGTCTTGACTAAGACAAGTAGATTTCAATTGGTATCAAAGCAGGCACTCGGCATACAGAGTGTGATCCGGCGATAGTTCAAGATGAGTTTGAAGGAAGGACAGAGCACTAACCGACCACCATTGCTTGAAGGGCCAAATTATGCCTATTGGAAACCCAGGATGAAAGCTTTTCTGAAATCCCTCGATGAAACGGAATGGAGAGCCGTGATGATAGGATGGACAGAACCCATGATGGCCAACCCTGAAGGAGCTGTTATGCCAAAACCCGAAGCCCTGTGGTCTGAAGCAGATGATGTAGCGGCTGTTGGGAATTCAAAGGCCCTGAATGCAATATTCTATGGAGTGGACGAGAACGTGTTCAAACTGATTGCTGAATGTGAGGTGGCCAGGGAAGCATGGAATATTCTCAGAATAGCATATGAGGGTCCAGAAAGTGAAACTAACGATGAGGAAGAAGAACATGAGAATGTCAATCTCGTCGGACATGTAGTCACTATTGAAGACGGCAGTGAGACAAGTGAAAATCCATATTCTAGTACACTGTCTGAACGGCCCATTGACGACGCTTCAAGCAGTGATGACGAAGGACTTGCTCATGAGACCTCGGCCGAGACGTACAAGGAACTCTATGAGAAGTGCCTATTGGTGATTGGCCTGAACAAGAAGCTCACAGAAATAGTGGCAAGCCTGACAGAAGAAGAAGATAAACAGTGGCGGAAGGTTGAACTTCTCGTTTCCCAGAAGGTGGAGCACCAAGAGGAAATATCTGCTTTGAAGCACGAGATGATTGGAATGAATCAAGAACCCTCGTCACTTCTTGCACAGAAGGTGAAACTGCTAGACACTGTATCGGTTCTGAAAGCTGAGATGGAGAAAAAGAGAGAAACACATCCTGCATGCTTGTTGGGGCTAAGGAGAAATAGTGCTGAGTTGCACATCCGCAAAGAAGTTCATCTCAATATGACAGGTAATCCTCGATATCTCATCATTGTTAAATCCATTTGCAAGCTTCAGCTTGTCACTTTTGGAGATGGAGGGAAGGGCCAGGTGATCGGCTGTGGGACATTGAAGGTTCCGGATCTACCTGTGCTCGAGGATATCCTCCTAGTGGATGGGTTAAAGGTGAACCTGATCAGTATCAGTAGATTGTGTGATGAAGGACAGTCTGTTACTTTCACTCGTGATTCGTGTCAAGTACTGGATAGGAATGGAGACAAACTGTTAGAAGGAAGCAGGTCAACAAACAAAAGCTACTGTCTAGGCACAGTTGGAACAGGAGCAGCCACTGTCTGTCAGACAAACACGATAAGTGAGATGAAATTGCAAGGGATAGGTATGGTGTATTCTTCTGGAAAGGTGAAAGACGAAGTTGTCCTAAACTCAGTACAAGAAGATGATAAATGCAGAGGTGGGACATTGTCTGAAACACCCATTCAGACCAAGGCTACAGAAGATAAAATTCTAGAGGGAGGTCCAGCTGATGAAGCCACACCTACTCCAGCTGGGACACTTGACAATGCACCTACGCTGCAACCCTCATGGAGAATTAAGATTCGAGCGAATGAGATCAAGTGTCGAGAGCTGGCTGCCTGTTCATCCAGTCCGAAGAATGTCATCAAAGCATTTATTGATGAGATTTGGGTGGTGGCCATTCACGTGGAACTGGAAGAGCTCATCAGATATGAAGCATGGAAGTTATATCATCTTGTGCACAGTCACGAACTGAAGGAGACTATATACAGACTCACACAAGCGCCCAGAGCATGGTACGAGACGTTCCTCATCGACCATGGCTATGAGCGAGGGGGAGAAGAGAAGCATATGTTCGTCACAAGTACACAGAAGCTGGTTGGCCAGTTCGTGAGACAGATGCAAAAGGAGCTCCAGCTGAACTTGGTGGGAGAGATGAAACACCTTCCTGGAACACATGTTGACCAGATGTTGGAAGAGCAGGAGAGCATCGCTACAGGAGAGCAAGAGAGCACTCAGTTCCTATGTATGAAGCAGAATCTGTCTGAACACGGAATGGAACGGGTGATGAAGGTTCTGCCCAAGAACCCAGTACAACACTTTATGAGCAGATATCACTTCATCCGAGAGCTAGTGAAGAAGAAGGTCATCACATCGAAGTACATGACAACCACAACTGCCGTGCTCACCATGCCACTTGACACCGCTCAGTTTGAAACGCTTAGATCCTCTCTGGGTCTGCGTGTTATCACCAATTAAGTGTTCCAGACGGAGGTCAGCCAAGAGCAGAGCCCCAGCAAATCAGATGGTCTGACCTACCAAAGAAGAGGGCTGGAACAGATGATTTATGAGGTGTAGGAACATATCAAGGAGGAGAGAGGTGATTGGACAAATATCTCAAGAGATATTCACATGACCGGTTTTGGCAAGTGGAGGAGTCCAAATATTTGAGAAATCAAATAGGCAGTTGATTCGAAGTTGGATGAGGATACAATATCAGCAAACCCTAAGATCGGAGAAGGGAAAAAGAAGGGAGAAGAGACGGCTGTGATAGAAATTAAAGAAGCTACTTCAAAGGCGTCAAAGGCTGATCCTAATCCAACTAAAGGGAGTGGAATGACTACGAAGGAAAATCAGGCGATGGCTGAACCACCCCTCAATGAGGTAATCCATTGTTCTCACTCCCAAGCTATTGCACTCAATTTTGTTGATGAGGAAGTACGGGTGATTAGTAAAGATTTAGTGAGTCATAAGGGTGACAAAGTGGTCAATGGGAAGCCGAAGGGTTTGAAACCTGCTGTAGATTCTGTGACCAATGATGCAGAAGAAGGTGAAGCCAGTAGGGCTAAGATTGAGGTTCTGATAAGCAGAAGTTGTTGAATGCAAAGGTAGATGACACTGACTTCGTGCTGAAGAAGACAGCAAAGCAGAAGGAAGGGATTGGTAGTCAAAAAGGAGTTGTGACTGAAATGCCAAGGAAGCTGAAACAGACAGTCGATCCAGTTGTGGAGTTGCTGAAGACTGTTCCGGAAGAGCTTGAGGATGAAAACACTCAAGAGGATGATGAGGACTCAGTTTCATTGGCTGATCTCAAGAAGTCCGAAAAGAAGAAACCGAAGAAGTAAGTGATCATCCAAGCATGCTCGACTGAAGTAACTACCAATAAGGATGATAAGCGAACAAATGCAGGGGGAGAAAGTGCATCCAAGAAAAGGAAGAGGAGTACTCCAGGATCTGTTCTGCCTAGTGTACCAACTGGGGTGTCTAAGCATGGAATGTGGTTTGCCAGTACAGTCGCAGCAGCCAAGTGGAAAGTAGTGGAGAAAAGAAAGATCTAAGAGGATGCTTGCTGAGAAGAAGTACAAAGGAGAGGAGATTATTCAGCTCTTGAAGGAGACTGATCTGATCTTGGACCGTCCAAAGATGCAAATTGTTTAATGAACAGTTGGTGAGAGAAGCTATTGCTGATGATAAAGACTACGACATAGTCTTTGTCAGAGGAAAGAAGGTCAAGATTTATCCTGAGATCATCAATGTGTACTTCGCAATGGATGATTCTTACGAGGTGGTGGAAGAGGAGAGCTATGACAAGATTGCAAGCTGTTTATTGGGTGGAGCATACCCTCGGTGGGAAGACACCTCCATCCCAGTTGCAGATTTGACCACATTCTACTCGATGTTGTTCTTCATCGCCATAGTCAACTGGAAGCCTACATCTCATAGAACCATGGACATCAAGGAGATGGGACAGCTGCTCTACCAGATTGGAAACAGGATTCTCATTGACATGGGAAGGATTATGTTCGACCAGATTGTAGAACACGCCATATCTACAAAGTCTCTGCACCAGATAATCTTCCCATCGCTTCTATAAGCTGAACATCAACCAGCATCCAGATTTGAAGACAGACCAGGACAGACTGTCAAGTGCTTCGTTGAAGTTGGTAGTTGATCACAAGCTGTTCAAGGGTCGACATAAGAATGATCTGAAGGACCCCGGGTTGAACAGGAAAGACGCACCTGAGTCTTCCATAAGGAGAGCTGCTGGTGAGAAGTTGTCCCGAGCTGATCGCGGACAGCTACTGGAGGAGGTGAAGATTATACTGGAGGTCGAACAGGAGCAGAGGTCAAGAATCGATCAATTAGTGCACGCTCTACTATATCCCAGTGTTGATAAAGAAGACGGAGAGAATTAAGGTCCTGATTGAAGAAAAGGCAGAACTCCTTGATGTTATCTCGTCGTTAAAGATGCAGATGGAGAAGGACTACAATGCAGCAGTACTGGACGAGCTGAATCAGTTCAAGCAATCAGTGAAGATGATAATCTCTGGATCAAAAGACCTAGATACAATTGTGAAGTCCCAGAGAATGATTGGAGGATGTAGAGGCATTGGCTACACTGATTGGAGCAATTCAGGAACCTATCAGTTGCTGACCCGTGGTCGAACAGCTGGTGAGACACCATGGTTTGACAGACTCACAGCATGTGTCACTGTCCCAGGCTATGTTTGAGGGGGAGTTGACAAGATTCTAGTTTCCGAAGAGACCAAGTTGCTCGATTGGACCCCTTGCCAGTTTGTGGCAAAAAGGGGGAGTGGTTTGAGGTAACTGTTCTGGTATGTCTAAAGCATAGATTGGGTTTTGCCAAAAATGCCAAGGGGAGATTGATGTTCCCATGAATGGCATGTTATTGGCGAAACGGCTTTAGACAGTTCAAGCAGGTGTTCAAGAAGAGTACAGTTCAAGCAGGTGTTCAAGAAGAGTTCAAGCGCTGTCTTGAACTGCAGCACAGCATACAGCAGACGCAGGAAGATTTCCGTATCCAGAAGATCGACGAGATTATCTGATTGGGATCAATTGACGAGTCATCATTAAAGATCAGATATTCAAATGAATATCTTCAGCTTGGATTCGAGAATATTGGATGACTTGGCACGGAAGTAATCTCCAAAGATTGGATATGGACGAGATTGAATATCGATCAAATATTTAGGAGTATCTCCGAAATATTTGACAAGGATATTCTGATTGGAGTCAGCGAGGAATTCAAAGATTCAGATATTCAAACGAATATCTTCACATCAGATCTGAAGATGGCATGGCTGACTTGGGGAAGAAGTCTTCGTATGTTCTCCTCACCGATTGGATAAAGATATGCATCGAATATTTAGGAATATCTTCCTAAATATTTGATGAGATATCTAGAGCAGATTTTGGACTTCGCCCGTGCGTATAAATACATGGCTAGGGCATCCATCATCTGCGTCGCTTCCTGAGAGAAAAGATAAACACGAGAGTTCGTGAGATTGGAGGAGAAGCGACCACCGGCTGATTATTCCTCACCGGAATATCAACGGAGAAGAAGCAGTCTGTTCAGTGTGCTGTTCAGACTGCTCTTGGAGAACTATCAAGCGCACACACACACGGTGATAAAGACACGTCTTTGAGAGAAGGCGACTGGACTTCCGAGAAGTCCAAGACTAGGCCGAGAGGGAAGTCTCGTCCTACCCATAGGGGATCGAGGGGAGTTGCGACGAACCGAGATTGCAAATCCGAGAGACGGAGTGTTAGTGGTGAGGCCATTACAAACGAGGAGTTGTGTAAGAGTAAGAACTCTTGTAACCCTAAACTCGTAATAAGATTTGTGTCCCTTTTTCGGGTGTGGGAAACCCCCCAGAGTAGGCGGAGCCGAACTGGGTTATCATATCGTGTGTGCTCCTATTTTGTGCTGTTTATGTTCTGTCAGTTAAGGTGTTCCAGTATCTGTTTGAACACAACCTGAAACTGTCCAACAAGTGTTCGAGACGCAGTTCGAACACCATCTAGAACTCGTCTTGACTAAGACAAGTAGATTTCAAGTTCCGATATTTATCTATAGGGTATTTTGAAGTCTAGAGAGAATACAGGCTAAGGAGGAGTTTTAAAGCTGAATATGAATTATGAGTCATTCCAGGTCACGACCAAATTCTGACTTTCAAGAATCGGACGTGGAATCACTCAAAACAAATCCAATCGAAGGGCAACCAGAGTCAGTCCGGAGCTGAAAGGACCGATGGCTTTTTGGAATGAGATCACAAAACTCACATCCTCTCCCCTCATGCCACCTAGCCGGTGGCTTCCTCCTCCCATCCTCCTCTCCTCCTCTCCTTGCATGCCACATGGGGGGCGGCTAGATGAGATGATGACATCACCCGATGGCTTTTGAGCTCTTCCTCCCATCTTGTGCCAAGTGTTGTGATCTCCTCTTCTCCCTTAGCCTATAAATAAGACATCTCCTTCCCTTTGTAATATAATCCCATCTCATTCCAACATCCACAAACCACAAGTTAGTGAGAGAAGCTCTCACTTCTCTCTAGAGTTTGGGCACTAATCATGTAATTACTTTACTTTGGAATCGAAGCTTTAGCACTTTCAACGGTTTTTGTAAGCACTCTCATCTTTACTTTACTGTCTTTTCAATTCAGCAACTTTACTTTCCTGTCTTTACTTTTGAAAACTTTACTTTCTGTCTTTCAAAACCTTTACTTTTCAAGCACTTAGTTATGATGTCCTGTTCCATGAGTATTCGTAGCTAAAACCCTTCATTCGGTTGAAGGGGGGTACTTGTACCATACAGTGTTTTAGACCCTACTCTTAGTGACGCTATGTGTTCAAAACTTGTTCTATGTGCCACATATTAGGTTAGAACTTCCAAGGTTGAGTGGATGCTTTAACGGGAAAAGCTCTTCCGTGGGGTTCGTGAACATACTCGGGTAAGTGGATGCTTTAACGGGCAACGCTTATCTGAGGAGTTCGACCTCCTTTAAAAAAACCATTTGGTTGATCGTAACTGAAGATCAAATGGATGCACATAAGGCTAAGATACTTCGAAAGGAGGAATTAGTCTAAATAGAACAAGTGTTCTAAACGATGTTGCAAGTCTTGTGCTAGAAATAGCCTTGATTCATCTTTGAACACGTAGTATGATCATTAGAGGTCAATGATAAACAGACTATGATACAAGGCCCCTAAAACCGAATGCTTTCCTTTAATTGTACAATCAACTGTTACTTTACCTTTCAGTACTAAAATCACAACCAACCCACGCTACTCTCAGTACTAAAATCACAACCAACCCCCAACTGTCCTACTTAAAGAATAACTATTCACCTGACTCCCTTGGATTTGACCCCTACTTACCCTTTACTACCCACTAGTAGAGTACGAGTAGCGGAGATATAAATTTGTTTTTGCACAGAGAACATCGCACCTTAACGACAGTGCAGTAGGCCCCGTCAAAACTGGCGCCGTTACCGGGGAGTTAGCCTTTGATTAGCTGTTCTTCTCTCTTTCTTTTCTCTTTCGAACTCGCTTCTACACAACCATGTCTCACGAAGGAAGCCACCATGACTATCAGGATGACGACGAGATGAATCCGTTCGATCGAAACAATGAAGCGCCGCCACAATTTGTCGATGATCCGGAACGAATCATCCGAAACCGAAGAGCTCGTGACAGGGAGGCCATCCGAAGAAACCAAGAACCACCCAAGGACCGAAATGAAGCTGGTCCAGTACAACCCCCTTTAGGTCCCCTACGCCCTCAACCTCGACAAATGCCAGGGCAAGAACCTGTCTTCGACGACTACTATGGGGATAACAACTTCCGTGAACCTACTATGGGAGAACTCAATGCCCCAGATTTCGAAACACAGCCATGGTGCATTCACGAGGGCCCTGAACTAGAATACATTACCATCAACGCATCAGTGGCCCACAGCTTGCCAAAATTCTCAGGAGCTCATGGAGAATCTGCGACAACTCATCTCCAACGTTTACATGGCATTTGCCAAAATCTAAAGCCCAATCGAGTGAATATAGACAACTTCAAGTTTAAAGCGTTCTATTTTTCCCTCATTGACTCGGCAAACGACTGGTTCCTTTCATTGCCTTCGGGAAGCATCAGAACATGGGTTCAGATGCAAAAGAAGTTCCTAGATAAATACTACCCAGCAGGAAGAGCGATGCAAGTAAGAAGGCAACTGCAGGACATAAGGCAAGGACCTAATGAGACCATGTACGACTACCTGGAGAAATTCAACCACCTGGAGCGAAGCTGCTGCACTCTTGGACTACCCCGAGAAGCTCATCATCGAATACCTGATCAATGGATTGACTCCCTTAGACAAAAAGCTCCTTAATGCTTCAGCTGGAGGATCCGTGATGAGACTATCATTGAGCGGCATAAGACTACTCATCTCTGACGTTGCTGAAAATGCTCGGTTTACAGAGGAGACCACTCGGCAAGATGAGTTCTCCAGAACAAAAAACGTAGCACGAGCCGAGACGTGAGAAAACTCCATGACAGAAGAGATGAAACAAATGAAAGAAATGATGATGCAAATCCTGCGAAGGTAGCCAGTTCAAGTAAAGCCTTGCGAGTTTTGTAGTTATACGGACCATAAGAATGACGCATGCCCGACACTGAAAGTAGAGGAACCGGAAGAAGTGAATGCAGTGGTAGGATACCAAGGATACAACAACAACAACAGCAATGATAGATCCGGACCAAACTAGTACCCGACGAGCCAATATCAGCAGAAGGGAACGAATCAATACCAATCCATCTCAAATAATCAGCAAGGACCGAATAAGTGGCTGGAGGACATGATGAAGGAGCTCTCGAGTACTGTGCAACAATCCTCGGGCACTGTGCAGCAGTTAAGTACTAGTGTGCATCAAAACCAGGCGAAAAATGACAAAGTAATAGCCGACCTGAAGAAGCACATGTCCCAACTCGCTACCGCAATGTCCGCACTCATTAATGAACCAGGCAGACTACATTCACAAACCGTCCAAAACCTAAAGGAAAATGTTAATGCTATGACCCTTAGGAGTGGGAAAAAACCCGTCATCAAACCCATGGAGCAAGATGAGGACAAAAGCCCAAGGTTGCTAGAAGAAGAACTGCCCAAATCTGGCCCGGTCTTCATCACCAATCAGCCCGAGGAAGTCCCGGCCCTACTTGACGAGCCAAATGAAGTCCCGGACCTCACTAAAGAAGCACCCGAGGAAGTCCCGGACTTCACTACCAAACCAGCCGAGACATACTTGGACCTCACTACCGAACTGACCGAGAAAATCACGGCAGGCCCGGTCCTCACTGAAGAGCTGCTCGAGAAAAGCCCTATCCTTATGGCCGAGAAGCCCCTACATAACCCTTCATGTTCTATAAAGATCACAGCCACCAGAGATGAGATGATCGATGATGGTGCAGTGCTAGGCGAGTTGGAGGAGAAGCATGAGCCAAAACAGCCAACAAAGGAGCTCCCACTCGTCACAAGCCAAGAAGAGCCTCCTGAAAGGTGTAAGGATCAAGGACGGCCAATCATCTCTGCCACGAAGAAGAGGGTTAGCAAGGGCGCATGCTTGAGGTCGCTTGGCAAGAGACTGAACTTCCAAAACTGCAAAGATACCAACCGGCTATACATGAAGAAGCGGCAAAGACATGGGCCCAAAGAATGGAAACCCGGAAGGAGAAGCAAGAGAGCTCGACTTGATGGACCAGCAGCTATGGTCAAGGAGTCCTCGCTTTCTCGGGAATATGTGAAAAAGAAGCCTCCGGATCAAGGGAGAGCAGAACTGAGCCCGCTACCATATGTGTTCTTTGGGCAAATCAAAAGAGCTACCGAGAAGAAGTTCGACCTCAAGCACCCATGGGACCCCACCTTATGATCCAAGAATGAGGTATCATCGAGCTAACGACGTTAAACAAATGCACTGGTCGGGAGGTAACCCGATACCTATCTTACTTTCAGTAATTTTCTTTTCTGTCATTTAGTTTTTACCATAAGTCGCTCTCACCCACTTTTTGTATAGAAGGAATGACCCCTTGTAGGAATCAATTTTTGGAGCAAGATCAGATCAGCCAGGCAGCTTCTGAGAAATTACCGGGCTCGTGCTGAGAGTTCAAGGCCCGAGCCGAACTCCCTCGATTATCCAGCTCAAGCTATGACGTTCCACGACACAGTAAAAGGGAGTTCAATTCTTCTCTTTTCCTTAATGTCATTTCATTCTCTTGTATATATTTGCATGACTTTTGAACTAAGTCGTGCTGAAGGGCACGCCTTCGTTCAAAAGTGTGGGGTGAGAACCGCCTGTGTACATAACATGTTTTTTCTTTTCCTTTTCCCTTAATATTATCTTTTTGAAAATATGAACTTGAGAATGTGAAAAAGATAGATCTAAATTCATGCATTTACCTTGTGAAAATTCAACTGTCTAAAAACTTAGAATGTAACTTCTCATTTGCCCCTTTGTGCTAAGATAAACAGGGGATGTGGAGTTGATATAAACTGCCCTAGAGAGGCTTGGCAAGCAATCGAAGGATCGAATCTAACTATATGGTTTTCGAAGTCAGTGGAGGCTGCACTTCGGGTTTCAGTAAAGATTGAAGTCATCTCCACCGTGCAGCGTTTATGCAAGAGGCGGGACGGGAATCAAACCGTCCTATCTCTAGTCCTAGTAGACGGTAAAATAGATGAGCGACCCTCATCTTGACCCGCGCGAAACGGCGAGGATGAGAAAGAGCGGGGAGGTATTTCCATATGCTTGCGGGCGACGATTGGACCTCCCAAAAAGGCTGAGAAAATGGACTAGCAAGTCACAAAAAAGCAAAAGCTCAAAGAAGATAATCAAAGGCCAAAGGCCAAAATTGTGAAGGTTTTAACCGAACAAAAGTGAAGAAACTCCAACTCAATATCAAAGGCCAAAGGCCGATTCACTACAGAAGTTGTCCCTCGCCAAAAAGAAATCAAAGTGCTCAACTCAGTGAAACCCGAACCAAATCACGTGCTAGAGAAAGCTACAAGGAAACCATATAGTGTGAGTCGATCCCGAGAATGCAGTCCAGGAGCCTAAAAAGGGCTATCTCCCGAAATATCCGAATTAATTTGCATCTCGGCACGAAGGTACAAGTATCAAGTTTCTTCTAAGTATTTACACGGTTTAGTTTGGTAATAAGTAAGTAATGCATGAATTAGGATAAATCTAGTCCCACGGTCTCACCTTCATATTTAAAAGTTTTTACTTGGATTGTGTGCCACCCTTTAAAAAGCATTGTTCGGGACGAACAACTAAAAGTGTGGGGTAATCTGATGGACCATAATTGTATGAATCATAAACATAGTTAAACCCACCAAATTAGACGCTTTGTCTATTTAACTTTTGCTTGTTAGTTTCGATATTTATCTACAGGGTATTTTGAAGTCTAGAGAGAATATAGGCTAAGGAGGAGTTTTAAAGCTGAATATGAATTACGAGTCATTCCAGGTCACGACCAAATTTTGACTTTCAAGAACCGGACGTGGAATCACTCAAAACAAATCCAACCGAAGGGCAACAAGAGTCAGTCCGGAGCTGAAAGGACCGATGACTTTTTGGAATGAGATCACAAAACTCACATCCTCTCCCCTCATGCCACCTAGCCGGCGGCTTCCTCCTCCCATCCTCCTCTCCACCTCTCCTTGCATGCCACATGGGGGGCGGCTAGATGAGATGATGACATCACCCGATGGCTTTTGAGCTCTTCCTCCCATCTTGTGCCAAGTGTTGTGATCTCCTCTTCTCCCTTAGCCTATAAATAAGACATCTCCTTCCCTTTGTAATATAATCCCATCTCATTAACATCCACAAACCACAAGTTAGTGAGAGAAGCTCTCACTTCTCTCTAGTGTTTGGGAACTAATCATGTAATTACTTTACTTTGGAATCGAAGCTTTAGCACTTTCAACGGTTTTTGTAAGCACACTCGTCTTTACTTTACTATCTTTTCAATTCAGCAACTTTACTTTCCTGTCTTTACTTTCGAAAACTATACTTTCTGTCTTTCAAAACCTTTACTTTTCAAGCACTTAGTTATGATGTCCTGTTCCATGAGTATTCGTAGCTAAAACCCTTCTTTCGGTTGAAGGGGTGTACTTGTACCATACAATGTTTTATACCCTACTCTTAGTGCCGCTATGTGTTCAAAACTGAGTGGATGCTTTAACGGGTAAGCTCTTCCATGGGGTTCGTGAACATACTCGGGTAAGTGGATGCTTTAATGGGCAAAGCTTATCTGAGGAGTTCGACCTCCTTTAAAAAAACCATTTGGTTGATCGTAACTGAAGATCAAATGGATGCACATAAGGCTAAGATACTTCGAAAGGAGGAATTAGTCTAAATAGAACAAGTGTTCTAAACGATGTTGCAAGTCTTGTGCTAGAAATAGCCTTGATTCATCTTTGAACACGTAGTATGATCATTAGAGGTGAATGATAAACACACTATGATACAAGGCCCCTAAAACCGAATGCTTTCCTTTAATTGTACAATCAACTGTTACTTTACCTTTAAGTACTAAAATCACAACCAATCCACGCTACTCTCAGTACTAAAATCACAACCAACCCCCAACTGTCCTACTTAAAGAACAACTATTCACCTGACTCCCTTGGGTTCGACCCCTACTTACGCTTTACTACCCACTAGTAGAGTACGAGTAGCGGAGATATAAATTTGCTTTTGCACAGAGAACATCGCACCTTAACGACAGTGCGGTGGGCTCCGTCAGCATGTGATTCATCTTCCCATATCATACCAAGGAACTCTTCTTTCTTTGCTTCAGTAGTTGTTAATGAGGGTCGTGCCGCTTCTTCTAGTGCCTCCTTCATGTCTGACATTGTTGGCATGCTAACATTCGCCTTTGGATTTTGGATAGTTTGTGAAGGATGTCTGCCAGGTTCATTAGTGAGCACGGACATTGCGGTGGCGAGCTGGGACATTTGTTTGGTCAAATATGAAATTGCCCCGTCCGTTTTCACCTGGAATTGGTGTAGTGAAGTACCCAATTGATTTACGCTTCCTGCGAGCTCCTTTATTGTGTCTTCTAGCGATTTGTTTGAGCTGGTTTGGTACTGATTCGTTCCCTTCTGTTGATATTGGCTTGTCGGGTATTGATTCGGTCCTCTTTGCTGATATTGGCCTGCTGATGGAGCGTTTTGGTTGTACTGTCGGTGGGGCGGTTGATAGAATGACTGAGCCAATTGCGGTGCAGCTTGTTGTGTCTCCCTCGGAGGATGGTTGTCGTTCCTCCAAGTCGGGCCGTTTGTTTGATTATATTGTCGGTCTGATCCGGCTCTGTCGTTGCTGTTGTTGTTGTTGTTGTATCCTTCGTATCCTAACACTGCATTCACTTCTTCCGGGTCCTCGACTATTAATGTTGGGCATGCGTCAGTCTTGTGGTCCGTAGAACTACAAAACTCGCAAGGCTTTACTTGTACTGGCTGCCTTTGTAGGATTTGAACCATCATCTCCTTCATTTGTTTCATCTCCTCCAGCATAGAGTTTATCGGTGTTTCTTCAGCCTTTGCCACATTCTTCGTTCGGGAAAATTCTTCCTGCCGAGTTGTCTCTTCTCTGAATCGGGCATTTTCAGCAACGTTGGTGATGAGATTCCTTATGCCACTTAGGGATAGATTCATCATGGATCATCCAGCTGAGGCATCCAGGAGCATTTTGTCTAAGGGTCTCAATCCATCACTGAGGTATTCGATCATGAGTTTCTCGGGCAGTCCAAGGGTGCAGCAGCTTCTCTCCAGGCGATTGAATTTCTCAAGGTAATCGTACATGGTTTCATTGGGCCCCTGCTTGATGTCCTGCAGTTGCCTCCTCACTTGCATTGCTCTTCCCGCCGGGTAGTATTTGTCCAGGAATTTCTTTTGCATCTGAGCCCATGTTCTAATGCTACCGAAAGGCAATGAAAGGAACTAGTCGTTCGCCGAGTCAATAAGGGAAAAATAGAACGCCTTTAACTTGAAGTCATCAACATTCACGCCATTGGGTTTTAGGTTTTGGCAAATGCCGTGTAAGCGTTGGAGATGAGTTGTTGCTGATTCTCCACGAGTTCCTGAGAACTTGGGCAGGTTGTGGACCACTGATGTGTTGATGGCGATGTTTTCTAGCTCAGGGCCCTCGTAAATGCACCACGGCTGATTTCTGAAATCTGGTGCCGACAGTTCTCCCATAGTAGGTTCACGGAAGTTGTTATCCCCATAGTAGTCATCAAAGATGGGTTCTCGCCTTGGTACTTGTCGAGGTGGGGGATGTCTAGGGGGTTGCACTGGACCAGCTTCATTTCGGTCCTCGGGTGGTCCTTGGTTCTTTCGAATGGCCTCCCTATTACGAGCTCTTTGGTTTCGGATAAGCTGTTCCGGATCGTCAATAAATGGAGGCGGCGCCTCATTGTTTCGATCGTACAAGTTCATCTCGTCGTCATCCTGATAGTCATGGTGGCTTTCTGCATGAGACATGGTTATGCAGAACCGAGTTTGAAATTTTAAAAGAAAAAGGAAAGAACAATTATCCGATTGATGTTTTCTAATTCCCCGACAACGGCGCCAATTTTGACGGAGCCCACCGCACTGTCGTTAAGGTGCGATGTTCTCTGTGCAAAAATAAGTTTATATCTCCGATACTCACGACTTAACTATTTTGGGTAGTAAGTGGTAAGTACGGGTCGAACCCAAGGGAATTAGTTGATAGTTGTTCTTTCAAAAAGGGAAAATTAAAAAAGACAGTTTGGGGGTTGGTTGTGATTTTAGTACTGAAAGTAGCGTGGGTTGGTTGTGATTTTAGTGCTGAAAAGTAAATGACTAAAAGGTAAAGTGCGGAAAGTAAGTGCTTGAAGGACAAGACTTGCAGAAAGTAATTGCTTGAAGGACAAGACTTGCAGAAAGTAATTGCTTGAAGGACAAGACTTGCAGAAAGTAATTGCTTGAAGGACAAGACTTGCAGAAAGTAAGCAGTTGATAATGGTACTGAAAGTAAGCAGTTGATATGAGACTGAAAGTAAAGTAACAGGTGATATTACAATTAAAGGAAAGATTCGGTTTTAGGGGCCTTGTATCATAATCTGTTTTTCATTGACCTCTAATGAACATACTATGTGTTCAAAGATGTATCACGGCTATTTCTAGCACATGACTTGCCACATCATTTAGAACACTTGTTCTATTTAGACTAATTCCTCCTTTCGAAGTATCTTAGCCTTATGTGCATCCACCTGATCAATCAGTTACGATCAACCAAGTGGTGTTTAAAAGAGGTTGAACTCCTCAGATAAGCTTTGCCCGTTAAAGCATCCACTTACCCGAGTATGTTCACGAACCCCACGGAAGAGCTTTGCCCGTTAAAGCATCCACTCAACCTTGGAAGTTCTAACCTAATATGTGGCACATAGAACAAGTTTTGAACACAAAGAGGCATTTAAGAGAAGGGTCTAAAACATTGTATGATACAAGCACTCCCCTTCAACCGAATGAAGAGTTTAGCTACGAATATCCATGGAAGAAGACATCATAGCTAAGTACTTGGAAAAGTAAAGGTTTTGAAAGACAGAAAGTAATGGTTTTGGAAAGTAAAGACAAGAAAGTAAAAGAAGAATACTCAAGAACCGACAGGAGTAAACTCAGGAAAAAGTAAAGATAAGCTTGAGTACTTCAAGAACCAACAAGAGTACTCAAGAACAACTGTAAAGCTTTTGATATCAAAGAGAAGTGTTTACATGGATTGTGCTCTCAATCTAGAGAGATAAGTGATTGTGGATTTGAGGATTTGGAATGAGATGATTTACAAAGGGAAGGGATGTCTCTATTTATAGGCATAGGGAGAAGATGGAGCCACACACTTGTCACAAGGGAGGAGAAGAGCTCACACATGGAAAGGGATGGGTGGAGGAGCAAAAAGCCATCGGAGGTGAGTCATTCCTGCCCTTAGACGCCGGCCACATGGCAAGGGAGGAGAGGAGGATGGCTTGAGCCGCCGCCCATGTGGCAAGAGGGGAGTGAGTGTGAGTTTTGTGATCTTTTCACAAAAGCCATCGGCTCCCTTTCAGCGCTGGTCTGACTCTGGTTGCTCTTCGGTTGGACTTGTTTTGAGTGATTCCATGCCAGGTTCATGAAAGTTGTATAGTCGGAATCTGGTCATGTCCTGGAGTGACTTGTAATTCATTTTCAGCTTTAAAACTCCTTTTTAGCTCGTATCGTCTCTAGACTTCAAAATACCCTGTAGATAAATATCGGAACTAACAAGCAAAAGTTAAATAGACAAAGAGTCTAATTTGGTGGGTTTAACTGTCTTAATGAATCATATAAATATGGTCCATCACACGATCACACTGACATTTTGCCTTGGATTGGGGATCAATTGCGATAGGGGTGGGCGAAAAACCCGAAAACCCGAAAAATTGACCCGACCCGACCCGAAAAAAACCCGACTCGATTGGCTTAATTCGGTTCGGTCTCGGTTTTGAAATTTTTTCGGCCCGATAGCCCGAACCGACCCGAAATATGTGTTTTTTGTCATTTTTCAGAAAAGCCCGAAAAAACCCGAAAAAAGCCCGAAAAATCGTGAAAACCCGAAAAAAGACCGAAAACCCGAAAAAAGCCCGAAAAACCCCGAAAAAACCCTTAAAAAAGCCCAAAAAAAAGCCCGAAAAGACCGACCCTACCCGAAACCTGAAAATCGGGCTTTTTTCAGTTTTCATTTTCAAAAAGACCGAAACCAACCCGAATCAAAATTTCGGGTTTCGGGTCGGTTTTTACAAAAAATGGGCCCAAACCGACCCGTGCCCAGCCCTAGTTTGCGACGGTAGCTTCCCTTTGTCTTCTCGCTTTTCGTAAACTGCGCTGGCAATTTGAGACATTTGCTTCTTTAATTCGTTAACATCTCTAGCTTGGTGGTCAATCTTTTGAGTGTGGTGGTCAATCTTTTGAGTGAGTTCCTTGAACATTCCTCTTATTTCCTCTCTGAATTCCTTGTTTGGGTCCTCATCTCCTTGTCTGATTTGTGGTGGTTTGTACGGCTGCTTTTGTGGATACGAGGATTTCCCCGCATCGTAATTGTTGTTCCTTTGCCAACCACCCTCATTTTGTCTCGGCTGCCATTTTGTTGTTGCCTTGGTATCCATCAGTCCTCCTCGGTGACAAATCTCCCTTGTTTATGTATCCCACAATATTCACGTCTTCTGTTCTTTCCTGAAAAACAGCATTGTCATTATTCATTGAATTAAATGTGGACTTGTTTACCTTACACTCCACTCGTTGATTGCCTTGTGGTTGTTGCGTCATCATCTTAGCCACCATATCCTTCAGTTCGTGCAATTCAGATTGTACATTCACGTTAGCAACTGGTGCAGGTTTATAGGTTTCTTCTAAATACGTTGTGCTTTCTGCAACTCGCTCAATCAACTACCATATCTCCTTGGGGTACATGTCAAGGATAGACCCTTGAGCGGAGGCATCCAGCATTCTTCTCTCCATTAGAACCATTCCATCCATAAAGTATTCAAGCAGCATCCTTTGTAGGATTCCATGATTCGGACAACTTTCTTCCAAATGCCTAAACCTCTCCAAATAGTCGAACAACGTTTCTGCACGTCCTTGTCTAAGCATCGAGAGCTCCTTTGTCGTTTGAGCCGCCTTCGAATGAGAGTAGTACTTGTCCATGAATTTCCTTTGCATCTGATCCCATGAAGTAATCGAACCTGAAGGCAAAGACATTAACCAAGATTTAGATTGACTTACTAAAGAAAAAGGAAATGTCTTTAATTTAAAAATATCTTCCGGAACCGATGCTGATTTCATGGACATGCAAACTCCATGAAATTCCTTCAAGTGCCTTAGGGGGTTCTCGTCGGGCATTCCTCCAAACTTGGGCAAGTGATGAATCACCCCACTCTTTATCTCGATGCCATCTGCGTCCTCATCCAACCTAATGCACCAAGGTGCCTCATTAATATATGGGGCGCAGACTCCTCTCATGGTGCGTCCCAAATCCCGACGCCTCTCTAGCTGTCCATGTTGGTTTCCTCCACCGAGGTATTGTCGATCCAACTCAGCCTCGTAATCATCATAATTCTCGTGTCTAGCTGCACGATGTCTATCAAATTCATTCACAATTTGCTGATTTCTGGGGGTGGTACTCTTTGATCAACAGCGGGCAATCCTTGCCTCCGTTCTTGAATGTTATCCCCTTGTACACTACTTCGCTCTTCATTATCACCATCAACACTTCTCCGCGACATTGTTACTTAAACAGAGAGTAATCAAGTGACAAAATAAAAGACAATAAAATAAACTAAAAGAAATAGAATACTTAGTAGATTCTTCGTTACCAATCCCCGGCAACGGCGCTAAAATTTGACGGGCGTCGTTGTACCCATCAAAAATAATATTTGTTTATCTCCGACTAGCAAGTGGTAAGTCGGGTCGTATCCACAGAGATCGGTGTGAGAACCTGTTTACTAAGTACAAAAGTAACAATGGGGGGGGGGGGGTAAATCTCGAACAAGTCAAATAAAAAACGCAAGTAGCAAGTAACAACGATCAAATATCAAAGAGAAATGCAAGCTAGAACTTTCGATTGTGATGCAAGACTAAATCATTAACCCAACCGTTTTGATTTCTAATGTTTTACAACTTATAGCTCCCCGCTAGGTTGCACTACAAGTTGTCCTAGGGTGTCAATCCTAGTGGTATATTACTCGTATCCTAGTTTACTATCCCCGCTAGGTTGCTAGTAAACTGTGATAATTGAAATCAACACATAAACATTAGCTCCCCCGCTAGGGTTCCACTCATGCTAGCATATCAAATCCATAAACAATGCATAGTAATATAGCGCAAAACATAGAAATTCAATATGAGTCTCAAATCAAAGCATCACAATATCAAGTTCTAGCTTACACAAATGAGTTTAGCTACACATGGTGAATGAACACAACATCAAGTTTGTTTGAATGAAAAGAGATGACAATACTGATGATGAACTCTCAAGTTTCTTCAATTGATCTTCCTCCAAGCTTTACTTCCTCCGAACTCAAGAACATCGTGTCTCCCACAATTGGTGTGATTTGGAACGTGTGTCTGTGTCCCTTTGGGATGAATTGTCCACTGCCAAAGGCTGGCTCAGCCACTCACTTCTCTTCCACGGACCAAAGACCTCTACAAACCTCCAATGTCAATTTTCCAAACCCCCAAATCAGACGGCCAAAAAGACACCTTGAAAAACCACTCTTCTTTTGCTTAAATCAAGAGCTAGTCCTCTCCTCTTCTGTCCCTTCGAAATCTGTATTTTTCCTTTCGAGATATGGCTCCTCAAATTCTATTTTTCTCCTTCCCGAAATTACAAATCCGAAAATAAGAAATTTGACTGCCAGCTGGATTCCACTTACGTCTCTTGATTAACGTCCGCGGACGTCTTAACGATTACCAAAATTGTTAAGACGTAAGTGCCCTTAATTCTTCAGACGTAAGTGGTCTGCACTGACTAAAACTTCAGCACTTCGGACTTCATTTCTTTTGATGCCAAACATCTTCTAATAGGCTCTCTTTAGCCGATATTCCTTCCATGGTCTCCGAATGCACCTGAGATTTAAAACTACACACAGGTAGTGAAATAATATACATGCAAACATTAAGAGACGGGGTTTTAACATATAAAATAGTCGTACAATTACGACTTATCACCTTCTCAGAGGAATTGAAAGGAAAATCTGCCCGGACAATGGAGTCCTAGCCCGAGCACATCATCTCACAAAAGTCTTGGAAGGGTCAAGGCAAGAATCAATGCAGGAGCCGCGGAAAAATTTGACTTGAACCGCCCATGGGATCCAAACTTGTGATACCCAATCGTCGAGCCAACGACGTTAAACAAAGGCACTGGTCGGGAGGTAACCCGACATTTTTTCTTTTCAGTCATTTAATTTCTGTCATTTAGTTTTTACCTTGTCAGTCGCTCTCACCCATTTTATGTATAGAAGGAATGACTACTTGTATAGGAATCAGCTTTGGGGAGCGCCGAGAGTTCGAGGCCCCAGCCGAACTCCCTCGATTATTCCACTCGGAGCGATGTCATTTGCTCGCATGTCCTCGACATGCAACGACACCATAAAGGGAGTTCAATTCTTCCCTTTTCCTTATGTCATTTCCTTCTCTTGTAAATATTTGCTTGCAATCGGCTTTTGAACTAAGTCGTGCTGTGAGGCACGCCTTCGTTCAAAAGTGTGGGGTGAGAACCACCTTTGTACATAGTTAGTTAACATGCTTTCTTTTTTCCTATTCCCTTAATATTATCTTTTTGAAAATATGAACTTGAGAATGTGAAAAAGATAGATCTAAATTCAAGCATTTACCTTGTGAAAACTCAACTGTGTAGAGACTTAGGATGTAACTTCTCATTTGTCCCCCATTGTGCTAAGATATACAAGGGATGTGAAGTTGATATAAAATGCCCTAGAGAGGCTTGGCAAGCACTCGAAGGATCGGATTTCACTATATGGTGGAGGCTGCACTTCGGGTTTCAATGGAGATTAGAGTCATCTCCGCCATGCAGCGTTTATGCAAGAGGCGGGACGGGAATCAAACCGTCCTATCTCTAGTCCTAGTAGCCGGGAAAATAGATGAGCGACCCTCATCTTGACCCGCGCGAAACGGCGAGGATGAGAAAGAGCGGGGAGGTATTTCCATATGCTCTCGGGCGATGATTGGACCTCCCAAAAAGGTTGAGAAAATGGACAAGCAAGTCACAAAGAAGCAAAGCTCGAAGAAGCAAATCAAAGGCCGAAGGCCAAAATTGTGAAGGTTTTAACCAAAACAAAAGTGAAGAAACTCCAATTCAACATCAAAGGTCAAAGACCAAGTCACTTCAAAAAGCTGTCCCTCACCAAAAGAAAATCAAAGAGCTCAGATCATTGAAACCCGAACCAAATCACGTGCTAGAGAAAACTACAAGAAAACCATATAGTGCGAGTCGGTCCCGAGAATGCAGTCTTGGAGCCTGAAAGGGGCTATCTCCCAAATCATCCGAATTAATTTGCATCTCAGCTCGAAGGTACAAGTATCAAGTTTCTTCTAAGTATTTACACGGTTTAGATTGGTAACAAGTAAGTATTGCATGAATAGGATAAATCTAGTCCCACATTCTCACTTTCTTATTTAAAGTTTTTACTTGGATTGTGTGTGCCTCTTTTAAATAGCATTGTTCGGGACGAACAACTAAAAGTGTGGGGTGATCTGATGGACCATATTTATATGATTCATTAAGATAGTTAAACCCACCAAATTAGACACTTTGTCTATACAACTTTTACTTGTTAGTTTCACTTTTGTTCTACAGGCTATTTCGAGGATTAGAGATGAAACGAGCTAAAAAGGAGTTCTTAAAGCTAAAAATGGATTACAAGTCATTCAAGGCCACGACTAGATTCTGGCTTTACAACCTTCATGAACTTAACGTGGAATCACTCAAACATGTTCCAATGACTTGTTCCAAACCTCAACAAAGATCAAGAACTCAAGTCAATGCAAAGTCTAGCCACCCATGTGCAAGGCTCGTGCCTTGTCTTTTGATTGCAACTAAGAAACAACCAAGAAGCAACCAAGCTCTAACCGGAGTTGTGAGGGAACCGATGGCTTTTGGAGGAAAATATCACAACCCACTCACACCCACTCCCTCCACCTATGGCCGGCGGTTTCCATGGGAGAGTGACACATGGGCGGCGGCTTTTGGAAAGCCACCTATGGCCGGCGGCTTTGCTCTCCTCCTCTCCCCTTTTTCCATGTGTTTGGCCCTCCTCTTCTCCCCTTGCCTATAAATAGAGAGCTCCCCCTCCTTGAATCAATGTCCCAAGTTGTAGTCTCAAGTCTCTAGTCCTTGTAGAAAATCTCTCTAGATTTTAGGCACAATCCTTGTAAACACTTTACTTTGATATTGGAAGCTCCAAATTTGTTCTTGAGTACTCTTGTTGGTTCTTGAAGTGCTCAAGCTTTTTCCTAGTCTTTTACTTTCCAAAACTTTACTTTTTGTCTTTCGAAAACCTTTACTTTTCAAGCACTTAGCTATGATATCCTCTTCCATGGATAATGGTAGCTAAACCCTTCATTCGGTTGAAGGGGTGTGCTTGTATCAAAACATGTTTTAGACCCTTCTCTTAGTGCCTCTATTGTGTTTAAACTTGTTCTATGTGCCTTATATTAGGTTAGAACACTATTGGTTGAGTGGAGGCTCGAAAGAGCAAAGCTGTTCCATGGGGTTCGTGAACATACGTGGTTAAGTGGAGGTTCGAAAGAGCAAAGCTTTTCTGTAGAGTTCAACCTCTTTAAAACACCACTTGGTTGATCGGAAATGATTGATCAGGTGGATGCACATAAGGCTAAGATACTTCGAAAGGAGGAATTATCCTAAATTAAACAAGTGTTCTAAGTCTTGAAAAGGACTAGACGATGTGGCAAGTCGAGTGCTAGAAATAGCCTTGATACATTTTAAACACGTAGTATGATCATTAGAGGTCGATGATAAACAGATTTATGATACAAGGCCCCTAAAACCGAATCCTTTCCTTTAATTAAAACATCACCTGTCACTTTACTTTCAGTCTCATTATCAACTGCTTATTTTCAGTCATTTACTTTCAGTACTTTAATTTCCGTACATTTACTTTCCAGCAATTTACTTTTCCGCAATTTACTTTCTGTCGCTTATTACAGACCCTTTCAATATCAGTCCATACCAAAAGTATGTTGATTAAGTCGATATTGAATTCGACTTTTCCAGCAATTTACTTTCACTAATTTACTTTCTGTCGCTTATTACAGACCCTTTCAATATTAGTCCATACCAAAAGTATGTTGATTACTCGATATTGAATTGGACTGTTCCAGCACTTTACTTTTCAGTATTTACTTTCCGCACTTTACTTTTCAGTATTTACTTTCAATCCTGTATTTACTTTCTTTACTTTCAGTCATTTACTTTTCAGTACTAAAATCACAACCAACCCACATTACTTTCAGTACTAAAATCACGACCAACCCCCAACTTTCTTATTTAATTTTCCATTTTCGAAAGAACAACTATCCACTAATTCCCTTGGGTTCGACCCCTACTTACCGCTTTACTATCCAATAGTAAAGTCACGAGTAGCAGACTTACAAATTAATTTTGTACACATTGCCTCGCGATAAGGCAGTGTTGTCAAATTGGCACCGTTGTTGGGGAATTAGCAATCAGATAGTAGTTCTTTTTTCTATTTTTTCCTTTTTTGTTCATTTCATGATTCACGATGTCTTCATGGATGAATCGGTATCTCCCTCAGTTTGGAGGTGCTATCGGAGAAGACCCCGTGGAACATGAACAAATGTTTTACTCCATCTGCGGCAGAATGAGGCCCAAGGATGAGTCGCTAGAAGGGTTTATGCTGAATTGTTTTGAGTTTTCCTTAACAAATTCTGCACTCTCTTGGTATTACTCATCATATGCAGATTATGAAGGCTGTTATGGGGATCTACGAGCCAAATTTCTAAAAAAGTTTTCCCTGTCAAATTATGGCACCGATCCCTGTCAAAGAGCCCATCCATCCTTTCGACTTGAAGTCCGCAAGAAGATCAGCACCTTCAAGCAATCCCGGGATGAAACTTTGGACGAGTACTTATCGTACTTCGATTCCATTGTGGCGAGCTGCCCGCACCATGGATTCACAAACGTGTTCCTTCTTCAAAGGTTTCTTGGCGGAATGCTACCGCATGAGTGGAAAAGGCTCAATGTTATAGTGGGAGGCTCGGTCATGAAGTTAACAGTGACTGAAATCTGGGCCGTCATAGATGATTTGGCAGAGAGCACAAAACGGGGGCCGATGCACCAAATTGATAATAAAGCACCAATGGTGGAAGAGGACTCAGTGCAAAACGAGCCC
Organism: Rhodiola kirilowii; assembly: GCA_033675215.1. Taxonomy (NCBI): domain Eukaryota; kingdom Viridiplantae; phylum Streptophyta; class Magnoliopsida; order Saxifragales; family Crassulaceae; genus Rhodiola; species Rhodiola kirilowii. Next base: position 21,334,968 of record CM066195.1, on the reverse strand, counting down.
GACACCACACCCATTGCAAGCTTGCCCGCAGCAAACCCGGAAGAAGACATCAGTACAAGGGCAGTAATGGACGTGGAGGCGGCTCTAAAGGAGCCAACATTGGAGCCCACGGAACCGACAGAGGATGATGACCTATGGATGACTGAAGAAGAGCCAGCCGAGCCACTCAAACCGGTCTTCACTGCCGAAGCGGCCGAGGAAATCAAGCCAGGCCTAGACCTCACTATCGAAGCACCTATGGCAGACCCGGTCCTCACTACCAACCTGTCCGAGAAAGACCCGACTCTTGTGATGAAAGTCCCCCAACTTGTCCCCTCGGTTTGTATGCGGATCACAACCCCTGAAGATAAAGTGATCAATGAGGAGGTGCAAGGTGAGTTGGAAGCGTGACAAAGGCAAGAAAAGCCAACAATGGAGCACTCTCTCGCCACGAGCCAACCAAACAGCCCTGGAAACTCACTCATGCTGAAACGGCCATTCACCTCTGCCGCAAAGAAGAGGGCTAGTGAAGAGTACAACCCAGATGCCAACCGTCCATACACAAACAAGCAACAAGGATATGGCCCGGTGAAATGGGAACTCGGATGGAGAAACAAGAAAGCTCGGCTCAAAGGACCAGCATCTATGGTCAAGGGTCCCTTGCCTTCTCAGAGGAATTGGAAGGAAAATCCGCCTGGACAATGGAGTCCTGGCCCGAGCACATCATCTCACAAAAGTCATGGAAGGGTCAAGGCAAGAATCAATGCAGGAGCCGCGGAAAAATTTGACTTGAACCGCCCATGGGATCCAAACTTGTGATCCCCAATCGTCGAGCCAACGACGTTAAACAAAGGCATTGGTCGGGACGTAACCCGGCATTTTTTCTTTTCAGTCATTTAATTTCAGTCATTTAGTTTTTACCTTGTCAGTCGCTCTCACCCATTTTCTGTATAAAATGAATGACTACTTGTATAGGAATCAGCTTTGGGGAGCACCGAGAGTTCAAGGCCCCAGCCGAACTCCCTCGATTATTCCGCTCGGAGCCATGTCATTTGCTCGCATGTCCTTGACATGCAACGACACCATAAAGGGAGTTCAGTTCTTCCCTTTTCCTTATGTCATTTCCTTCTCTTGTAAATATTTGCTTGCAATCTGCTTTTGAACTAAGTCGTGCTGTGAGGCACGCCTTCGTTCAAAAGTGTGGGGTGAGAACCGCCTTTGTACATAGTTAGTTAACATGCTTTCTTTTTAATTTTTCCTTTAATATTATCTTTTTGAAAATATGAACGTGAGAATGTGAGAAAGATAGATCTAAATTCAAGCATTTACCTTGTGAAAACTCAACTGTGTAGAGACTTAGGATGTAACTTCTCATTTGTCCCATTGTGCTGAGACATACAGGGGATGTGGAGTTGATATAAAATGCCCTAGAGAGGCTTGACAAGCACTCGAAGGATCGGATTTCACTATATGGTTTACGAAGTCAGTGGAGGCTGCACTTCGGGTTTCAATGGAGATTAGAGTCATCTCCGCCATGCAGCGTTTACGCAAGAGGCGGGACAGGAATCAAACCGTCCTATCTCTAGTCCTAGTAGCCGGGAAAATAGATGAGCGACCCTCATCTTGACCCGCGCGAAACGGCGAGGATGAGAAAGAGCGGGGAGGTATTTCCATATGCTCTCGGGCAATGATTAGACCTCCCAAAAAGGTTGTGAAAATGGACAAGCAAGTCACAAAGAAGCAAAGCTCGAAGAAGCAAATCAAAGGCCGAAGGCCAAAATTGTGAAGGTTTTAACCAAAACAAAAGTGAAGAAACTCCAATTCAACATCAAAGGTCAAAGACCAAGTCACTTCAAAAAGCTCTCCCTCACCAAAAGAAAATCAAAGAGCTCAGATCATTGAAACCCGAACCAAATCACGTGCTAGAGAAAGCTACAAGAAAACCATATAGTACGAGTCGGTCCCGAGAATGCAGTCCAGGAGCCTGAAAAAGGTTATCTCCCGAATCATCCGAATCAATTTGCATCTCAGCTCGAAGGTACAAGTATCAAGTTTCTTCTAAGTATTTACACGGTTTAGATTGGTAACAAGTAAGTATTGCATGAATAGGATAAATCTAGTCCCACATTCTCACTTTCTTATTTAAAGTTTTTACTTGGATTGTGTGTGCCTCTTTTAAATAGCATTGTTCGGGACGAACAACTAAAAGTGTGGGGTGATCTGATGGACCATATTTATATGATTCATTAAGATAGTTAAACCCACCAAATTAGACACTTTGTCTATACAACTTTTACTTGTTAGTTTCACTTTTGTTATACAGGCTATTTCGAGGATTAGAGATGAAACGAGCTAAAAAGGAGTTCTTAAAGCTAAAAATGGATTACAAGTCATTCCAGGCCACGACTAGATTCTGGTTTTACAACCTTCATGAACCCAACGTGGAATCACTCAAACATGTTCCAATGAATTGTTCCAAACCTCAACAAAGATCAAGAACTCAAGTCAATGCAAAGTCTAGCCACCCATGTGCAAGGCTCGTGCCTTGTCTTTTAATTGCAACCAAGAAACAACCAAGAAGCAACCAAGCTCTAACCGGAGTTGTGAGGGAACCGATGGCTTTTGGAGGAAAATATCACAACCCACTCACACCCACTCTCTCCACCTATGGCCGGCTGCTTCCATGGGAGAGTGATACATGGGCGGCGGCTTTTGGAAAGCCACCTATAGCCGGCGGCTTTGCTCTCCTCCTCTCCCCTTTTGCCATGTGTTTGGCCCTCCTCTTCTCCCCTTGCCTATAAATAGAGAGCTCCCCCTCCTTGAATCAATGTCCCAAGTTGTAGTCTCAAGTCTCTAGTCCTTGTAGAAAATCTCTCTAGATTTTAGGCACAATCCTTGTAAACACTTTACTTTGATATTGGAAGCTCCAAGTTTGTTCTTGAGTACTCTTGTTGGTTCTTGAAGTGCTCAAGCTTTTTCCTTGTCTTTTACTTTCCAAAACTTTACTTTTTGTCTTTCGAAAACCTTTACTTTTCAAGCACTTAGCTATTATATCCTCTTCCATGGATAATGGTAGCTAAACCCTTCATTCGGTTGAAGGGGTGTGCTTGTATCAAAACATGTTTTAGACCCTTCTCTTAGTGCCTCTATTGTGTTTAAACTTGTTCTATGTGCCTTATATTAGGTTAGAACACTATTGGTTGAGTGGAGGCTCGAAAGAGCAAAGCTCTTCCATGGGGTTCGTGAACATACGTGGTTAAGTGGAGGTTCGAAAGAGCAAAGCTTTTCTGTAGAGTTCAACCTCTTTAAAACACCACTTGGTTGATCGGAAATGATTGATCACGTGGATGCACATAAGGCTAAGATACTTCGAAAGGAGGAATTATCCTAAATTAAACAGGTGTTCTATGTCTTGAAAAGGACTAGACGATGTGGCAAGTCGAGTGCTAGAAATAGCCTTGATACATTTTAAACACGTAGTATGATCATTAGAGGTCGATGATAAACAGATTTCTGATACAAGGCCCCTAAAACCGAATCCTTTCCTTTAATTAAAACATCACCTGCCACTGTACTTTCAGTCTCATTATCAACTGCTTATTTTCAGTCATTTACTTTCAGTACTTTAATTTCCGCACATTTACTTTACTGCAATTTACTTTTCAGCAATTTACTTTCTGTCGCTTATTACAGACCCTTTCAATATCAGTCCATACGAAAAGTATGTTGATTAAGTCGATATTGAATTCGACTGTTCCAGCAATTTACTTTCAGTAATTTACTTTCTGTCGCTTATTACAGACCCTTTCAATATCAGTCCATACCAAAAGTATGTTAATTACTCGATATTGAATTGGACTGTTCCAGCACTTTACATTTCAGTATTTACTTTCCGCACTTTACTTTTCAGTATTTACTTTCAGTCCTGTATTTACTTTCTTTACTTTCAGTCATTTACTTTTCAGTACTAAAATCACAACAAACCCACATTACTTTCAGTACTAAAATCACAACCAACCCCTAACTGTCTTATTTAATTTTCCATTTTCGAAATAACAACTATCCACTAATTCCCTTGGGTTCGACCCCTACTTACCGCTTTACTACCCAATAGTAAAGTCACGAGTAGCGGACTTATAAATAAATTTTGTACACATTGCCTCGCGACAAGGCAGTGTTGTCAAATTGGCGCCGTTGCCGGGGAATTAGCAATCGGATAGTAGTTCTTTTTTCTATTTTGTCCTTTTTGTTCATTTCATGATTCACGATGTCTTTATGGATGAATCGGTATCTCCCTCAGTTTGGAGGTGCTATCGGAGAAGACCCCGTGGAACATGAACAAATGTTTTACTCCATCTGCGGCAGAATGAGGCCCAAGGGTGAGTCGCTAGAAGGGTTTATGCTGAATTGTTTTGAGTTTTCCTTAACTAATTCTGCACTCTCTTGGTATTACTCATCATATGCAGATTATGAAGGCTGTTATGGGGATCTACGAGCCAAATTTCTAAAAGAGTTTTCCCTGTCAAATTATGGCACCGATCCCTGTCAAAGAGCCCACCCATCCTTTCGACTTGAAGTCCGCAAGAAGATCAGCACCCTCAAGCAATCCTGGGATGAAACTTTAGACGAGTACTTATCGTACTTCGATTCCATTGTGGCGAGCTGCCCGCACCATGGATTCACAAACGTGTTCCTTCTTCGAAGGTTTCTTGGCAGAATGCTGCCGCATGAGTGGAAAAGGCTCAATGTTACAGTGGGAGGCTCGATCATGAAGTTAACAGTGACTGAAATCTGGGCCGTCATAGATGATTTGGCAGAGCGCACAAAACGGGGGCTGATGCACCAAATTGATAATAAAGCGCCAATGGTGGAAGAGGACTCAATGCAAAATGATCCCGGCACCACACCCATTGCAAGCTTGCCCGCAGATAACCCGGAAGAAGACATCAGTACAAGGTTAGTAATGGACGTGGAGGCGGCTCTAAATGAGCCAACATTGGAGCCCACGGAACCGACAGAGGATGATGACCTTTGGATGACTGAAGAAGAGCCAGCCGAGCCACTCAAACCGGTCTTCACTACCGAAGCGGCCGAGGAAATCAAGCTAGGCCCAGACCTCACTATCGAAGCACCTGAGGCAGACCCGGTCCTCACTACCAACCTGTCCGAGAAAGACCCGGCTCTTGTGATGGAAGTCTCCCAACTTGTCCCCTCGGTTTGTATGCGGATCACAACCCTTGAAGATAAAGTGATCAATGAGGAGGTGCAAGGTGAGTTGGAAGCGGGACAAAGGCAAGAAAAGCCAACAATGGAGCACTCTCTCGCCACGAGCCAACCAAACAGCCCTGGAAACTCACTCATGCTGAAACGGCCATTCACCTCTGCCGCAAAGAAGAGGGCTAGTGAAGAGCACAACCCGGATGCCTACCGTCCATACACAAACAAGCAACAAGGACATGGCCCGGTGAAATGGGAACCCGGATGGAGAAACAAGAAAGCGCGGCTCAAAGGACCAGCATCTAGGGTCAAGGGTCCCTCGCCTTCTCAAAGGAATTGGAAGGAAAATCTACCCGGACAATGGAGTCCTTGCCCGAGCACATCATCTCACAAAAGTCTTGGAAGGGTCAAGGCAAGAATTAATGCAGGAGCCGCGGAAAAATTTGACTTGAACCGCCCATGGGATCCAAACTTGTGATCCCCAATCGTCGAGCCAACGACGTTAAACAAAGGCACTGGTTGGGAGGTAACCCGACATTTTTTCTTTTTAGTCATTTAATTTCTGTCATTTAGTTTTTACCTTGTCAGTCGCTCGCACCCATTTTGTGTATAAAAGGAATGACTACTTGTATAGGAATCAGCTTTGGGGAGCACCGAGAGTTCAAGGCCCCAGCCGAACTCCCTCGATTATTCCGCTCGGAGCCATGTCATTTGCTCGCATGTCCTCGACATGCAACGACACCATAAAGGGAGTTCAGTTCTTCCCTTTTCCTTACGTCATTTCCTTCTCTTGTAAATATTTGCTTGCAATCGGCTTTTGAACTAAGTCGTGCTGTGAGGCACGCCTTCGTTCAAAAGTGTGGGGTGAGAACCACCTTTGTACATAGTTAGTTAACATGCTTTCTTTTTTCCTTTTCCCTTAAAATTATCTTTTTGAAAATATGAACTTGAGAATGTGAAAAAGATAGATCTAAATTCAAGCATTTACCTTGTGAAAACTCAACTGTGTAGAGACTTAGGATGTAACTTCTCATTTGTCCCATTGTGCTGAGATATACAGGAGATGTGGAGTTGATATAAAATGCCCTAGAGAGGCTTGGCAAGCACTCGAAGGATCAGATTTCACTATATGGTTTACGAAGTCAGTGGAGGCTGCACTTCGGGTTTCAATGGAGATTAGAGTCATCTCCGCCATGCGGCGTTTATGCAAGAGGCGGGACGGGAATCAAACCGTCTTATCTCTAGTCCTAGTAGCCGGGAAAATAGATGAGCGACCCTCATCTTGACCCGCGCGAAACGGCGAAGATGAGAAAGATCGGGGAGGTATTTCCATATGCTCTCGGGCAATGATTGGACCTCCCAAAAAGGTTGAGAAAATGGACAAGCAAGTCACAAAGAAGCAAAGCTCGAAGAAGCAAATCAAAGGCCGAAGGCCAAAATTGTGAAGGTTTTAACCAAAACAAAAGTGAAGAAACTCCAATTCAACATCAAAGGTCAAAGACCAAGTCACTTCAAAAAGCTGTCCCTCACCAAAAGAAAATCAAAGAGCTCAGATCATTGAAACCCGAACCAAATCACGTGCTAGAGAAAGCTACAAGAAAACCATATAGTGCGAGTCGGTCCCGAGAATGCAGTCCAAGAGCCTGAAAAGGGATATCTCCCGAATCATCCGAATTAATTTGCATCTCAGCTCGAAGGTACAAGTATCAAGTTTCTTCTAAGTATTTACATGGTTTAGATTGGTAACAAGTAAGTATTGCATGAATAGGATAAATCTTGTCCCACATTCTCACTTTCTTATTTAAAGTTTTTACTTGGATTGTGTGTGCCTCTTTTAAATAGCATTGTTCGGGACGAACAACTAAAAGTGTGAGGTGATCTGATGGACCATATTTATATGATTCATTAAGATAGTTAAACCCACCAAATTAGACGCTTTGTCTATACAACTTTTACTAGTTAGTTTCACTTTTGTTCTACAGGCTATTTCGAGGATTAGAGATGAAACGAGCTAAAAAGGAGTTCTTAAAGCTAAAAATGGATTACAAGTCATTCCAGGCCACAACCAGATTCCGGCTTTACAACCTTCATAAACCCAACGTGGAATCACTCAAACATGTCCCAATGACTTGTTCCAAACCTCAACAAAGATCAAGAACTCAAGTCAATGCAAAGTCTAGCCACCCATGTGCAAGGCTTGTGCCTTGTCTTTTGATTGCAACCAAGAAACAACCAAGAAGCAACCAAGCTCTAACCAGAGTTGTGAGGGAACCGGTGGCTTTTGGAGGAAAATATCACAACCCACTCACACCCACTCCCTCCACCTATGGCCGGCGGCTTCCATGGGAGAGTGACACATGGGCGGCGGCTTTTGGAAAGCCACCTATGGCCGGTGGCTTTGCTCTCCTCCTCTCCCCGTTTGCCATGTGTTTGGCCCTCCTCTTTTCCCCTTGCCTATAAATAGAGAGCTCCCCCTCCTTGAATCAATGTCCCAAGTTGTAGTCTCAAGTCTCTAGTCCTTGTAGAAAATCTCTCTAGATTTTAGGCACAATCCTTGTAAACACTTTACTTTGATATTGGAAGCTCCAAGTTTGTTCTTGAGTACTTTTGTTGGTTCTTGAAGTGCTCAAGCTTTTTCCTTGTCTTTTACTTTCCAAAACTTTACTTTTTGTCTTTCGAAAACCTTTACTTTTCAAGCACTTAGCTATGATATCCTCTTCCATGGATAATTGTTGCTAAACCCTTCATTCGGTTGAAGGGGTGTGCTTGTATCAAAACATGTTTTAGACCCTTCTCTTAGTGCCTCTATTGTGTTTAAACTTGTTCTATGTGCCTTATATTAGGTTAGAACACTATTGGTTGAGTGGAGGCTCGAAAGAGCAAAGCTCTTCCATGGGGTTCGTGAACATACGTGGTTAAGTGGAGGCTCGAAAGAGCAAAGTTTTTTTGTAGAGTTCAACCTCTTTAAAACATCACTTGGTTGATCGGAAATGATTGATCAGGTGGATGCACATAAGGCTAAGATACTTCTAAAGGAGGAATTAGCCTAAATAGAACAAGTGTTCTATGTCTTGAAAAGGACTAGACGATGTGGAAAGTCGAGTGCTAGAAATAGCCTTGATACATTTTAAACACGTAGTATGATCATTAGAGGTCGATGATAAACAGATTTATGATACAAGGCCCCTAAAACCGACTCATTTCCTTTAATTAAAACATCACCTGTCACTTTACTTTCAGTCTCATTATCAACTGCTTATTTTCAGTCATTTACTTTCAGTACTTTAATTTCCGCACATTTACTTTCCAGCAATTTTCTTTTCAGCAATTTACTTTCTGTCGCTTATTACAGACCCTTTCAATATCAGTCCATACCAAAAGTATGTTGATTAAGCCGATATTGAATTCGACTGTTCCAGCAATTTACTTTCAGTAATTTACTTTCTGTCACTTATTACAGACCCTTTCAATATCAGTCCATACCAAAAGTATGTTGATTAGTCGATATTGAATTGGATTGTTCCAGCACTTTACTTTTCAGTATTTACTTTCCGCACTTTACTTTTCAGTATTTACTTTCAGTCCTGTATTTACTTTCTTTACTTTCAGTCATTTACTTTTCAGTACTAAAATCACAACCAACCCACATTACTTTCAGTACTAAAATCACAACCAACCCCCAACTGTCTTATTTAATTTTCCATTTTCGAATGAACAACTATCCACTAATTCCCTTGGGTTCGACCCCTACTTACCGCTTTACTACCCAATAGTCCATCAATCAGGTACTCGATGATGAGCTTCTCGGGCAGTCCAAGAGTGCGGCAGCTTCTCTCCAGGTGGTTGAATTTTTCCAGGTAGTCGTACATGGTTTCATTAGGTCCCTGCCTTATGTCCTGCAGTTGCCTCCTTACTTGCATTGCTCTTCCCGCTGGGTAGTATTTGTCCAGGAATTTCTTTTGCATATGAGCCCATGGTCTGATGCTTCTCGAAGGAAATGAAAGGAACCAGTCGTTTGCCCAGTCAATGAGGGAAAAATAGAACGCCTTCAAAACTTAGAATGTAACTTCTCATTTGTCCCTTTGTGCTGAGATAAACAGGGGATGTGGAGTTGATAGAAAATTCCCTAGAGAGGCTTGGCAAGCAATTGAAGGATCGAATCTAACTATATGGTTTTCGAAGTCAGTGGAGGCTACACTTCGGGTTTCAGTAAAGATTGAAGTCATCTCCGCCGTGCAGCGTTTATGCAAGAGGCGGGACAGGAATCAAACCGTCCTATCTCTAGTCCTAGTAGCCGGGAAAATAAATGAGCGACCCTCATTTTGACCTGCGCGAAACGGCGAGGATGAGAAAGAGCGGGGAGGTATTTCCATATGCTTGCGGGCGACGATTGGACCTCCCAAAAATGCTTGAGAAAATGGACTAGCAAGCCACAAAAAGGCCAAAGGCCAAAGTTGTGAAGGTTTAAACCGAACAAAAGTGAAGTACTCAAAGAGTCAAATCAAAGGCCAAAGGCCGATTCACTACAAAAAAAAGCTGTCCCTCGCCAAAAAGAAATAAAAAAGGCTCAACTCAATGAAACCCGAACCGAATCACATGCTAGATAAAGCTACAAGGAAACCATATAGTGCGAGTTGATCCCGAGAATGCAGTCCAGGAGCCTAAAAAGGGCTATCTCCCGAAACATCCAAATTAATTTGCATCTCGGCGCGAAGGTACATGTATCAAGTTTCTTCTAAGTATTTACACAGTTTAATTTGGTAATAAGTAAGTAATGCATGAATTAGGATAAATCTAGTCCCATAATCTCACTTTCATATTTTAAAAGTTTACTTAGATAGTGTGTGCCGCCCTTTAATAGCATTGTTCGGGACGAACAACTAAAAGTGTGGGGTGATCTGATGGACCATAATTATATGAATCATAAACACAGTTAAACCCACCAAATTAGACTGTTTGTCTATTTAACTTTTGCTTGTTAGTTCCGATATTTATCTACAGGGTATTTTGGAGTCTAGAGAGAATACAGGCTAAGGAGGAGTTTTTAAGCGGAAAATATATTACGAGTCATTCCAAGGTCACGACCAGATGCCGACTGAAGAAATATCATGAACCTGACATGGAATCACTCAAAACAAGTCCAACCGAAGAGCAACCAGAGTCAGTCCGGAGCTGAAATGGACCGATGGATTTGTGAAAAGCTCACAAAAATCACAACTCACTCTCCATTTGCCACCTAGCCGGCGGCTTTTCTCCTCCCTTCCACAAACTTCCACAAGCTTCTCCTCCTTGATGACTCATGGTTGGCGCCTAGAAGAGATGGTGAGTCACCTCCGATGGCTTTTTGAAGCTTCTCCCATTTTATGCCAAGTGTTCTCATCTCCTCCACAAAACACACTCCCCTTAGCCTATAAATACCATGCCTTCCCTCCTTTGTAAATCATGCCACAATCCACAAGTTAGTGAGAGAAGCTCTCACTTCTCTCTAGAGTTTGGGCACTAATCATGTAATCACTTTACTTTGGAATCAGAGCTTTAGCACTTTCAACGGTTTTTGTAAGTACTCTCTTTTTTACTTTACTGTCTTTCAAAGTACTTTACTTTTCAATGCACTTAGCTATGATGTCCTGTTCCATGAATAGTCGTAGCTAAACTCTTCATTCGGTTAAAGGGGTGTACTTGTATCATAAAATGTTTTAGACCCTGTACCTAGTGCCTCTCTGTGTTCAAAACTTGTTCTATGGGCCACATATTAGGTTAGAACTTCCAAGGTTGAGTGGATGCTTTAACGGGCAAAGCTCTTCCGTGGGGTTCGTGAACATACTCGGGTAAGTGGATGCTTTAACGGGCAAAGCTTATCTGAGGAGTTCGACCTCTCTTAAAAACCATTTGGTTGATCGTAACTGAAGATCAAATGGATGCACTCAAGGCTAAGATACTTCGAAAGGAGGAATTAGTCTAAATAGAACAAGTGTTCTAAACGATGTTGCAAGTCTTGTGCTAGAAATAGCCTCGATTCATCTTTGAACACTTAGTATGATCATTAGACGTCAATGATAAACAGAATATGATACAAGGCCCCTGAAACCGAATCTTTCCTTTAATTGTTATATCAACTGTTCCTTTACTTTCAGTACCTTATCAACTGTTTACTTTCTGTATAAACCACTCAAACCCAATCGCACTTTAATTTATGTGTAAGCCTCATTAAAGAACAACTAATCCACACTGACTCTCTTGGGTTCGACCCCTACTTACCACTTGCTACCTATTAGTGAAGTTGCGAGTAGCGGACTTATAAATTTATTTGTACATTTGCTCTGACGACAAGCATCTGTCAAATTGGCGCCGTTGCCGGGGAGTTGTGAATCGGAATAGTTGTTCTATTTTTTCTTTTTTGTTTTATCATGCAATTCACTAAGTCTTACTACTACGGAATGGAGCCTTGGAACAATGAGGAGTTTTCCCCACCACCCTTCGAACTTGAAGTCCGCGAGAAGATCAACAACATAAAGCAATCCCGGGACGAAACTTTGGACGAGTACTTATGTTACTTCGATTCCCTTGTAACGAGCTGCCCGCACCATGGATTCACCAACCACGATCTTCTTCAAAGGTTTCTCAACGGGATGATGCCATATGAGTGGAATTGGCTTAATAACACGACAGGAGGCTCGGTAAATAACTTAAACATGGATGATCTGTGGGAATAGATGATTTGGCCGTGAGGTCAAGATCAAGACAAGAACTAGACAACACAATGCACCAAATCAGGGCCGAAACCGAATTATGGGCGGCAGAAAACGAGCTGGCATCTAGCAACCAGCAGCTAGCCAACACAATAAACCAAAACCAGGCCGAAGTTGAGAAATCTTGGGCAGAGACAAAGGCGCTTATAAAAAAATGTGCAAATCAGGTCAATGAGATGCTCAATGCAAAGCCAAGGGTCATCAAAGAAGAGCTTACAATAGAGCCCACCGAGCCACTCAAGGACAAGGAGGAAGAGTTGGCAGCTAGCATTCAGCAAATGAGTGCCCCGATACACCAAGACGAGGTCGAAAATGAGGAATTCTGGGCGGCTACACAACTAATCTGGGACCGCATTGCCAAACTGCCCAAATCAATTTCGGTCCTAACTGAAGAGTTGCCCCGAGACATACCCAGACCTCAGTGCCGAATTGCCCAAAACAGACCCGGACCTCAGTATGATTGCCCCCTGAGACCATATGAATGACGAGGATGAGGACCCATGGTTGCCTGAAGAAGAGCTCCATTCAGATTATCCCTGGGAGTTAGAAGAAGAACTGCCCAAATCAGGCCCGGTCCTTATCACCAATCCGTCAGAGGAAATCACAGTCCTAACTGCCGAGCCAACAGAAGTCCCGAACCTCACTGCCGAAGCGGCCGAAGAAATCAAGCCAGGCCCGGTCCTTGCGCTCGGAGCACCCGAGGAAGTCCCGGACCTCATTGCCGAACTGTCCGAGAAAGACCTGGTCCTCACTGTCGGAGCACCTGAAACAGACCCAGTCCTCATGGTCGAAGTGCCCCAACTTAACCCTTCGTGTTTTATGCCGATCATAGCCACCGAAGATCATATAATCAATAATGATGAGGTGAAAGGGGAGTTAGAGGCGGAGCATGAGCCAAAAAAGCCGACAAAGGAACTCTCACTCGTCACAAGCCAAGGAAAACCGCCTGAAAACTCACTAGTTCCAAGACAACCATCCATCACTGCCACAATGAAGAGGATTGGCAGAGGCGCATGCTTAATGCCGCCTACATTTAATGGAACAAAACCAAACTTCCAAACTCGCAAAAGTGCCAACTATTCAAACATGAAGAAGCGGCAAAGACATGGGCCAAAAGAATGGAAACCCGGAAGGAGTAACAAGCGAGCACGACTCATTGGACCAGCAGCTATGGTCAATGAAGCCTCACCCTCTCGGAGCAAAAGGGCAGCCGAGAAGAAATTTGACCTCACACGCCCATGGGATCCCTACTTATGATCCAGGAATGAGGTACTGTCGAGCTAACGACGTTAAACAAATGCACAGGTGGGGAAGTAACCCGACACCTATCTTACTTTCAGTCATTTAATTTCTGTCATTTAGTTTTTTTCCCTAAATCATTCTCACCTTTCCTGTATATATTTGCTTGCATGACTTTTGAACTAAGTCTTGCTGAAAGGCACGCCTTCGTTCAAAAGTGTGGGGTGAGATTTGCCGTTGCACATAATTTTTCTTTTTCCTTTTCCCTTAATATTATCTTTTTGAAAATATGAACTTGAGAATGTGAAAAAGATGGATCTAAATTCATGCATTTACCTTGTGAAAATTCAACTGTTTAAAAACTTAGAAGGTAACTTCTCATTTGTCCCTTTGTGCTGAGATAAACAGGGGATGTGGAGTTGATAGAAAATGCCCTAGAGAGGCTTGGCAAGCAATCGAAGGATCGAATCTAACTATATGGTTTTCGAAGTCAGTGGAGGCTGCACTTCGAGTTTCAGTAAAGATTGAAGTCATCTCCACCGTGCAGCGTTTATGCAAGAGGCGGGACGGGAATCAAACCGTCCTATCTCTAGTCCTAGTAGCCGGGAAAATAAATGAGCGACCCTCATTTTGACCCGCGCGAAACGGCGAGGATGAGAAAGAGCGGGGAGGTATTTCCATATGCTTGGGGGCGACGATTGGACCTCCCAAAAAGGCTTGAGAAAATGGACTAGCAAGCCACAAAAAGGCAAAAGCTTAAAGAAGCTAATCAAAGGCCAAAGGCCAAAGTTGTGAAGGTTTTAACCGAACAAAAGTGAAGTACTCAAAGAGTCAAATCAAAGGCCAAAGGCCGATTCACTACAAAAAAAGTTGTCCCTCGCCAAAAAGAAATAAAAAAGGCTCAACTCAGTGAAACCCGAACCAAATCACGTGCTAGAGAAAGCTACAAGGAAACCATATAGTGCGAGTCGATCCCGAGAATGCAGTCCAGGAGCCTAAAAAGGGCTATCTCATGAAACATCCAAATTAATTTGCATCTCGGCGCGAAGGTACAAGTATCAAGTTTCTTCTAAGTATTTACACAGTTTAATTTGGTAATAAGTAAGTAATGCATGAATTAGGATAAATCTAGTCCCACAGTCTCACTTTCATATTTTAAAAGTTTACTTAGATAGTGTGTGCCGCCCTTTAATAGCATTGTTCGGGACGAACAACTAAAAGTGTGGGGTGATCTGATGGACCATAATTATATGAATCATAAACAGAGTTAAACCCACCAAATTAGACTATTTGTCTATTTAACTTTTGCTTGTTAGTTCCGATATTTATCTACAGGGTATTTTGGAGTCTAGAGAGAATACAGGCTAAGGAGTTTTTAAGCGGAAAATATATTACGAGTCATTCCAAGGTCACGACCAGATGCCGACTGAAGAAATATCATGAACCTGACATGGAATCACTCAAAACAAGTCCAACCGAAGAGCAACCATCAGTCCGGAGCTGAAATGGACCGATGGCTTTGTGAAAAGCTCACAAAAATCACAACTCACTCTCCATTTGCCACCTAGCCGGTGGCTTTTCTCCTCCCTTCCAAAAACTTCCACAAGCTTCTCCTCCTTGATGACTCATGGGGGGCGGCTAGAAGAGATGGTGAGTCACCTCCGATGGCTTTTTGAAGCTCCTCCCATTTTATGCCAAGTGTTCTCATCTCCTCCACAAAACACACTCCCCTTAGCCTATAAATACCATGCCTTCCCTCCTTTGTAAATCATGCCACAATCCACAAGTTAGTGAGAGAAGCTCTCACTTCTCTCTAGAGTTTGGGCACTAATCATGTAATAACTTTACTTTGGAATCAAAGCTTTAGCACTTTCAATGGTTTTTGTAAGTACTCTCTTTTTTACTTTACTGTCTTTCAAAGTACTTTACTTTTCAATGCACTTAGCTATGATGTCCTGTTCCATGAATAGTCGTAGCTAAACTCTTCATTCGGTTGAAGGGGTGTACTTGTATCATAAAATGTTTTAGACCCTGCACCTAGTGCCTCTCTGTGTTCAAAACTTGTTCTATGTGCCACATATTAGGTTAGAACTTCCAAGGTTGAGTGGATGCTTTAACGGGCAAAGCTCTTCCGTGGGGTTTGTGAACATACTCGGGTAAGTGGATGCTTTAAGGGGCAAAGCTTATCTGAGGAGTTCGACCTCTCTTAAAAACCATTTGGTTGATCGTAACTGAAGATCAAATGGATGCACTCAAGGCTAAGATACTTCGAAAGGAGGAATTAGTCTAAATAGAACAAGTGTTCTAAACGATGTTGCAAGTCTTGTGCTAGAAATAGCCTCGATTCGTCTTTGAACAATTAGTATGATCATTAGAGGCCAATGATAAACAGAATATGATATAAGGCCCCTGAAACCGAATCTTTCCTTTAATTGTAATATCAACTATTCCTTTACTTTCAGTACCTTTTCAACTGTTTACTTTTTGTATAAACCACTCAAACCCAATCGCACTTTAATTTATGTGTAAGCTTCATTAAAGAACAACAAATCCACACTGACTCTCTTGGGTTCGACCCCTACTTACCACTTGCTACCCAGTAGTGAAGTCGCGAGTAGCGAACTTATAAGTTTATTTGTACATTTGCTCTGACGACAAGCATCTGTCAAGTACTCTAGAACAAACTTGGAGCTTTCAATATCAAAGTAAAGTGTTTACAAGGATTGTGCCTAAAATCTAGAGAGATTTTCGACAAGGACTAGAGAATATGGAACATGGGACTCAAACTAGGACTATGGGACATTGAACAAAGGAGAGGGGATGTTGTATTTATAGGCAAGGGGGAGGAGGAGGTCCAACCACATGGCAAAGGGAGAGGAGCTCCTCCCAAAGCCGCCGGCCATGTGGCATCATCCCAAGCAGAGCCGCCGGCCATGAGGTGGAGGAGGAAGTGAGTGGGTTGTGATATTTGTTTCTCAAAAGCCATCGGTTCCCCTACAATCTCCGATTAGACCATGGTTCCATCATGGTTGCTTCTTGGTTGCAATCAAAAGACAAGGCACAAGCCTTGCACATGGGTGGCTACACTTGCCATTCACTTGAGTTCTTGATCTTTGTTGAGGTTTGGAACAAGTCATTGGGACATGTTTGAGTGATTCCACATTGGGTTCATGAAGGTTGTAAAGCCGGAATCTGGTCGTGGCCTGGAATGACTTGTAATCCATTTTTAGCTTTAAGAACTCCTTTTTAGCTTGTTTCATCTCTAATCCTTGAAATAGCCTGTAGAACAAAAGTGAAACTAACAAGTAAAAGTTGTTAAGACAAAGCATCTAATTTGGTGGGTTTAACTGTCTTGATGAATCATATAAATATGGTCCATCAAATCACCCCACACTTATACTTGTTCGTCCCGAACAATGCTATTTAAAAGAGGCACACACAATCCAAGTAAAAACTTTAAATAAGAAAGTGAGAATGAAAGACTAGATTTATCCTATTCATGCAATACTTACTTGTTACCAAACTAAACCGTGTAAATAATTAGAAGAAACTTGATACTTGTACCTTCAAGCTGAGATGCAAATTAATTCGGATGATTCGAGAGATAGCCCTTTTCAGGCTCCTAGACTGCATTCTCGGGACCGACTCGCACTACATGGTTTTCTTGTAGCTTTATCTAGCACATGATTTGGTTCGGGTTTCAATGATCTGAGCTCTTTGATTTCCTTTTGATGAGGGATAGCTTTTGAAGTGATTTGGCCTTCGGCCTTCGATTTTGAATTGAAGTTTCTTCACTTTTGTTCGGTTAAAACCTTCACAATTTTGGGCCTTCGGCCTTTGATTTGCTTCTTCCAGCTTTGCTTCTTTGTGACTTGCTTGTCCACTTTCTCAACCTTTTGGGAGGTCCAATCATCGCCCGAGAGCATATGGAAATACCTCCCCGCTCTTTCTCATCCTCGCCATTTCGCGCGGGTCAAGATGAGGGTCGCTCATCTATTTTCCCGGCTACTAGGACTAGAGATATGACGGTTAGAAACCCGTCCCACCTCTTGCATAAACGCTGCATGGCGGAGATGACTCTAATCTCCATTGAAACCCGAAGTGCAGCCTCCACTGACTTCGTAAACCATATAGTGAAATCTGATCCTTCGAGTGCTTGCCAAGCCTCTCTAGGGTATTTTATATCAACTCCACATCCCCTGTATATCTCAACACAAAGGGACAAATGAGAAGTTACATCCTAAATTTTTATACAGTTGAGATTTCACAAGGTAAATGCATGAATTTAGATCTATCTTTTTCACATTCTCAAGTTCATATTTTCAAAAAGATAATATTAAGGGAAAAGGAAAAAAGAAAGCATGTTAATTAACTATGTACAAAGGCGGTTCTCACCCCACACTTTTGAACGAAGGCGTGCCTCACAGCACGACTTAGTTCAAAAGTCAATTGCAAGCAA
This sequence comes from Rhodiola kirilowii, assembly GCA_033675215.1. Taxonomy (NCBI): domain Eukaryota; kingdom Viridiplantae; phylum Streptophyta; class Magnoliopsida; order Saxifragales; family Crassulaceae; genus Rhodiola; species Rhodiola kirilowii. The sequence continues at coordinate 21,317,325 of CM066195.1, read as the reverse complement.
ATATATACAGGAAAGGTGAGAATGACTTAAGGCAAAAACTAAATGACATAAAATAAAATGACTGAAAGTAAGATAAATGTCGGGTTACCTCCCGACCAGTGCCTTTGTTTAACGTCGTTAGCTCGACGATACCTCACTCCTGGATCATAAGTTTGGGTCCCATGGGTGGCTCAGGTCAAAGCTCTGTGTTGTCAAGTTGACCTCGCCATGGTAGTGTTTGACTCGCTGCCCATTCACATTGAATCGGCTTCCATTCTCCATGCTTTCCAACTCAAGCATCCCATGGTTGAATACCTTAGTCACGGTATAAGGACCGGTCTATCTTGATTTTAGTTTGCCGGGCATCAACTTCAACCGTGAGGAGAAGAGTAGTACTTGTTGTCCTTCCTCAAATGAGTGCCGGAGGATGAATTTGTCATGATACAATTCTGTCCGCGCTTTGTAGTCCATTTGCCCTTCATAGGCCTCAAGCCGCAACTCCTCAAGTTCGCACAGATTAAGCTTCCTATCCAGTCTGGCAGCCTTTAAATCTGGATTGCAATGCTTGAGCGCCCAATCGGCTTTATGTTCTAATTCCACCGGAAGGTGGCATGCTGACAGCACTGCCTTGTCGCGAGGCAATGTGTACAAAATTAATTTATAAGTCCACTACTTGTGACTTCACTATTGGGTAGTAAAGCGGTAAGTAGGGGTCGAACCCAAGGGAGTCAGTGTGGAATGGTTGTTCTTTGCGAGAAATGTACAGAGATTAAGTGCGATTGGGGTTGGTTGTGGTTTTAGTACTGAAAGTAAGATGGGTTGGTTGTGGTTTTAGTACTGAAAGGAAATGACTGAAAAGTAAAGTGCTGGAATAGTCGAGTTCAATATCAATCAGTCAACATACTTTTGGTACTGGCCACACGCTATATTTCAAGCGTGATGCGTACCAAAGTTATGATGGATTGATATTGAAAAGGTCTGTAGTAAGCGTACAGAAAGTAAAGTGCTGAAAGTAAATTGCGGAAAGTAAATGACTGAAAAGTAAAGTGCGGAAAGTAAATTGCTGGAAAGTAAAGTGCGTAAAGTAAAGTTAGGTACTGAAAGTAAAGTTAGTGACTGAATGTAAAGGTACTAAAAAGTAAAGTTAGTTGCGGAAAGTAAAAGTTAGTTGCGGAATGTAAAGTACTGAAAGTAAATGGTACTGAAAGTAAACAGTTGATATTGAGACTGAAAGTAAAATGACAAGTGGTGAATTGATTAAGGGAAGGATTCGGTTTTAGGGGCCTTGTATCATAAATCTGTTCATCATCGACCTCTAATGATCATACTACGTGTTTAAAATGTATCAAGGCTATTTCTAGCACTCGACTTGCCACACCGTCTAGTCCTTTTCAAGACATAGAACACTAGTTCTATTTAGGCTAATTCCTCCTTTCGAAGTATCTTAGCCTTATGTGCATCCACCTGATCAATCATTTCCGATCAACCAAGTGGTGTTTTAAAGAGGTTGAACTCTACAGAAAAGCTTTGCTCTTTCTAGCCTCCACTTAACCACGTATGTTCACGAACCCCATGGAAGAGCTTTGCTCTTTCAAGCCTCCACTCAACCAATAGTGTTCTAACCTAATATATGGCACATATAACAAGTTTAAACACAATAGAGGCACTAAGAGAAGGGTCTAAAACATGTTTTAATACAAGAACACCCCTTCAACCGAATGAAGAGTTTAGCTACGAGTATCCATGGAAGAGGATATCATAGCTAAGTGCAAAAGAAAGTAAAGATTTCGAAATCAAAGACAAGGAAAGTAAAGAGGACAACAAGGAAAGTAAAGGGAGAGGAGCTCCAAATCAAGAACTTGTCAACAAAGTAAAGAGAGCTTGCTGGAAATTAAAGAGCTTGAAGCTCAAGAACAAGTGAACAAAAGCTTTGAAAATCAAGAACAAAGTAAGAACAAAGTGTGTTTGCATTGAAAATGAAGAGAAAGAGAGGTAAGCTCTCTTCTCTCTAAGGTAACATGGGATTTCGAACAAAGGACTATGGACATTGAACAAAGGAGAGGGAATGTGGTTTATAGGCAAGGGGAGAAGAGGAGAGCAAAACACATGTCAAAGGAGGAGAGGAGGAGAGCAAAACACATGGCAAAGGAGGAGAGGAGGAGAGCCAAAGCCGCCGGTCATAGGTGGCATCATCTCCTCCAAAGTCGCCGCCCATGAGGTGGCATTATCTCCTCAAAGCCGCCGGCCATGAGGTGGAGAAGAGGAAGTGAGTGGAATGTGATATTTTCCTCTAAAATCCATCGGTTCCCCCTCAACTTCCGGTTAGACCTTGGTTACATTATGGTTGCTTCTTGGTTGCAACCAAAAGACAAGGCACAAGCCTTGCACATGGGTGGCTAGACTTTGCATTGACTTGAGTTCTTGATCTTTGTTGAGGTTTGGAACAAGTCATTGGGACATGTTTGAGTGATTCCACGTTGGGTTCATGAAGGTTGTAAAGTCAAAATCCGGTCATGGCCTGGAATGACTTGTAATCCATTTTTAGCTTTAAGAACACCTTTTTAGCTCGTTTCATCTCTAATCCTCGAAATAGCCTGTAGAACAAAAGTGAAACTAACAAGTAAAAGTGATTAAGACAAAGTGTCTAATTTGGGGGTTTAGTAGTACTTTATGAGTCGTATAAATACGCTCCATCACATGCCTTCCCATAAACAAGCCTAAATGGAGAGGTCCCAATTGGTGTCTTGTATGCCGTCCGATAAGCCCAAAGAGCTTCATGCAGCCTTTGACTCCAATCTTTCCTCGCTGGCTTCACCATCTTTTCTAGAATACCTTTGATTTCGCGGTTGGAGATCTCCCCTTGACCATTGCTTTGGGGATGATATGCCGTGGACGTCTGGTTGTGGAAATGGTATTGTTTTAAGGTGGCAGCCATTATGCGGTTGCAGAAATGAGTTCTTTGGTCGCTGATTATGGCCTTGGGTACTCCATACCTACCAAACAGGTTAGTGCGCAAAAAATCTATGATAGTCTTTGCATCGTCGCACCTTGTGGCCTTAGCCTCTACCCATTTTCACACATAATCTACAGCAACTAGAATGTAAGTATAACCGCATGAAACTGGGAATGGCTCCATGAAATCAATGCCCCAAATGTCGAAAACATCGTTGACCAATATGGGTACTTGAGGCATCTCATTTCTAGCTGACACATTTCCTACTCTTTGACACCTATCGCACTTTTTACACTTCTCATATGCATCTCTAAATATACTCGGCCAAAAGAAGCCGCTATCTAGGATTTTCCTAGCGGTTCTCCTAGGCCCGAAGTGTCCTCCACATGCAAACTCATGGCAGAAGCTAATGACAGAAGCTATTTCATTATCGGGGATGCATCTCCTAAGTATTTGATCTGCTCCTATTTTTCACAAATAAGGATCATCCCATAAGTAATGCCTAGCATCATGCCTAAGTTTCATGCATTGTGCTTTAGTAAAAGAGGGAGGAAATGTACCTCCTACTAGATAGTTGACGATTTGAGCATACCATGGCACTTTTGTTGAGACTGCATAGAGGTGCTCGTCTGGAAATGATTCGGTTATGTGCCCCTCTTCTTCCTCTCGGATAATCCTGCTTAGATGGTCGGCCACTGTATTTTCAATCCCCTTTTTGTCCCTTATCTCCACATCGAATTCTTGCAGTAGTAAGATCCACCGTATGAGCCTTGGCTTGGCCTCCTTCTTTTTCATCAGGTATCGGATGGTAGCAAATAGGATCTGAACTTTTCCAGAGCGAATACCACTGCTAGGAGCTCCTTCTCAGTGGTGGAGTAGTTTTGTTGGGCTGAATCTAGAGTTCTTGAGGCGTAGTAGATCACAACCGCCTTCTTATTAATCTTTTGGCCGAGAACTGCCCCACAGCAAAGTCGCTTGCGTCGCACATGATTTCAAATGGTTTTTTCCAATCCGGAGTTTGGATGATGGGTGTGCTAGTGAGGGCCTTCTTGAGCTCATCAAAGGCTTCCTTGTATGCATTGGTGAATTCAAAAGGGACTTCTTTTTGGAGAAGAGTGGATAGAGGCAATGCCTTTTTGGAGAAGTCCTTGATGAACCGTCGGTAGAATCCCGCATGCCCAAGGAAGGATTGGATGTCTCGGACAGTGGAGGGGTATGGTAAAGTCATGATCAGATCTATTTTAGCCTTGTCCACCTCTATGCCTTCTTGTGAGATGATGTGTCCTAAGACCACTCCATGAGTTACCATGAAATGGCACTTCTCATAATTGAGTACTAAGTTCATCGAGACACATCGTGCCAGAACCGTGCTTAAGTTGTCTAGGCAAGCGTCGAATGTATCGCCATAGATGGTGAAGTCGTCCATGAAGACTTCAATGAATATTCCAATCATGTCCGAGAAGATGATGGTCACCACTCTTTGAAAAGTCCCCGGAGCATTGCATAGACCAAACGACATTCTTCTGAAAGTGAATGTGCCGAATGGGCAGGTGAATGTAGTCTTCTCTTGGTCCTCAGGTGCTATGGGGATCTGGTTGTAGCCCGAGAACCCGTCCAGGAAGCAAAAGTATGGTTTTCCTGCCAGTCGGTCTAGCATTTGATCGATGAAGGGCAGAGGGAATTGGTCCTTCCTTGTGACGGCGTTCAATTTTCTGTAGTCGATGCACATTCTCCAGCCGTTCTTGACCCTTGTTGTCACCATTTTTCCTTCGGTATCTTCCTCGACCGTGATTCCAGTTTTCTTCGGGACTACGTGGACTGGACTCACCCACTGGCTATCCGAGATTGGATAGATGACATCCGCATCCAGGAGCTTTTGTATTACCTTCTGGACGATCTCCATCATGATTGGGTTGAGTCGTCGCTGAGGTTCTCTTGACGGCTTAGCTTCATCCTCGAGTAAGATGCGCTGCATGCAAACTGCCGGGCTAACTCCTCTCAAGTCGGCTAGAGTTCATCCAATAGCCAACTTGTGTTGTCTCAGCACTTTTATCAAACGACGCTCCTGGTCCGTTTCCAAGCCACTCTTTATGATTACCGGGAGTGTGTTATTTTCCCCTAGGAATGCGTACTTCAGATGCACGGGCAGGGGCTTCAATTCTATTTCGGGAGCTTACATTACTGAGGGCAAAAAGGTATTGGATTTGAATAATTTTTACCTCATTGACTTCATATCCTGGTGTGAGAGGCTCCGAGATTGTTAAGTGGGCTAGTGTTTCATGCAAGCCTTCGACCAATTCATATGAACTCTTGGCTCCATTGAGTATGAGTTCTAAGGGATCTGCTCTTGGTTCTGGTTGAACTTCTTAAACAAGGTCATCTAAGGTGTCAAGAGCATGGACAGCTTCAAACTCCATGGGATGTTTCATTGCTTGGAATATGTCGAAGCTGAAGATCTCTCCTTCTACTTCCATTGATAGCATTCCACTCCCGCAGTCTATCTTCATTTTTGAGGTTTTAAGAAATGGTCGGCCGAGAAGGATAGGAGCATGGTTTGTTAGCCCGCTATTCTCCATTTTAAGGACGTAGAAGTCTGCTGGAAACACTAATTCTCCTACTTGGACCAAAACGTCTTCAATTTTGCCCTCAGGCTGTTTGCACGACCGATCTGCCAGTTGAATAATGAGACCGGTGGGTTCGAGCGGCCCAATCCTAAGGCATGAGTAGATAGAGAAGGGCAAGACGTTGATTGATGCTCCAAGGTCTAGCATGTAGTTCTCGATCCGGATGTTGCCAATTGTGCATGGAATGGTATAAGTTCCTGGATCTCTGAATTTGGGGGGCACCTTTCGTTGCATGACGGCCGACACGTCTCTCTTCATCAGCTCTTGATCATTTCTATTGCTCCTTCTCCGGTTGGTGCAAAGCTCCTTTAGAAACTTAGCATATCGAGGGATTTGCTTGATGGCTTCCAAGAGGGGGATGTTGATTTCGACTTTGCTGAACAATTCAAACACGTCCTCATCCATGACATGTTGTTTTGGTACTCGGGCTGGCACTGGAAATGGAAGTGCGGCGCTAATCTTGGAGGTCTCGGTTCTGGACACCGGGCTAGGCCTGTGTTCCTCGGGTGCATCCCTATTTTTCTTGGCCGCGTCCTGCTTAAGAGCCTCGGGCCTCATTTGTTCTTCTACGGGCAACCTCGGGCCTTTGTCCTCCTCTTGCTCCATGGGTTTGCCGACAAGCTTTCTGCCACTCCTAAGGGTCACGACATTAACATTTTCCTTCGAATTTTGAATGGTTTGTGAAGGAAGTCCGTCAGGTTCATTATTACGCTCGAACATTGAGGTAGCGAGCTGAGACATTTGTTTCTTCAGGCCGGCTATTGCTCTATCATTTTTTGCCTGGTTTTGATGGACAGTAGCACTTAATTGATTCACAGTGCCCGACATTTGATTAATATTGCCCAGGAGCTCCTTCATCATGTCCTCAAGCCACTTGTTTGGTCGTTGCTGATTACTCGAGCCCGCCTCATATTGATTTGGTCCCTTTTGTTGATATTTGCCTGTCGGGTACTGGTTTGGTCCCCTTTGTTGATACTGGCCCGTCGGTGGGGCGTTCTGGTTGTACTGCATGTGGGGAGGTTGGTAGAACGACTGAGCTGGTTGAGGTGCGGCTTGTTGTGTCTCCCTCGGAGGATGGTTCTCGTTCCGCCAATTAGGGCCGGTTACTTGACCATACTGTCCGCTTGGTTCAGCTTTGTTGTTGTTGTTATTGTACCCTTGGTATCCTCCCACTGCATTGGCCTCCACTGGGTCCTCTTCAATCAAAGTTGGGCATGCGTCAGTCTTGTGATCCGTAGAGCCACAAAACTCGCAAGGTTTCATTTGAGCTGGCTGCTTTCGTAGGATTTGCACCATCATTTCCTTTATTTGTTTCATCTCCTCTGTCATGGAGTTCATTGGTATTTCGGCTCGTGCTACGTTCTTTGTTCGGGAGAACTCATCTTGCCGAGTGGTCTCCTCTCTAAACCGAGCATTTTCAGCAACGTCGGTGATGAGTTGCCTTATGCCGCTCAATATTAGTCTCATCATGGACCCTCCAGCTGAAGCTTCAAGGAGCTTTTGTCTAAGGGAGTCAGTCCATCAATCAGGTACTCGATGATGAGCTTCTCGGGCAGTCCAAGAGTGCAGCAGCTTCTCTCCAGGTGGTTGAATTTTTCCAGGTAGTCGTACATGGTTTCATTAGGTCCCTGCCTTATGTCCTGCAGTTGCCTCCTTACTTGCATTGCTCTTCCCGCTGGGTAGTATTTGTCCAGGAATTTCTTTTGCATCTGAGCCCATGTTCTGATGCTTCCTGAAGAAAATGAAAGGAACCAGTCGTTTGCCGAGTCAATGAGGGAAAAATAGAACGCCTTCAACTTGAAGTCCTCTATATTCACTCGATTGGGCTTTAGATTTTGGCAAATGCCATGTAAGCGTTGAAGATGAGTTGTCGCAGATTCTCCATGAGCTCCTGAGAACTTGGGCAAGCTGTGGGCCACCGATGCATTGAAGGTAATGTTTTCCAGTTCAGGGCCCTCGTAAATGCACCACGGCTGATTTTCAAAATCTGGGGCATTAAGTTCTCCCATAGTAGGTTCGCGGTAGTTGTTATCCCCATAGTAGTCATCAAAGATGGGTTCTTGTCTTGGCATTTGTCGATGTTGAGGGGGTGGGGGATGTCTAGGGGGTTGCACTGGACCAGCTTTATTTCGGTCCTCGGGTGGTCCTTGGTTTCTTCGAACGGCCTCCGTATTACGAGCTCTTTGGTTTCGGATGAGTTGTTCCGGATCGTCAATAAATGGATGCGGCGCCTCATTATTTCGATCGTACAGGTTCATCTCGTCGTCATCCTGATAGTCATGGTGGCTTCCTTCACGAGACATGGTTATGCAGAAGCGAGTACAAAATCAAAGAACACTATCCGATTAATTCTAAATTCCCCGGCAACGGCGCCAATTTTGACAGATGCTCGTCGTTAGAGCAAATGTGCAAAAGTTAATTTATAAGTCCACTACTTGAGACTTCACTATTGGGTAGTAAAGCGGTAAGTAGGGGTCGAACCCAGGGGAATTAGTGGATAGTTGTTCTTTGAGGAATTTGTACAGAAATGTAAGTGCGATTGGGGTTGATTGTGGTATTAGTACTGAAGAGTAAATTACTGAAAAGTAAATGACTGGAAATAAAGTGCGTAAAGTAAATACTGAAAAGTAAGTGCGGAAAATAAAGTGCTGAAAATAAAGGCGTAAAAGTAAAGTGCGTAAAGTAAATTGCTGGAACAGTCGAATTCAATATCAACTGATCAATATACTTTTGGTACTGGCCGCACGCTATAAGCGTAATGCGCACCAAAGATATTTTGGGTTAATATTGAAAGCGTCTGTAGTAAGCGTACTGAAAGTAAATGAATGAAAAAGTAAATGACTGAAAAGTAAATGACTGAAAAGTAAATGTGCGAAAAGTAAAGTACTGAAAGTAAATGTACTGAAAGTAAATAGTTAATGATAGGACTGAAAGTAAGGTGACAGGTTGTGAATTGATTAATGGAAGGATTCGGTTTTAGGGGCCTTGTATCATAGTCCGTTCATCATCGACCTCTAATGATCGTTCTAAGTGTTCAAAGATGTATCAAGGCCATTTCTAGCACTCGACTTGCCACATCGTCTAGTCCTTTTCAAGACATAGAACACTTGTTCTATTTGGGCTAATTCCTCCTTTCGAAGTATCTTAGCTTATGTGCATCCATTTGATCAATCATTTCCGATCAACCAAATGGTGTTTAAAAGAAGTTGAACTCAACAGAAAAGCTGTGCTCTTTCGAGCCTCCACTTAACCACGTATGTTCACGAACACCATGGAAGAGCTATGCTCTTTCAAGCCTCCACTCAACCAATAGTGTTCTAACCTATTATATGGCACATAGAACAAGTTTTGAACACAATAGAAGCACTAAGAAAAGGGTCTAAAACGTTTTATGATACAAGCACACCCCTTCAACCGAATGAAGGGTTTAGCTACGATTATCCATGGAAGAGGATATCATAGCTAAGTGCTTAAAAGTAAATGGTTTTGAAATCAAAGACAAGGAGAATAACAAAGAGGGTTTCGGTTTTGAAAGACAAGAAAGTAAAGAGGAGAATACTCAAGAACCAACAGGAGTAAACTCAAGAACAACAAGAGTACTCAAGAACCAACAAGAGTACTCTAGAACAAACTTGGAGCTTTCAATATCAAAGTAAAGTGTTTACAAGGATTGTGCCTAAAATCTAGAGAGATTTTCTACAAGGACTAGAGAATATGGAACATGGGACTCAAACTAGGACTATGGGACATTGAACAAAGGAGAGGGGATGTTGTATTTATAGGCAAGGGGGAGGAGGAGGTCCAACCACATGGCAAAGGGAGAGGAGCTCCTCCCAAAGCTGCCGGCCATGTAGCATCATCCCAAGCAAAGCCGTCGGCCATGAGGTGGAGGAGGAAGTGAGTGGGTTGTGATATTTGTTTCTCAAAAGCCATCGGTTCCCCCACAATCTCCGTTTAGACCTTGGTTGCATCATGGTTGCTTCTTGGTTGCAATCAAAAGACAAGGCACAAGCCTTGCACATGGGTGGCTAGACTTGGCATTCACTTGAGTTCTTGATCTTTGTTGAGGTTTGGAACAAGTCATTGGGACATGTTTGAGTGATTCCACGTTGGGTTCATGAAGGTTGTAAAGCCGGAATCTGGTCGTGGCCTGGAATGACTTGTAATCCATCTTTAGCTTTAAGAACTCCTTTTTAGCTCGTTTCATCTCTAATCCTCGAAATAGCCTGTAGAACAAAAGTGAAACTAACAAGTAAAAGTTGTTAAGACAAAGCGTCTAATTTGGTGGGTTTAACTGTCTTGATGAATCATATAAATATGGTCCATCAAATCACTCCACACTTATACTTGTTCGTCCCGAACAATGCTATTTAAAAGAGGCACACACAATCCAAGTAAAAACTTTAAATAAGAAAGTGAGAATGTGGGACTAGATTTATCCTATTCATGCAATACTTACTTGTTACCAAACTAAACCTTGTAAATACTTAGAAGAAACTTGATACTCGTACCTTCGAGCTGAGATGCAAATTAATTCGGATGATTCGGGAGATAGCCCTTTTCAGGCTCCTGGACTGCATTCTCGGGACCGTCTCGCACTATATGGTTTTCTTGTAGCTTTCTCTAGCACATGATTTGGTTCGGGTTTCAATGATCTGAGCTCTTTGATTTCCTTTTGATGAGGGACAGCTTTTGAAGTGATTTGGCCTTCGGCCTTCGATTTTGAATTCGAGTTTCTTCACTTTTGTTCAGTTAAAACCTTCACAATTTTGGGCCTTCGGCCTTTGATTTGCTTCTTCGAGCTTTGCTTCTTTGTGACTTGCTTGTCCACTTTCTCAACCTTTTGGGAGGTCCAATCATCGCCCGAGAGCATATAAACAAACGTTGGTTTTGATGTGATTGCTAGAGCAAATGCATATAAACAATGTAAACAATCTAGCGAATCTAGAGATAGTGTCACTACCAAGGCAAAGGGTGTACTCAAGGGAACTACTTCACTCATATGTGTTTTTAGACTCCAAGAGTTCAATTTCATGCAAAAACAATCATGTTAGATGATTAGAATAAGGCGTGCGACTATTAAACCAAATTCAATCTCTCGATGTTTTTACTTGATTTAAGGAAGAGGCACCTCGCACGTGAGCTTTAATCGCTAGATATTGTTAGCTCACGTCCAACTCAAGGTTCTCAATCATCAACGCTAGTTGAATAATAAATATTCAAGAGCGGTCTTGACCAAGCGTATCTCAATGCTAGAATGGGTCACGCTAGTGATCATTACCTAGCAAGGGTGAATCTACTCTCATTCTAGAACTCTTAGTCTCGTTCGCTAGAACACTCAACTTCAAATTCATGTTTCTAGACCACTTAGGCATATTATCAAACACTTGGTGGGCATAGAGTTGGCATTTGTTCAAAGTAGATTCTCAATCATCCAAACATGTTATTCTAACATTGATTCATTATAGATTAGGAGTATTAACACACATGAGGTCCATAGGACCCTAGAATACAAAACACTACTCACAAATCATGTTCATAGACAAACACACATTGTATATAGTATTAACACACATGAAAATACAATGGAAGGAATGAAACAAAGATCTTCAATCTTCAATGGATGATCCCCCTTGAAGCCTTGGTAGCTTGTTCTCTCTAGAATCCCTCAAGCCACCCACAAAAAACCTGATTTTGATCTGAATTTATAGGCAAAACCTGCCTTCAGGGGCCAATCGGTCGGTTCAGATTGGTGGGCATTGCTCAGCCGGCCAGCTCACTTGTTACAAGCAAACTGACCCTTTGAACCAGACGGTTCAGATATAGGCATGTCCTTGAGCCGGCCGGCTCAAAACCTCAGTCCCCTTTCCTCTCTTCTTGGTCCCAACTCCGAGTTCAGCGAACTTGTCTGACTTCCTGTGGCTTTTCAAGGTCTTCGCGTTTTAATTTGGCCTTGGCGTCAACTAGAAAGTTGTAGCCCTTTGAGTTATCTTTCTAACAAGCTTTGAATCAACCAATTTGAACATCGAATGCGATCTGTACGTCCAAAATAAGCCAGCAAGGTCAGTTTGTCCTATTTTGCCCAAAACACCATATTTTGCTCCGAAACTTTGGGTTTTTACGAGAATTTATCTTTTTGAGCCCGAGGACCGTATGAGTAGTTTATGACCTAGATCATCAATAAATGGGTCAAATGGCAATATAATAATGTCGGCAACGAATCAAAACACCTAGTAAAAGTAGAGAAATGATAGTCAAGAATTTGACTTATCAAAATACTCCACACTTAGGGTTTGATCGTCCCGAGCAAACAATAAAATCAAGCCAAAGAGAAACAAATGGCGAAAAGCTAAGTCATTATGTTTTGTCGCCCATTAGCTCTCAACATCCATTTATAGTCTCAAACTTTTATTACTAACTACTCTAACACATATTTACAATCTAACTCCTTTTCGTAGGTGTTACGAGTGCATTTAGAAAATGCACCAAGCCTTTAAACCCCTAGACTACCCTAGTGGACGAGTTATAGTCTCATGAGAGTTTTCAGAAACGGGAATACTCACAAATCCCAAATGCATTTATCCCATAAGAGTGAAAACAAGAGTGTTTAACAATTAAGGCATGGATTTCTCAAAACTTACTTCACATCCCAAGCTAGCATCACAATCACTATACATTTCAAAAGAGTTTTCAAACCGTTTAAGCTCACATGAGGGTGCACATTAAAGGAAGTCAATACTAGTGCTATCAAGTGCCTAACCTAGAAGTCTATTCATTTTTGAAGCAATGCTTTTGAAAAATGGTTAAAGCTTTTTGCACAAAAACGTCGTTCGATCACTTGTGCTAGCTAGGGCTAGTCCACGGGCTCACGATATAAACTCATTTTCAAGTTTTAGACGCTAAAGTCGTAATCCACAAGGAAAGAGGAGTTGACAACAAGAGTTCTTAAAACAAGCATAAACAATTCAATAGCTTACGTGAAATCACAAGGGTCGTTCTAAAGCTCAACTTGCTAGCACACAATGCACGTGGTGAACTCACACATGTAAGAGATGATGGAAGGGCATAAAGTCAAGTTTAAGTGGTTTTTGTTTGGCCTTTGACCTACAAATGCTTTCGAGGGGGGACTTTTCTTCCTAACCCCCGGCATTTGTATCTTTTTGCAACAAAACTTCTCTTGTACTTCGAGAAAGTTTTTAGTCGGGGCTTTGCCCTCTTTGACCAAGTTTTTTTTTCTTTTTCATATGGGGCTTCGCCGTCTTTTGACTCCACACTTAAAACTTGACAATATGCCCAATGTGAATATGGAATGTATGAGAAACAACCACAAACAAGGCACGAGGCAAGAGAACTAAAGTCACCTAAAAGCAACCGAGAGGTTTAAGTTTTCATGAAGATTTTAAAGTGTGCTTGCTAAAAACTTTTCCAAGCATGCATGAAAAATACTTAGATTGCTAGATAGGCACAAGATAGAAATGAAAATTGATTCACAAGAATGTGCATTCAATAGAGCTAGCTTGGTTTTGGACTCTAAATCATGTAAAAGGGAAATGTAAGCTAGATGTGACTTATAGAAGTTGAGAAATGATAGTAACAAGCCTTTAGTAGTATAACACTCATAAAATTGGGATAAAGTACATAAATGCAAGTGTTCATTCAAACATGGTAGGGATGGCATGATAAGAGTGAACTATGTGACTACCCACTCCACACTTAAAAGCTAGCTTAGTCCCTAAGCGCAAACAATAATGAAAATGAGATAAAGGCGCATAGGAACTCGCCTCGTTTGTAGATGTGCTCCCTTGAAAAATAGAGACGTCAATGTGATAATCTTTAATCATACATGATGTGAATATTTTCCTTGATGACAATAGAACATGAGAGGTTAAATGTAACAAGTGATAGTTACAGAAATAATAACAAACTCGAGTATGAGCAATACGGTATCACAAGGTCACAAAATAACATCATGGCATTAGTTATATAGAATTCAAACAAGGAGGGTAAATCACACCCTTCAAAATTTGCACATGAGCACTAGGGGTAACATCATTATTCATGGATAAATCAAAGGGAAAGTGGAGGGCCTTGGAATTATGAAGTGGGATTGGAGTGAGTAGAACTCACTCCACACTTAAAATTTTACCCACTAATCACACATTTCACATTCCATATTTAAAGTCTAAGCCACTCAAAATCATGCCAAACATTTATATATAAAGAACGAGAATGAAACAACTTACAAACCGGGTTACCTCCAGCGAGGGCCTAGTTTTTCCCGTCTTGGAAAAGACGTAGCAAAGCGCCCCATAGAATAACTCGTGAGAAGTCCTTTGCTAGGATCCCTTCTCACGGGGCCTTGGGCATTTGGCGTGTCAATCCACCTTCAAATCCCATTTGAATTTCTTCCCATCAAGTCTACAATGGACTTTTCTTTAGGAAGTTGACCCCTTCAAATATGAAGATCCCTTTAGAACAAAGGGGTCATTGGAGCTCCTTTTGAATAATCTTGCGAAATATGGTAGGAAACTCCAAAACTTGTCCCGAGGCCTTGTGACAAAGAAAGGATCTTCGACACTAGCCTCTAGCTTGATGGGCACACCTTCCTTGAGTTTTACAATGATATCCTTAGGTGCCCATTTCTCAATCTCTTTTTCTAAACTTTTGTCTTCTCTTATGCGAGAATGCTCTTTAGCTTCCTCCATGTAAACCTCAACAAAGTCTTTATATCCTTGAATTCCTCGTTGCTCGATATGCTCTTCCTCTAAACCATCCTCAACAAGATAATCGGGCTCACATTTATGCTCACATGTAGAGGGGAGGAGGAGGTCTTCTTCATCCAGAAGAGGTATTTCTTCTATGCATGAGTCATCATTGTTGAAGAATTCCTCGTCGGAGAGCCAAGGCGTTGATGAAATGGTGAAATCTTGTGTGTTTTCAACCAAATGATCTTGAAACGTGCTAGTAGTGGAAGGTGATGCACTTTCATGTTCCAACTCATCCTCGGTGCAAGATTCACCATCCCACCCCTCATCAAAAGCTTGGCGCACAGCTCTCATGAACTCATCCTCCATTTCTTGATTCACTTCTTCCCTTGAGGCATTAGAATCAATGACTTCTTCTTCGGATATCTCCTCTTCCACATCCATGTTTTCATTTTCCATTTCTTGTCGTGCCAATTCGCTTCTAAACACTTGTCTTTGAGCCTCCATTCTATCAAAATGGGCTTGCATGTCTCTATTCGACTTCTCTTGGGATGCAAGGAGTGTGGCAAGCAATTCTTTTATATTGGAGGGTGACGGAGCCCACCGCACTGTCGTTAAGGTGCGGTGTTCTCTGTGCAAAATAAATTTATATTCCGCTACTCGTAACCTTACTACTGGGTAGCAAGTGGTAAGTAGGGGTCGAACCCAAGGGAATTAGGGGGATAAGTTGATCTTTGAGGGGTCGTATAGGCGGGGAACGTGTTTTAGGTTGATTGAGGTTTTAGTGCGGAAAAGTAAGTGTTTTTTTGGTTGGTTTTGGTTTTTAGTGTGGAAAAGTAAATGACAGAAAAGTAAATACTGAAAATAAAAGAGAAGACTTACAGCGGTTGTTGTGTGATTGGCAAGTCTTCCGGGAGGTGAGTAGTTGATAAGGCAGTTTATACTAAGGAAGTAAATGCAGGTGGTGTTTAAATCTAAGGAAAGCATTCGGTTTCGGGGGCCTTGTATCATAGCCTGTTTATCATTGGCCTTTAGTGATCCTACTAAGTATTCAAACGTGTATCAAGGCCATTTCAAGCGCTCGATTTGCATACACTGTCTAGCCCATTTCAAGGTCGTAGAGCACTTGTTCTATTTAGACTAGCACCCCATTTCAAGGTATACTAGCCTATGTGCATCCATTTGATCAATCATTTCCGATCAAACCAAATGGTGTTTAAAAGAGGTCGAACTCCTCAGATAAGCTTCGCCATTTCAAGCATCCACTTACCCGAGTATGTTCACGAACCCCCACGGAAGAGTTTTGCCATTTCAAGCATCCACTCAACCTTGGAAATTCTGACCTAATATATGGCACATAGAACAAGTTTTGAATACAAAGAAGAGGCACTAAGAGTATAGCCTAAAACATTTTATGATACAAGTACACCCCTTCAACCGAATGAAGAGTTTAGCTACGAATATCCATAGAGGTGGATACCATAGCTAAGTACTCGAGGGTTTTTGAAAGATAGTAAGTAAAGGAAAATACTCAAGAACCAACAGGAGTATTCTCAAAAACTACTAGAATACTCAAGAACCAACAGGAGTATTATAGATTTAACACAAAAGCTTACAAAGTAGTGCCCAAATCAAGAGAGATAAGGATTGTGAATTGTGGGATTGTGGATGTTATTACAAGTGAAGAGGCATCTCTATTTATAGGCATGGAGGAGATGGGAGATGGCAACACTTGTCACAAGAGGAGAGGGAGGCAAGGAGATGAAGACACATGGGGGAGGGGAGAAAGCCGCCGGCGGCTATGAGGTGTCTCCTCCGTTAGCCGCCGGCCACATGGAGGGAGGAGAATGAGTTTGAGGTTTGTGAGTCTCATCCCAAAAAACCATCTTTCAGCTCTGGACTAACTTTGGTTGCCTTTTGGTTGGATTTGTTTTGAGTGATTCCACGTCCGGTTCTTGAAAGTCAGAATTTGGTCGTGACCTGGAATGACTCGTAATTCATATTCAGCTTTAAAACTCCTCCTTAGCTTGTATTCTCTCTAGACTTCAAAATACCCTGTAGATAAATATCGGAACTAACAAGCAAAAGTTAAATAGATAAACAGTCTAATTTTGTGGGTTTAACTGTGTTTATGATTCGTATAATTATGGTCCATCAGATCACCCCACACTTTTAGTTGTTCGTCCCGAACAATGCTATTAAAGGGCGGCACACTATCTAAGTAAACTTTTAAAATATGAAAGTGAGACTGTGGGACTAGATTTATCCTAATTCATGCATTACTACTTATTACCAAATTAAACCGTGTAAATAAATAGAAGAAACTTGATACTTGTACCTCCGTGCCGAGATGCAAATTAATTCGGATGTTTCGGGAGATAGCCCTTTTCAGGCTCCTGGACTGCAACCTCGGTACCGTCTCGCACTATATGGTTTCCTTGTAGCTTTCTCTAGCACGTGATTCGGTTCGGGTTTCATTGAGTTGAGCCTTTTTTGATTTTCTTTTTCGGCGAGGGATAGCTTTTTTGTAGTGAATCGGCCTTTGCCCTTTGATTTGACTCTTTGAGTACTTTACTTTTGTTCGGTTAAAACCTTCACAATTTTGGGCCTTTGGCCTCTTGATTTGCTTCTTTGAGCTTTTGCCTTTTTGTGGCTTGCTAGTCCATTTTCTCAAGCCTTTTTGGGAGGTCCAATCTTCGCCCGCGAGCATATGGAAATACCTCCCCGCTCTTTCTCATCCTTGCCGTTTCGCGCGGGTCAAAATGAGGGTCGCTCATTTGTTTTCCCGGCTACTAGGACTAGAGATAGGACGGTTTGATTCCCGTCCCGCCTCTTGCATAACCGCTGCATGGCGGAGATGACTTCAATCTTTACTGAAACCGAAAGTGCAGCCTCCACTGACTTCGTAAACCATATAGCGAAATTCAGTCCTTTGAATGCTTGACAAGCCCCTCTAGGGCATTTTTTATCAACTCAACATCCCTAGTTTATCTCAACACAAAGGGACAAATGAGAAGTTACATTATAAGTTTTTAAACAGTTGAATTTTCACAAGGTTATTGCATGAATTATGATCTATCTTTTTCACATTCTCAAGTTCATATTTTCAAAAAGATAATATTCAAGGAAAAGGAAAAGAAAAACATGTTATGTACACAGGCGGTTCTCACCCCACACTTTTGAACGAAGGCGTGCCTTTCAGCAAGACTTAGTTCAAAAGCCATGCAAGCAGACAATTATGAGAAGGAAATGACATTAAGGAAAAGGGAAGAACAGAACTCCCTTTAAAGTGTCGAGTGAACGACATGGCATGAGGCTGGATAATAGAGGGAGTTCAGCTGGGGCCTTGAACTCTTGGCATAGGCCTGGCTGGCTTGATGTTGCACCCATAACCGATTCCTGAATAGTCATTTCATTCTATGCACCAAGTGGGTGAGAGCGACTTATTGGTAAAAACTAAATGACAGAAAATAAAAGTACTGAAAGTAAGATAGGTGTCGGGTTACCTCCCGACCAGTGCCTTTGTTTAACGTCGTTGGCTCGACAGTACATCATTCCTGGATCACTGGTTTGGATCCCATGGGTGGCTCAGGTCATATTTCTGTGTTTTCAAGTTGACTTCGTCATAGTAGTTATCGTAGGTAGGTTCTTGTCTTGGCATTTGTCGAGGTTGGGGGGTGGTCGATATCTAGGGGGTTGTTATACTGGACCAGCTGCATTTCGTTCGTACAGGTTTATCTCTTCGTCATCCTGGTAGTTATGGTGGCTTCCTTACGAGACATGGTTGTTTTGAAGCGAGTATTGATTCAAAGAACTTATCCGGTTAATTAACTAATTCCCCGGCAACGGCGCCAATTTTGACGGAGCCCACCGCACTGTCGTTAAGGTGCGGTGTTCTCTGTGCAAAATAAATTTATATTTCGCTACTCGTGACCTTACTACTGGGTAGCAAGTGGTAAGTAGGGGTCAAACCCAAGGGAATTAGGGGGATAAGTTGTTCTTTGAGGGATCGTATAGGCGGGGAACGTGTTTTAGGTTGATTGAGGTTTTAGTGCGGAAAAGTAAGTGTTTTTTTTGGTTGGTTTTGGTTTTTAGTGCGGAAAAGTAAATGACAGAAAAGTAAATACTGAAAATAAAAGAGAAGACTTACAGCGGTTGTTGCGTGATTGGCAAGTCTTCCGGGAGGTGAGCAGGTTATAAGGCAGTTTATACTAAGGAAGTAAATGCAGGTGGTGTTTAAATCTAAGGAAAGCATTCGGTTTCGGGGGCCTTGTATCATAGCCTGTTTATCATTGGCCTTTAGTGATCCTACTAAGTATTCAAACGTGTATCAAGGCCATTTCAAGCGCTCGATTTGCATACACTGTCTAGCCCATTTCAAGGTCGTAGAGCACTTGTTCTATTTAGACTAGCACCCCATTTCAAGGTATACTAGCCTATGTGCATCCATTTGATCAATCATTTCCGATCAAACCAAATGGTGTTTAAAAGAGGTCGAACTCCTCAGATAAGCTTTGCCATTTCAAGCATCCACTTACCCGAGTATGTTCACGAACCCCCACGGAAGAGTTTTTCCATTTCAAGCATCCACTCAACCTTGGAAATTCTGACCTAATATATGGCACATAGAACAAGTTTTGAATACAAAGAAGAGGCACTAAGAGTATAGCCTAAAACATTTTATGATACAAGTACACCCCTTCAACCGAATGAAGAATTTAGCTACGAATATCCATAGAGGTGGATACCATAGCTAAGTACTCGAGGGTTTTTGAAAGACAGTAAGTAAAGGAAAATACTCAAGAACCAACAGGAGTATTCTCAAAAACTACTAGAATACTCAAGAACCAACAGGAGTATTATAGATTTAACACAAAAGCTTACAAAGTAGTGCCCAAATCTAGAGAGATAAGTGATTGTGAATTGTGGGATTGTGGATGTTCTTACAAGTGAAGAGGCATCTCTATTTATAGGCATGGAGGAGATGGGAGATGGCAACACTTGTCACAAGAGGAGAGGGAGAGCAAGGAGATGAAGACACATGGGGGAGGGGAGAAAGCCGCCGGCGGCTATGAGGTGTCTCCTCCCTTAGCCGCCGGCCACATGGAGGGAGGAGAATGAGTTTGAGGTTTGTGAGTCTCATCCCAAAAAGCCATCGGTCCTTTCAGCTCCGGACTGACTTTGGTTGCCTTTCGGTTGGATTTGTTTTGAGTGATTCTACATCCGGTTCTTGAAAGTCAGAATTTAGTCGTGACCTGGAATGACTCGTAATTCATATTCAGCTTTAAAACTCCTCCTTAGCTTGTATTCTCTCTAGACTTCAAAATACCCTGTAGATAAATATCGGAACTAACAAGCAAAAGTTAAATTGACAAACAGTCTAATTTGGTGGGTTTAACTGTGTTTATGATTCGTATAATTATGGTCCATCAGGGGGCTCACTTGAAGGTTGAGGAGGTTGAGGGTAGGAGTCTCCAACTTCATAGGCCATCGTCTTGGCATGCATCTCGTCCATTTCTTGCCTAACCCTCTCTTGTTCCTTCTGATTTTCAATCAATGTGTCTAGCATTTCCTTGACGGTGGGTTGATTGACACTAGGTTGATGATTCAATTGATATTGAGGGTAGGAGTCACCATCAAATGAGTATTGGCTATCATCCTCATAAGGCGAGTGTGAATTTGTCAGATAGCCATGATTTTCCCAGTAGGCATTTTGATGCTCCTCCTCTTGGTCATATTCTTCATTGTATGAGACTTGTCGGTTGTATGAGTACATCCTCGCCATTTTGATGCGTTGTAATATTATGTACTTACAAATCTATGTGATTCGAAGGCAATATATTTGATCAAAAACAATTTATAAGACCGGTCAGTACCGGGTCGTCCAAGGAGCAAGTTTAAACTTATGCACTATTCAATTTGTTCCGATAAGTCTATTCTAATTGCGAAAGGTTGGTTTTGATGTGATTGCTAGAGCAAATGCATATAAACAATGTAAACAATCTAGTGAATCTAGAGATAGTGTCACTACCAAGGCAAAGGGTGTACTCTAGGGAACTACTTCACTCATATGTGTTTCTAGACTCCAAGAGTTCAATTTCATGCAAAACCAATCATGTTACATGATTAGATTAAGGCGTGCGACTATTAAAACAAATTCAATCTCTCGATGTTTTTACTTTATTTAAGGAAGAGACACCTCGCACGTGAGCTTTAATCGCTAGATGTTGTTAGCTCACGTCCAACTCAAGGTTCTCAATCATCAACGCTAGTTGAATGATCAATATTCAAGAGCGGTCTTGACCAAGCGTATCTCAATGCTAGAATGGGTCACGCTAGTGATCACCACCTAGCAAGGGTGAATCTACTCTCATTCTAGAACTCTTAGTCTCGTTCGCTAGAACACTCAACTTCAAATTCATGTTTCTAGACCACTTAGGCATTTTATCAAACACTTGGTGGGCATAGAGTTGACATTTGTTCAAAGTAGATTCACAATCATCCAAACATGTTATTCTAACATTGATTCATTATAGATTAGGAGTATTAACACACATGAGGTCCATATGACCCTAGAATACAAAACACTACTCACAAATCATGTTCATAGGCAAACACAAATTATATTGAGTACATAGATGAAGATACAATGGAAGGAATGAACCAAAGATCTTCAATCTTCAATGGATGATCCCCCTTGAAGCCTTGGTAGCTTGTTCTCTCTAGAATCCCTCAATATTTCGTGCTCTCAAGCCCTAGCCGCCACCCAAAAAAAACCTGATTTTGATCTAAATTTATAGGCAAAATCTGCCTTCAGGGGCCAAGCGGCCGGTTCAGATTGGTGGGCATTGCTCAGCCGGCCGGCTCACTTGTTACAAGCTCACTGACCCTTTGAACAAGCTCACAGATATAGGCATGTCCTTGAGCCGGCCGGCTCAAAACCTCAGTCACCTTTCCTCTCTTCTTGGTCCCAACTCCGAGTTCAGCGAACTGGTCTGACTTCCTGTCGCTTTGTCAAGGTCTTTCCATCCGAATTTGGCCTTGGCGTCAACTAGAAAGTTGTAGCCCTTTGAGTTATCTTTCTAACAAGCTTTGAATCAATCAATTGGGACATCGATTGCGATCTGTACGTCCAAAATAAGCCAGAAAGGTCAGTTTGTCCTGTTTTGCCCGAAACACCATATTTTGCTCCGAAACTTTGGTTTTTTGCGAGAATTGATTTTTTTGAGCCCGAGGACCGTATGAGCAGTTTATGACCTAGATCATTAATAAATGGGTCTAATGGCAATATAATAATGTCGGAAACGAATCAAAACACCTAGTAAAAGTAGAGAAATGATAGTCAAGAATTTGACTTATCATATGCATATATACAATGTGAACACAACCTACTTTTTCACTAGCACAGAACATCCATGTTAAATTCTCCATCAGACGTGACTTGTATGCATCTAGTCTAGCCAATCACCGAGGGAGCAACATATGTACACAGTTCTACGGAAGAGAAACCATACTTAGTTCAAGCCTCAGCTTCTCGTAGGGTTCTCTGTGCAATGCCTTTGTGAATATGTCTGTAATCTACTCCTCGGTTCTGCAATATTCCATTTCTATTGTTCCCTTTTCCACACAGTCTCGTAGAAAATGATATCTAATTTCTATATGCTTAGTACGTGAGAACTGCACTGGATTTTTTGAGATGTTAATAGCACTAGTGTTATCACACAAAATTTTAGCACAATCAGTAATAACACCATAGTCACTTAGCTGTTGTCTGATCCACAGCAGCTGCGCACAGCAAGCAGCCGCGGCGATGTATTCCGCCTCTGCGGTGGAAAGTGCAACTGAGGACTGCTTCTTTGAAGCCCAAGAGATAAGACATGGGCCAAGATATTGAGCCATCCCGGATGTGGACTTCCTGTCTGTCTTGCAACCAGCATAATCTGCATCAGTGTATGCTGCCAGACGTAATTCTCCTCCTCTTGGATAGAACAGGCATAAGTCATCTGTTCCCTTCAGATATCTTAGTATCCTCTTTACTGCTTTCACGTGGGTTTCCCTGGGATCGGCCTGAAACCTAGCACACAGACAAACACAAAATAGAATATCAGGTCTACTAGTAGTAAGATATAACAGCAAACCAATCATTCCCCTGTACAGAGTTGGATCCACCCATGGTGAAGTCTCATCCTTTGCCAGGGTGTCGTTGGGAGACATCGGTGTGGCGCACGTCTTGGCGGACTCCATCCCAAACTTCTTCAGAATCTCCTTAACGTACTTTTGCTGATGGATTCGGGTGCCATCCTGTCCTTGCTCATCAAGGAAGTACTTGAGTTCTCCCACCATGCTCATCTCAAATTCACTCGACATCAACTCTGTAAACTTCTTGACAAGTATAGGATTAGTTGAACCAAAAATGATGTCATCTACATATACCTACACGACCAATGTGTCCTTCCCTTCCTTCAGAAGGAAGAGAGTTTTGTCCACCTCTCCTCTGGCATATCCGTGGGATTGCAAGAACTGTGACAGTCTCTCATACCAGGCACAGGGTTGATAGCGCTGAAATATATGCATTTTAGGCGACCTCTATGCTTATTGTTTCGATCATTTTATTACGATTTCACTTGCTATTTGATGCTTTGTGGTTCATTTTAGGCAAATTACAGAGTTTAAGCTGAGAACACAAGTGAATAGCATTTTGGAGCAAAACCGAGCATTTCGGAGCAAAAATATGGACTTTCGGTCAAAATAGGACAAACTGACCTTGATAGCGTATTTTGGACGTAAAGATCGCATGCGATGTCCGAATTGGTTGATTCAAAACTTGTTAGAAAGATGACTCAAAGGGCAACAACTTTATAGTTGACGCCTAGGCCAAATTCGGAAGGGAAGACCTTGAAAAGGCCACAGGAAGTCAGGTCAGTGCGCTGAACTCGGAGTTGGGACCAAGAAGAGAGGAAAGGGGACCGAGGTTTTGAGCCGGCCAGCTCAAGGACATGCCTATATTTGAGCTGGCCAGCTCCAAGGCTCAGAGATTTCATGAAACGCCAGCCACAAGTGAGCCGGCCAGCTGGGAAATGCCCATAAATCTGAGCCGGCCGGTTGGCCTTTGAAGGTAGATTTTGCCTATAAATTCAGACCAAGATCAGGTTTTTAAGGGGGTGGAGCTAGGGTATTTGGAGGAGTTTTCTTGGAGAAGAATCTAGAGATTGTGGAGACAACTTCAACAACTAAGATCGGATCATCTAGTGTTCTTAGTTCTCCATATTGGTTCTAGATTTCTAAACTCTACTTCCCTCATGGGTTTATGCACTTTCATTGTTGTTATTGCTTGTAAACTCACCATGAGTGAGTAGTGACCTTGGTTGGGGATCTATGGATCCCCTAGACATGTTTGTGACTTTGTAAATATTATGGATGCTATTGATGAATGATTTGCACATGATTCTTCTTCATTTGAACTTAGATTTTCGGATTGCCTATAAGGTGTTTGTGAAAAGTCCATAATAGGAATTCTGCTTGATTTCATGTTTGATGTAACTTGCGTTGAAAACCATGATTTCAAATGAACTAAATGAAGAAGCATTAGGGTTTTTGTGTTACATGGCGACACTCCAATCTTAATGAGAATGGCTTGAACCTAACAAGAGTATAATTATCTAGTCAATAAAGCGCGAGTGTGAGGCTAGATACTCACATTCTATAGTGCCAATAGAGCGTGACTGTGAGGCATTATGCGAGATGCAACCTCTTTATTCTAAGTTAGAGCGTGAGTTGAACTTAGCATTAATGTTGCATAGCTAAATTCTAAGTATGTGCATGTGATTTCATCAATAGCGTCCCATTTTACCGTCACAATAATTGTTTAGGTGGAGAAATAGATCCCTAGTCATCCTTTAAACGATTGTTTACCATTTTTGTTGATCACATCTCTCGTTTGGATAGTAAAATTCTACCATCGAGCTTTTTAAAGGAACAACCCCCCCCCCCCCCCCCAAACCATAGACAATCTAGTTAATCTTAGGCATTATTGGTTTAATCACCTATCCTTTGGGTTCGACCTCGGTTCACCCGAGTCAATATAAATGTTTTGATTAATCGTGACTTAGAAATAGTGTTTGAATTCTATTTGAATATTTACGTAATATTTACAACCGATCAAATGGCGCCGTTGCCGGGGGAAAGGTTATTTAACTAGGTGCTAATAGATTGTGTAGTTTGTCTATTCTTGTGAATATTTTCCTTTTTCTTATACTTGTATATTCTTCCTTTTCTCTCATATCCCTTGCTAACTTCGTTAATCTTGTTTTGCGAGGATGGATCACTATAACCAACAAGTCATGCACCATGAAGATTATTATGAAGAGGATTTTTCCAATTATGCGACAAAAGATCAATTTAGTGATTTGGACAAGAAAGTGGATAGCATGATAAGTATGGTTAATGCTTTGATTGACAAAGGGAAGTACGAAGATGATGAGGATGGATATGAAGATGATCAACCAAATGCCAATTGTGAAGACTATTGGATGTACAACCATGACCAACAAGTCTATTCTAATGAGGGACACTATCAAGAGGAGGAGCACATAAATTCTTATTATCAGGAGCATGGCTATCCGACAAGTTATTACACTCCAAATTGGAATGATGGCCAACGCTTTGAAGTAGAACACTCCTACCCTCCATACCCTCAACCTCCTCAACCATCAAATGAGCCCTCCAATATAGAAGCCATGTTTGCCACATACCTAGCAAACCAAAAGGAGATGGATGCTCGCATGGATAAGCTTCTAGCTGAAATTGCACAACAAGCAATTGACTTTAAGAACTTGGGTGAGGAAGAGGAGGTCTTCGAAGAAGAAGAAGAAGAAGAAGAAGAAGAAGAAGAAGAAGAAGAAGAAGAAGAAGAAGAAGAAGAAGAAGAAGAAGAAGAAGAAGAAGAAGAAGAAGAAGAAGAAGTCCTTGAATCTAATGCCTTAAGAGAATAATGGGATCAAGAAAGGGAAGATGAATTTTGGAGAGTCGGCACCGTAACTCATTACAACCAAATGGATGGTGAATCTTGTGACGAAGACGAGGTGGAATGCAAGAGTGAAGCATCCTTCACTACTAGCATATCTCAAGATCAATTGGACGAAAACACACAAGAGCTCACCATTCCATCAATACCTTGGCTCTCCGACGAGGAATTCTTCAAAGATGATGCCTCTTGCATAAAGGAAATGACTTTTATTGATGAAGAAGAACTCCTCCCTCCCGATATAGAAGAGCCTAAATGTGAATCCCAATTCCTTGATGAGGATAAGATAGAGGAAGAGCGTATAGAGACTAAAATTCTCCAAGGATATGAAGACTTTGTTGAGGTTTACATGGACCAAGCTAAAGGGCATTCTCGCATGCAAGAAGACACAAGTTCAATGAGGGATATTGAGGAGTGGGCACCCATGGACGTCATTGATAAACTCAAGGAAGGGATGCCCATAATTCTCGAGACAAGTTATGAAGACCCCTTCTTCACTACGAAGTCTCGAGACAAGTTTCGGAGCTTCTTGTCATATTTCCAAAGACTATTCGGAAAAAGCTCCCATGGCCCCTTAATTTTTAAGGGATTTTCACACTTGAAGGGGTCATGCTCCCAAAGGAAAGTCCATTGTAGGCTTGATGGGAGGAAATTCAAATGGGATTTGAAGGTGGTTTGACACGATCAAGTCCAAGGCCCCGCTTGAGGAGGGATCTTAGCAAAAGACTCCTCAAGTGTGCTTCCTATCTCTTAAGAGGAGAATCGGCTCCGTCTTAGCCAAGACGTTAAACTAGGCTTGTGAGTGTTTTCTCTCCCGATCTTTAAGTATATCTATTTTGATTGGATTTTTATTTGTTTCGTGCAAGAATTTGAGGATATGAACTATGCATGTGTGAATGCCTATATTTGATGATTTCTTAACATGTGCCTTGTTAACTTGATGCCTTGATAGGACATTAGTGTGGGGTCTGGAATTTTTGTGCATGAGTGTTGATGAACGATTTGAGATTGGCTTAGAAATTTTTGCCCAGAACTCCATGCGTTCGCATAATTTCATTTATGCGTTCGCACAGTTAGCCTTTTTCTTCATTTCGTTAAGCTCGCATAGTCCCATGCGCTCGCATGAAAAATCAATGCCACTGCCTTCATTCATGCGTTCACACAAGCCAATCCGTGCGTTTGCACAAGCCTAAGTGTGGGTGCCTATGTTTTGACTACACGAGATGTTTGTGCTTGCTTGACGTGCTTTCATGTGTGTAATCCAATCAACTTGTATGTTTAAGGGAAAACATTCACACTACTGTACAATTCATCCAAAAATTTCAAGATTATTAATGAAAACAAAAAGTCTAGGCAAGGCTACATTTTCGAAAAAATTTCATTCCTAATTCAACTAGTCGTGCATAATTTCACTTGATTGATCCTTTAGATGACTAATGGATTGGATTGTTGACTTTCATTCTTGAGGATCAAAGCATCTACTAGCACTTCTTTATCTTTTATTCTAAGCTTTTTCTCGTTGAGACTAAAGAGTTGATCTTTGAAAGCATAAAATCAAAATAATTTATAACTTTGAAACCCTTGCATGCCATGATTGCCTTTTGGTGACCTTAGTGACCTTGCTTATCTTGTGGATTTGTCTTGTTGGTTTGTCATGCTCCATTTTTAACACTTAGCCCTTTGTCAAAGTTCTAAGTGTGGAGTCAAAAGAGGGCAAAAAAAATAGGCCCCAACAAAAAAAATATATATACACTTCATTCTTATGGTCAAAAGAGGGCAAAGCCCCGACTAAAAACTTTCTCAAAGTACAAGAGAAGTTTGGATCAAAATATACAAATTCCGGGGGTTAGGAAGAAAAGTTCCCCCTCGAAAGCATTTGTAGGCCAAAGGCCATTTGAAAGCAAAAAAAGAAAAAGAAAGAAAAAGAAAATAAGAAGCACTTAGACTTGACAATCGACTATCCTGCCATTCTCTAGCATGAAAACCAATTAGGCAATTGATACTTCCTAGCAAGAATTCACTAAGGGACGAACCTCGTATTCTTTTATACTTAGGCATGATATGACTTGCAAGAATATACAAAAAACTGTATTGTTGGAACTCCTCTTCTCTTATGACTAAGTGACCTTTGCGTCCTAGGCTTGAGAATGAGTTCAAAGCTCACAAGCCAATGGACTAGCCTCCTTGCTAGCATTGGTGAGTGATCCAACAAGATTTCTTTGCGACTATTAGATTGTTTTCTTGAAGTCACTAATATAGAAAATGACTAGAATCCTTGATTAAAGATTTATTAGTCTTTGCTTTGATTTCCTTGAATGTCCTAATTCATGAATTTCCACAAGGATTTGAAGAGGTTTCATGTAGTGATTGAAATGCACATATCTAGTTGAATACATTATGAACTTCATGAAAACACCTTGCCTAGTACTTTGACAATTGTGAACTTAAAATACCTAATTGGATGGTTGTTCTCTTTGTGGAATTTGTGAGTATTCCCGTGTCTAAAAACTCTCAGGAGACTACAACTCCTCCACTAGGGTAGCCTAGGGGTTTAAAGGCTTGGTGCATTCGCTAAATGCAATCGTGTTACCTACGAAAGTGGTTAGTTAGAAGTAGAATTTGTTCCTTAGTGTTTTTAGTTAGTTTTCGTGACCATATGGAGATTCTTTGAACCGATCATGAGTGAGAAAAATGCATTATTGTTGTTGATCTCTATGATTAGTTTGCTCGGGAGGATCAAACGTTAAGTGTGGGGTGATTTGATAGCGCTGAAATATATGCATTTTAGGCGACCTCTATGCTTATTTTTTCGATCATTTTATTACGATTTCACTTGCTATTTGATGCTTTGTGGTTCATTTCAGGCAAATTACAGAGTTTAAGCTGAGAACACAAGTGAGTAGCATTTTGGAGCAAAACCGAGCATTTCGGAGCAAAAATATGGACTTTCGGTCAAAACAGGACAAACTGACCTTGATGGCGTATTTTAGACGTAGAGATCGCATGCTATGTCCGAATTGGTTGATTCAAAACTTGTTAGAAAGCTAACTCAAAGGGCTACAACTTTCTAGTTGACGCCTAGGCCAAATTCGGAAGGGAAGACATTGAAAAAGCCACAGGAAGTGAGGTCAGTGCGCTGAACTCGGAGTTGGGACCAAGAAGAGAGGAAAGGGGACTGAGGTTTTGAGTCGGCCAGCTCAAGGACATGCCTATATTTGAGCTGGCCAGCTCCAAGGCTCAGAGATTTCATAAAATGCCAGCCACAAGTGAGCCGGCCAGCTGGGAAATGCCCATAAATCTGAGCCGGCCGGTTGGCCCTTGAAGGCAGATTTTGCTTATAAATTCAGACCAAGATCTGGTTTGTAAGGGGGGTGAGCTAGGGTATTTGGAGGAGTTTTCTTGGAGAAGAATCTAGAGATTGTGGAGACAACTTCAACAACTAAGATCGGATCATCTAGTGTTCTTAGTTCTCCATATTGGTTCTAGATTTCTAAACTCTACTTCCCTCATGGGTTTATGCACTTTCATTGTTGTTATTGCTTGTAAACTCACCATGAGTGAGTAGTGACCTTGGTTGGGGATCTATGGATCCTCTAGACATGTTTGTGACTTTGTAAATATTATGGATGCTATTGATGAATGATTTGCACATGATTCTTCTTCATTTGAACTTAGATTTTCGGATTGCCTATAAGGTGTTTGTGAAAAGTCCTCAATAGGAATTTTGCTTGATTTCATGTTTGATGTAACTTGCGTTGAAAACCATGATTTCAAATGAACTAAATGAAGAAGCATTAAGGTTTTTGTGTTACATGGCGACACTCCAATCTTAATGAGAATGGCTTGAACCTAACAAGAGTATGATTATCTTGTCAATAAAGCGTGAGTGTGAGGCTAGATACTCACATTCTATAGTGCCAATAGAGCGTGAGTGTGAGGCATTATGCGAGATGCAACCTCTTTATTCTAAGTTGGAGCGTGAGTTGAACTTAGCATTAATGTTGCATAGCTAAATTCTAAGTATGTGCATGTGATTTCATCAATAGCGTCCCATTTTACCGTCACAATAATTGTTTAGGTGGAGAAATAGATCCCTAGTCATCCTTTAAACGATTGTTTACCATTTTTGTTGATCACATCTCTCTTTTGGATAGTAAAATTCTACCATCGAGCTTTTTAAAGGAACAACCCCCCCCCCCAACCATAGACAATCTAGTTAATCTTAGGCATTATTGGTTTAATCACCTATCCTTTGGGTTTGACCTCGGTTCACCCGAGTCAATATAAATTATTTGATTAATCGTGACTTAGCAATATTGTTTGAATTCAATTTGAATATTTACGCTATATTTACAACCGATCAAGGGTGCTTGCTTCAGCCCATACAGCACTTTTTCCAGGATGTGAACATGATCAGGGTGAGTGTGATCCTCGAACCCTGGTGCCTGGCTTACATAAACCTCCTCTTTCAAAACTGCGTTCAAGAAGGCCATTTTCACATCCATTTGCTGCAGAGTGAAACCATGGTAAGTCGAATAAGTAATTAATAATCTGATTGCTTCTAACCTTGCCACTGGGGCGAATGTCTCATCGTTGTCAATTCTCTCTTGTTGGTTGTACCCTTTGACTACCATGCGGGCTTTGTTTCTCACAATGACTCCCTTGTCGTCCATCTTGTTTCTGAAGACCCACTTTATCCCTATCACATTTTTGTCCTCCGGCCTAGGAACCAGTCGCCATACCTTGTTCCTTTCGAACTGATGCAGTTCTTCTTGCATGGCATTGACCCATTCTGGATCCTTCAAAGCATCCGCTATCGTCTTTGCTTCTGCATGAGAGACAAAAGACGCAAATCCACAGAAATGGCCCAAAACATCAACCTGATTCTGCAATGCATAGCACTGGTAGTCCCTCATCCTAGTTGGGGACTAAATAACTCTCCCACTCCTTGTAGTTCTAGGTTCCTCCGCAGTCCCTATCGGAGGAAGATTGTTGGCGACCTCTTCCTCGTTGGGGGGTCGGTGATGACGTCTGTCACAGGGACCTCAGGGACATGCTCTTGAGCTAGCATCTCTGTCTGAGCATCTTCGGCTAGCTCGGCAGGCTCCTGACCAGCTGTCTGAGCGACCTCTTGAGCTGGTTCTGTGACAGGTGTCGTTTCGCCTGTGCAAAAACATTTATATTTTTCCGACTAGCTAGTGGCAAATCGGGTCGAATCCACAGAGATCGGTTTGAGAATCTTTTTACTAAGTACGAAAGCAACAATGGTGTAGTAAATTCCGAACAAGTCAATTAGGAATAAACGCAAATAGAAACAATGATCAATTATCAATAACAATCGTCACGCAGAAAAGAGTGAAAAAGAAATACTAATCACGAAGCTGCAGCTGAGCTTCTGAATGTGTATCAATCACTAGGAACAATCGACCAATTTGGGACAAAACAGGGTTTCTGGAACAAAGAACGATCAAAAGAACCACACTAAAGGAAGACTTCTCTCCCTTTTCAATTTAGCAGCACACGGCCAAAGCTTTCCCAGCGATTTCACACCAGCCAATTCTCGGTCAAAGAAAAGACAGTCTTCATTCTTCCCTTTCTTTGTGTTTTATCTTCTCAATTGACTCCTCGTAATCAGATTGTGTTTCTCCAATGTGACCCCTTGATTTTCGTCTGGCTGTTCGATTTTTGTGTTGTATTTCTTCCGATAAACTCAATGTCGATTTTAGGAAATTTGCCAGCTGGATGTTCGCACGGACCCCTCTTGAATTTCGTAACCCGCGGACGTCTTGTGAATTATGGAATTGTATGAGACGTCCGCGCCCTCTTAATCTCTCAAGGCGTCCGCGTAATTCTGACTCAGACTTTGACTATTTCGGTCTTTATTCCTTTCCGCGCAAAACACCTTCTAATAAGCTCTCTTTAGCCGATATTCCTTCTATGGTCTCCGAATGTACCTGAGAATGAAAACTACACACCGGT
This sequence comes from Rhodiola kirilowii, assembly GCA_033675215.1. Taxonomy (NCBI): domain Eukaryota; kingdom Viridiplantae; phylum Streptophyta; class Magnoliopsida; order Saxifragales; family Crassulaceae; genus Rhodiola; species Rhodiola kirilowii. Next base: position 21,286,062 of record CM066195.1, on the reverse strand, counting down.
AGTGAAATAATATACAGATAACCATTAAGAGACGGGGTTTTAACATATAAAATAGTCGTACAATTACGACTTATCAAACTACCCCACACTTTGTTCGTCCCGAACAATAACAAAGCCATAGAACGAATTACAATGCACTATCATGCTAATCATTACATCTCAATCTCAAATCCAGCAATTCATCTTATCATGCTTAAAATTCTAATAATGCGACTAAAAATAGGTTTTTCGATACTCGTTACCTCGCGAGCTGCAATTCAAACGATCTTGGATGTTTGGGAGATAGTCCCCTATAGGTACCACGGACATTGCATTCTTTTCTGAGTTTTGGTCTTTTGATTGAGTCGGCGGCTTTCTCTGACACGTGATAAATTCACTGCTTTCGTTCCTTCGAGTCGTGAATTCCTTAATTTGTATGGACTTGATAAACTTCACATCTTCGCTTGAATCAATCAAATTCTAATTTTCTTCTTACTGGATGGCTTGCCTTCGGTTTTTTTTTGAATTTGTTTCTTGCCCACATAATCATTTGCGCCCTTGAACCACTCCAATCATAGCCTCCGAATAATAGCATAGGAGTGCGTCCCGCTCTTTTCTCATCCTCGTCGTTTTTGCATGAGGCAAGATAGGGGTTACCCACCTATTCCCAGCTACTCCGACTAGAGATGGACAGTTCGTTTTCTCTGTCCCGCCACCACTGCGAACGCATGAATGAATTTGTAAACTTGGTGACGGAGCTACTCTCTGGACTAGGCTAGTGAAGCGTCAACCTCCACCGCTTTTCTCAATCATCCGAACCAAAACTCAGATTTTCTTGCAATTTGCCGTACCCTTCTAGGACATTTATGTCAACTCCACATCCCTGCATATCACAACTCGAAAGAACAAAGCATCGAAATTTTTTGAAATTTCGCATTTTTAGTCAAATAAGCACAATAGTCATAAATAAACTGGAAATGAGATTTTTGACATATGGGAAAAACATAGCAGTGCATCATCATTTCATCACGACACACGACTGACTCTATAACACCCCACCCCACACTTAAATTTTCCCGTGTCCTCACGGTACAACTCTAGTGATAAAGTGGACAAACACAACAGACTCAAATAAAAAGAAAATAAATAAAAAGAAGTGAACTGGTACTCCCCTAATATTATGGTGGCGGTGCTGTGCTCTGAGATTTCCCGCGGACGTCATCTCTATTTCCTCCCGCGGACGTCTCTTGTTTTGTGCGTTAATGCTTTAGACGTCCGCGCACTTTAATGTTAAGACGTGCGCGAATCACACTGAGGAAAATCCCTTTCTTCAATCATTCACCTGAAACCACCAGAAATAAAACATGCACTCGAGGCACATTATCAGCTTCCCAACTTCACTATATGACCGACTCATAACATGTGTAAAATAAAGAAACACACCGGGTTGCCTCCCGGGAAGCGCCTTTATTTTACGTCCTTGGCTGGACAATACCTCTTTAGCTAGGTAGGATATACTGGCTCCGCCAGTTCAGCGTCCTCTGTGGTTTCCTCAAATCCATCATAGTATGGCTTGACTCTCTGCCCATTCACTTTGAAACTCTCTCCTCCTTCTGGTCCTCGCAACTCCAACGCCCCATGATTGTACACCTTTACAATGACGTATGGACCCGTCCAACGAGAACGCAATTTCCCGGGCATAAATCTTAGCCTTGAGGAAAATAAAAGTACCTTCTGCCCCACTTTATAGCTGCGCCTCAATATGTACTTGTCATGGTACATTTTTGCTCTTGCTTTGTAGTCCGACTGGCTCTCGTAAGCCTCTAAGCGGAGCTCCTCCAACTCACTCAACTGTAGTTTTCTTTCAATCCCTACATTGGTTAGATCAAAGTTGCATGTTTTAATTGCCCAAAATGCTTTATGTTGTACCTCAACCGGGAGATGACAAGCCTTCCCATAAACCAGTCTAAAAGGGGACATTCCAATTGGCGTCTTGTAGGCGGTCCTGTAAGCCCACAATGCCTCTTCAAGTCTTATTGGCCAATCCTTTCTCGACGGCTTCACCATCTTCTCTAGTATAGACTTGATCTCTCGGTTTGACACTTCAGCTTGTCCATTGGTTTGAGGGTGGTAGGCGGTGGATACTCGATGATAAACACCAAAGTGTTTGAACACCGACGCGACAGAACGATTGCAAAAGTGTGACCCTTGGTCACTGATCACCGCCTTTGGTACTCCATACCTACAAAAGATATTAGTACGCAAGAAATCCACCACAGTCTTACCATCATCATTTTTGGTGACCTTAGCTTCGACCCACTTGGACACATAATCAACAGCAACCAATATGTATTGTAAACCATATGCAGATGGAAATGGTCCCATAAAAGCTATACCCCATATATCGAATATCTCATCAATAGCAATGGACATTTGAGGCATTTCATTTCTAGCAGAAATATTCCCTACGCGTTGACATCTATCACATGCTTTGCTATGGTTATATGCATCCCTAAACAAATGTGGCCAATAAAAGCCACTATCAAGTATCTTCCTAGATGTTCTCTTTGGTCCAAAATGACCACCACACGCATGTTCGTGACAAAAAGCAAGCACAGAAGAAATCTCAGAATCAGACACACACTTTCTAACAACTTGATCCGAACCAATTTTCCACAAATGGGGGTCATCCCAAATATAATATCTCGAGTCATGTTTAAGCCTCAAACGCTGAGCAATACTGAATGACGAAGGAAACTTACCTCCCACTAGGTAGTTAACTATGTTAGCATACCATGGTGCTTTCTCTTTAACGGCAAATAAATACTCGTCCGGGAATGTTTCGGTTATAGCTCCCGTTTCCTCCTCTCTCACTATGCGGCTCAAATGATCTGCCACGGTGTTCTCAATGCCTTTCTTGTCTTTTATTTCCACATCGAACTCTTGTAGCAAGAGGATCCATCTAATCAGCCGCGGCTTGGATTCCTTTTTCGTCATCAAATAGCGAATAACAGCATGATCTGAAAAGACAACAATTTTGGATCTAAGCAAATATGGGCAAAAATTTTCTAAAGCAAATACAACAGCTAAAAGCTCTTTTTCAGTTGTGGAATAATCTTGCTGAGCCGCGTCAAGCGACCTAGACGCATAATGGATCACCACAGGTTTCTTTTCCTTCCTTTGCCCTAGCACTGCTCCAACTGCGTAGTCGCTAGCATCACACATTATCTCGAAGGGTTGTGTCAAGTCCGGTGCTTGAATGATGGGTGCACTAGTCAGCGCAGCTTTAAGATCATCGAATGCCGCCTAGCATTCCTCCGTAAACTCAAATAGTACATCCTTTTGCAGCAATCTAGAGAGAGGTAGCGCTCTTTTCGAGAAGTCCTTTAAAAACCTGCGATAAAGTCCTGCATGTCCCACAAAAGACCTCACACCACGCTGATCATAAGGATAAGGCAAGCTAAGCATCAAATCAATTTTAGCCTTATCTACTTGTATTCCTTCACTAGAAACGACATGTCCCAATACTATCCCGTGAGTGACCATAAAATGACATTTTTCATAATTCAAAACTAAATTCGTCTCCTCACATCGTGCAAGCACTCTACCAACATTAAGCAAGCATTCATCAAAAGTATTTCCATACACGGTAAAATCATCCAGGAATACTTCAACACAGTCCCTAATCAATTCCGAAAAAATACTCATTACCACACGCTGGAAGGTACCAGGCGCGTTGCACAAACAAAAAGACATGCGTCAAAACGCGAATGTACCGAAGGGGCACGTGAAAGTTGTCTTCTCCTGGTCTTCAGCTGCAACCGGAATTTGATTATACCCAGAAAATCCATCTAAGAAACAAAAGTAAGGCTTACCTGCGAGCCTATCCAACATCTGGTCAATGAACGGCAAAGGGAAGTGATCCTTCCGTGTCACTGCATTTAGCTTCCTGTAGTCGATGCACACTCGCCATCCGTTCTGAATCCTCTTCGAAACCAACTCCCCTCGAGCATTGAGCTCCACCGTAATTCCTGTCTTCTTCGGTACCACATGTACGGGGCTCACCCATTGACTATCTGAAATAGGATAAATCACGTCAGCATCTAAAAGTTTCTGTACCTCTTTCTGAACCACCTCCATCATCAGTGGGTTCAATCTACGCTGTGGCTGTCTCACAGGTTTGGCTCCATCCTCAAGTAAAATCCGGTGCATGCACACAGTAGGGCTCACTCCCTTGATATCCGCAAGTGTCCACCCAATTGCGGCCTTATGTTTCTTTAGTACCGCTGCCAATCTCTCCTCCTGATTAGGCTCCAAGTCTTTCTTGATTATGACTTGCAATGTCTCACCATCTCCCAAATAGATATACTTTAAATGCTCGGGTAGGGGCTTAAGCTGCAACTCAGGTGCCTGCACGACAGATGGTACAAGTGTAGATTTATTAGTTAAAGTAACTTGATTGACCTCATACCTGGGGGGTTAATGGTGGCGAAACCCTAAGCTCCTGTATCATGTCACAAGTATCACGAAGCATCCCTCTTGATGCGCTACGTGACTCAATAGCCTCCCTTAAAATTATTTCAAGCACATCGTCCCCATAGGGAATATCTGAAGACTCCACTAGTTCATCGATCGCATCCAAAGCGTGTACTTCTGCATCATCAGGTGGATATCGCATAGCTTGATATATATTAAAGTTTATTACTTCATCTTCCGCCTCCATGGAAAGCGTGCCACTATCCACATCGATCTTCACTTTAGCCGTCTTCAAAAATGGCCTACCAAATAGAATTGGTGGCTGATCGTGTGCTCCATCGTCTTCCATTTTCAGCACATAGAAATCTGCAGGAAAAATAAGATTTTCTACCTGCACCAAAACATCCTCGATCACACCCAAAGGTTGGGTGCATGATCGGTCAGCCAATTGAATGGTCAAACCCGCGGGTTTAAGTGGACCAATACGCAAAGATAGATATAAAGAGTAAGGAAGAACATTTATGGAAGCACCAAGATCTAGCATGCAATTTTCGATCTTCATGTTACCAATAATACATGAAATAGTAAAAGTTCCGGGATCCTTACACTTTTTGGGCACCTTCCTTTGTATCGCTACTGATACACTTTCTCCTAGCATCACCTGCTCATTACTAGTCGTACGCCTACGGTTAGTGCACAATTCTTTAAGAAATTTTGCGTACCTTGGAATTTGCCAAATAGCCTCAATGAGTGGAATGTTAATTTCCACCTTGCTGAACAACTCCCAAACCTCCTTGTCTGTGATAGACTTCTTGTTTGTCTTAGAAACCTGCATTGGAAATGGTAGAGGAGTGTTAAAATTTGCAAATTCCGTACCTGAATTATTTAATCCCGCGGACGTCTCCTGATTGTCCTCCGCGGACGTCTCTTGATTTATCAGTATTTCTTCAGGCGTCCGCGGATTAAATCTTAAGGGGTCCGCGTTCTGCGCTGGGGTAGGATCTTCGCTCAGCTCTTCCATTTGATTTTTCAATTGTTTTCCATTTCTAAGCATTACAGCGCTGATGTTGGACTTCGGGTTGGGAATCGTTTGCGACGGTAGCTTCCCTTTGTCGTCTTGCCTCTCGTTCATTACGCTAGCCATTTGCTTCTTCAATTCATTAACATCTCCAGCTTGGCGATCAAACTTTTGATTGAGTTCCCTGAACATTCCTCTCATTTCATCTCTGAATCCCTTCATCGGGTCCTCATCTCCTTGTCGGTTTTGTGGTGGTCTGTACGGCAGTTTTTGTGGATACGAGGATTGCCCCGCATCGTAACTGTTGTTTCTTTGCCAACCACCCTCATTTTGTCTCGGCTGCCATTTGTTGTTGCCTTGGTACCCATCAGTCCTTCTTGGTGGCAAATCTCCCTTATTTATGTATCCCACAATATTCACGTCTTTTGCTCTTTCCTGAAAAACAGCATTATCGTTATTCATTGAATTAAATGTGGACTTGTTTACCTTACTCTCCACTCGTTGATTGCCTTGTGGTTGTTGTGTCATCATCTTAGCCATCATATCTTTCAGTTCCTGCAATTCAGATTGTACATTTATGTTAGCAACAGGTGCAGGTCTATATGTCTCTTCTAAATACCTTGTGCCCTCGGCAACTTTCTCAATCAACGGCCAAATTTCCTCGAGGTACATGTCAATGATAGACCCTTGAGCGGCGGCATCCAGCATTCGTTTCTCCATTGGAACCAATCCCTCCATAAAGTATTCAAGAAGCATCCTTTATGGGACTCCATGATTCGGACAGCTCTCTTGTAATTGCCTAAACCTCTCCAAGTAATCGAATAATGTTTCCCCACGTCCTTGTTTAATCATCGAGAGCTCCTTTCTTGTTTGAGCAGCCTTTGAATGACAGTAGTACTTATCCATGAATTTCCTTTGCAATTGTTCCCATGAAGTAATTGAACCTGAAGGTAAAGACATTAACCACGATTTAGCTTGACTTACTAAAGAAAAAGGAAATGTTTTTAATTTAAAAATCTCTTCCGGAACCGATGCTGATCTCATGGATGTGCAAACAACATAAAAGTCCTTCAAGTGTATCAGGGGGTTCTCGTCGGGCATTCCTCCAAATTTGGGCAAGTGATGTATTACCCCACTCTTTATTTCGATGCCATCTGCGTCCTCATCCAGTCTGATGCACCAAGGTTGCTCATCAATAATTGGAGCGCAGATTCCTCTCATGGTGCGTCCCGGATTCCGACGCCTAGCTAGCTGTCTTTCACCAAGGTATCGTTGGAGCAGTTCTTCCTCGAAATTATCGTGTCCAGCTGCACGACCTCTAGCAAATCCATTCACAAATTGCTGATCTCTAAGTCTTTGAATGTTATCCCCTTGTACACTACCAAGCTGGCTGTTATCACCATCAACACTTCTCTGCGACATTGCTACTTAAACAGAAAGTGATCAAGTGACAAAACAAAAATAAAACAAAACTAAAATAAATAAAATACTTAGTAGGATTCTTCGTTACCGATCCCCGGCAACGGCGCCATTTTGACAGGTGTCGTTTCGCCTGTGCAAAAACATTTATATTTTTCCGATTAGCTAGTGGCAAATCGGGTCGAATCCACAGAGATCGGTTTGAGAATCTTTTTACTAAGTACGAAAGCAACAATGGTGTAGTAAATTCCGAACAAGTCAATTAGGAATAAACGCAAATAGAAACAATGATCAATTATCAATAACAATCGTCACGCAGAAAAGAGTGAAAAAGAAATACTAATCACGAAGCTGCAGCTCAGCTTCTGAATGTGTATCAATCACTAGGAACAATCGAGCAATTTGGGACAAAACAGGGTTTCTGGAACAAAGAACGATCAAAAGAACCACACTAAAGGAAGACTTCTCTCCCTTTTCAATTTAGCAGCACACGGCCAAAGCTTTCCCAGCGATTTCACACCAGCCAATTCTCGGTCAAAGAAAAGACAGTCTTCATTCTTCCCTTTCTTTGTGTTTTATCTTCTCAATTGACTCCTCGTAATCAGATTGTGTTTCTCCAATGTTACCCCTTGATTTTCGTCTGGCTGTTCGATTTTTGTGTTGTATTTCTTCCGATAAACTCAATGTCGATTTTAGGAAATTCGCCAGCTGGATGTTCGCACGGAACCCTCTTGAATTTCGTAACCCGCGGACGTCTTGTGAATTATGGAATTGTATGAGACGTCCGCGCCCTCTTAATCTCTCAAGGCGTCCGCGTAATTCTTACTCAGACTTTGACTATTTCGGTCTTTATTCCTTTCCGCGCAAAACACCTTCTAATAAGCTCTCTTTAGCCGATATTCCTTCTATGGTCTCCGAATGTACCTGAGAATGAAAACTACACACCGGTAGTGAAATAATATACAGATAACCATTAAGAGACGGGGTTTTAACATATAAAATAGTCGTACAATTACGACTTATCATTCTGTAGCCTCATTCTGAGTAGGTTCCCAGTCGGGGTCAGCTCTATCAGAAAACTGGAGTTCTCCATCATCCTGTGAGGAGGGATCTTTCACCATGTGTCTGGTCATGGCGCGCTGATGGACCATAATTGTATGAATCATAAACACAGTTAAACCCACCAAATTAGACTCTTTGTCTATTTAACTTTTGCTTGTTAGTTCCGATATTTATCTACAGGGTATTTTGAAGTCTAGAGAGAATACAGGCTAAGGAGGAGTTTTAAAGCTGAAAATGAATTACGAGTCATTCCAGGTCACGACCAAATTCCGACTTTCAAGAACCTGACGTGGAATCACTCAAAACAAGTCCAACTGGAGGGCAAGCAGAGTCAGTCTGGAGCTGAATGGACCGATGGCTTTTTGGGATAAGCTCACAAACTCTCTTCTCTCCTCCACCTAGCCGGCGGCTAAGCCACTCCACCTCTCCCCTTCCTCCATGTGGCCGGCGGCTTTTGGCCATGGTGACTCACCCCGATGGCTTTTGCTTCTCCTCCCATCTTGAGCCATGTGTCTTCATACCCTTGCCTCCCTTAGCCTATAAATACCCATGCTCCTTCCCTTTGTAATCTCATTCCAACATCAACTCCACAATCACTTATCTCTCTAGATTGAGAGCACAATCATGTAATCGCTTTACTTTGGAATCGAAGCTTGATCTTTAGCACTTTCAACGGTTTTTGTAAGTACTCTCTTCTTTACTTTACTGTCTTTCAAAGTACTTTACTTTCCTGTCTTTACTTTCGAAAACTTTACTTTCCTGTCTTTACTTTCGAAAACTTTACTTTCCTGTCTTTACTTTCGAAAACTTTACTTTACTGTCTTTCAAAACCTTTACTTTTCCAAGTACTTAGCTATGATGTCCTGCTCCATGGATATTCGTAGCTAAACCCTTCATTCAGTTGAAGGGGTGTACTTGTATCATACCATGTTTTAGACCCTTCTCTTAGTGCCTCTTAGTGTTTAACTTGTTCTAGGTGCCTTATATTATGTCAGAATTCCATTGGTTGAGTGGATGCTCGGAAGAGCAAAGCTCTGCCATGGGTTCATGATCTTCCGTGGATAAGTGGAGGCTCGGAAGAGCACAGCTTATCTGTGGAAGTCAACCTCTTTAAAACACCATTTGGTTTATCAGGAATTATGATCAAATGGATGCACATACTAGAACAAGAATTCTTTGTCTTGCAAAAGACTAGACGGTGTGGCAAGTCATGTGCTAGGAATAGCCTTGATTCACTTTTGAACACTTAGTATGATCATTAGAGGTCAATGATAAACGAAAATATGATACAAGGCCCCTAAAACCGAATCTTTCCTTTAATTGTAATATCAACTGTTACTTTACCTTTCAGTACTAAAAACCAAAAACAACCCCCCAACTGCTTTATTTAATCCCCCCTTTTCGAAAGAACAACTATTCACCTGACTCCCTTGGGTTCGACCCGTACTTACCACTGACTACCCAAAATAGTTAAGTCACGAGTATCGGAGATATAAATTTATTTTTGCACAGAGAACATCGCACCTTAACGACAGTGCGGTGGGCTCCATCACGCGCTCATCAAAGGTAACGTGGATGCTTTCCTCCACCCGTTCCAGTCTCAGGTTGTATACCTTATATGCTCTGCTATGGCTTGAATACCCTACGAAAATGCCTTCATCGCTCCTTGGATCGAACTTTCCCAAATTGTCCTTTCCATTGTTGTGTACGTAGCATCTGCATCCAAACACTTTCAAATGAGCAATGTTAGGTTTTCTTCCCCGCATCAGCTCATATGGTGTTTTCTCTATCAGAAATCGTAGAGATGCTCGGTTCAGTATGTAGCTGGCAGCATGTACTACCTCAGCCCAGAACCCCTTGGGAACGCCACTGGCGATCAGCATTGTCCTAGACATGTATTCCAGTGTCCTGTTCTTTCTCTCTACAACACCATTCTGCTGAGGAGTTCGTGGTGCTGAGAAGTTGTGATCTATTCCAGCTGCCCTGCATAGAGAGATAAACTAGGAATTTCGGAACTCAGTTCCGTTGTCAGTACGAATAGATACCAACTTCTTACTCAGTTTGTTTTCAATCAGCTTTAACCATGATGCAAATTCAGAGTACAATTCATCTTTAGAACTTAGAAAAATAGTCCATGTATACCTGGAATAGTCGTCCACGATGACCAATATATACCTGTTGCCTCCACGGCTGACGAAGTTGACTGGACCGCACAGATCCATGTGGATCATGTCCAGAGGACCTGAGGTACTCACTGATAATTTTGACTTAAACGAAGTACGTACCTGCTTGCCCGTGGCACAGGCGCTGCATACCTGATCAAACGAGCTCTCCACCTTGGGTAAACTGACCACCAGTTCATTTGATGGAGTTTATGAATCATCCTCGTGCTTGCATGCCCAAATCTTTTGTGCCACAGCAATGTGTCGTCAGTGATACTTGATAGACACAGCTCCCCGTCTGGGACGAACTCTGGGTCCACTGTATATATTTGATTCTCCCGGACACCTCGAAGTATTATTTCCCCTGTCTCAATGAACTTCACAACACAGTCATTAGAGTTAAATATCACTTGATTTCTTCCATGTTGACACAATTGTGATATACTCAATAAGTTGTATTTCAAATTTTCAACCAGACTTACTTGTCGAACTTTGATAGTTTCTGAAATTCTTACCTCTCCTGTAGCTACTACCTTACCTGAGCTCTTGTTTCCGAAGATAATGTTATCTCCGGAATAGGCTTGGAGTGAGATGAACCATCCTGGATCTCCCGTCATATGTTTGGAGCATCCACTGTCCAGATACCATGGTTTGCTCCTCACTCCATCCTACAAAAGAGAGATCAGTTTTTACAAACCCAGATAAGCTTGGGTTTACTGGGTTTTGGGACAGTTTTAACAACAGAATGAAACTTTAAAGGACGGGAATCGTTGTCATCAGTGAGATTGATTCTCCTCCTGGGGGTTTTTCTGGGTCATCCGTAGATGGCTGTGTCATGGTGAGGACGAACCCATTCAGCTTTGTCTTTCCCTTTTTGAGGAGAAACCTTTCTCCTAGGGACATAAGCGGTACTGGTCTTTCTCTAATAGCTGTGACTCTTCTCATTGGCTTCTTTCCATTTCTCATAGTCTGACCTGTAGTGGCCAGAGTGACCACCGAGCCAGCAGACACAGTAATAGAGACTACCAGTTTTCTTGTGTCTCTCTAAGGGCACAGGTCTCCTATTTCTCCGTGCCTGAAAGTCGATCGAGAAAGGTTGACGGTGGAACTCATCTTGTTCCAAATTTCAAAGGCTTTGCCAGCCTTGAAAGGTCCAGAGTCACTGTCATGGAGATGACTCTCCTTCGGAGATGAGGCTGCTCTTCCCGACTGTCTTGTAGGTTCTGGCTTTCTCTGCTGATGGGAGCCCTCTCCGACTTCAGTCATTGGTTCCTTTCCTTTGGCAATCCTTCTATTTGCCGCCCCTTCATCAGTCTCTTTCATCATTTCGACATACCCAAGTCCAGGTCTGGCAAACTTTCTTTTGTGGTCTTTTCTTACCCCCTAGACCTTTTTGGCTTCTAGTTCTCGAAGCCAGATTTTCTTTCTCTCTGTCTCCTTTTGTCTGAGATCTGCAATAGTCTGATAGAGTTCCTCGTTATCCAACTGAATCCTGGCCAATTCTGCAATTGATCCTACCATCCTGGTATCGTCAATTCTCATGCCCCTCAGTTCGTCACTTAGGTCACTGATTTGTGTGTCCCTTCTGTCACAGGTGGGACATTTACAGATGTGCTCCTCAATTTCTCTCTCAAGTCGCATAGCTTTGGTTGACCAGAGACGATTGTTCTCCATATCGTCTTCATGTTCATCTTTCATGATCTCAATCTGTTCCTTAAGGCTTGTGATCTTCTTCAGCAGTTCGGCAATAGTTTCTGCTAAGTCAGATTCACTGAACACTTTGTCTATGAAGGGGTCAGATTCATTTACCTCATTATTTGTGGAATTCTCCATCAGACATGGCTCCTTAGCTCGCTTCCTATCGCTTTGTTCCTCGTCAGAGTCACCCCAGCCAGCGAACATGGCTTGAGCTTCCCTTGGGGCAGGTGGTTCACCCTTCTTCTTGCTGTAGCAGTCTTTAGCAAGATGTCCCTTTTTCTGGTAGTGATAGCAGGTTCTTTCTTCCTTTACCCTTGCCTTTGTCTTGTTTTCCTCTGAGTCAGATCGTTTGTTCCACCTTTGATTATTTCGTCCTCCGCCAGAGACTCCTCTGTTCTGTGTTTGGCCTGTGTTCGCCATCTTGAAGGCTCTCGAGAGAAGAGCTATCTCCTCGTCCACACCTTTAGATGGCAGGCTCACTTGGGCTAGGTCTAAGACCTTCTCAACTTTCAGTGCTATAGCTTGAGATTTTCCAGCTTGTCTCCTGGCCATTTTCTTCTCGGCTATTCCAGCTTGGCTTTGCGAATTCGCCACGAGCTCTTCCAGAGTGACATCTTTGATCCCCTTCTGAGCTTGGAGAGCAGTAGTCACTGTGTCCCATCTGGAGCTGAGAGCTTGCATGAACTGATGAGTTATTTTCCACTGTGGGAGAACCTCATCCAGGGAGTTTAGTTGTGCGACAATGACTTGAAATCTGGTGTAAAAGTCATCCAGCGACTCATCCTTGCGCTGTTCGACAGATTCGTAATCCTTTGTGGCAGCTAGGATTCTGTTCCTTTTTATGTCCTCGTTTCCCTCGTACAGTCTAGCAAGTCCATCCCACTGCTCCTTTGCAGTCTTGTACACAGCCATCTTCACCGGGTCTCCTAGGGAGAGGGCCATGTATAGAACTTTCTTAGCCCTGGCATTCTGCTGGAGAGCTTTGTAGTCAGCATCTGTGTACTTATCTTTCTCCTTCTCTTTCGGCTTGGTGGGATCTGTCACATCCAGAATAGGGAAGTTACCCTTTTCGAATACTTGCCACAGCTTCCCATCCAGGGAACAGACGTGAGCTTCGAACTGATCCTTCCACCAGTCATACTCTCCCGGACTGAGCACCGGCGGCTTCCTGAACGAGTCGCTTTCGTTAGACATGATTTCCTACAAAGGCTAACACAAAATCTAGAGCCTCGGCTCTGATACCAATACTTGGATTGTTAGGTTAGCCGTCTATGTGAGGGAGATCCTAGAGTGGTATCCCTCAGACAGATGGCAGCGGAAATTATCTTAAGCACAAGAAATTGCACGGAAAGTAAAGACTCACAGATTTATAGTGGAAACCTTATTGCAATCCTTGCAACCGGCTGAAAACTACTTGCCTTCTGGACAGTTCCAGAAGGGCTTCAAGATCTGTGTTATTGATTAAAGAATATGCTTGTAGTTTGTTACACCTTGTCTCACTCAGTGACAGTTAACAATACTACTCAATTCAAAGTATCAACTAACACCATCTTCGTCTTGTCCGCACACAGCAGGACGTCGTCAGCTCCGGAATTGATCGTCTCTTCAATCTCCAATTACTCTCTCCAAAAAGCCGAACTTCGAACTAAAGACTCCTCTTCCTTTTATAGTCTTCTTCAAGTCGGCTGAATCGATATCTATCAGATATCCAATTGCTATCCAGCAGATATGATATGGTTAAGATATTTCCATATCTTAACCATGTCACATATTTCCTTTCCAAATCTGGCGTGTATCTTCTCTTCGTATATACGAGACGTATATTCGTGTATATATTGATATCAATATTCTTAATCAAATATTACACTCTTATACATGTATATCTTCGATTTGTATCTTGAGTAAATCTTCCCAGATCTGATCTCGTCATAATGTCGGTGTGTCCCTCACACAGATCGCATCTCTCTCGCAGCGCTGCTCTCTCTCAGAGATGTCTAGTGATCCTTTCTGTCAGACAGTAATTTCTGCATACTCAAGTGGATTATTAGTTAAGTGTTTGTTATCATCAAAACACAAAGGGTCCAACAGCTGGCGTGACTCACCTGTTTAATTTTGAAACTGTGACTCGGACAGTGAAGCAGGGTCACCTACCTTTTATGGTTTACGCGACATTTTACACATAAAAAGTCGTATAAACATAAGAAAATTGAATGCTGAGTAAAAAGTCGACAAAGAGAATTTGCACCAACCCTTAATCCTTACCCAACTGACCTGCAAATGTCCCCCAACTGTTGGAGAAACTTCTGCAGTTCCAAGTGTTTGGTGAAATATTCAAGTTAATTAAAGGGCAAACCTTAAGGTATGTATATTCTCATTATTATTTTGTCATTTTTGTATATATGCCAGCATTGTTATTGAAATTTCGGTTGAGTGTGGAATATCGAATTGAGATGTACATGAGGGAGAGATGTGAACACACAAAAAGCTTGCTGTTACACACAAAAGCTAGCTTTTACTGTACGTGTATGTGTGAAAATGAGATGTAAATGGAGAGTTGCTGGGCATGTTTTGTAGATAGCAACCGGCAGCAGCATTTTTCTGCATATTAATTTGCATATTTAACTAGTTTGAATATTAATAATCCCCTTTATGTATTGCTTTTTGTCATATACAGATATAAATCACATGGACAAGAGTTGGATGTATTTGTCGGACAAATGTGATCCGAGATTTACCCAAGGAATTATGGCTTTCATAGACTTCGTCAAACAACACAAACCTTGGAGTACTACGCATAAATGTCCATGTAGGCGTTGTAGGTTGCACCATGAGAAGTTATCGTTGGATGAAATCCAAACACATTTGTTTCGGAATGGTATAATGCAAGAGTACACAACTTGGACCTCTCATGGGGAAGAATCCGAGGCTTCATCATCATTATACACAGAACGACGCCAACATGTTATGGAAAAGAGTCGTGCGACGACGGTTGATGAAGAACGTGATGCTTATTACATGGATCCTACAATAAAGATGCTTAACGACGCTTTTCTCAATTTTCCAGATCCACATGATGAGGACCTTGAAAATGAGTATTTGGGTAATGATGCATATGATAAGTACTAAAGACTTTTAGTGGAGCACAAACTCCGATCTATGTTGGGAGTGACAAGACTGTTTTGGACACGATTTTTAAGTGCGATGAAAGTTAAAGTTGATAATGGATGGTCCGATAAGAGCTTCAATGATCATTTGAGGATCACTCGAGAACTCCTTCCGAATCCAAATAATTATCCTGGTTCAGTGATTTGTATTTATTCAGTGAGCTTTAACTTGTTTTATTTTTTGTTATGAAAGGAGAGAGGTAAGACAATGTCGAGGGTGCGCAAGGACTCTGTTCGCATCAACCACCACTCTGGAAAGGTTCCGTTCTATCAAAGGGCTGCAAAACTAGCTGCGCTGGGAGAGAAGGCACACCTTATAGCTGCATATGACCAGGTCTACTCTGCTGACCCAGCCGGTGCCGCCTTGGCAGTTAAGTTTCTATTTATTTGGTAATATTTTGTTGATATATATGTTGGTGAATAATGGTTGGTGAATGTGAAATGTTTGTTGTTCTTCTTGGTATGTATCTGTCATATATTGTTCTTCATATGTACTATATTGTTCTGCAAAATATTTAGGTCGTTCTTCAGTACATCACAAGTAGTTTTATTATATATGTTACGTTTAATGTTTGTGAATAATGGTTGGTGAATTGTGTTTTTTCGTGGTTATTATCTGTCATGCTATTGTTCTTCATTTGTTTTGTCGTGGTTCATACCTGTCATGCTAATGTAAATACAATGGCAGTGTGATGGACCATAATTGTATGAATCATAAACACAGTTAACCCCACCAAATTAGACGCTTTGTCTATTTAACTTTAGCTTGTTAGTTCCGATATTTATCTACAGGGTATTTTGAAGTCTAGAGAGAATACAGGCTAAGGAGGAGTTTTAAAGCTGAAAATGAATTACGAGTCATTCCAGGTCACAATCAAATTCTGACCTTCAAGAACCTGACGTGGAATCACTCAAAACAAGTCCAACCGAAGGGCAACCAGAATCAGACCGGAGCTGAAAGGACCGATGGCTTTTGGGGAAAAGATCTCAAACTCACTCATCCTCTCCCCTCATGCCACATGGGCGGCGGCTAAGCCTTCTCCTCTCCCCTTCCTCCACATGGGCCGGCGGCTTTGGGAGGTGATGACATCACACGATGGCTTTGAGCTCCTCCTCCCATTCCATGCCAAGTGTCTAGCCTCTCCTCCACATCTCTCACTCCCCCATGCCAATAAATACCAAGCCATTCTCATTTGTAAATCATCCCATTTTGTGTGTAAGAAGCACAAGTCACTTATCTCTCTAGATTTTGGGCACTACTCTTGTAAACACTTGTTTTAAATCTATAATACTCATGTTGGTTCTTGAGTATTGTAGTAGTTCTTGAGTTTACTCCTGTTGGTTCTTGAGTATTCTCCTTTTACTTTACTGTCTCTCAAAAACCTTCAAGTATTTAGCTATGATGTCCTGTTCCATGGATATTTGTAGCTAAACCCTTCATTCGGTTGAAGGGGTGTACTTGTGTCATAAAATGTTTTAGGCCCTACTCTTAATGCCTCTATGTGTTCAAAACTTGTTCTATGTGCCACATATTAGGTTAGAACTTCCAAGGTTGAGTGGATGCTTGGAATGGCAAAACTCTTCCGTGGGGTTCGTAAACATACTCGGATAAGTGGATGCTTGGAATGGCAAAACTTATCTGAGGAGTTTGACCTCTTTAAAACACCATTTGGTTAATCGGGAATGATTGATCAAATTGATGCACATAAGGCTAATATACCTTGGAATTGGGTATTAGTCTAAATAGAACAAGTGCTCTATGTCTTGGAATGGACTAGACAGTGTGGCAAATCAAGTGCTTGGAATGACCTTGATACACTTTTGAATACATAGTATGATCATTAGAGGTCAATGATAAACAGACTTTGATACAAGGCCCCTAAAACCGAATACTTTCCTTAACTTAAAACATCACCTGCACTTTACTTTCAGTCTCAATATCAACTGCAATATCAACCTCTTACTCTCCGCAAGACTTATCCTTCAAGCATCCCACTTGATGTAAGTCTTCTCCTTTTATTTTCAGTACTTTACTTTCTGCACTAAAATCACAACCAACCCACTGACTTTTCTGCATTAAAAACCAAAACCAACCAAAAAAACACTTATTTTTCAGCACTAAAACCTCAATCAACCTAAAATCACGCTCCCTTTCTGTACAAAGAACAACTATCCCCCTAATTCCCTTGGGTTCGACCCCTACTTACCACTTGCTACCCAGTAGTGAAGTCGCGAGTAGCGGACTTATAAATTTATTCTTGAATTTTGCACATGACGACTGTGCATCCGTCAAAATTGGCGCAGTTACCGGGGAATTAGCAAATGGATAGTTGTTCTTTTGTCTGTTGTACATAATTTGCCATGTCTTCATACTACAACATAGAACCTTGGAAAAATGGGGGCAGCAACCTTATGTTTAAAATGCTTAGATGCCTCCCCCAATTCGGAGGTACCATTGAAGAAGACCCTGTGATACATTGCCAACATTTTCACCACATCTGCCGCCACATGAAACCTGAGAACGAGACTGACGGAGCCCACTGCACTGTCGTTAAGGTGCAGTGTTCTCTGTACAAATAAATTTATATTTTTCCGCTACTCGCGACTTTACTACTGGGTAGCAAGTGGTAAGTAGGGGTCGAACCCAAGGGAATTAGAGGGATACGTTGTTCTTTAAGGGATTTGTACAGGATGGGAGCGTGTTTTAAGGTTGATAGAGATTTTAGCGGTTATGACTAAGTGACTTTTTTGGTTGTTTTTTGGGTTTTGAGTGCGGAAAAGTAAATTACAGAAAAGTAATTACAGAAAAGTAAAAAGAAAGACTTACAGTGGGTGATGCGTGATTTGCAAGTCCTTCGGTAGATGAGCGGTTGATGATTGCAGTTATACTAATATTAAAAGTAAATACAGGGGGGTTTTGTAATTCAAGGAAAACATTCGGTTTCAGGGGCCTTGTATCATAGTTGTTTATCATTGACTGCTAATGATCATACTAAGTGTTCAAAGATGAATCGAGGCCATTTCTAAGTGCAAGACTTGCAACATCGTTTAAAACACTTGTTCTACTTAAGACTAATTCCTCCTTTCGAAGTATCTTAGCCTTATATGCATCCATTTGATCTTCTGTTACGATTTCCCAAAATGGTTTTTAAGATAAGTCGAACTCCTCAGATAAGTTTTGCTTGTTACAGCTTCCACTTACCGAGTATGTTCACGAATTCCCACGGAAGAGCTTTGCTTGTTACAGCTTCCACTCAACCTTGGAAATTCTGACTATATATGGCACATAGAACATGTTTTGAACACAAAGATGCACTAGGTGCAGGGTCTAAAACATTTTACAATTCAAGTACACCCCTTTAACCGAATAAAGAGTTTAGCTATGAATATCCATGGAAAAGGACATCATAACTAAATACTCGGGGGTTTTTTAAAACAGTAAGAGGAGAGGGGGTGGAATACTCAAGAACCAACAGGAGTATTCCTAATTCCTACTGAATACTCAAGAACCAACAGGAGTATTCTCTACAGTATTATAATACTCAAGAACCGACAGGAGTATTATAATTTCAAACCGTTACAATACTCAAGAACCAACAAGAGTATTATTTCATAAACCAAACTTACAAAGTAACAAAAACTTAGAGAGAGAAGTGAAATATGATTTTTGGATGATACAAATGAGGAGGAGGAGCTCTCCTTTTATAGGCTAAGGGAGGAGGAATGGAGGGTGGAGATGGGTGGCATGTGGTTTTGATCCAAGGGAGGAGGAGGAGGAGCAAGGAGGAGGTGCCACATGGGGGAGGAGCTCAAGCCGCCGGTTGCCGGTTGCAAGGGGAGGAAAGCCGCCGGTTGTGGTGGGGAAGCTTCCTCCCTTGGCCACCTCTAAGCAAGGTTGCCGGTCACCTTGGTCCATGGATGAGTTTTGACAGTTTTGTGCAGTCTTTTCACAAAACTATCAATCCAATTTTGCTCCGGTCTGACTTTGGTTGTTCCTCGGTTGAATTTTATTTGAGTAATTCAATGTCAGGATCTTGATATTTCTTCATTCAGCGTCTGATCTTGACCTTGGATTGACTCGTAATATCTTTTCAGCGTAAAATCCTCTCCTTAGCGTGTTTTCTCTCTAAACGCCAAAATACCCTGTAGAAATATATCGGGACTAACAAGTAGAAGTTAGATAGACAAACAGTCTAATTTGGTGGGTTTTACTGTGTATTTGATTCGTATAATTATGGTCTATCAGAGACGTTAGAGGAGTTTAAGCTGACATGCTTCAAATTTTCTTTAACTGACTCGGCAATAGAGTGGTATTACTCATGTGCGGCTTATGAAGGCGATTATGGGGATTTACGAGCCAAATTCTTGAAGAGTTTTCCCCGTCATCTCTCTGACTTGAAACCCGCAAGAAGATTCTCAACCTTGAGCAATCTCGGGACGAAACTTTGGACGAATACTCTACGTACTTTGATGTCATCGTTTCGCGCTGCCCGCACCATGGATTCACCAACTACGATCTTCTTCAAAGGTTTCTTGCTGGAATGACGCCCCTTCAGTGGAAAAGACTTAACGATGCAGCAGGAGGCTCGATCATGAAGTTAACCATGGCTGAAACTTGGGACCTCATAGTTGATTTGGCAGAAAGCACAAAACAAGGGCCGATGTACCAAACTGATGATGAAGCACCAACGATGGAAGTGGACTTAGTGCAGAACGAGCCCGACATCACGCCCATTGCAATCTTGCCCGTAGCAAACCCGGAAGGAGACATCAGTACAAGGGCAGTAATGGACGTGGAGGCGGCTCTAAGGGAGCCAACATTGGAGCCCACGAAGCTGACAGAGGATGAGGACGCATGGATAACTGAAGAAGAGCCGGCCGAGCCATTCAAACCGGTCCTCACTATCGAACTGACCGCGAAAATCACGACAGGCCCGGTCCTCACTAAAGAGCTGCTCGAGGAAGTCCCAACCCTACTTAACGAGCCAACAAAAATCTCGGTCCTCACTAAAGAAGCACCCGAGGCAGACCCGGTCATCATTACCAACTTGTCCGAGAAAGACCCAGCCCTTGTGGTGGAAGTCCCCCTACTTGTCCCCTCAGTTTGTATGCGGATCACAGCCCCTGAAGATGAACTGATCAATGATGAGGTGCAAGGCAAGTTGGAGGCAAAACATGAGCCAGAAAAGCCAACAATGAAGCACTCTCTCACCACGAGCCAGCCAAGCAGCCATGAAAACTCACTCGTGCTGAAATGACCATTCACCTCTGCCACAAAGAAGAGGGCTAGTGAAAAACACAACCCGGATGCCAACTGTCCATACATGAAGAAGCGGCAAAGACATGGCCCGGTGGAATGGAATCCGGGAAGGAGGAACAAGAGAGCTCGACTTGATGAAACAGTAGCTATGGTCAAAGGTCCCTCGCCTTCTCAGAGACAATGGAAAGAAAAACCACCGAAACCATGGAGTTCTAACCCGAGCACATCATCTCATAAGAAATCGGGGAAAGTCAAGGAAAGAATGAAAGTAGGCGCTCCACAACACTACGACCTGAGCCACCCATGGGATCCAAACTTATGATCCAGGAATGAGGTACTGTCGAGCTAACGACGTTAAACAAATGCACTGGTCGGGAGGTAACCCGACACCTATCTTACTTTCAGTCATTTAATTTCTGTCATTTAGTTTTTTGCCTTAAGTCATTCTCACCTTTCCTGTATATATTTGCTTGCATAACTTTTGAACTAAGTCGTGCTGTGAGGCACGCCTTCGTTCAAAAGTGTGGGGTGAGAACCACATGTGTACAAAGTTAATTAACATGCTTTTTCTTTTTCCTTTTCCCTTAATATTATCTTTTTGAAAATATGAACTTGAGAATGTGAAAAAGATAGATCATAATTCATGCATTTACCTTGTGAAAATTCAACTATTTAAAAACTTAGAATGTAACTTCTCATTTGTCCCTTTGTGCTGAGATATACAGGGGAATGTGGAGTTGATAGAAAATGCCCTAGAGAGGCTTGGCAAGCACTCGAAGGATCGAATCTAACTATATGGTTTTCGAAGTCAGTGGAGGCTGCACTTCGGGTTTCAGTGAAGATTGAAGTCATCTCCGCCGTGCAGCGTTTATGCTAGAGGCGGGACGGGAATCAAACCGTCCTATCTCTAGTCCTAGTAGCCGGGAAAATAGATGAGCGATCCTCATCTTGACCCGCGCGAAACGGCGAGGATGAGAAAGAGCGGGGAGGTATTTCCATATGCTTGCGGGCGACGATTGGACCTCCCAAAAAGGCTGAGAAAATGGACTAGCAAGTGACAAAGAAGCAAAAGCTCAAAAAAGCTAATCAAAGGCCAAAGGCCAAAATTGTGAAGTTTTAATCGAACAAATGTGAAGAAACTCCAACTCAATATCAAAGACCAAAGGCCAAAGGCCGATTCACTACAGAAGCTGTCCCTCGCCAAAAAGAAATCAAAATTCTCAACTCAGTGAAACCCGAACCGAATCACGTGCTAGAAAAAGCTACAAGGAAACCATATAGTGCGAGTCGATCCCGAGAATGTAGTCCAGGAGCCTAAAAAGGGCTATCTCCCGAAACATCCGAATTAATTTGCATCTCGGCACGAAGGTACAAGTATCAAGTTTCTTCTAAGTATTTACACGGTTTAGTTTGGTAATAAGTGAGTAATGCATGAATTAAGATAAATCTAGTCCCACGGTCTCACTTTCGTATTTAAAAGTTTTTACTTAGATTGTGTTCCGCCCTTAAAAAGCATTGTTCGGGACGAACAACTAAAAGTGTGGGGTGATCTGATGGACCATAATTGTATGAATCATAAACACAGTTAACCCCACCAAATTAGACGCTTTGTCTATTTAACTTTTGCTTGTTAGTTCTGATATTTATCTACAGGGTATTTTGAAGTCTAGAGAGAATACAGGCTAAGGAAGAGTTTTAAAGCTGAAAATGAATTACGAGTCATTCCAGGTCACGACCAAATTCTGACTTTCAAGAACCTGACGTGGAATCACTCAAAACAAGTCCAACCGAAGGCCAACCAGAATCGGACCGGAGCTGAAAGGACCGATGGCTTTTGGGGAAAAGATCTCAAACTCACTCATCCTCTCCCCTCATGCCACATGGGCGGCGGCTAAGCCTCCTCCTCTCCCCTTCCTCCATGTGGGCCGGCGGCTTTGGGAGGTGATGACATCACCCGATGGCTTTGAGTTCCTCCTCCCATTCCATGCCAAGTGGCTAGCCTCTCCTCCACATCTCTCACTCCCCCATGCCTATAAATACCAAGCCATTCTCATTTGTAAATCATCCCATTTTGTGTGCAAGAAGCACAAGTCACTTATCTCTCTAGATTTTGGGCACTACTCTTGTAAACACTTGTTTTAAATCTATAATACTCCTTTTGGTTCTTAAGTATTCTAGTAGTTCTTGAGTTCACTCCTGTTGGTTCTTGAGTATTCTCCTTTTACTTTACTGTCTTTCAAAAACCTTCAAGTATTTAGCTATGATGTCCTGTTCCATGGATATTCGTAGCTAAACCCTTCATTCGGTTGAAGGGGTGTACTTGTGTCATAAAATGGTTTAGGCCCACTCTTAATGCCTCTATGTGTTCAAAACTTGTTCTATGTGACACATATTAGGTTAGAACTTCCAAGGTTGAGTGGATGCTTGGAATGGCAAAACTCTTCCGTGGGGTTCGTAAACATACTCGGATAAGTGGATGCTTGGAATGGCAAAACTTATCTGAGGAGTTTGACCTCTTTAAAACACCATTTGGTTAATCGGGAATGATTGATCAAATGGATGCACATAAGGCTAATATACTTTGGAATTGGGTATTAGTCTAAATAGAACAAGTGCTCTATGTCTTGGAATGGACTAGACAGTGTGGCAAATCAAGTGCTTGGAATGGCCTTGATACACTTTTGAATACATAGTATGATCATTAGAGGTCAATGATAAACCGACTTTGATACAAGGCCCCTAAAACCGAATACTTTCCTTAACTTAAAACATCACCTGCACTTTACTTTCAGTCTCAATATCAACTGCAATATCAACCGCTTACTCTCCGCAAGACTTATCCTTCAAGCATCCCACTTGATGTAAGTCTTCTCCTTTTATTTTCAGTACTTTACTTTCTGCTCTAAAATCACAACCAACCCACTTACTTTTCTGCATTAAAAACCATAACCAACCAAAAAAACACTTATTTTTCAGCACTAAAACCTCAATCAACCTAAAATCACGCTCCCTTTCTGTACAAAGAACAACTATCCCCCTAATTCCCTTGGGTTCGATCCCTACTTACCACTTGCTACCCAGTAGTGAAGTCGCGAGTAGCGGACTTATAAATTTATTCTTGACTTTTGCACACGACAACTGTGCATCCGTCACAGTGGTTCTTATCTGTCATGCTATTGTTCTTGTTATATATGCCATTATATATGTTTGTTGTGGTTATATATTGTTCCTGGTCTTATCTGTCATGCTTTTGTTCTTGTTATATATGCCATTATATATGCCAAACTGTATTTTTCGTTTTGCATTTTGCCTCATATATCACTGCCGTTGTATTTACATTTAAGTCTTAATCTGTTTTTTCTCTTATGTAGATTTGTATTTGCCTACTTTAGAAGCTTGAGCACATTCATGGCATCAAATACGATCTCAAAGACAGTAACCAGTTCAGCAGGCCCCTCTGTGTTACAAATGATGTTGTTTTTTTCCATGGTCATATGAGACTTGTGTTGCGATAACTGAGATTGAAGCAGAGTTTGCATTGTCCATCTGCCTTGTGATCACTTTTGAGTATAATAGTGATATAAATGTAAATCGACTTTGTAAAGTGGCTTTATATATCACTGCCATTGTATTTACATTTAACAATGTATATTTATATGTAGGCACAAATGCGAGACAGGGTTTGTCAGGTGATGGGAGACATGCATGGTGACGAAGCTAGTGATGGCATTGTCCTCGATGACCAACAACCTCTTCCGGTTGCTACGCAGATTGACATTATAACTCAAGTGGTGGGGCAGAAGCATGGAACTTACGTTTCTAGAGCTGGTAAAGCCTTCAAGAGGCCACCCCTCCCTAGAGGAGGTGCAAGGAACGCCGAGCTGAAAGACCAACTCTAGAAGCAAAAGGATGAGCACTGGAAATGAAGAAAGAATTTCAAGCGAGGATTCGTGTTCTCGAGGAGCTGGTAGTACGGGGTGGATCAGCAAACCTAGCAAACAATAATGCTTCAGAAGGTGCGACGTCTTATGAACCTGTGGTTTAATTACATGTTGATAATGGTGTAAAACTATTGTGCTCTTGTGGCCGAGTACACACCTAAACATCTTTTGTGTGTACCCTTTTTATGTTGGCCGGAATTCTATTTTGTTGGCCGGAATCATGTTCTGTAAAATAATTTCCTTTTTTGTATGAAGACTGAAACCTGTATCTTTATGCGACAAATAAGTTTCCACATTCTTAACGTAAGCTATTTTATACGACAATAGTATATTTACATTTTGAATTGTCTGTGCCTTTACGCGACAATATAATTTCATGATCGTAACGTAAGCCAGTTTATACGACGACAATTTATTTAAAGTTCTAAGCGTATGTTCCTTAAAGCGACAAATATGTTTTCAAGTTTGTAACGTAAGGGTGTTTATACGACAAATATATTTTCAAGTTTGTAACGTAAGGACGGTTATACAACAAACATATATTTAAAGTTCTTAGCGTATGTAGTTTTATACGACAATAAGATGTAAATGTTTGAAGCGTATAAACGTTTACGAGATGAATTGGAGAACCTACCATCTGTAAATATTATCACGTAAGTCAGTTAACCCGACAAAATTTGGATTGGAAATGTAGCGTATGCCTTGCACCGAGTCGAACTCGTTCTAATGTTTTTGGGACATATAGAAATGAATGTCGCATAAGAGTTACAGTTTACGCGACGATTCGTCATTTTTTTTGTCGCAGGGACATTACGCTACTTGGATTTCGCAACCTATTTTACGTGATATTTTTTTGTCACATAAACTTTATGCAACTAATTTAGAGGTTTATGCGACGGAAAAAAAAGTCTCCTAATCTGAAAAATGCTCTGAATGATTGTTTATCAGATCTCCATCCTAAAATATCAAACCCAATAAACCAAAAAAGTCACAGATAATGAAAACTACAAACGGTGTGATAAAGCTCTAACCTTTCTCACACGTCCCAACTCATTTTTCCTCCCGCGCAGTTGAAATCGAACTAAATACATACATTGGGTGGACGACACACCGGAATTGGATTTGAATCTGAAGCTTTAATCGAAGGAGTTCCCGAAATCGCCAGACTTGAGAGTTTATGAGGAGTGAAATCGAAGAAGAAAGAAGGAAATCCAAGATCTGGTTTTTAATTTCGTCAATCCGGGAGATTTGTGGCGAAATTTCGGCGATGGTTTGAAGATTTTCAATTCGTTGATTCCGGTATTTTTGTGGCGATGTTCCGGCGCACACATTAAGCAATCTGGCGTGAATGAGGCGAATTTCCGACGCGTATATGAATATTAGGTTTTCTAATTATTCGGGGGAAAATTGACAAAATTCCGGTTTGGTGAATAATTAATAAATAAAATTGATATAAAATATAGAAAATCTTTAAATATAGAAAGAATATACGCAAATTTTGGTCATAGAAAATCAGTAAATTCTTACATATAAAGTATAGAATTATATGCAAACGTTGGTCAATTCTAAATATAAAAAATCTTTAAATAATGAATGCCATGAGAATTCTTATGCTGGTTTTCCGGTGAACTTCTGGTGATTTTCAAGGAATCTGATAAGTGTGCATGAATTTCCACGGAATGCCGCGGGAATTATTCTGATGAAAGTCCGGCAAAATTCCGAAAACTTGATTTGTGTGCTGGAATGGCACCTGAATTCCATCGGAATTACTCCAGCAGTATTCCGGGACAATTCCGGCTATTATTTTTTCCTCCTCGGAATTTCATCGGATTTAATGGCCATTGGATAAAACTCATCGAATATTCTCCAAAACTTCACCAGAACTATTTCGGCCAATTTGAGGCCGCCGGACATCTGTCGGAATATGTGGCCGAAAAATATTACAAAATTTGTAGTGGTAGTGTCACTCACTAAGCTTCGCAACCATAGGGCTTGGCTAGCTGCTGTCGTCGCTGCCATCTACTCCGCTTCACAGGAAGAGAGTGCCACTGTATTTTGTTTCTAAGAGCTCCAAGTGAATAAATTGTCCAAAATAGAAACTTTCTCTCTCTAGTCTGCCATGCTCCTCCTTCTCTCCTCTCCCTAGTCTCTCGCAGGCCCCCTATGGCGCCGGATAGTCTCTCCCGCCCTCCAGACACAGGAGGCACTAGCTCAGGAGATGGAGTTACCCCTTTGGTGCCTAGCAGAGCCTGGACTGCACGTGGTCGTTCATTCGCGACGGTCATCAAGGCCCAAAAGAAATGCATCTTTCCAACCATCCAGCTAGCCTCCATACAGTACGGGCACAAGGACGGGAAACCGGCAATCTCTTTCACTACCTCGGAGCTCCAAGTGGGAATTGACCACCTGAAGCATGCCTTAGTAGCAAAGTTTTCCGGCGGTCGACCTCCCATTAACGAAGTTTTAGCTTCCTGTCCATGTGGGCTCTAAGCGGACACTGCTCCATCGGAGCTCTCGATGCCAAACACATCCTAATAGTCCTCGACTTAGAGCTTGATGTTTGCAAAGTGCTCTCCCACCCCATGCGGAAACTGGACCACTCACTCTTTAGAATCTTTCGTTGGACCAAAGATTTCAACATGAAGAATGAACCTACTACAACGACCTCCTGGGTACGATTGGCAAGTCTACCTCCGGAACTCAACAACCCTGGGTACATTGAATCCATTACCTCCGCGTTCGGCAGATTTTTAGCGGTGGACAACCGTACTAGGTCCTTTACAAATCCCAATTATGCTCGGGTCTGCATGGAGATCGACACAGCCAAAGACATGCCTGAAGAGGTCTGGATCGCTACTGGGTAGACTCGGGCTTCTGGCAGAAGATCATCTACGAAAATAGGCTTGAGTACTGCACCAAATGCAAGCTTCATGGCCATGATATCCAAAAGTGCAAGAAAGGTAAGAGGAGGCAGGCGAAGGAACATCGCATTTGGGAGGCGCGTGATGAGCACGGCCTGCCAATCACCAAACCCAATGTCTTCGTCCCCCAGGTTACCCAAAATGACAATAAGTCCCTTTCTTTGACTACAGAAGATCAAACACAGCAGGAAGAGATAAGCTGGAAGACTGTGCATAAACGAAAAGGTAACAAGGACTCTTTTACACAGAAGGAACATCAGCATGCCCTTTCCCACACACATTGTGAGGCTCAAAAGCAGGCTATTACTAGGCGTGCAGAAAAAGAAAGTTTCTTAGAGAATATCACCAAGGAAGGGGATGGCACTTGTGTTTCATCTTATCATGCGGCTGATGTCCCCTCTTCCTGTGAAACAATAAAGAAAAGCAACATAGCAGGGACCTCTTTTGGCACAAAAGTGACAAGCCAAACAATGCTATGGACTGTAGTGCAAAAGAAAAAAGGGATAAAAATTGCTTTTAACAAGGAACATAGGCAGCAGGCCACTGTTGTTTCACAAACAAAGGAAACCTTGAAAGACGGACCCGAGGTTGACCAATCTGCCAAGGTTCAAGTTCACCCCTAAACATGCAGCAGACAGTGCCACATGTGAAGATAGTGGGGATGAGGTCGTTGGAAACCACCCTTTAGGCGATCATATTGATCTTGTATACGATTCCTCTTCGATGCCAATCATATCTATTCTCCAAATAACCCGACATCGCAAAAACTCTTTCAATGAGCCTCAAAGGATGATTCGTTCTTCAGCCCGATTCTGTCCAAAAAAGAAAGATAACATCTTCTTTTTGGTCTTGATCGCTTGTACTTTGTTACGTCCTTTGCTTTTATCGAATAAAATTATCTTTAAAAAAAAATTGTTGCCAAAATAAAAAGCCATCCCACTTGTGCTTCTCCTATCAACCAAATCCCCTGCCATATCACTATCAGAATATCCAACTAGTTCTTCATAGTTGCTTCCCTTTACATATGTAAGCCCATATTGTTCAGTACCTTTAAGATATCTTAAAATATGTTTGACAGCTTGAAGATGCATAGATGTCGGCTTCTCCATAAAACGGCTTACTACTCCCACTGAGAAAGATAAATTCGGTCGAGTGTGTGTAAGATATCTTAAGCATCCAATGATTTTTCTATATTCTTTTTTATTTTTGATGGGGTTAGTGGGTTAAAGTTAGTATCTTCTCATTTTGAGCTGGTGAGGACTTGAACCCTAGCCACTTTGGGCGCAGGAGGACGCCCTTCCACTGGGCTAATGTCTTTTCTATTTTCAGTTTCATTCACCGGTGCATCTTCAGAGTTCTTCCACAACTTCAGCTTAGGCTCCATTGGACACTTGACTTCATTACATTCATCCATCCCAAGCAATGATAACACCTTCTTAGCATATGCTGATTACTTCAACGTGATCCTTTCAGCTGACTGCTTTCTCCCCTGTTTTACAATCAAGTCATCTACATAAACTCCAATAATGATATCACCTTCCTTACCTTTCTTGGTATACACAGCTTGCTCCTGGGTGCACCTCTTGAACCCAAATTGTTGTAGGCTTCTATCTCGGCGGATGTTCCACGCCCTAGGGGCTTGTCGGAGTCCATAGAGTGCCTTGTTAAGCTTGTACACCTTCTCTTCTTGGCCTGGAACCTTCTGGTTGACATACATAGACTTCTTGTAGTTCACCATTTAGGAATGCAGATTTGACGTCGAGGTGATGAGTCTCACGGTGTCGAGTCTCGCAATTAGAGCAAAAACCTCATCAAAATCAACTCCCGGCTTTTGCACATAACCCTTCGCAACCAATCTCGCCTTATGCTTGATGATTTTACCGCTACCATCCTTGTTGAACTTAAATACCCACTTCAGTCCTATGGGTTTATGTCATGATGGTAAGTCCATAAGCTTCCAGGTTTGATTCCTTTCAATACAATCCAACTCTTGCAACATTGCTTCACGCCACTTTGGATCAACATTAGCTTCATGGTACGTACTCGACTCTTCAACTCCAAGAAGCATCAACTCATCCGGATCTACTTCAATTGGCTCTGTGTTCTCATAAATATCTGCAAGAGAACGGAATTTTCTAGGTCTCCCATCAGATGAAAGAGGTGACAAATTACCTGGCGAAGTGAGAACTGATGGCCTTCTTATTCTCGGTGGCGGGGTTGATAATGATGTCTGCATATTTGGTATTGTTGAAGAGGATGCTGTGTCCATCATCTCTTGTCTCATTGTTGGAGTACATAGTGATGAGTTGGTGTCTTCTTTGTCCTCTGCTGCAAGATGTGGATGAGCTTCATAATATGTGTCTGATGTGGTGTCATTTTCCACGGTGAACACATGTTGTTTATCAGTGTGTGCTCCATCATCATTCCAATTCCACTCTTTCCCTTCTTCAAACACAACATCTCGGCTGACTTGGAGTCTTTTCAAGTTTGGATCGTAAAGTCGGTGCGCCTTGGATCCTTCCTCCACTCCAATATATATCATGGGAACACTTCTGTCATCCAATTTCTTCAAATGAGAGCCAACTATCTTCATGTGCGCCACACACCCAAACACTTTCAAATGGGTCAGGTGAGGCTTACGTCCCTTCCATGCTTCAAACGGAGTCTTCGTTCCCAGAATCTTTGTTGGCAAACGATTAAGAAGATACACAGCATGGCTAGCAGCTTCACCCCACATATAGCTTGGTACATGCATGCTCTTTAGAAGGCTTCTTGTTGTAGCAATCACAGCGCCTCTCGACTACTCCATTCTGCTGTGGCAAAAATGGTGCTGTAAAATGTCTTTGGATTCCTCCTTCTTCGTACACTTTGCCGAATAGTTTGGACATAAACTCGCCTCCTCGATCAGTTCTTAAGACCTTTATTTTGTGATTTGTCTCTAACTCCACCATTGCCTTGTACTTAAGGAAAGCCTCATATGCTTGATCCTTTTTTCAACATGTATATCCACATGTAACGTGTTAAATCATCAACAAATAAAAGGAAGTACTTGTTACCTGACAGAGTTGCCGGTGTGATAGGACCACACAGGTCCGCATGAACTAATTCAAGGATACTTGATGCTCTGAAATTTGATTGTTCCGGAAATGAGAGTCTTGCTTGCTTTGCCACCAAACAGTTTTCACAAATTTGGTTTGGATGCTTAATCTTTGGCACCCCAAACACCATATCCTTGTGAGTCATCATGTCCAACGCATGAAAGTTCACATGTCCGAGGCGAGCGTGCCAGAGCCAGGCCGGCTCAGCTAAGTTCATGAGCAAACACACTGGTTTGCATGTGTCAAGAGCTATCTTGTACAAGCGATTTGGGGACCGTCTAACATTCATCAATAAAGTGTCACACCTATCATACACTTTAAGAATAGCTCCAGCAAGCATCACCTTGCTGCCATGCTCAGTCATTTGCCCCAGACTAATAATATTATTTTTCAAATTTGGGATAAAATATACCTCTTTGAGAAGCCTCTGTTCTCCGTTTTCGCACCTGAATAAAATAGTTCCCTTTCCATGAATTTGCACAGAGGATCCATCACCAAATTTGATTGTGCCACCAATCTTCTCATTTTCTCTCATTGAACTTGGAGCGATCACCTGTCATGTGATTACTAGCGCCGTTATCTAGATACCATTCATCTGTATAAATTACTGATTCATCATCTGTTTGAAACTCCGGCACAATATTTTTTTCATTCAGAAAAACTTTTTCTGCCATAGCCATCATCAATGCAGGCTCCTCATCTTGAGCTTTAGTCAGATTCACCTCCTCATTATTCTTTCGGTTACGGCATTCCGAAGCATAATGACCATGCAGGTTACAGTTGAAACATCGCACCTTATGTTTATCACGTCTTGCACCTTGATTACTATCACCTCCTTGTCGGGACACACTTTGCCAGTTAGGTCCTCCCCGACCTCGGCATCGCCAGAATGTTTTACCACGCCCATTCTTCTCCGTACTTGCACTTGTCTGCCATTTTGAGGTGTTTGAGTTGTCAATCCCATGCTGCTTCACTCGTCAAGCCAACAACAATCTTTCGCCTTCAACGTCATCAGCCCCTCGCACACGTTCCTCATGTGCTTTCAATCTTCCAATTGCCTCATCAAGTGGCATATTG
The DNA here is from genome assembly GCA_033675215.1 of Rhodiola kirilowii. NCBI lineage: Eukaryota > Viridiplantae > Streptophyta > Magnoliopsida > Saxifragales > Crassulaceae > Rhodiola > Rhodiola kirilowii. The sequence continues at coordinate 21,254,787 of CM066195.1, read as the reverse complement.
TCAAGATCTCCAAACTGTTCTATCGTCGACACAATAGGGAGAAATCTTCTGCAGCCTCCACGCAGAAATTTCTTTACTACATGAACTTCTTCGATGGGTTGCCCAAGACCCCGTATGCGATTAACTAAGCTCGTCAACTTCATCGCATATTCATCAACTGTGTCTGCATCTCTCAATCGAAGTAACTCAAACTCTGTCCGCAGTGTCTGTATTCGTGCATTCTTCACACGAGCTGCACCGAAGTGCATTGTCTTCAACGTATTCCATACATCTCTAGCTGTTTTCTTTTCCGCAATAGCTAGCAGTGTTTCTTCTGGGATGCACTGATAGATAGCTGCTAAAGCCATCTTGCCTCTCCGAGGATCCACAGCGGCTGCTACTGCTGAATCAACAACATCCCACACGCCTTGAGCCTCCATAAACACTTGCACCTTTACGGCCCAAGATGCATAATTATCCTTGGTTAGCATTGGATATTGGAGAGTGACTGACCCCTCTCGAGTTGCTTGTCTCTCCACAATCGGTCCAACCAGCCACTGGTTTCTTGCGGTGGAACTTCCTGAAGTGTTAGAGCTTCCCGACATGTCCTTGGTTCACTGGCTCTGATACCAAATGTTGGATAAAACCCAAGAATCTATCACACAAGAACATAAACGGAACACTAAACTTCGTAGTCGACAATTCCTGAATCCACACTTTTCATTAAGGTTGAGAGAAGTACATATATCAAATTAAGGTAACCACCAAGAAACTAACACACCCAACTCCGTAACCGTGACACCACTACTCCACTACTAATAAACTACTCAAATAACCGAACACATGCATATTTCGAATTAACCTTACATTTTTCCCATCTTGATTGTCTTTTGACTTCTTTTTCAGTTTTGCCTCCTCAGTTTTACCCTTTACAACAGCTATTGAATCCTCATTGGCAATGGCAGCATCTCCAAAAGCTTCAACAAGAGGTTCGATGTCTTCAGGGTCAGTTGGTTTTTGACTCTCTGATAACACTTTTCAGCATTTTCAGGCCGCAACTCATTGCTTCCCACCGAGGCAGCCTGATCATTTGCACAATTTTGATGGTCAGGTACCACATCTTCCATCTCTTGCATTGCAAAGTGTGTCAGAAGACTCTTTGGTGCTTTGGTGGCTACTATCAAATGGAATCCCAGAGAGATGAACAATGCATCAATTGCATCTGACCTACCAGACTCTTGGTCACCAACTGAGTTATCATCCATTGTAATATCAGGTTTTGATGAGCCTTCAATATTAACCTTATGTGAAATATCTTCAAACAACGCTTCAGAGGAAGGATCAGCACATGATGCTTCATTAGTAGTAAGTACCACTTTCTGACTTTTATCAGTGGTAATTTCATTGGTAGCATCATCTGAAACCACAGCTTAAACACACCCTTTCATTACCTTCGTAGCTTCTTTACAAGATTCAGAAGTGGTCACAGCATCATAATTGTTGAACAATTGCTGGGCTTTATCAGCCAAAACAGAAAGGTCACCAGGCTTTTGGTTTTCTGGTGACAATCTCCCTGAACTCTCAGACCGTAACTAATTTCCAATCTGAATTTCAGAGCCGTCAGCCTTGCGCTTTGTTCCATGTTGTCTATCTGGATATGTTCTCCCATAAACCTCAGGTTTCACTCTCTTTTTTGTGTCTGACAATGTTCTGCAATGGTCATCGTCACAGGTCGCTAAACAATCCTTTACCTGGTGAAATGCATCCACATAAACAACAGATGTGTAGTTCACCCCATCAAAAGCGGTCCTCACCTAAGTAGGACGGACACCTCAATATGGGTGAGGTACTGACAGGCTGTCGTCGTGACCTGCAAATTTACATTTATAAGTCCACTACTTTAGTGGCTCACTAATGATAGCAAGCGGTAAGTAAGGGTCGAACCCAAGAGAAGTTGGTTGGAAACAATTGTTCTTTTGAAAGCAATAAATAAAGTAAAGACAATTGGGGTTTTTTGGTTGAGGTTTAGTGCTGAAAATAAAGATCTTGAAAGGTAAAGGACTGAAAATAAATGTGCAAGAAATGTAAAGTGCGTGAAAATAAGTTGCTTGAAGGTCCAAGTCTTGCAATGCTTGAAGGACCAAGTCTTGGGAATTTAAAGACAAGAAGTAAATGTGCGAGAAAGTAAAGTGCAAGTAATTAAAAGGTGATTCTTTTTAAGAGAAGGAATCCGGTCTTAGGAGTCTTGTATCAGGTCCCCGTTCATCATCGACCTCCAATGAATTAACCAAATGTTCTAGTGAGTGAATTATTCCATTTCAAGACATAACTCCTAACAAAGCCATTTCAAGCATTTGTTCCTCCGGCTTTTCCATTTCAAGACAAAGCTTACTAGTTCTAGCTAGCCTAATACCCCATTTCAAGGTATACTAACCTAAGTGCAGTCGCTTGATTACTCATTTCCGAACAAACCGAGCGACTATATGGGGAATGAACTACTCGGAAGAGCTTTGCCATGTCAAGCATCCACTCTTCCTTGTTATGTTCACCCCGAAGGCACAAGAACTAGCTAAAACATTAAAGTAACATGAAAGCAAGGGTCTAGAACGGTTTCATAGTACAAGCACTCCTTCGACCGAATGGAAATTTAGCTACGAATACTCATGGGAGTGAATATCATAACCATTGAAACCAAAAGTAAACAAGAGTGAGTAGAGGAGAATTAAGCTTTTGATTGCTAGTGCGAAGTTTTACAAGTATTGTCAACCCACAATCGCTCGAAGACACACCTAAGGACCACTACTTTCGGACATTTAAGAAAGGGGTGGAGCTCTTCTATTTATAGGCATGGATGGGCGGTTGCTTCATGGAGAAGGAATGCTTCTCATTGGCCAGCCGACTTTAAGCTAGCTGGTGCGTGTGGTCTTCTTATGAGCTTCCTTCATCCTTAAGATAGCCGTAATTAAGCTAGTTGGTGCCAAGTGTGGCATCCCTTGAGCAAGGGGCTTCACCAGGCAGGCTGCTCTTAGAGCAAGGTGCTTTCAATGGACATCGGACCAAGCAAGTAGCTGGAACTTCGCTGGAGTTTTTGGTCAGAAGAAGTTTGACTCGGGCGCTTGGCCAGGTCCTTGTCTCGGGCGCGCTCGGGCGTTTGTCTCGGATGCGCTCGGCGTTTGTCTCCGATGCGCTCGGGCGTTTGTCTCGGTCATGAACCTCAGCGCTCGGGCGATCATACAGCAGCGATGCCCGGTGCTGTCCGGGGGCGCACCCTTATTTCTTCGGTATTGATTTTCGGGCCTCAGCCGGGATCGCTCGGATATCGACCTGGGGCGCGAACCGGTATTTCTCGGTCGCGGCCCGGTACTGAAGCTCGGTCACGCCTGGGGCTTTCTCGGGCGCTGACTGGGTTCCTCGGTCATCTACTGACCCGATAAACTTGTGATTTATTTCTGGCATAAAACTCCTCTTTTAAGATGGTTTCTTCCCTAAACCTCAACATAGCCTATAGAGCAAAATGGGACTAACAAGTGAAATATGTCAAGATAAATTGTCCAATTTGGTGGGTTTAACTGATTCAACAAGTCATATAATTAGGCCCCATCAGATCACCCCACACTTATACTTGGTCGTCCCGAACAAGGCTAATGGGAAGAGGTAACTAATACCTAAAGGTCCTAGCCATAAATGATAGAGTGCTAGTTTAGACTTTTCCTACTCATGCATCACTTGATGTCAAAATAAAGAGTGTTTAAAATTTAGAAAATAACTTAATACTTGTACCTCCGAGCCGTGATGCAAACCAATTTGGATGTATTGGAGATAGCCCTTTTTTAGGTTCTTGTACGCACTCTTCGGGCTGGACTCGGCTATATGGTTATCTTCCGCAGCTTTCTCTAGCACATGATTTGTTCGGATCACTTGGGGGTTGAGTCTTTTGGTTTTCTTCTTTGTTTGAAGAGCTCTTTTTGTAGTGACTTTTGGCCTTTGGCCTTTGATTTTGAACTGGGGTACTTCACTTTTTGTTTTGGTTAGAACCTTCACAACTTTGGCCCTTGGCCTTTGATTTGACTTTTTGAACCTTGCTTCTTTGTGGATTGCTTTTCCATCTTTTCTCTTGGAAGGTCCAATCATCGCCCTAAAGCATATGGAAATACCTCCCCGCTCTCTCTCATCCTTGCCCTTTCACGCGGGTCAAGACGAGGGTCGCTCGGCTATTTTCCCGGCTACTCGAACTAGAGATAGGACGGTTTGATTCCCGTCCCGCCCCTTGCATAAATGCTTCGTGACAGAGTCTACTCGAATCCCAAGCAACCCGAAGTGCTAACTTCCACTAACGTCGGACAACCATATAGTGAGACCCGGCCTTCCGAGTGCTTGTCAAACCTTACTAGGGTGTTTTCTGTCAACTCCACATCCCTTTTTATCTCGGCACGAAAGGACAAATAAGAAGTTAAGTTCTAAAGTTTTAACGCAATTTAGATCTCACAAGGACATGCATGAATTCGGATCCATCTATTTCACATCATGAAGCTTATATTCAAGAGTGGCAAAAAGATAAAAACTAAGGAAAAATGAAAGAAAAAACATGCTGATTACTATGTGCAATGACTCACCCCACACTTTTGAACAAAGCCGTGCCTCGCGGCACGACTTGGTTCAAAAGGCAAAAAACTAAGGGATCTTGGAAAGGAAATGACATAAGAGAGAAAGGTTCGAACTCCCTTGATATTGTCGTTGCTAAGTCGTGGATGTAAGAGCAAACGATAGGCCTTAGTTCGGCCGGATTCGGTTGACGCTCGAGGAAGTTCGGCAGGGAGACGGATTTTCTCGGGCGCGCCTTGGTGTTCCTTGGGCGCGTCCCCGGTACTTCTCGGTCGCGACTCGGTCTTTCTCGGGCGAAGCACGGTCATTCCCGAGCGTGACTGCTGTTCCTGCACAAAAGATCAAATTCCTTCCAAATGCGAGGGGATGAGTACGATTTAAACCTAAATTAAAAGAAAATGCCGTATGAACACAAAAATGTGCCGGGTTACCTCCCGGCAAGTGCCTTTGTTTAACGTCGTTGGCTCGACGATTGGGATCACCAGCTGGGATCCCATGGGCGGCTTAAGTCAAATTTTACCGGGGCTCCTGTGTCGATTCTAGTCTCGTCCCTTCCTGATTTCTTGCTGGATGATGTGCCTGGGTTATGACTGCAGTGTTCCGGAGGTTTCTTCATATTTGTGCGGTTATCGCCATAGATATTGTAGTATGAGGTTTTACCACTGAATGCTAGTGATAGTGAGCCTTTTCCCATGTTGATTTTCGCATCCGTGGTGTAAAGGAATGGTCGTCCCAGTATGATTGTTGGAGGATCATCCTTGCTGAATTCTTTGATTGGTATCACATAAAAGTCCGTGGGAACGACGATTTTTCCCACACGGAGTAGTAAGCTTTCAAGCACACCAACTGGCTGGACACAAGACTTGTCCCCCATCTCAAGGGATATCCTTGGTGGTTGCAATGGACCGAGTCCCAATGAGCAATATAAAGGGTATGGCAAAACATTGACTGCAGCTCCAGGATCAATCAAGCAATGGCGAACCTTGATCTTGCCGAAACTACAGGTAACTGTAAAAGCTCCAGGGTCCTTGCTTATTCCCATGTGTTCCTCGCGATTCCATGTAATGGGCTTACTTGCCATTGGGTCATTCCGTGATTCCAAGTTTTTATCCATTTTTCGGGTCGCACGACGTTCGTAGACAATAGTCTTAGTAGGGTAAGATGAATTCTGGCCCTCATCATCCCAGCCAGATGCTGGTACGTCAAAGTGTGTTGTTGGCGAAGGTGTCATGTTAACAGCGAACGCATAGCGTCCATTGTCAGCATGCGTAACCCACGTCCCGTCATCGTTAGGTCGGTCCTCCTCTTGATTCCAATCAGGATGTTGCCTACGGGTGTAGTGCTTGGTCGTCGGTTTGTAAGCTTCGGGACCTCGTTGTTGTTGTTTTCTCAACTGCTCGGCTTCGTCCATAGCCGCCTTCATGTCTGATGCCCTTACCATGTTAATAATTCCTTTAGGGTTTTGGATGGTTTGCGAGGGGAGACGGCCGGATTCATTTTTTAGCTCGGACACCTCGGTGGCCAGCTGGGACATTTGCTTGCCCAAGTCTGCTATAGCTCCATTGGTTTTTGCCATGTATTGATGCACCGTGTTGGACAGGTCCTTCACAATTTCCTCGAGCGGTTTGCTCGGGCCTTGCTGGCTCGAACCGGCCTGGTACTGATTCGGTCCCTTTGGCAGATATTGGCCTGGTCCACCCTGGTTGTATTGCCGGTGAGGCGTTTGATAGAACTGCTGAGCCGGTTGAGGTGCGGCCTGTTGCGTTCTCCTCGGGGCATTGTTATCGTATCGCCAGTTTTGTCCGGGCGCCTGTCCGAACTGCCTCGAGTCGTTCGGCCAGTTTTGTCCAAGCGCCTGTCCGAACTGCCGGCTCGGTCCTGCTCGGTCGCTGCTATTGTATCCTTGGTATCCACCTACTGCGTTTACTTCCTCCGGGTCATTCTCCATCAACGTCGGGAAAGTGTCGGTTTTATGGTCCAAACCACCACAAAACTCACAAGGCCTCATCTGAGTTGGCTGCCTTCGTAGGAGCTGAATCATCATCTCCTTCATCTGCTTCATTTCCTTTGGCAAGGAACTCATCGGTACCTCAGCTTGTGCCACGTTCTTGATGCGGGAAAACTCTTCTTGCCGAGTCGTTTCTTCTCTAAACCGGGCGTTCTCCGCAACACTAGTGACAAGCTCCCTTATGCCGCTCAGCGGTAGGTTCATCATCGATCCTCTAGCCGAGGCATCTAGGAGTTTTTTGTCGAGGGGCCTTAGGCCATCCAGTAAGTACTCGATGATGAGTTTCTCAGGCAACCCAAGAGTGCAGCAACTTTGCTCCAAGTGGTTGAACTTTTCTAGATACTCGTACATGGTCTCATTAGGCCCTTGCCTTATCTCTTGCAATTGTCTCCTTACTTGCATCGCCCTTCCTGCTGGGTAGTACTTTTCCACAAATTTCTTTTGCATTTGGGCCCATGTTCGAATGCTACCTGAAGGTAAAGAGAGGAACCAATCATTAGCCGAGTCAGTAAGGGAGAAATAAAATGCTTTTAATTTAAAATCATCCACATCTACTCCATAAGGTTTTAAATTTTGGCAAATGCCATGTAAACGTTGAAGATGAGTAGTAGCAGATTCTCCCTAATTTCCCGAGAACTTCGGCAAATTATGGACCACCGATGTGTTTATAGCGATGTTCTCTAGGTCTGGGCCTTCGTCTATGCACCACGGCTGGGTTCCAAAATTGGGCGCTGAGAGCTCGCCCATGGTAGGTTCACGGAGGACTTCATCCGCGTAATATTCGTCGAAGGCTGGGTGTTGCCACGGTATTTACCGATGTAACGGGGGCTGTCTCGGGTGTTGCCTTGGGTGCTGCCTTGGCTGTTGCCTTGGCGCGACTCCAACTCTGCCTTCGGGCATTCCTTGATTTAACCGGGCCGCTTCCCTGATGGCTCGGTTGTGGTTCCGGATGAGTTGTTCCGGGTTGTCTATAAATGGGGGCGGTCCCTCGTTGTCTCGGACAACCTGGGTCACCTCGTCATCAATTTCCTCGTCCTCATGATGGCTTCCTATACGAGACATGGTTAACGAGCAAAAACTAAAGAAAAAGAAAAAGAAGAACAATTTTCCAATACACTAACTTCCCCGGCAACGGCGCCAAAATTTGACAGCCTGTCGTCGTGACCTGCAAATTTACATTTATAAGTCCACTACTTTAGTGGCTCACTAATGATAGCAAGCGGTAAGTAGGGGTCGAACCCAAGAGAAGTTGGTTGGAAACAATTGTTCTTTTGAAAGCAATAAAAAAAGTAAAGACAATTGGGGTTTTTGGGTTGAGGTTTAGTGCTGAAAATAAAGATCTTGAAAGGTAAAGGACTGAAAATAAATGTGCAAGAAATGTAAAGTGCGTGAAAATAAGTTGCTTGAAGGTCCAAGTCTTGCAATGCTTGAAGGACCAAGTCTTGGGAATTTAAAGACAAGAAGTAAATGTGCGAGAAAGTAAAGTGCAAGTAATTAAAAGGTGATTCTTTTTAAGAGAAGGAATCCGGTCTTAGGAGTCTTGTATCAGGTCCCCGTTCATCATCGACCTCCGATGAATTAACCAAATGTTCTAGTGAGTGAATTATTCCATTTCAAGACATAACTCCTAACAAAGCCATTTCAAGCATTTGTTCCTCCGGCTTTTCCATTTCAAGACAAAGCTTACTAGTTCTAGCTAGGCTAATACCCCATTTCAAGGTATACTAACCTAAGTGCAGTCGCTTGATCCCTCATTTCTGAACAAACCGAGCGACTATATGGGGAATGAACTACTCGGAAGAGCTTTGCCATGTCAAGCATCCACTCTTCCTTGTTATGTTCACCCCGAAGGCACAAGAACTAGCTAAAACATTAAAGTAACATGAAAGCAAGGGTCTAGAACGGTTTCATAGTACAAGCACTCCTTCGACCGAATGGAAATTTAGCTACGAATACTCATGGGAGTGAATATCATAACCATTGAAACCAAAAGTAAACAAGAGTGAGTAGAGGAGAATTAAGCTTTTGATTGCTAGTGCGAAGTTTTACAAGTATTGTCAACCCACAATCGCTCGAAGACACACCTAAGGACCACTACTTTCGGACATTTAAGAAAGGGGTGGAGCTCTTCTATTTATAGGCATGGATGGGCGGTTGCTTCATGGAGAAGGAATGCTTCTCATTGGCCAGCCGACTTTAAGCTAGCTGGTGCGTGAGGTCTTCTTATGAGCTTCCTTCAGATAGCCGCAATTAAGCTAGTTGGTGCCAAGTGTGGCATCCCTTGAGCAAGGTGCTTCACCAGGCAGGCTGCTCTTAGAGCAAGGTGCTTTCAATGGACATCGGACCAAGCAAGTAGCTGGAACTTCGTCGGAGTTTTTGGTCGGAAGAAGTTTGACTCGGGCGCTTGGCCGGGTCTTTGTCTTGGGCGCGCTCGGGTGTTTGTCTCGGATGCGCTCGGTGTTTGTCTCGGATGCGCTCGGGCGTTTGTCTCGGTCATGAACCTCAGCGCTCGGGCGATCATACAGGAGCGATGCCCGACGCTGTCTAGGGGCGCACCCTTATTTCTTCGATATTGATTTTCGGGCCTCAGCCGGGATCGCTCGGATATCGAACTGGGGCGCGACCCGGTATTTCTTGGTCGCGGCCCGGTACTGAAGCTCGGTCACGCCTGGGGCTTTCTCGGGCGCTGACTGGGTTCCTTGGTCATCTACTGACCCGATAAACTTGTGATTTATTTCTGGCATAAAACTCCTCTTTTAAGCTGGTTTCTTCCCTAAACCTCAACATAGCCTGTAGAGCAAAATGAGACTAACAAGTGAAATATGTCAAGATAAATTGTTCAATTTGGTGGGTTTAACTGATTCAACAAGTCATATAATTAGGCCCCATCAGGTACCGATGTCGGAAACCTTCGGACACCTGGAAACCTTCAGACACCTCCAGAAACCTCCGGACACCTTAGTTGACCATTTCTTGAGATTTCTGACACACTCAACGAATCGGAAACTTCTATGACACGTAGAGAAACCTCTAGAAACGCAATTTTGTATTTTATTGTAAAATATTTTTAGAAAAAATGAATTTAAAAGATAAATATAATTATTTTAAACTAAAATTTGATTATTCTAAAAAATTATAAAATTACTTATATATTAATATATATTAAATATAGCGGTGTCCCCGAGGTTTCTTTTTTTCTTATTTTGGATTTGCGGTGTCGTGCGGTATCCGTGTCGCGGTTTCCATTTCCGTGTCCGTGCTGCTTAGGTCCTCACAGGCATGGATTCAAAAAGATGGTACATGAATCCTCTGCGTTTTACCTATGATATACAAACAGGATATAATTTATAAACTCCAACTTCAAACTGAACCTCCCACATGACACGTTTCAGTATAAGAACATTACCTGCAATGCATTAACAACAATCTCCCTAATATCTGAAAAAGTCACAGCATATTGATCCTTTATAATCTCTGCACAATTAGAACAGAAATGAAATTTATCCAATATCAGCAGCGTCAATACCAAACTCATAATCTTGCAATCAAAATTCTAAATACCTAAAAAGCCAATAAGAAACGATTAATCATCAAACTTTCTAGCACTCTCCAACCAAATACTTCAAAGCAATCAATATTTCAAATGCCTTATTAGCTCCGTTTGCAGAAGGACTAAAAAACGTCTAAACAAAGTGACATACTTTTGAAGTGAGCAACGGTGTCCGCTTCGCTGACCATCATAGCGATGTGCGTATCGAAGCTGTTATCGATGAACACAGTATGCTCCATCTTGTGTCTTACCGTAGCGTATTTTGGATTGGCCATTGACAGGCTGTCGTCGTGACCTGCAAATTTACATTTATAAGTCCACTACTTTAGTGGCTCACTAATGATAGCAAGCGGTAAGTAGGGGTCGAACCCAAGAGAAGTTGGTTGGAAACAATTGTTCTTTTGAAAGCAATAAATAAAGTAAAGACAATTGGGGTTTTTGGGGTGAGGTTTAGTGCTGAAAATAAAGATCTTGAAAGGTAAAGGACTGAAAATAAATGTGCAAGAAATGTAAAGTGCGTGAAAATAAGTTGCTTGAAGGTCCAAGTCTTGCAATGCTTGAAGGACCAAGTCTTGGGAATTTAAAGACAAGAAGTAAATGTGCGAGAAAGTAAAGTGCAAGTAATTAAAAGGTGATTCTTTTTAAGAGAAGGAATCCGGTCTTAGGAGTCTTGTATCAGGTCCCCGTTCATCATCGACCTCCGATGAATTAACCAAATGTTCTAGTGAGTGAATTATTCCATTTCAAGACATAACTCCTAACAAAGACATTTCAAGCATTTGTTCCTCCGGCTTTTCCATTTCAAGACAAAGCTTACTAGTTCTAGATAGGCTAATACCCCATTTCAAGGTATACTAACCTAAGTGCAGTCGCTTGATCCCTCATTTCCGAACAAACCGAGCGACTATATGGGGAATGAACTACTCGGAAGAGCTTTGCCATGTCAAGCATCCACTCTTCCTTGTTATGTTCACCCCGAAGGCACAAGAACTAGCTAAAACATTAAAGTAACATGAAAGCAAGGGTCTAGAACGGTTTCATAGTACAAGCACTCCTTCGACCGAATGGAAATTTAGCTACGAATACTCATGGGAGTGAATATCATAACCATTGAAGCCAAAAGTAAACAAGAGTGAGTAGAGGAGAATTAAGCTTTTGATTGCTAGTGCGAAGTTTTACAAGTATTGTCAACCCACAATCGCTCGAAGACACACCTAAGGACCACTATTTTCGGACTTTTAAGAAAGGGTGGAGCTCTTTTATTTATAGGCATGGATGGGCGGTTGCTTCATGGAGAAGGAATGCTTCTCATTGGCCAGCCGACTTTAAGCTAGCTGGTGCGTGTGGTCTTCTTATGAGCTTCCTTCATCCTTAAGATAGCCGCAATTAAGCTAGTTGGTGCCAAGTGTGGCGTCCCTTGAGCAAGGTGCTTCACCAGGCAGGCTGCTCTTAGAGCAAGGTGCTTTCAATGGACATCGGACCAAGCACGTAGCTGGAACTTCGCCGGAGTTTTTGGTCGGAAGAAGTTTGACTCGGGCGCTTGGCCGGGTCCTTGTCTCGGGCGCGCTCGGGCGTTTGTCTCGGGCGCTCGGCCGGGTCCTTGTCTCGGGCGCGCTCGGGCGCGCTCGGGCGCTTGGCCTAATTAAGCTAGTTGATGCCCGGCGCTGTCCGGGGGCGCACCCTTATTTCTTCGGTATTGATTTTCGGGCCTCAGCCGGGATCGCTCGGATATCGACCTGGGACGCGACCCGGTATTTCTCGGTCGCGGCCCGGTACTGAAGCTCGGTCACGGCTGGGGCTTTCTCGGGCGCTGACTGGGTTCCTCGGTCATCTACTGACCCGATAAACTTGTGATTTATTTCTGGCATAAAACTCCTCTTTTAAGCTGGTTTCTTCCCTAAACCTCAACATAGCCTGTAGAGCAAAATGGGACTAACAAGTGAAATATGTCAAGATAAATTGTCCAATTTGGTGGGTTTAACTGATTCAACAAGTCATATAATTAGGCCCCATCAGATCATTCCACACTTATACTTGGTCGTCCCGAACAAGGCTAATGAGATGAGGTAACTAATACCTAAAGGTCCAAGCCATGAATGATAGAGTGCTAGTTTAGACTTTTCCTACTCATGCATCACTTGATGTCAAAATAAAGAGTGTTTAAAATTTAGAAAATAACTTAATACTTGTACCTCCGAGCCGTGATGCAAACCAATTTGGATGTATTGGAGATAGCCCTTTTTTAGGTTCTTGTACGCACTCTTCGGGCTGGACTCGGCTATATGGTTATCTTCCGCAGCTTTCTCTAGCACATGATTTGTTCGGATCACTTGGGGGTTGAGTCTTTTGGTTTTCTTCTTTGCTTGAAGAGCTCTTTTTGTAGTGACTTTTGGCCTTTGGCCTTTGATTTTGAACTGGGGTACTTCACTTTTTGTTTTGGTTAGAACCTTCACAACTTTGGCCCTTGGCCTTTGATTTGACTTTTTGAACCTTGCTTCTTTGTGGATTGCTTTTCCATCTTTTCTCTTGGAAGGTCCAATCATCGCCCTAAAGCATATGGAAATACCTCCCCGCTCTCTCTCATCCTTGCCCTTTCGCGCGGGTCAAGACGAGGGTCGCTCGGCTATTTTCCCGGCTACTCGAACTAGAGATAGGACGGTTTGATTCTCGTCCCGCCCCTTGCATAAATGCTTCGTGACGGAGTCTACTCGAATCCCAAGCAACCCGAAGTGCTAACCTCCACTAACGTCGGACAACCATATAGTGAGACCCGGCCTTCCGAGTGCTTGTCAAACCTTACTAGGGTGTTTTCTGTCAACTCCACATCCCTTTTTATCTCGGCACGAAAGGACAAATAAGAAGTTAAGTTCTAAAGTTTCAACGCAATTTAGATCTCACAAGGACATGCATGAATTCGGATCCATCTATTTCACATCATGAAGCTTATATTCAAGAGTGGCAAAAAGATAAAAACTAAGGAAAAAAGAAAGAAAAAACATGCTGATTACTATGTGCAATGACTCACCCCACACTTTTGAACAAAGCCGTGCCTCGCGGCACGACTTGGTTCAAAAGGCAAAAAACTAAGGGATCTTGGAAAGGAAATGACATAAGAGAGAAAGGTTCGAACTCCCTTGATATTGTCGTTGCTAAGTCGTGGATGTAAGAGCAAACGATAGGCCTTAGTTTGGCCGGATTCGGTTGACGCTCGAGGAAGTTCGGCAGGGAGACGGATTTTCTCGGGCGCGCCTTGGTGTTCCTCAGGCGCGTCCCCGGTACTTCTCGGTCGCGACTCGGTCTTTCTCGGGCGAAGCCCAGTCATTCCCGAGCGTGACTGCTGTTCCTGCACAAAAGATCAAATTCCTTCCAAATGCGAGGGGATGAGTACGATTTAAACCTAAATTAAAAGAAAATGCCGTATGAACACAAAAATGTGCCGGGTTACCTCCCGGCAAGTGCCTTTGTTTAACGTCGTTGGCTCGACGATTGGGATCACCAGCTGGGATCCCATGGGCGGCTTAAGTCAAATTTTACCGGGGCTCCTGTGTCGATTCTAGTCTCGTCCCTTCCTGATTTCTTGCTGGATGATGTGCCTGGGTTAGGACTGCAGTGTTCCGGAGGTTTCTTCATATTTGTGCAGTTATCGCCATAGATATTGTAGTATGAGGTTTTACCACTGAATGCTAGTGATAGTGAGCCTTTTCCCATGTTGATTTTTGCATCCGTGGTGTAAAGGAATGGTCGTCCCAGTATGATTGTTGGAGGATCATCCTTGCTGAATTCTTTGATTGGTATCACATAAAAGTCCGTGGGAACGACGATTTTTCCCACACGGAGTAGTAAGCTTTCAAGCACACCAACTGGCTGGACACAAGACTTGTCCCCCATCTCAAGGGATATCCTTGGTGGTTGCAATGGACCAAGTCCCAATGAGCAATATAAAGGGTATGGCAAAACATTGACTGCAGCTCCAGGATCAATCAAGCAATGGTGAACCTTGATCTTGCCGAAACTACAGGTAACTGTAAAAGCTCCAGGGTACTTGCTTATTCCCATGTGTTCCTCGCGATTCCATGTAATGGGCTTACTTGCCATTGGGTCATTCCGTGATTCCAAGTTTTTATCCATTTTTCGGGTCGCACGACGTTCGTAGACAATAGTCTTAGTAGGGAAAGATGAATTCTGGCCCTCATCATCCCAGCCAGATGCTGGTACGTCAAAGTGTGTTGTTGGCGGAGGTGTCATGTTAACAGCGAACGCATAGTGTCCATTGTCAGCATGCGTAACCCACGTCCCGTCGTCGTTAGGTCGGTCCTCCTCTTGATTCCAATCAGGACGTTGCCTACGGGTGTAGTGCTTGGTCGTTGGTTTGTAAGCTTCGGGACCTCGTTGTTGTTGTTTTCTCAACTGCTCGGCTTCGTCCATAGCCGCCTTCATGTCTGATGCCCTTACCATGTTAATAATTCCTTTAGGGTTTTGGATGGTTTGCGAGGGGAGACGGCCGGATTCATTTTTTAGCTCGGACACCTCGGTGGCCAGCTGGGACATTTGCTTGCCCAAGTCTGCTATAGCTCCATCGGTTTTTGCCATGTATTGATGCACCGTGTTGGACAGGTCCTTCACAATTTCCTCGAGCGGTTTGCTCGGGCCTTGCTGGCTCGGACCGGCCTGGTACTGATTCGGTCCCTTTGGCGGATATTGGCCTGGTCCGCCCTTGTTGTATTGCCGGTGAGGCGGTTGATAGAACTGCTGAGCCGGTTGAGGAGCGGCCTGTTGCGTTCTCCTCGGGGCGTTGTTATCGTATCGCCAGTTTTGTCCGGGCGCCTGTCCGAACTGCCTCGAGTCGTTCGGCCAGTTTTGTCCGAGCGCCTGTCCGAACTGCCGGCTCGGTCCTGCTCGGTCGCTGCTATTGTATCCTTGGTATCCACCTACTGCGTTTACTTCCTCCGGGTCATTCTCCATCAACGTCGGGCAAGTGTCGGTTTTATGGTCCAAACCACCACAAAACTCACAAGGCCTCATCTGAGCTGGCTGCCTTCGTAGGAGCTGAATCATCATCTCCTTCATCTGCTTCATTTCCTCGGGCAAGGAACTCATCGGTACCTCAGCTTGTGCCACGTTCTTGATGCGGGAAAACTCTTCTTGCCGAGTCGTTTTTTTTCTAAACCGGGCGTTCTCCGCAACACTAGTGACAAGCTCCCTTATGCCGCTCAGCGGTAGGTTCATCATCGATCCTCCAGCCGAGGCATCTAGGAGTTTTTTGTCGAGGGGCCTTAGGCCATCCAGTAAGTACTCGATGATGAGTTTCTCAGGCAACCCAAGAGTGCAGCGACTTCGCTCCAAGTGGTTGAACTTTTCTAGATACTCGTACATGGTCTCATTAGGCCCTTGCCTTATCTCTTGCAATTGTCTCCTTACTTGCATCGCCCTTCCTGCTGGGTAGTACTTTTCCACAAATTTCTTTTGCATTTGGGCCCATGTTCGAATGCTACCTGAAGGTAAGGAGAGGAACCAATCATTAGCCGAGTCAGTAAGGGAGAAATAAAATGCTTTTAATTTAAAATCATCCACATCTACTCCATAAGGTTTTAAATTTTGGCAAATGCCATGTAAACGTTGAAGATGAGTAGTAGCAGATTCTCCCTGATTTCCCGAGAACTTCGGCAAATTATGGACCACCGATGTGTTTATAGCGATGTTCTCTAGGTCTGGGCCTTCGTCTATGCACCACGGCTGGGTTCCAAAATCGGGCGCTGAGAGCTCGCCCATGGTAGGTTTACGGAGGACTTCATCCGCGTAATATTCGTCGAAGGCTGGGTGTTGCCTCCGTATTTGCCGATGTAACGGGGGCTGTCTCGGGTGTTGCCTTGGGTGCTGCCTTGGCTATTGCCTTGGCGCGGCTCCAACTCTGCCTTCGGGCATTCCTTGATTTAACCGGGCCGCTTCCCTGATGGCTCGGTTGTGGTTCCGGATGAGTTGTTCCGGGTTGTCTATAAATGGGGGCGGTCCCTCGTTGTCTCGGACAACCTGGGTCACCTCGTCATCAATTTCCTCGTCCTCATGATGGCTTCCTATACGAGACATGGTTAACGAGCAAAAACTAAAGAAAAAGAAAAAGAAGAACAATTTTCCAATACACTAACTTCCCCGGCAACGGCACCAAAATTTGACAGGCTGTCGTCGTGACCTGCAAATTTACATTTATAAGTCCACTACTTTAGTGGCTCACTAATGATAGCAAGCGGTAAGTAGGGGTCGAACCCAAGAGAAGTTGGTTGGAAACAATTGTTCTTTTGAAAGCAATAAATAAACTAAAGACAATTGGGGTTTTTTGGTTGAGGTTTAGTGCTGAAAATAAAGATCTTGAAAGGTAAAGGACTGAAAATAAATGTGCAAGAAATGTAAAGTGCGTGAAAATAAGTTGCTTGAAGGTCCAAGTCTTGCAATGCTTGAAGGACCAAGTCTTGGGAATTTAAAGACAAGAAGTAAATGTGCGAGAAAGTAAAGTGCAAGTAATTAAAAGGTGATTCTTTTTAAGAGAAGGAATCCGGTCTTAGGAGTCTTGTATCAGGTCCCCGTTCATCATCGACCTCCGATGAATTAACCAAATGTTCTAGTGAGTGAATTATTCCATTTCAAGACATAACTCCTAACAAAGCCATTTCAAGCATTTGTTCCTCCGGCTTTTCCATTTCAAGACAAAGCTTACTAGTTCTAGCTAGGCTAATACCCCATTTCAAGGTATACTAACCTAAGTGCAGTCGCTTGATCCCTCATTTCCAAACAAACCGAGCGACTATATGGGGAATGAACTACTCGGAAGAGCTTTGCCATGTCAAGCATCCACTCTTCCTTGTTATGTTCACCCCGAAGGCACAAGAACTAGCTAAAACATTAAAGTAACATGAAAGCAAGGGTCTAGAACGGTTTCATAGTACAAGCACTCCTTCGACCGAATGGAAATTTAGCTACGAATACTCATGGGAGTGAATATCATAACCATTGAAGCCAAAAGTAAACAAGAGTGAGTAGAGGAGAATTAAGCTTTTGATTGCTAGTGCGAAGTTTTACAAGTATTGTTAACCCACAATCGCTCGAAGACACACCTACGGACCACTATTTTCGGACTTTTAAGAAAGGGGTGGAGCTCTTCTATTTATAGGCATGGATGGGCGGTTGCTTCATGGAGAAGGAATGCTTCTCATTGGCCAGCCGACTTTAAGCTAGCTGGTGCGTGTGGTCTTCTTATGAGCTTCCTTCATCCTTAAGATAGCCGCAATTAAGCTAGTTGGTGCCTAGTGTGGCATCCCTTGAGCAAGGTGCTTCACCAGGCAGACTGCTCTTAGAGCATGGTGCTTTCAATGGACATCGGACCAAGCAAGTAGCTGGAACTTCACCGGAGTTTTTGGTCGGAAGAAGTTTGACTCGGGCGCTTGGCCGGGTCCTTGTCTCGAGCGCGCTCGGGCATTTGTCTCGGATGCGCTCGGCGTTTGTCTCGGATGCGCTCGGGCGTTTGTCTCGGTCATGAACCTCAGTGCTCGGGCGATCATACAACAGCGATGCCCGGCGCTGTCCGGGGGCGCACCCTTATTTCTTCGGTATTGATTTTCGGGCCTCAGCCGGGATCGCTCGGATATCGACCTGGGGCGCGACCCGGTATTTCTCGGTCGCGGCCCGGTACTGAAGCTCGGTCACGCCTGGGGCTTTCTCGGGCGCCGACTGGGTTCCTCGGTCATCTACTGACCCGATAAACTTGTGATTTATTTCTGGCATAAAACTCCTCTTTTAAGCTGGTTTCTTCCCTAAACCTCAACATAGCCTGTAGAGCAAAATGGGACTAACAAGTGAAATATGTCAAGATAAATTGTCCAATTTGGTGGGTTTAACTGATTCAACAAGTCATATAATTAGGCCCCATCAGCCATCAATAACTGAGGGGGAGTGAAGTAACAATGTTTAAGGCCGGAAGAGATAAAGAGACTGGGGAAGAAGGCGGCGGTGTTTATATGAAGAATCAATGGGGAAAATGGTTCGGTTTTCTACGACAACAACAACAACAACAAAAAAGTAGGCTCCGAGACATGAAGAGACTGTGAGAAGATAAAGAAACAAGCCGGCGCAACTCCTGTAATTATATTGGTGACAAATTATTCATAGTCCTTGATCTTGTGATTTGAATGGATGAGATTAAATCTTGATTTTTTGGTATTTTTCTTGGTGACGAATTATAAAATGAAACTGACGAACTATGTCGTCTTTTCATTTTTCGGCTTGAAAAGTGACAAACTATAAAATAATTTTGTCGAACTATAAAATAAACTGACGAATTATAAAATGATTTTAATGAATTTTGTATTTTATACCAAAATTTAACTTTGTACCTGATCTTTAAAACTAACAATTTATCACTCATTAAACTAAACCCTAAAAATTATAGAGTGCGGTTCAGGTACAAACCAAATTATATATAAAAACTACAAACCGAATTTTAAGCTGACACGTGTCCCATTTAGTCGAAATCCCGAACAAATACACGGAGGGGTATTATAGTCATTCCACACCGCGGGTATAAAATTTGTTATTTTCAATTTAGTCCTCGAGTTGTTAATGATCAGACTTAAAGAGAGAATGATCAGACTTAAAAAATAGCAATGATCAGACTTAACAAACAATGATCAGACTTAAAACATCAATGATCAGACTTAAAAAAGGAATGCTCAGACTTAAACATACAATGATCAGACTTAAACTATTACTGCAGCAATGATCAGACTTAAAACAGGAATGGTCAGACTTAAAAAATACAATGATCAGACTTAAAAAAGGAATGATTAGACTTAAAAAAGGAATGATCAGACTTAAACTATTACTGTAGCAATGATCATACTTAAAACAGGAATGATCAGACTTAAAAAATACAATGATCAGACTTAAAAAAGGAATGACCAGACTAAAACACTAAACACTTAAATTGGGAATGATCGGACTTCACTTGGTAATAATCATACTAAACTTGAAATGATCGGACTTCAATTGGTAATGATTGGACTTAAATTGGGAATGATCGGGCTTAAATTGCTAATGATCGGACTTAAATTGGGAATGATCGGACTTAACTTGGTAATGATCGGACTCATATTGGTCATGATCGAACTTAACTTGGTAATAATCATACTAAACTTGGAATGATCGGACTTCAATTGGTAATGATCGGACTTAAATTGGGAATGATCGGACTTAACGTGGTAATGATCGAACTTAAACTATTACTGTAGCAATGATCAGACTTAAAAAAATACAATGATCAGACTTAAAATAGTACTGTAGCAATGATCATACTTAAAATAGGAATGATCGGAGTTAAAACATTACTGTAGCAATGATCAGACTTAAATTAGGAATGATCAGACTTAAAATAGTACTGTAGCAAATTTTAGGACGATTATACCCCTCCTATCTTTTATGTATTTTTAAATAAGTCCGCGTGTGTTTTTTTTATTTACAAAAAGAACCCCGAACGAGATGATTTCTGATTGGTCGATTTTTACACGTGGTAATATTTTGCTGGATTTGTAGTTTTTATTTATAATTGTGGTTTGTATTTGATCCAAATCCAAAATTATAAATGTTTATTCCATCACAAAAATATTATAAATGTTTATTAAAGTATTACACATTTTCACCAGTTCATACTTTTTTTTAATCAAAATTGATGACTGGCTACTATGCAGTATATTGATAAAGCAAAAACAAATTACGCAGTATGTATGTACTATGCAGGAGCTCCTAGAACAGTAGTTGTCTTTGGAGTCTCTCTATTCCTGATGGATTGTCCACTGTCTGTGCTCACTTTCACTTTCTCGAATTATATAATGATTACCATCTGTAGTTTATGAAGTTCAAATATACATGAAGTTTCTTATTTTGATTTTTTCTCTCTCTCTGTGCATTAGAGTGGTATTTGAATTCTTTGAAAAGATTGAAGTCATTGCTTTAAGTTTAGTCCCTCAGCTGGCTCGTGTACGTATGTTCAATTAATTTTCATTCCCAGCATTACCTTAAATGCAACCTTCTTTTCGTTTCTTCAAAGGCTTGGTAGTTTTGCAGCTAATTGAAATGTCAATCAACTGACTTTTCTTTTGGTCCTTACTGGTGTTTGTATTATTTTTCTTCTTCTAATGTTTCACATGGCATACGCCATTCGCTTCTGTGGCCTGTTCAAAATTACTCATTATTTGATGGCCTAAACAAATTAATCAGTTTCATTTACGTACAAATAGAATGTGCAACGTACTACATTGTTGTTTGTTGGAGCGAAGAGCAATCATGAACTATCTTTTGGCAATATTGCTGAATTAAACAGGTGGATTTCAAACGAAACAGATGCAATACAGATTCAATTCAGTCGAAAATTAAATGCAAACCGGAGTGGATTGCCATGTATACTTCCCGGGATGAAATGATCCTGAGCAAACTCTCTGCAATGAAGCTTTGCGGCGCCCGCGTGGTTGTTGTGAGAGAGCTTCTTTAATATCTTAACAAGAATGATATTGAACTCATATATGAACGCATAATGTTCTCATTTAGCTTCCAATATGGGACAATTGATTTTCACTCAAGTGAAATTAATCCACCTATCCAATCCTACCAAAATCATATTTCCATTACTTTTGGTCCAACTTTGAGCATCGATTTCTCATTTGATATCAATTCGATTTTGGCATTTCAACATTCGGTTTCATATACCTTAATACAAGGTATTTTAATCTAATTTTATCAGCACAATTCGAGGTGTTCTCCACGCTCAAATTTAGATCTCAAATAGAACGCACCTCCATTTTCTTCACACCTTATAACACATATTCCAACACTATCCACGTCATAACTTTTGCAATAACGATCTTCATCTAACATCTGTTTAACTGTTCTAGCTCTTGAAATTTACTTTCAGTCCTACATTATCCTTTTAGCATCCATTGGTTTAACATATTTTTTGCTCCTTTACATAAACTAGCTGCTGAAAAGTGAAAATTGCTTTCCTAACAACTTTGAGTCACCATAGTCATCAGAATTCAGAACTCTTGTTTCTATAATGTGTAGCCTGAGTTGCAAGGTTAGCCGAAATATTTTTGCAGTGACCAGAACTAAAGGAAGTCCTACTAAAACGGGAGAAGCTAGTTTACACCCTCATTGCCCGGATTGAGGAGGAGACCTGCGCAAGGCAGTTCCAGATCAAGCACACGTAACCGTAAAATGTAGACGAATTTAATCGGTGAAACTTAATTTTTGACAGGCAGTTCAAAGACATTTGGTTGCAAGTAAACTCCAACGGATGCAAGGGCAAATGCATTAGCAGCTCCATGAAAGCCTCTGAAATCTTCCCCTGGTAGATGAGATGTTGTTCTGGTCGAGATCCAGAGCAAATCCTAAAACAACTTATGCGCAAAAACAAGTAGTGCGGAAATAAAAACGACACGCAAAGTTGTTACTCTGTTCGGCATTAACGAGCCTACTCTGGGGGGCGTTCTCTAGCCCGGTGGACAGCAATTCACTATTGTTGAGTATTGCGAGTACAGGAATAACCGTTTACAGAATCCCTCTTAAACAACCTGAGCCTCGGACACTCTAGTAATTGCAATCTAGGTCTCCCCTAGATCTTTACTCCCGCTCCGTATCCATCAATATGATTCTCTGTGAGAATCAGCGCCTTCTCCCGAATGCGCAGGTTGAACAATTGTGCTTGAGCCTTCAGCTTGTTCTACGATCAATCTACTGAGCACCAGTGCAGATTGAATCCGAGCGCCTTTGAGTAACCAGTGACGGTTAGCTCTCCAGCCGAGCGTCGTGAATAACCAGTTACGATTATGTCACTGCCTTAATCCTCCTCCTCCCTTCAATGAGTATGAGCGTGATTGTTTATCTCCGTAAGTGCTGCTAATAACCGAGTATTAGCACTCCTTATATAGAGCGGTCGAAACCCTAGGATGATTAGGGTTTCCGAGATTAAACTGCCTATATCTATTAGGAAATCTTTCCTAATCTTTTGCGCATATCTTTGCAGATAATCTTCCAAAATATATCTTCAATCTTGATTAGGCAATCTTCGATTATCTTCATAGCTAAGATAGCTTTATGCGCAAGCAACCTCCTAACCGACTTTGTGATATCTTTGATATGCATATGCACCGACTTGCCAAATCTGATATCGGAAATATCCTCAGGCGAAGTTGTGCTACGTCGGCTGAGACAAGTTTCCAAATCTGAATTTTGGAAACTTCCATCTTCTGTCCACTGATGTGCAACAGCCTTGATCTTCCAACGGTCGGCTAGGTTTCCTAAACTGAATTAGGAAACACTTCTTTTGCTTCAACTTGTTCCATGGACAGTTGTCTCACCTAGTCTAGAACATCAGCTAGAATAACTATTCTAAGTTTTGCCAAACTACATGCCATAAAACTAACAATCTCCCCCTTGACATTTTTGGCAAAACTATCTACTGTAAACTACATGCACTATTATTACAGTTGAATCTTTGAGGAGATTTCAAACTCCCTAGCTGTGCTACTTACTAAGCTACCAAACGAATCTTTGAGGAGATTTCAAACTCCGAACAAAATTAAGCGCACAATGAATCTTTTAAAGAGGTTTCAAACTCTGAACAGGTCAAAGCAAAAACAGCACAACTGAATCTTTTAAGGAGCTTTCAAACTCCGAGTTTTACTCCCCCTTTTTGCCATAAAGTGACAAGGGGGTACACAGTACCAACAGTTTAACCGAAACAGGGTTCAAAAAAATATAAAAGAAGTTTGAAAGATAAGCAGAGGGACATCACCAGGAGCTAGTAGTCAGATTCATCACTGACTTCATCATCATTCGAGCCTCCATCATCATCCTCCTCAGGATAGCGCAGACCCACCAGGAGCTTTGTGATCTTTTTCTTTTTGGCCATGAGCACTACCATCCTCTCATTCGCTTCAGCAAGCTCCTCTTCAAGATGTGTGATCATCCTTTTCCGAGTGATAGCAGGAACATGAGCACTTGATGCATCCAGAGATTGCCCAGACAACTTCTTCTTAGGCTTGATGGGGGCATCCAAGTCCAGATCCACAATATGTGACCCAGAAAAATGCTTATGATCTGCAAGAAAAGCCTTTGGATCTCCAGTCAACTTGTCCTGACTTGTTAAGATATCTGGATGTTGTCCTACCACAAGTTGGTGAATCAGCGAGGGGAATCCAATCGGATGATTGACTTTGACAGAAGTTGCATGGCTAGCAATTTGATCGAAAATAAGACGACCAAGATCACTCTTCTTCCCAGCTCCAAGAGTCTTCAGAATAGCACCCATTGTATGGCCAAGAGTAGTATGGTGATTATTCGGCAGCCAGTTATGAACTGCAATGCTATGGAGCAATGAGTGCTTTGAAAAAAGGTCCTTCACTGGGAAAGTCATGGTGAACCACCTTGAACGAACACCGCCAGTAAGTGCAGCGAAAATCTTGTGCCAATTGGGGTTGTCTCCCATATTCAGTGCTCCAGCCTCAATTCCAAAAAAATCATTAATACCATCAGGAGTGATGACCACCTGCTTGCCTCTTACACTTACCATTCCAAAAGAAAAACTCTCAATGTTCGCAAAACCTTCTGGTAGATTCACAATTACCTCCCTCACGAGGTTAGCAGAGAAAGGTTTAGCCATCGACACAGACGGCCACAGGTCAAGATCTTTAATCAGACTCACAATTTCCTTGGCTGCATACTTATCAGCCCCTAACACCCTTTCAACGATGATCTTCCTCTTTTGAACAAACTCCCACTTCTTAGCATGATCGTCTGACACAAACCATACACCATTCACCACAACTCCAGATTCAAACTGGACTTTCTTTGCCTTCACTTTCAATTTCCCAGAGGGAGAACTTGCCTTAGCTTTCTTTGCTGTAGGAGCAACAACCTTCTCTTGGACATAGGCATCACCCACAACTGGTGTTTCTCCTGAGGTAGGGGTAGACGCCTTTCTTTTCTTTGACAATTTCTTCTCAGCAGCAGTAGAGACTGCTTTAATAGGAGCACCCTTTTCTGGTTGATCAACTCGACTTGTCTTGGGAGCTTGTTCCTTCAGTGCTGGAACATCTTTCTGAATTTCTTTGACCAACTCAGATAGCTTGACAGATTCATCTGCTGAATCTTCACTTACAACCTCCATCTCTTCATTACCTGCTTCAGACACAACCTCTTCTCCAACATATCCCTCAACAGCCTCAAGCAACTCTTTCATAGACTCATTCACTTCATTTGATTCATGCTGCGAACGTGCTTCATCCTCCGCGATGGGTTCCTTAGCAGCCTCTTTTGCAGACTCGGTGGAGCACTTCTCAGACGACTTAGACTGTGCCTCTGTATTCGAACCTTCACCATCTTCGACAGAAGTTTCATCAAAAGTTCCATTTAACTTCTCTTGACTAACCCCTTTGTCTTCCGTACCAGATTTTTCATCATCTACGGACTTCACCCCACTATTAGCTTCAGTGTCTTTATGTTCAGACACTTCCTCATCGGACTCAGAAATGATAACCTTTCGTTTCACTAACTTAAACTTTTCCTTTTCTGAGGTTTTCTTTGTTGCAACAGCCTTTCTCCTAACACCCATCACCTTTTCTATAACTACCTTTGACCCCTCTATGGCCACACCAGTCATACTAGGACTGCTCGTATTAAGAGATTTTGACTTTAGTAATTACCTCTTGCGTCGATTTCTTTGCTGGTTCTTTATCCGAAACAGGCTTCAAATTGGTCGACTTCTCAGAAATAGACACAGGAACAGATTTGGAAATCTGCTTCTCTTTTGCCAGGGCGACGAACTCAGTCTCCTTCTCCGGCAGTTTAGACAAATTCTTGTCAGGAATAGACACCTTCTTTGCCACCGTTGCTCTAGCCTTCTTCGGAGCAGTTTCTTTCTTTGCGTCCGGAATTGATTTCGCTGTTGTAGGCTTAACACTTGCCGGTTTAGGGTTTTCCTTGACCGCCTTTGGATCGTCAACAGGCTTTGAAGATCCTTCAACCGTCGAGGATTTCGTAGCATTGTTTTTCCTTGTGGCCACCATTGCAGAGCTTCGGCAGAAAACTGATTTCGAGTAGGGTTTTTTGGTTGGGAGAGATGAGAGAAGACGAATAGTTGCTTTGAGCGAATTTTTGATTTTTAGAAACTCTATCTTAGTTTGGCAAGCCATAAACTTTTTCACGAAACTCCCCATGCTGCCACGTGTCACTTCCCACCGTTTAAAATAGCATTTGAATATTTTTGAATGTCTTTGGTTGACCAAACGATTCTTCTTGCATCACACACTGCCTTCCACGTCAGCCCTAAAAACAGATCTCCTTGTGGCTCTGGCTGACGGACTTGTGCTGGAACAACTTAGTTGTTGGTGACACACAGATCCGGTGGGGATCTAGCTGTCCTGATGTAGGAATCCGCTTGCTTTGTCATCATCTCTTGCTCCAGTCCATGTTGTTTCAGAATCGACTTCAGCCACAACATTTTTGTGTAACACCTCTCAATATCAGCTTCTTTCCGGATTGACGTTTTCCATAGTATTTTGGTGTAGCAACTCTCAAGCTCCAATTTTGAAGTTTTGATGGAGCTCCCTTTCGTGCTAACTCTCCCTCGAACAGAGCCATGATTGAGACAATCAACCCATACTGTGGGCGTCCTTACGCGATGAACAAAGTGCTGGAATCTTTCACCATTCCTCTTCACAGTGGATGGGAGGCATGTAGAGTGCATCTGAGCGCTTCGGGTATTTCTCAGCATGCATGTTCGTGTAGCAGTGGGTCGACTAAGGTCCAACAAATAGCAATTGTTTGAGGCTCTTCTGCCAGTGAGGACAGCTTCATTCAGGTTGTCAAAGACGACTGATGGACCAAAGTTATACGAGTCAGAAACACAGTAAAACCCCCTTAATTAGACTGTTTGTCTATCTAACGTCTACGTGTTAGTCCCGATATATTTTCACAGGGCATTTTAGAGACTGAAGTGAAAACACGCTAAGGAGAGGAAATTAAGCTGAAAAGATAACAAGAGTCAATCCAAGGTCAAGATCATATGCCGACTGAAGAAATATCAAGGATCCTGACGTTGAATTGACCAGAACAAATTAATCAGAAGAATCAGGAGTGGAGTCAAGACAGCCCGGAGAAGAAACACATTGACAGTTTTGTGAAAAGACTGCACAAAACTATACAAATCTCACATTGGACAAGGATGACCGGCCACTTGAAGAAGTGGTGGCCAAGGGAGGAGCTCCTCCTCCTTGGCCACCGCCTACCGGCGGCTTGGGGTGGTGGTGACCGGCGGCTTTTGCCCCTCCTCCACATGTCACCACCACCTTCCTCCTCCTCTCCTTCCTCCACATGTGGCCATCTCCTCCCTTGATTTCTTCCTCCAATCAAAATGCAACACTTGTAGCCATCTCCTCCTCCTCCCATGGCTATATAAGGAGGCCTCCTCCTCCTCATTTCACACACCAAATCCAAATTCACTTCTCTCTCTAGAAGTTGTAATATTTGTAATGTTGTAATTTTGCTTTGGAAATAAAGGAAAGCTCCCTTGGCGCTTCAACGGTTGTAAGTTTCTCTTAGTATTTATTTATTTAACTATTGCCTTTAATTTCCTTAGTATAATGTTTAGCGCGATGAATAGTAGCTAAACTAGTAGTTCGGTCTAAGGGGCGCACTTGTATTATAAATATTTTAAGACTATTAACTTAGTGTTTAGTCTTAGTATTCAAAACTTGTTCTATGTGCCATATATAGTCAGAGTTTCCAAGGTTGAGTGGATGCTGTAACAAGCAAAGCTCTTCTGTGGGAATTCGTGATCATACTCAGGTAGTGGAAGCTGTAACAAGCAAAGCTATCTGAGGAGTTCGACTCATCCTAAATCCCATCTGGTCGAGCGTAACTGTGAGATCAGGTGGATGCACCCAGGCTAGCATACCTTAGGGTATTGGCGCTAGACTGAAATAGAACAGGAGTTGCTTTAAACCGGTGTTGCAAGTCTTGAGCTGTAACTAGCCTCGATTCACCGTTTGAATACTTAGATGATTCACTAATGGTCAATGATAAACAGGATATAATACAAGTCCCCTGAAACCGAACATTTCTCTTAATCATTAAAATAGTAATTTACTTTCCAGTATTAAAATCAACCAACCAACCAATCAATCAATCAAAATAGCTGGTAGCTTTTAAAACCAACCAACCGACCTTAAACACGTTCCCACGCTGCGTAATTCCCCCCGAAGAACAATTATTCCCCTAGTTCCCTTGGGTTCGACCCCTACTTACCAAGTACTACCCAGTAGTATAGTTGCAAGTAGCGGACTATAAATTTATTTGCACAATCGCTTTGACGACAAGCGGTTCTATCAAATTGGCGCCGTTTCCGGGGAACTTGTCATCGGATAACTGTTCTTTGAATCGTTACGCGCTTCAAAACAACCATGTCTCGCGAAGGAAGTCACCATGACTACCAGGATGACGAAGAAATAAACCTGTACGATCAGAATGATGAGGTACCGTTTCCATTCGTCGACGATCAGGAACAACTCATCAGAAACAGAAGAGCTCGTGATAGGGAAGCAGTCAGAAGAAACCAAGAATTACCCGAGGACTGAAATGCAGCTGGTCCAGTACAACCTCCTATCCATCCCCCACGACCACAACCTCAACTTCAATACATGCCAAGGAGAGAACCCGCTTTCGACGACTACTACGGAGATAACTACTACCGTGAACCGACGATGGGCGAGTTAAATGCCCCTAATTTCGAGACACAGCCGTGGTGTATCTATGAGAGCCCTGAATTAGAAAATATAACCATCAACGCATCAGTGGCACACAGCCTGCCAAAATTCTCAGGATCTCAAGGAGAATCTGCCGCAACTCACCTCCAACGCCTATATGGCATTTGCCAGAATCTAAAGCCCAACCGAGTGAATATGGACGACTTCAAGTTAAAAGCATTCTATTTTTCCCTCACTGACTCGGCAAGCGACTGGTTCCTTTCATTGCCTTCCGGAAGCATTAGAACATGGGTTCAGATGCAGAAGAAGTTCTTAGACAAATACTATCCGGCTGGAAGAGCAATACAAGTAAGGAAGCAACTACAGGAAATCAAACAAGGTCCCAATGAAACCATGTACGATTACCTGGAAAAGTTCAATCACCTAGAAAGGAGCTGCTGTACCCTTGGACTGCCCGAGAAACTCGTCATCGAGTACCTCATTGATGGATTAAGACCACTAGACAAAATGCTCTTGGATGCCTCAGCAGGAGGGTCCATGATGAATCTGTCATTAAGTGGCATCAGAAATCTCATCGCCAACGTTGCTAAAAATGCTCGATTTAGAGAAGAGACCACTCGCCAAGATGAATTCTCTCGATCAAAAAGGGTAGCACAAACTGAGGCATCAGTAAACTCCATAACTGAAGAGATGAAACAGTTAAAGGAGATGATGATTGAGATCATACGTAGACAGCCAGTTACGATAAAACCTTGCGAGTTCTGCGGTTCTACGGACCACAAAACAGACGCATGCCCAACATTGATAGAAGAAGAACCGGCTGATGTGAATGCAGTGGGAGGATATCAAGGATACAACAACGTCAGAACCGGACAAAATAGACAGTACGGTCAAACGTCCAACCCAGACTGGCGTAACAACAACAGCTATCTTCAGACGGAGACACAACCAGCTGTCCCTCAACTAGCTCAGTCATACTACCAACCCCCCACCGGCAGTATAACCAGAACGCTCAACCACCAGGTCAATACCAACAGGAGGAGCCAAACCTGTACCATGCAAGCTCGAACAATTCTCGAGAGCCAAACGAATCACTAGAAGACATGATGCTGCAATTAACTAGTACTGTGCAGCAGTTGAATACTACTATGCATAAAAATCAAACCGAAACAAAAAAAGAGTTATCAGATTTGAAGGAGCATATCTCCCAACTCGCTGCATCAGTATCCGCACTCTCTAGTGAACCCGGCAAACTCTTGTCTCAAACTATTCAAGGCTCACAGGAAAACATGAATACAGTTACTCTGAGGAGTGGAAAAACACTTGTCGGCAAACCTGTGGAGCAAATGAAAGACAGAGACCCAAGGTTACCCGGAAAAGAGCAAATAAGGCCCGAGCCTCTCGAAGTTCTAGATGAAGAAGAGACCGATAAAGATGACGACATATTTGAGGAAGAACGGGAAGTTACCGAAGAAGAAGAAAATACGTCTGAAGAACACAGGCCTAACCCGGTACCCAGAATCGAAACCCCTAAAATAAGCACGACACTTCCATTTCCAGTACCGGGTCGCGTGCAAAAACAACATGTCATGGATAAGGAAGTACTTGAGTTGTTCAGCAAGGTCGAAATCAACATTCCTCTTTTAGAAGCCATCAAACAAATTCCTCGGTATGCCAAGTTTTTAAAGGAACTATGCACCAACCGGAGAAGGAATGCTGGAAACGATCAAGAACTGATGAGTAAAAATGTGTCGGCCGTCATACAACGAAAAGTTCCCCCCAAATGTGGAGATCCAGGAACTTACACCATTCCATGCACAATTGGTAACATAAGGATCGAGAATTGCATGCTAGACCTTGGAGCATCAATCAATGTCCTCCCATTCTCTATCTACTCATGTCTTAAGATTGGACCACTCAAACCCACCGGTCTCACTATTCAACTAGCGGATCGGTCCTGCAAACAACCCGAGGGCAAAATAGAAGACGTCCTGGTTCAAGTAGGCAAGTTAGTGTTTCCAGCAGACTTCTACGTTTTAAAGATGGAAAATGGCGGACCTACTGATCATGCACCTATTCTTCTCGGCCGTCCATTCCTCAAAACATCAAAAATGAAGATAGATTGTGGAAGTGGAATGCTTTCAATGGAAGTAGAAGGAGAGGTCTACAGCTTTGACATATTCCGAGCAATGAAGCACCCTATGGAATTCGAGGAAATACACGCACTCGATACTTTGGACGACCTGGTCCAAAAAATTTGACCAGAACTTAGAACAGATCCCTTGGAAGCCGTACTCAATGGAGCCATAAGCCCATACAAATTAACCGAAGACTTGCACGAAACAGTGGCCCACTTAACGATCTCAGAGCCTCTCACACCAGAATTTGAAGTCAACGAGGTAAAACTATTCAAATCGAATACTTTTCTGCCCTCGGTGGTGCAAGCCCCCAAAATAGAATTAAAGCCCCTTCCTGGACATCTGAAGTACGCCTTCCTGGGGGATAATGACACACTCCCAGTAATCATCAAGAGTGGCTTGGAAACAAGCCAGGAACAAAGTTTGATAAAAGTCCTGAAGCAACACAAGTTGGCTATTGGATGGACTCTGGCCGACTTAAGGGGAGTCAGCCCGGCTGTGTGCATGCACCGTATTCTACTTAAGGATGGAGCAAAGCCATCAAGAGACCCCCAACGACGGCTCAACCCAATCATGATGGAGATCGTCCAAAAGGAAATACAAAAGCTTCTAGATGCAGACGTTATCTATCCCATATCAGATAGTCAATGGGTGAGTCCTGTTCACGTAGTACCAAAGAAAAGTGGAATCACAGTTGAGGAAGATGCTGAAGGAAACATGGTCACAACACGGGTAAAGAATGGGTGGCGCATGTGCATTGATTATCGAAAGCTGAACGCGGT
The DNA here is from genome assembly GCA_033675215.1 of Rhodiola kirilowii. Classification (NCBI taxonomy): domain Eukaryota; kingdom Viridiplantae; phylum Streptophyta; class Magnoliopsida; order Saxifragales; family Crassulaceae; genus Rhodiola; species Rhodiola kirilowii. The sequence continues at coordinate 21,223,927 of CM066195.1, read as the reverse complement.
GACTCGAAAGGATCACTTCCCGCTCCCATTCATTGATCAAATGCTAGACAGATTGGCAGGAAAACCATATTTTTGCTTCCTGGACGGGTTCTCAGGATACAACCAGATCCCCATAGCACCTGAGGACCAAGAGAAGACTACATTCACCTGCCCATTCGGTACATTTTCCTTCAGAAGAATGTCATTCGGCCTCTGCAATGCTCCTGGAACTTTCCAAAGGGTTGTAACCAGTATCTTTTCAGACATGATTGGGGAATTCATCGAAGTCTTCATGGACGACTTCACCATCCACGGAGACACATTCGATGCATGCTTGAGCAATTTGAACACAGTTTTGGAACGATGTGTATCCATGAACTTAGTGCTCAATTATGAAAAATGCCACTTCATGGTAACACACGGAATAGTCTTAGGACATGTTGTCTCACAAAAAGGCATGGAAGTGGACGAAGCAAAGATCGACCTGATCACGACTCTACCATACCCATCCACGGTCCAAGACATCCAATCATTCCTTGGCCATGCAGGATTCTACCGACGCTTCATCAAGGACTTCTCTAAAAAGGCATTACCCCTGTCCACTCTTCTACAAAAAGAAGTTCCGTTCGAATTCACCGACGCATGCAAAAATGCCTTTGATGATCTAAAGAAAGCCCTCACCAGCACACCCATCATCCAAACACCAAATTGGGAACTACCATTCGAAATAATGTGCGACGCAAGCGACTTCGCTGTAGGGGCAGTTCTCGGCCAAAAGATTGAAAAGAAAGCAGGAGTGATCTATTACGCCTCACGAACCCTAGATCCTGCCCAACGGAACTATTCCACCACTGAAAAGGAACTTCTTGCAGTAGTATTTGCTCTGGAAAAATTCAGACCCTACTTACTTGGAGCAAAAGTAATAGTTTATTCAGACCATGCCGCCATCCGATACCTGATGAAGAAGAAGGAGGCTAAACCAAGGCTTATTCGGTGGATATTACTACTGCAAGAATTCGATGTGGAAATAAGGGACAAAAAGGGGATCGAGAATACTGTGGCAGACCACCTAAGCAGGATTGTCAAAGAGGAAGAAGAAGGGCACATAACCGAGTCATTCCCTGACGAGCACCTATACGCCATCTCAATCAAGGTGCCATGGTACGCCCCAATCGCCAACTACCTTGTAGGAGGTACATTTCCTCCTTCTTTTACTAAAGCACAATGCATGAAACTTAAACACGATGCTAAACAATACTTATGGGATGATCCTTATTTATGGAAAATAGGAGTAGATCAAATACTTAGGAGATGATTCCCTGATAATGAAATAGTTTCTGTTATTAACTTTTGCCATGAGTTTGCATGTGGAGGACACTTCGGGCCTAGGAAAACCGCTAGAAAAATCTTAGATAGCGGATTTTTCTGGCCAAGTATATTTAAAGATGCCAACGAAAAGTGTAAAAAATGCAATAAGTGTCAAAGAGTAGGAAATGTGTCAACTAGAAATGAAATGCCTCAAGTCCCCATATTCGTCAATGATGTCTTCGACGTTTGGGGTCTTGATTTTATGGGACCATTTCCAGTTTCATGCGGTTATACCTATATTCTAGTTGCAGTAGATTATGTGTCAAAATGGGTAGAAGCTAAGGCCACAAGGTGCGACGATGCAAAAACTGTCATAGAATTTTTGCGCACTAACCTGTTTTGTAGGTATGAGGTACCTAAGGCCATAATAAGCGACCAAGGAACTCATTTCTGCAACCGCATGATGGCTGCTACCTTAAAACGCTACCATGTCCACCATCGGACGTCCACGGCATATCACCCCCAATCCAATGGTCAAGCAGAAATTTCCAACCGCGAAATCAAAGGAATTTTAGAAAAAATGGTGAAACCAAGCAGGAAAGATTGGAGCCAGAGGTTAGACGAAGCCCTTTGGGCTTACCGGACGGCATACAAGACACCAATTGGAACCTCTCCCTTTCGGCTTGTTTATGGGAAGGCATGCCATCTTCCGGTAGAAATAGAGCATAAAGCATATTGGGCGCTCAAGCAATGCAATCCAGATTTAAAAGCTGCCAGACTAGATAGGAAGCTTAAGCTATGCGAACTTGAAGAGTTGCGGCTTGAGGCCTACGAAGAGCAAACAGACTACAAGGCACGGACAAAATTATATCATGACAAATTCATCCTCCGGCGCTCATTCGAGGAAGGACAACTAGTATTACTCTTCTCCTCACGACTGAAGATAATGCCCGGGAAGCTTAAATCTAGATGGACCGGCCCCTTCACAATAACCAAGGTATACAACCACGGGATGCTTGAGTTGGAAAGCATGGAGAATGGAAGCAAATTCAATGTAAATGGGCAACGAGTCAAACACTACCATGACGAAGTCAACTTTGCGGTGGCAAAGTTTGACCTCAGCCACCCATGGGACCCAAACCAATGAACCACAAACGAGGTATCGTCGAACCAACGACGTTAAACAAGTGCACTGGTCGGGAGGTAACCCGACACTATCTTACTTTTCCGCACTTTAATTTCTGTCATTTAAATTCAGTATTTAGTTTTAAGCTTGCATGACTTTTGAACTAAGGCACGCCTTCGTTCAAAAGTGGGGGGTGAGAACCACCTGTGTACATAAATAACATGCAGCTGTTTTTTCTTTTTTAATAAGTACCTTTTTGAAAATATGAACTTAAGAATGTGAAAAAGATAAATCATAATTCATGCATTAACCTTGTCAAAATTCAACTGTTTAAAAACTTAGAATGTAACTTTCCATTTGTCCTTTGTGCTGAGATAACTAGGGATGTGGAGTTGATATAAACTGCCCTAGAGAGGCTTGGAAAGCAATCAAAGGATCAGATCAAACTATATGGTTTTCGAAGTCAGTGAAGGCTGCACTTCGGGTTTTCAGTGAATAATTGAAGTCAACTCCGCCATGAAGCATCTATGCAAAGGCGAGGACGGGAATCAGACCGTCCTCTCTCTAGTCAAAATAGCCGAGAAAATAGATGGGCGACCCTCATCTTGAGCCGCGCAAAACGACAAAGACGAGAGGAGCGGGGAGGTATTTCCATAGGCTTGCGGGCGATGATTGGACCTCCCAAAAAAGGCTCGAGAAAATGGACTAGCAATCACAAAAAGACGAAAAGCTCAATGAAGCAAATCAAAAGAGGCCAAAGGCCCAAAATTGTGAAGGTTTTAACCGAGCAAAAGTGAAGCACTCAAAAAAGTCAAATCAAAGGCCAAAGGCCGATTCACTACAACAAAAAAAGCAGTCCCTCGCCAAAGAAGAAAATCAAAAAGGCTCAACTCACTGAAAAACGAATCGAATCACGTGCTAGAGAAAGCTACCAGAAAACCATATAGTAAGAGACGATCCCGAGGTTGCAGTCCAGGAGCCTAAAAAGGGCTATCTCCCGAGACATCCAATATAATTTGCATCTCAGCACGGAGGTACAAGTATTAAGTTTCTTCTATTTATTTACGCAGTTTAATTTGGTAATAAGTAAGCAATGCATGAATTAGGATAGATCGAGTAACACAGTCTAATTTTCATATTCCAAAGCAAAAATTAGAACTTACGCCCTTTAATAGCATTGTTCGGGACGAACAACTAAAAGTGGGGGGTAATCTGATGGACCAAAGTTATACGAGTCAGAAACACAGTAAAACCCCCTTAATTAGACTGTTTGTCTATCTAACGTCTACGTGTTAGTCCCGATATATTTTCACAGGGCATTTTAGAGACTGAAGTGAAAACACGCTAAGGAGTTTAAGCTGAAAAGATAACAAGAGTCAATCCAAGGTCAAGATCATATGCCGACTGAAGAAATATCAAGGATCCTGACGTTGAATTGACCAGAACAAATTAATCAGAAGAATCAGGAGTGGAGTCAAGACAGCCCGGAGAAGAAACACATTGACAGTTTTGTGAAAAGACAGCACAAACCTGTACAAATCTCACATTGGACAAGGATGACCGGCCACTTGAAGAAGTGGTGGCCAAGGGAGGAGCTCCTCCTCCTTGGCCACCGCCTATCGGCGGCTTGGGGTGGTGGTGACCGGCGTCTTTTGCCCCTCCTCCACATGTCACCACCACCTTCCTCCTCCTCTCCTTCCTCCACATGTGGCCATCTCCTCCCTTGATTTCTTCCTCCAATCAAAATGCAACACTTGTAGCCATCTCCTCCTCCTCCCATGGCTATATAAGGAGGCCTCCTCCTCCTCATTTCACACACCAAATCCAAATTCACTTCTCTCTCTAGAAGTTGTAATATTTGTAATGTTGTAATTTTGCTTTGGAAATAAAGGAAAGCTCCCTTGGCGCTTCAACGGTTGTAAGTTTCTCTTAGTATTTATTTATTTAACTGTTGCCTTTAATTTCCTTAGTATAATGTTTAGCGCGATGAATAGTAGCTAAACTAGTAGTTCGGTCTAAGGGGCGCACTTGTATTATAAATGTTTTAAGACTATTAACTTAGTGTTTAGTCTTAGTATTCAAAACTTGTTCTATGTGCCATATATAGTCAGAGTTTCCAAGGTTGAGTGGATGCTGTAACAAGCAAAGCTCTTCTGTGGGAATTCGTGATCATACTCAGGTAGTGGAAGCTGTAACAAGCAAAGCTATCTGAGGAGTTCGACTCATCCTAAATCCCATCTGGTCGAGCGTAACTGTGAGATCAGGTGGATGCACCCAGGCTAGCATACCTTAGGGTATTGGCGCTAGACTGAAATAGAACAGGAGTTGCTTTAAACCGGTGTTGCAAGTCTGGAGCTGTAACTAGCCTCGATTCACCGTTTGAATACTTAGATGATTCACTAATGGTCAATGATAAACAGGATATAATACAAGTCCCCTGAAACCGAACATTTCTCTTAATCATTAAAATAGTAATTTACTTTCCAGTATTAAAATCAACCAACCAACCAATCAATCAATCAAAATAGCTGGTAGCTTTAAAACCAACCAACCGACCTTAAACACGTTCCCACGCTGCGTAATTCCCCCCGAAGAACAATTATTCCCCTAGTTCCCTTGGGTTCGACCCCTACTTACCAAGTACTACCCAGTAGTATAGTTGCAAGTAGCGGACTATAAATTTATTTGCACAATCGCTTTGACGACGAGCGGTTCTGTCAACGACACACTTGTCTTGAGTGAACTGAACAAGATTCTTTCCATCACACAACTGGCTAATGCTGATCAAATTTGCCTGTAATCCTTCGACAAGAGAGACGTCCTTCAATCTAGGTAGACCTGGAACATTCAATGTTCCTCTTCCAAGTACTCTGCCTTCTACTCCGTCTCCAAAGGTCACATAGTTTCCCTGAATTTTTTCAACCTCGATCAGAAATTGTGGATTACCAGTCATGTGCCTGGAACACCCACTATCAAAATACCATCGTAGCTTCTCCAAGTGACTCGTTGAGCTGACCGCGACATGGCATGCTTCCCCTTTTTGTTTGGCTTTCCATACTTGCTTCTTGGAGGTTTTGGACATTCCTTGACTTTGACTCATCATTCTGTGGAGATCAGGGCACCGTGACTTGAGATGTCCCACTTGATTGCAGTGGAAGCACCTTCGTTCATCCATCTTCTTTGTGGTGAATTGAGCAGATTTTCTTTGAGCGATATGATCTTCTCGAACAACTTGAATGCTTGGTTCACCTCTCTCCAATGTTGTCTGCATGTCTCCCCTAGTTACCGGACAGACTTCTACACATGAATTGTGCATCTTGGCAGATTTCTTTTGATAGTTCAGTTCTTCCAGAGTCTTGACATGAGTATCCTTGTCCATCTCAATCTCAATTTTCAATGCATCAATAGTATTAAGAAGAATTACCTCTTGACGTTTCAAAGCAGCATTCTTCTTCTTTAGATTCGTCATGTCTTATCCATGATTACCTGGACTCCAATCGGTCTGTTGCTTCAGAGAAGAGATAACTGCCAGTAGTTCAGATTTCTGAGCAAAAAGATTTGATTGCTCGTCTTTTGCTTCTTTCAGCTGAATTTGGAGGTCAGTGACAGTCTGTTGAAGTTCCACCTTCTGAGTGACAAGAATAGTGGCTTCTTCCCATAGTTTTTCTTTTTCCTCCGTTAGGTCAATCAGATCACTCCGAAGGGCCTTGTTCTGCTCAACCTCATTAAGCCATTCCTGGAACAACTCTTCGTATTTCCTGGCATAGTCTTCCTCCGGGACTTCTTCATTATTACTGCAGCTTGAGTACTGAGTGTGGTTCTCTGAGGACGACTTTGACTCGGCTTCTTAACTTGTTTCTTCTTCCTTGCCGATAATGGACGTAAGGGCGACAAAATTATTTGTTTCTCCCTCCTGATCAGATTCACTATCGCTCCAGCTAACAGCGTATGCATTCTTTTTCTTCAGATTGGGACATTCTGCCTGAATGTGACCAAAACCTTCACATTCCTTGCATTGTACACCTTTGCCGTTGCTGTCCTTATTATGGTCTCCAGATTGATTTCCCTCTTTAAATTTCCCATCCTTCTGGAATCTTGAATAAGAGGACTGACCAGAATCAACTCCTTTGTCATACTGTTTTCTCAAAAACCTGCCAAAGTTTTTCGCAAACAGTGCAACTTGTTGTTCTGACAAATCTCCCATCTTGTCTGGAACAACTGAGACTTCAGCTTTCAGTCCGATACTTTTATCCTTCGTCAGCAGAGCTTCTTCATTAAAATCAGACTCATGTGTTTGAAGGGACCCCATAAGTTCGTCCAGCCTCATGGTCTTAACATCATTGGCTTCCTTAACAGCAAGCGCTTTCATGCCGAACCGCTTTGTTAAAGATCTCAGCACCTTTCTTACCAGTTTTTCTTCGGTCATGGGTTCTCCGTGGGCGAATGCTTTGTTAGCGATATCGAGAACCCGTGTGTTGAAGTCGGCAATAGTCTCATCCTCCTGCATTCTCAGATTTTCAAATTTTGATGTGACCGTCTCCATTCGAGAGATTTTAACTTTGGTTGTATCTTCATGAGCCGTTTGGAGAATGTCCCATGCCTTCTTAGCATCTTCGCATGTAGAGATCATCTTGAAGTTTTTCCCATCAACTCCGGAGAATATGGCATTCATTGCTTTAGAGTTTGCCGCTTCCGCATTCTTATGAACCTCTGTCCACTTGTCTTTAGCCAGAAGGCTTATTTTTCATTCTTTGCTAGTAGCCACTGGGTGCGTCCATCCTTGTTTAACAGCCTCCCAAACGGCTTCATCTTGAGACTTAAGAAACGCCTTCATACGTACTCTCCAATAACCATATTTGTTTCCTTCAAGTAGAGGAGGTCGCGTGATGTTCTGCCCTTCTCTTAAATCCATCTTACCAGCCTTCGAATCTTACTCTGTGTGTTGAGTATTTTCTCTGATACCAATTGAAATCTTCCCCTGGTAGATGAGATGTTGTTCTGGTCGAGATCTAGAGCAAATCCTAAAATAACTTATGCGCTAAAACAGGTAGTGCGGAAATAAAAACGACACGCAAAGTTGGTACCCAGTTCGGCGTTAACGAGCCTACTCTCTATCTATCTATCTATCTATGACTGTCTGTCTATCTATCTATCTATGACTGTCTGTCTATCTGTCTGTCTGTCTGTCTGTCTATCTATCTATCTATCTATCTATCTATGACTGTCTGTCTATCTGTCTGTCTGTCTGTCTATCTATCTATCTATCTATCTATCTATCTATGACTGTCTGTCTATCTATGACTGTCTGTCTATCTATCTCTCTATCTATCTATCTATCTATCTATCTATCTATGACTATCTATCTATCTATGACTGTCTGTCTATCTATGACTGTCTGTCTATCTATGACTGTCTGTCTATCTATGACTGTCTGTCTATCTATGACTGTCTGTCTATCTATGACTGTCTATCTATCTATCTATCTATCTATCTATCTATCTATCTATCTACCTATCTATCTATCTATCTATCTACCTATCTATCTATCTACCTATCTATCTATCTATCTATCTATCTATCTATCTATCTATCTATCTATCTATCTATCTATCTATCTATCTATCTATCTATCTATCTATCTATCTATCTATCTATCTATCTATCTATCTATCTATCTATCTATCTATCTATCTATCTATCTATCTATCTATCTATCTATCTATCTATCTATCTATCTATCTATCTATCTATCTATCTATCTATCTATCTATCTGACGTAGCGGAAGCTTGTAATTTACCCGTAGGCAAGTTTTACTTCTAACCGAAGCTAGAAGGGTGATGAGAAAATTGAATAGATGTATGATATTGAAGGAAATAATTACATTGATTCTGAGAAAATGAATACATCAGTCCCTTATATGACAAAGGGGTCTAAAAATAGATTGCGAAATTCAAAACATGTGCTGAAAAATAAATGCTGAAAATAAATTCTGAGTTCTCTGAACCTGTGGAGGTTTTGGGGCTTGAAATGCTGTGTTGATCAAGATTCATGGATGGGAAATTATTCTTCTTGTCATGCTCTTCGATTGAAGTACTTGTGGGCTAAGTTTGGATCCTCGTAGCTCAAGATATGCCCTTCGGAAGTTGTGATTGCATTATTTCCTGTTATAAATGCTTGATGTTCTATATTTGGCTCTTCTGAAGAGGTGACTGCATCATTCGCCCCCTCTTCAAGAAATCTCGTCCCCGAGTTGTTGGTCGGATAAAGTTGTTCATCTGGTGGATGATAATTATACAAATCAGATACATTGAAGGTAGGAGAGATATCATACTCTTTTGGAAGGTCGATCACATATGCGTTGTCATTAATCTTCTTCAACACTTTGCAGGGTCCAATTTTCTTCTTTTTAAGCTTGTTGTACGTTCCTGCTGGAAACCTTTCTTTGCGAAGAAAAACCATAACCATATCTCCTTCATTAAATGTTTTGCTTCGTCTATGTTTGTCTGCAGCCATTTTGTAAACATCGTTTGATGTCTCCAACATCTTCTTCACATCCTTTTGTATGGTTTCAACAACTTTAGCCATTTCTTCAGCTGCATAGCTGTAGCCTGGTATTAGTGGCAGTGGTACCAAATCAAGTGTGTGGCGTGGAGGGTGTTGATAAACAATGTTGAATGGCGCGCGACCGGTGGAGCGATTGACCATACTATTATAAGCAAACTCAGCAGGTGCCAAAACAAGGTCCCATTGTTTAGGCTTGTCACTGCACAAACACCGAATCAGATTCCCAAGCGTTCTATTGACCACTTCAGTTTGCCCATCCGTCTGAGGGTGAAAAGAGCTGCTATACTTCAAGTCGGTGCGAAATAAGTGCCAAAGAGTGCGCCAAAAATGACTCAAAAATTTTACATCGCGATCGGAAGTTATTGTCTTAGGCACACCATGCAACCGAGCAATCTCTCTGAAAAATAAGCCTGCCACGTGGGATGCGTCTGATGTCTTCTTACATGCGATAAAGTGAGCCATTTTTGAAAATCTGTCGACCACAACAAACACTGAATCTGCACCACGTTGCGTCCGTGGTAGGCCAAGAACAAAATCCATAGAAATGTCTTCCCAAGGAGCATTAGGAACTGGTAAAGGCATGTAAAGACCTGTATTTTGTGACTGTCCCTTATTGGTTTGGCAAACTATGCACTTGTTGACAAGTTTTCCTACATCGCGGCGTAGATGAGGCCAATAATAGCGATCCTCCACTAGTGCAATAGTTTTATCTCGTCCAAAGTGACCCTCTCGATGTAGTTCAGAAATTAACTCTTCACGCAAGGAACTACGCGGAATGCACAATTGATTGCGGTAAAAGAGATATCCATCCTGAAGGAGAAATGGTTCATTAGTTAAACCTGCATTGAGTTTTCTCCAAGTGTCACTAAAATCATCGTCCGTTGGGTACTGCTCCTTAAGTAAGTCAAAGCCAATCACAGCTGAGTGCATGGTAGTGAGCACAGAAACACGACGGCTCAACGCATCTGCAACTTTATTTAAATGACCTGATTTGTGTTTGATGACAAAGGTAAACTGCTGCAAATAGGATATCCATCGAGCATGTGTGCGGTTCAAATCTCGCTGGTTATTGATGTATTTTAATGCCTGATGATCAGTGAGCAAGACAAACTCTCTATGAAATAAATATTGCTCCCAATGCTTGATGGCGCGTACCACTGCATACAATTCCAGCTCATAGGTTGTCCATTTTTGCCGAGCTTCTGATAATTTTTCACTATGAAAAGCAACAGGACGACCCTCTTGAGAAAGCACAGCACCAATACCAATGATTGAAGCATCTGTTTCCAATTGAAAAACCTTATTAAAATCTGGTAAGACTAAAATGGGAGCTGTTGTAAGCTTATCTTTGATGAGCTGAAAAGCAGAGGCTGCAGCTTCGCTCCAATTAAACTTTCCTTTCTTCAAGCATTCTGTGATAGGGGACATGATGGTGCTGAAATTTCGAATAAAACGACGATAAAATGTCGCTAAACCATGAAAGCTGCGCACTTCATGCACCGTTTTAGGTTGTGGCCAATCACGAATTGCTTGCACTTTAGATTCGTCGACTTGTAGACCAGCATCACTCACGATGTAACCCAAAAATGTCAGCTTTTTTGTCAAGAAGCAACATTTCTTGAGGTTGATTAATAATTTATGCTCCTGCAAGGCCTTCAAAACTAACCGCAAGTGTGATAGGTGCTCATCTTGTGAATGACTAAAAATAAGAATGTCATCAAAATAAACCACAACGTATTGGCCAATAAAGGGTTTAAGAACCTGTGTCATCAGCCGCATGAATGTGCTTGGTGCGTTGGAGAGTCCAAAAGGCATGACAAGCCATTCATAAAGTCCATCTTTAGTTTTGAAAGCCGTCTTCCACTCATCACCGGGACGAATTCGAATTTGATGATAGCCACTTCGAAGGTCAATTTTTGAGAATACAGAGGCACCTCTTATCATGTCTAGCATATCGTCAAGTCTCGGAATAGGAAAGCGATATTTTACCGTAATTTTATTGACGGCTCGACTGTCGATACACATGCGCCAACTGCCATCTTTTTTTGGGACCAATAAGGCTGGAACGGCACAAGGACTCATGCTTTCCCTGATCAAACCTTTTTGTAATAGTTCATCAACCTGTTTTTGCAAAATGCTATGCTCGGCCGGACTCATCCGATAGTGTGGCAGGTTCGGAAGGCTTGCTCCTGGGACAAGATCAATGTGATGTTGGATGTCACGCATTGGTGGAAGACCGGAAGGAAGCTCTTCGAGTATGATGTCAGTAAACTCCTTAAGCAATGGGTCTAATAAGTCTGGAATTTTTGTGGGTACATCAACACTTAGTCTGACCACCAAAGCATATAAAATTGGTGCATCCTTTACTTCGGCCAAAAATACTTCTCTGGATGAGACAAGTAAAGTCTGTGGCTGTGGTAACAACTTTGGGCAGGAAGCATCCATTTGCGGACAAAGAACAATGCGCAAATTATCTTTGGTGAAGATGTAAACATTGTCACGTCCCTTGTGCATCGCATCTCGGTCAAATTGCCAAGGGCGTCCCAATAATAAGTGACAAGCACTCATATCAACAACATCGCATAAAATCTCATCTTTATATTGGCCAATAGAAAAGGATAGTAGGCATTGTTCAGTTACCTTGATTTCACCTCCTGAGGTAATCCAACCAAGCTTGTATGGTGTAGGGTGCTTTCGAATAGGAAGTTGAAGCTGCTTCACAATTTCAGATGAGATGATATTCTCGCTGCTGCCACTATCAATAATGACATCAAAAAGCCTCTTCAAAATACGACATTTTGTGCGGAAAATATTATGACGTTGAGCTGTGTTTTTTGGAGCCGGTGTGGTTAATAAAATGCGTTGAATGACTCCGGTAAGATGAGTTGTATCATCCAAACATTCTTCTTCGGCTACCACATCATCTGGACTAATAAGGAGCTCTTGGGGATCACTATCTGTGTCTTCAGAGTGGTCTACAATATTCACCATTTTTCTTGACGGACATGAGTTGGAAAAATGACCTTGTTGACCGCATCGATAACATTTACTACCATAATTTCGTGCATAAGGATTAGCGGGCAAGTTCTTTGCTGTAGTTTGGTTTGCACGAGGCAGAGCTTCGCGACCTAGCATTTCTGTTGTGTCATCGCATACAGGATTGGAGGAAGTGCCCGAATCAGTGGCTTTTATTTGCGGCGAAGATACATTTCTTGCTGTATATCTTGTAGCTGTTGAGCGAGCTAATTGAGCTTCCACTTTTAAAGCAATTCTAACCGCTTCGTCCAGCGTCCAAATGGTGTGCAAGATGCGATCTTGGATTGGCGGTCGCAGTCCGTTAAGATAACGAGCAACTAGTTGATCTTCTGTTTCATGTAGTTGAACACGCGATGAAAGACGATGAAATTCTTCGTTGTATTCTTGCACTGTTTTTGACCCTTGGCGGCAATTGTGATATCTTTGGTAGAGTGTTTGTTGGTAATCGGGAGGTAGAAATCGAGCACAAAGAAGTTGCTTCATTTTCCTCCAAGATTGAACTGGAGATTTTCCTTGACGATGGCGGATGTGTTGAAGTTGTTCCCACCAAGCAGATGCGCCTCCCTTCAATTTATAAGCCACATATTTGACTTGTGTATGTTCTGGAATTTCAAGTAAGGAAAAATATTTCTCTACCTCAGCAATCCAATCCAAAAAATCTTCAATATGAAGGTTTCCATGGAATGTAGGAATATCTGCGCGAATTTTGGGTTGTTGTGTGCGGTCCGGCGGTACATTTTGAATCTGTGGAGGCTCATCATCATCTGAGGAATCGACAGGTGCAACAATATGAGGTTGTTGGCGTTGAATCGGAGCCATATTCTGATTAAGGCGCGGCGGAGGTACAGCTGCAACTTGATGGATGTTGTTATTTTGTTGGCCAATCAACAGTTGCTCAAAACGTTGTTCCAAACGCTCAAGTCGATCACAAAGTCGCTGAAGAACATCAGTGTTGACGCCTTGCGCTTGGTTGTCGGTCGCCATGGTCCAAAAGGGCTGACTTCTGATACCAATTGACGTAGCGGAAGCTTGTAATTTACCCGTAGGCAAGTTTTACTTCTAACCGAAGCTAGAAGGGTGATGAGAAAATTGAATAGATGTATGATATTGAAGGAAATAATTACATTGATTCTGAGAAAATGAATACATCAGTCCCTTATATGACAAAGGGGTCTAAAAATAGATTGCGAAATTCAAAACATGTGCTGAAAAATAAATGCTGAAAATAAATTCTGAGTTCTCTGAACCTGTGGAGGTTTTGGGGCTTGAAATGCTGTGTTGTTCAAGATTCATGGATGGGAAATTATTCTTCTTGTCATGCTCTTCGATTGAAGTACTTGTGGGCTAAGTTTGGATCCTCGTAGCTCAAGATATGCCCTTCGGAAGTTGTGATTGCATTATTTCCTGTTATAAATGCTTGATGTTCTATATTTGGCTCTTCTGAAGAGGTGACTGCATCACTA